>JBCNJP010000012.1:53687209-53777228 GCA_039602395.1 Deinandra increscens subsp. villosa
ATCTTCAAAAACTCGAACCTTTTTCAGAAAAAAGCTTGAATCCAATACCATGAGAACCTCGAATCACAGATTCTTGGCTCTGATACCAATTGTTGGTCCGGGATCAAGAACCGTTCACGATATTTTGATCTCGAACAAGTGCGGAAACCTTGTACGAGATTGATTCAAGAGAAAGTAGATGAAATAGACTTGATATGAGTGAAACACAACACTAAAAGATCAAATCTTGAATGATGAACAAACTACTTCCTTGGATTGATGATTACGATCGGAATTACAAGAGATAGGCACAAATCGTAAACAACAACCACTAGAACCATAAACAACTTGGGTTTATATACTACCCTTTACATAAACCCTAAGCCCAATCATAAACTCATAAGAAATCTGGTCCAAGAAAGCCCAAGTCGTAAACATCTTGTAAGCCCAATCGTGAATACCTAAGCCCATTAACAAGTAAGCCCACATCTAATGTTCATGCCTCAAATGTATAGCCCAACATTAACCCACTTACACATTAGCCCAATTACAATTAAACTAGTCCAAAAGATTTCTAATGCAAAAGCCTCAAACAATTATGGTCTCTACATCTAAGCGGAAGTTAACCAAACTGGGATTATCTCTTAGGGATGAACCTTCATTTGAGGGGGAGTCATTAGACAAAGATGCACAATCCCCATCCAACAGGTTCTTACCCCTACTTTCCTTATCAACTAGGAGTGACAATGCTTTCAATCCTAATCCACATGATGGTGTTATTAACTCACCAACCTCATTACATGAGAACATCCAGATGGATTTGGACCCTGTTACATTGATCCCCCACTCCTCTTTGGAGGTGAATCTTAGAAGAGATTATGAGATTCATGCAGAAAGGGTTGCTGTTGCCCAGGTGTCCCCACTGGAACCTGGTGTGAGCAGTAACATAAGTAAGACCCAATTTACATTAATCTTCTCTGAATCAACTCCTGCGGGTCCTTCATTGGAACCAAAGGAACCTGAAACAGGTGAACAAAATCCCAGGTGCCAAGAAGCCATGGGTATTAGGCCTGGTCAATCTTAGATTAACAGCTTAGTTTTGTCCAGGGATACTGGTAAAAAACCAGTTGAGGACAGTTTGAAACTAGCAAAATTGATAACTTTGTACCTATCTCTACAACAGCAGGTGGATGCTCTCAATACTACTGTTGCGGGCCTTGTTCAAGCTCAACCAAAGGCTACAAGTCCTCTACCTGCACAATACATTGATGTTAGTTCTTCGAACCCAAACATGGTCAAATCAGTTGAAGTTGATCCTATCAAATTGGGGAGAAACCTACATCATCATCATTGTTGCGTCCCAGAATCCCGGGGGGTGGTATTCTTCCTGGTTAGCGACTTCAAAGTGTCTTGCGAGGTATTGAGATATCCTACAAAACAAGAAACACTGTTAGCCTTGACACGAAGGGCTCCGAAGGGGGTCTTCGTGACCAAGCTCCGGCGTGAGAGTAAGAGTTTGCTTGTCGGAAATAAGCCCGAATAGTAGAGAGATATTTCGAGAGTTTAGAGGACTTAACTTATTTTTGGCTTGCCTTTCCTTTTATACTCGAAGCTTTCCTTCTCACATTTAATGTTGCAGGGAGCATTTAATGCTCCCGACGTTCAGCTTCTCCTAACAACATGGGGCACTATTTGTACGGAGGCCCTTCCGTGGTCCAGGAGGCCCGTCCCTGGCTCCCTTTGTCCTTTAGAGCCGTCATATCGCCGCTCGCCTATTCCCGAGGCCAGCACTAGTCCCATCTCGTCGGAGATGTACCTTAAAGGAATATTTTAATTCCTTTTGCTCTCACGCGGGTCCTTCCGCCCCTGGCGCTTCTACTTTAAGCTTCGGATATATCCTTTATTGAGCCTTTGTCCTTCTTAGAGGCCATTCGTGGGTATATCCCAACAATCATCATCTGCTGCCTATAACCAAGAAATTAAAGAGGCTGAAAGACTTCCAGTTGAAGCTCGAATGACTGCATTCAGAAGAGCAAGTGTCCAACCCTTTGATGTTGAAGAGGGCTGGGAGAACATTTGGAGCAGCAAACTCATTGATGTGTCCCCATTCAAAGATCCCACTCTAACTCAATTGGTTCAGTCATCACTGCTGATTGCTGGCACATTACCTAAGCACATAAACATGGTAATAAGCTTGTTGAAGGATGTGATCATCCCAAGGGAAAAGGCTTATGCCTAATCATTGAAGGATGTTGCCTCAACCAGCAAAGCAGGAGCAGAAGATGAAGTGCTTGAAGAGCAAACAGAAAAATAAGTGTTTGAAGATGACATTGGTGAAACCTTATGTTGGAACATCCAAGATATTCCAGTTTAGTCCGTTGACTAAGTGAAGATGACAATATTCAATGATCGATTCTAAACGGGTCAAGTATCTGAAACATGAAGATTCCAAGGATCTAACATATTCTCTGAGGTTGAAGTTATGTACTTGAGTGACAGAAGATTGGCAGATGACTAAAGAAATCAAGATATTCGATGTGCATGAAGTCCAGGCTGTTATGGGCGTCTTTATGGTTAAGTGTTGAAGGTGAACGACCAGCTTAATTTTGGCCTAAAAGATCAACCTAAAATTTTAGCCTTAAAGATCAACCTAAAATTTTGGCCTTAAAGATCAGCCTAAAATTTTGGCCTTAAAGATCAGCCTAAATTTTTGGCCTTAAAGATCAGCCTAGGTTTGGTCTTAACGACCTGAACTGGTTTTGGTATTAAATACCTGACCTAGTTTTGGTCTTAACGACCTGACCTGGTTTTGGTCTTAACGACCTGACCTGGTTTTGATCTTAACGACCTGACCTGGTTTTGGTCTTAAAGACCTGACCTGGTTTTGGTCTTAACGACTTGGCTGAAATAAACCTTAACGATCAGGCTGTCTGATGAATCTTTCAGTGTTCAAGCCAATCTATTCATGTCAACGTCATGTCAACTTCAACAACACTCAAGATGACACGTGAGTCGAGATTTAGCCGAGCCGACTCAGCGGGTCATTTACCTCAAACGCAGCTTATTTTGTTTAACTTTGTTTCACTCCTTGTTGTTGCTATATATAGAACACTTAGGTTATTTGAGAGTTAGAGAGGAGATTGTGATAAGGTGCTAAGTGTGTGTTTTCCATGGTGTAATCTTCCATTTTTTCTCTCAAACTCTTGTAATCCATTGTGAACTTGAATATAGCAATAAACATTGAGAATTTAAAGATTGTTCTTGAGTTCTTCATTGATCGTGTGATTGAGCTTCTTGATCAAACTAGGATTTCGTCGTGTTTGATCTCGTACTTGTGAAATTCTCGGATCTAAGAGGACCTAACACCTTACAAGATGAAAATGAGGCCACTAAGGAGTTTGTGATAGTTTATGATGAAGCTGAAGTCAACAAGCCCAGTGTTGTGGATGAATGGAATGTAGATAAGATTATCTCCTCTGTTGCTGTCATTCAACCGGAAGTTCAACCGGAAAACCAACCGGAAGTTCAACCCGAAGATGAAGCGGAGGATATAGCTCAAACACTAGTATCAATGCACAATGGCCCACATGCAACTCAAACAGAAGAAATCATTCAAGAGGAAAATTTCCAAGCTTTGTTAAATTATGTTCAAACGAAAAAGTCATTGGCTCTAAACAAAGTTGTGGATGCTGCAAGGGTTGAAGCTAAAAATGAAAGGCTAGCCAGGGAATATCAAGAAGAGTTGGAGTTATATTATGAAAATTGGGTTGTTGAAAGCTTAATTGAGGAGGCAAAAAAGAAGATCTGTTGAATGGAGGTTGAAAGATTACAACTTGGAAGGACTGAATGAGAATGAGAAGCAAAGAATGCTTGACTTAGCCTCGAGAATGCCTACTAAACTTGTGAAGAATGATGATAAAACTATGAGTTACTAAAGAAGGTAAAGAGGGTTCTGATTGTCAGAAAGTGGAGATCAGAAGAAGAAGTGTTTCATATGAAGGTTAGAGAGGTATGCCGCTTGATTGATTCTACCTATCAGAAACTTAAAGGTGATGAATATGCTGTCCATCAAAATCTGGTGTTGCCCCTGCCTTCAGAGACATTCTCAGGTTTGGCAACTAATGTATTTGTTAAACCAGAAATTGATGACTTTGCATATATATTACGTCCACCTTCCTTTATATATGATCCAAACCCTAACCCTTCAGGACTTTCATCATCATCCCAATCCAGAGCCTTAGTTCCTTTCAAATCTCCTCCCATTTCTAAAAAGGTTGGCGCTAAACTCAAGAACCCCAAATACATGACTGACAATTTCACTCATTTTACTCTTGTCACTCCAAAACCCAGACCCACATCAGTTTTGGATATGTCTGATATCTTCCCTGCCTCTCCACCTTCAAGCCCTGCACGTTTAACCAGAAAACCACCCTCACAAAGGCCCAAACCACTTCCTCCTCTCACCATAAGTGAACCAACTGAAACCCATGCTTCACCTCCACCAACTTCACCTTTAAACTTGCCCCCTGGTCCTTCTTCTCCTTCCTCAAAAGGAAAGGATCCTGCTGATGATTCAGTGGATGATTCGAAGATTGAGAAGAAGAATAAAAAGAAGAAGAAGTTATTGGATTTAAAGAGAATGGGGTAAATGAAACCAAAAAGAATAACTCCGCTCGGTCCAAGGAAAATGATTACTGGATGGACAGTGGATGAAGCCACTTTTGATTTCACCTTCCAAATAGATGATGGCACAACAATAATTGTAAATGCTCACAAAGCCACCGATCGTCTCTCTGCAATTCAACTGACTGGAATTTATGTGAGGCTGAGAAAAAGTTTAAGCCCAACCAGAGCTGAACACCTACTGCAGATGTGCATTGAAAGCACAGTTCTGGATTTCGGGATACTCTTCAGGTCCCAAGGTGACACTGATAACGAAGAAGAAGAGCCAATCAGTGAAATCAAGTTCGTTATTTGGGAAGAAGAAGAGATAAAATTTTATGTGCATAGAGCAGATGGAACTTTCACTGCTTATGACTCCATCTCTGTTTAAAGTCAATGGGATGAAAGATATTGGGATGTACTTCAACAGGTCAAGGTGACTAAAACAAGCATGAGTCAGTTGTCCACATTGATGATAACATCAGAGCCTTAGGGAAGTAAGGTGAAGAAAAGGAGTTTTTGGTACAAGTCAATTTTTGAAGATAGCTTCGAAGATGGTAAATAATTTGACTGCATCAGCTTAGGGGAAGATTGTAAGGAATATTGCATTTTGATATTTGAAAAACCGTAAATCGGATCTTACTAAAGGTTTGCTTGATCGTAGAGTGAACACGAGGCGTAAATAATAGTTTGTTTTATTGAAATCAATAAAGACTCAATTACAAACTCTCTCTGAAGCTCTCTAGAGAAACACTGTCAAAAACACATAGTTAAGAACTGGTCTCTCTCACTCATTCTCACATTCAAAGCACAAGATCCTATATATAGACGTCTGCTCCGAGCTCCGTCCGAACTCCAAGTTCGGCGGGTCCGAACCTCAGGTTTGGACCTAGTTCGGCCGGTAGCTTGAACTTGTCTTGAATCTTCATATCGTCTCGTTCAGATACTTCACATGACGCACAGATTATGTATCAACAAACTCCCCCTCGTCATGTGTAGTATCTGTTCACCAGTTAAAACATATTCTTTGAACAAACTCCCCCTCAACTTGATGGTAGCTTGATCTTCGAATACTTGACGGTGAACAGATTATTTCATCTTTATCGACAGCTTCAGAAGACTTGAAGTTGTGATGAACTCTTTCCTTTGAGTACCTGGCCAACATAAATAATCTTGGCGCAAAACTTCTCTTCGAGAATCCAAGATATGAACTTTGAAAATGTTTTTCGCATCTAGTGTCGATCAATCGAAAACAAATAAAACACAAAATCTTTTTGATTTTTAGAAAGTTTATATCAAAACAAACCTAAAATCTTTTTGATTTTTCAAACTTATGCTAAAACACACCAAAAATCTTTTTGTACTTTTCGGAAATGAAATGTAAATGCAATGCAGAAACAAACTCTATTTTTGGTATTTTGTGAGAAAGATCATGACGCAAGATCATATCAGACATAACGCATCTAGCACATTTCAATTTCGGTCTTAATCAGCATGCAAGCCAAGATAATCGCAAATACAACATTGATTGTTTATTTCAGCATGCACTAATCATATTTATCGTTTTCAGATATGCTTGAGGTAATTTTTATCATGCACTGATAACTCGGCCTCTACCCTATCAGAAATACTAGCAAATCATCATGTTTAACATATAGAAGTAACTTTTATTCGAGATTTAAGCATCCTTGATGAGTCATGCAAAAATAAAACAGAACCTCAAATACTTAGCAATCAGGTCGGTCTTTCGACACGCAGAGAAACCCAAGTATTTGAGAAAATAAGAAAGCAAAACAAGTTGAAATTGTATAATCCAACAACAATCAGGTCGGTTCTTCCGAACGCGCAAAGAAAGTCCGATAGATTATACGAAACACCAATAAAAATAAAGCAGAACGTCAAACGAACAACAATCAGGTCGATCTTACGATACGCAGAGAAAGTCCGATCGTTTGACAAAATAAAGAAAAACAAACAAATTTAAATCTTTCAAAATGAAAAACATGCATTCATCAGGATATCTCTTTATTCTATTTTTGTTTCAGAATCATCACATAGCATTCATCAAGAAGCAAACAACCAAAGATTATCAGGCAAGCTTTATGTTTATATCTTACTTGCTGATATCAGATTAGTCATGCACATTCACAGATCATACAAGAACCTACAGCCTTTAGACTTACTCTATCCATGGCAGATAACATATATGCTGATGTACTATCATTTCTCGCTTTTGCGGATCAATGTCTCAATTTTTCATCTTTATATTTTCCAATTTCTCCCCCTAAAATTCAAACAAATACTATTTTTTGAATTTTCCAATTTTCTCCCCCTAAAAATATGAACAAAAGAAAAATGAATAACAAAAATGAAAATGATCGATCAACACTGGACACATTTTGAAAATGTTTTTTTTTGTTGTAAAAATCAGAGTTTCAAAGATAGGAACGATGCATTTTAACTTAAAAACCACAAGTATCTCACTGTCAGCAACCTCTCGATTACTAACAGGTCTTCCTGAAATACCTGCAAACACTGGAAAATAGTAAGTTCTTAAAACCCCGACCCTCATCCCCAACGATGATAGGTCGTCCAGTGTCCTCAACAAAATCTGTGTTGGCCGTGGAGACAACTTTCGGTCTCCATTCCTGTTTTGGTTTGATGATTTCTAGTGAACCATTGTCAACTGATAAGTGACAATCAGAACTACTACCCAATTTCTCCGAAAGAGACTTATGTTTCCATGAAAATTTAGTATTGGGCATTGGTTCACCAAAAATAATGCCATCAAGATCAACATACTTTGTATGTTTGGCATTGGATGATGAATTGTTAGTTGTCGTAGGACAATTATTTGCATAATGACCTTTCTTACGACAAACAAAACAAAGTCTTTTACCAGTTGAATTGATAGAAATCGGTTTTCCAAACTGATCAGTCAGACATTCATCAGAAACTTTTGAAAACACAGGTTGAAATTTCTTTGGTTTATGAAATTTTGGAAAACATTTTGGAGAATCATAAAAATCAGAATCATCTCCATAACCAAAGAATTTATCTTAACGATAAAACCTGTTAGAATTAGCTGAATAAAATGAATCTGAATTGTTACCGCCTTGTGGTGTAGCATCAGATATACAAGAAGACTCTTCAGAAGAAAGCTTTTCATTTGGTGAAGTTCTTTCTGCTTCCAACATTGTGTCTTCTTATCTGAAAACACCCTCTGCTTCTTTATCTTCTTCGCTTTGAACTCCTTTTTGTTGAAATCCTTAGTCGGCATTTCTGTTCCTTTAAATCCCAAACCACCATTCTTGTGTTTAAACTCATTTTGAACAGAATTTGGTATCTTATGACCTGGTTTGGCAAGTTTTGTAAATTCAGATTTGATTCCTTTCAGATCATTCTTTCTAGAAATCAATGAATCATCTATCATAATTTCAAAAAATTTTGGTACTTTCACATTTCCTGAATTTCCATAAAACACCTTTTCTTTTTCAAGACATGTAGATTTGGAATCAAACTTCAACCCTTTGCAGTAATCAACCTCCTTTTTATTCTTCTTTGATTTGAATTTTAGTTTCTTCCCTGAACTGTATCAGCAAACTTTGAATAATCATGTTGTTCAACACCAGATGATGTAGCTGGAACAGACATTTCAATGTCCACTGGAGCAGGAACTTGATGAAGACATTCATCTTGACCATTTTTCTCACTCTTTTCTAGTTTATACATATAATTCAGAAAAGTCGGTGAATGGTTGCAATTTTTCAATCTTCGCTGCAAATGAAACATCTCAATTTTTTGTTCAGATATTTTCATATTAGCTTCCGACAATTCTTTCTGTGAAGCAATGTACTTGTCAGACAATTTGTTATAATCACTGATATGACACTGTCTCAAGCGACACTCTTCCAGAACTTCTTCAGTAACTTTCTCTACCTGTTTCTTATAGTAAATAACATCCTGTTTCAAAATGTTATTTTGACTTTGAATCTCACCATTTCCATCACGCAACTTGGTAAGTTCCTCTTGAAGTTGAATTACTCTATCGGCAACTTCGACAGCAGCTTTAGTAACTTTTTCATATTTTTGTTGAAGAGGATAACATTTCTCAAATAAAGCATCAAAATCTTCAACAGCTTCCTTTTCCTTAGCTTGAGCTTTATTGCATTCTTCAACCAACAAATTTTTCTCTTTCAACCATTCTTTCTTAATACTAGCAAACTCCAAACAATTTGCACATGAAATAGACACATCCTTTTGAATTTTGATAGCTAAATCATTACAAACTTTACTTTTCCAAATCTCCACTTCTTTTGTCAAAGAAACATTTTCTTCAGTCAGCTTTTCCACCTTATTCTCTAACTTTTCAATTATACCTTTAAACTTCAAATCTTGATCAATTATTTTCTGAGAAAGTTTAGACATATGTTCCTCACACTGTGTCTTCACAAAATCCCATATCCGTTTTGCCTTTCGAAACTTCCTGATTGGATTTTTAAGAGTTATAGGCAAAGCTAACATAAGAAGTGTAGTAGCCCTTTCATTTTGATCAAATGCTTCCCTTTCTTCACTTAAAAAATTATGCATTTCCTTAAAATCACCATCACTATAAGTTGGATACTTATGTTCGTTTGTAATTGGTAACCATAATTTTTTATCCAAATCATTTACATATCCTCTAAAATTTGTTGCCCAACCATGATAATCTTCAAGATTTATCAACTTTGGCACATTCTGACGATGACGCTCAGCGAAAGCCTCAATTTCATACATTTTGAGAATTTGAAAATTCTGCTTGGTCCGAACTCCCACCGAACTTTGTCTAAACTCAACTGATCCTCCGATCTTGCTCCGAACTTTGTCCGAACTCGATTGTACAGTCCGAACTTAACCTTGTGTCCGAACTCCTCCGAACTCCCTCCGATCCTAATCCGAACTCTCACCGAAACAAGAAAGACCGAACTTCGTCCGAACGACCTCCGAACCTGGAGTTCGGAGCGGTTATTTTTCAGTTACTCCGAACCTCGAACGAACTCAGACCCTCTCGACATAATTTTCGCGATTTTGAGAGAAATAGGATAAGATTTTTGACAGGAACTCAGGTAAAACCCATAGAAATGTTTTAGTAATGAAAAACACTCGAAAAGCTCAAAGATTTACTTGTTTTGAATAAAAAAACACCTTGGTTTTATCAAGAAAACGACTACAATCAAAGCAAACGCAATAGAGCAACCTGGATTTGCTCTGATACCAATTGAAAAACCGTAAATCGGATCTTACTAAAGGTTTGCTTGATCGTAGAGTGAACACGAGGCGTAAATAATAGTTTGTTTTATTGAAATCAACAAAGACTCAATTACAAACTCTCTCTGAAGCTCTCTAGAGAAACACTGTCAAAAACACATAGTTAAGAACTGGTCTCTCTCACTCATTCTCACATTCAAAGCACAAGATCCTATATATAGACGTCTGCTCCGAGCTCCGTCCGAACTCCAAGTTCGGCGGGTCCGAACCTCAGGTTCGGACCTAGTTCGGCCGGCAGCTTGAACTTGTCTTGAATCTTCATATTGTCTCATTCAGATACTTCAAATGACGCACAGATTCTGTATCAACAATATTCCGGCTGAAGTCTTATTTTGTAGCAGTTCCGGCTGAACTAGGTTCAAGCGGAAAACTGAATTCAAGCGGAGAAGACCAATCAACCGGAAGAAGCACTTTTGTACCAGATGCGAATATTCCATGTGAACTCGATTATCCACTAGATAATAAGTTCAACTGGACTTTTCCTGTGAAGTCTTTTCAGCCGTCAAATCCCTACAAAAGCTTCCTGGTTGCTTCTAAATCTATCAAAGCCGCTCTCCTAAAGTAGTATGGTGCTGACACTCAATACATCCCATTTGTCGAAGATTATTCTTTTGGTAGCTTAGTTTGACTTTTGTAATTAACGGTCTAGATGACCTTATGGAAATCAATGGCTGTTATTGATTTCCCTTAGCAATATATATAGCATAGCTCGTCTTCAACATTTGTACGCATGAATCTGTGCAAGACTTGTGTAATATTGTTGAGTTAATGCAAATAGTGCCGAGTATATTTTACTTCGTGTGTTACTATATTTATGCAAACAACTAATATTCACAAGTATTAATCATTTAAGTAAAGTGAAGGTTAACTTAATTCCGCAAGGTTAATCTTTCAAGTAAATCTGTTAACTTAACTAGGTGTTAAGAATCTCGAATTTCAAAAATAGCAACCGCAGATCAGTAAAGTGAACCAGAAATCTCTGATACCACTTGAAAGTGCGTGAGCGTCGGATTTCTACTCGATCTAGATATTTCGGATACAAACGAGTAATTAAAGATTGTTTTATTGATCAAAATGAACAATTACAATCTGAAACACACTTAGAACAGCCACAAAGAACACACACTAAAAACACACACTTTACACAGGTCGGTCTCTTAACTCATTCACGCTCGTTACTGAAATACAAAACATAATATCTATGTATACTACAACTGTCTGAACTCACACGAACCGGTGGTTCGTGTGACCCGAACTCACCCGAACTGTGAGTTCGGCTGACATTAGTTCGTGCCAGTTCGGACCAGTTCGCGTAGCATCAAACTTGTAGCTTCGTCTTAACTAGATACTTCACATGACGACCAGATCATGCATCAACAAGAGATTACACACAAAAACACAGTGAACTGATCTAAAAGTTACAAATCTATACAAGAATAAGTATTTATACTAGACTTACTGCCACAAACTGGACTACCCACGAAGTGCCACTTCGTGGGGTCACTAACTGTAACTTCGTGTCCAGTTTGTGAGCAGCCTTCCAAGCATCTTTGTCTTATTTCTCATACTTCACACGACGAACCAGATAATTCTCGAACACTATTGTTTTCCTGTTAGCTGCTATACAATTGTGGATGTTATTCATCATACGATGGTGATCGGTGATTCAACATTTGAGGGGAATCGAGATCTTATGCCAGTTAAAGATATTTTACCAGTGTAGTACGAGTTGTGAGTCTTCTCATGAGTTTTTCTTGGCAATGGGTTGTGATAATTGAGATAGTGGAAGCTGAGCATAGTTGCCCTGGTGTGGTTGCAAAGGTGTGGACATTCTTTAGAGTCGACGTCTAAAGATATTTGAATTCTGCTTCTAGGAATATTTCTGGGATTGATGCATTGGCAATCGGTGGAAGGCAATGAAGACTCTTGGGTTCTAGATTTTGGTATGTTTCATTTCATGTTACTCACTGTAGTGAAGTATAGGCGAATCTGTTGATTGAAGGCTTTGGGAAGGTACGGATCTATGTATCGGTGGTTAGTAAAGTCTTGAATTGTTGAATCGGGTAGTGCTAAGGGGATTCATTTTACAAGCATGAATTCTAGAGCCACGTGGATGTCAGCTTGAGCGCATTCAAAGGTCTTAACTTGGTCAGGGTTTTGGTAACAGCGGGAGCACGCGGTGTGTTCTGGGTATTGTTTTATAACTACGTTGGCTTCATAAGACCGGAATTCTGAATGGTAAAATCTCTCATCGGTGCTTGTTGTTGTGGAGGGTGTTCTTTGTTCTCAGGAAGTCTCTAGAGCCGGTAGTGCGAATCAGTGGGAGCCGGTTAAGATTGAGGATGAATCATTGGTTGGTTTTGCCATGGCTGGGTCTATGATGACCGTTGATGGGTTGGAGCTTGAGGAAGCTTTAACTAGCCCTTCAGGTACTTAGTGAGAAGGATGACTACAATTAGGTGGATTGGTATTTTGAAATCTTAGCTTGTTCTTTAGAGCTGGAGGCCTGGAGGATTTCTGCCATTGAAGATTCCTAGATGACTGGGTTGTGTTTTGCTTGGATGGCAGGCTGGACTTTATCGCAAAGCCTTCAAGTGGGTGATTGTTGTGTGCGAAGGCCTTTGGGCCGGTTAGAGGCCTTTCTTGGTTTCTAATGTCGCCCTAACTTTTGTTATATATACCTAGTCATGTAATTGTAATCTTTGGCACAATAAGCTTACTGAGAAAACCCTAGTTGCAGTCCGGGGACGTACGTCACACCGATCGAACCAACTTAAATCTTGTGTCATTTATGTTTTCTGTATCATTTGTGTATGTTGTCGCTTCCACTGAACCTAACAGGAATGCCCCATTGAGAGCCTTTTCATGCTTTTGAAAATTAACAAGTAAAATTTGATATCTTTCGTTGTATTCAAAGGCGACCAAATATTAGAACTAAAAGCAACATTTTCACGACAGACCGGACCAGCCGGTTGAACCGGTCGGACCGGGAACCGGGAACACCGCCGGTTCGGTTAGGTGTATTTGGGCCGTCCTTGAATTAACCGGTCGGTTCGAGCGGTTAGCGGTTAGACCGGCGGACCGGGTTCGACCGGTGTAATAGATTAAATTAACATGTTTTACAAAAGAAACATGGAAGAAATCTCAGAAAAAGCCGGCGTGAGGTGAAATAGTGAGCAGAGACGTTGCTGGAAGTAGAAACGGCGACATACTTACTAGGGCAGAAGGTAACACCGAGCAGAGTGACTACTTAGAGGTTAGAACATAAGTGGAGGTTGACTTCAAATCATCATTTAGAACAGAGTTGTTGTGGATGACATGAAACAAGATGAAGTGAGTAAGATGGTAGCTTGGTTGTCATTTGAACAGAACAGGAAGCAAAATGCTTATAAAAACTAAGTTAAAAATATAAACTCATTAAAAAAATATATGAAATGATGTGATTAAGAAAAGTAGGGTGCAGGTGGCGACTTGCAGCCTTATAGGCTATAGCCATGTTAGGAAAAGAAAACTGTTAATATATAATATTACTACATAATATGTTACATAATATGTGATTTCTTTTTTATATATATTTAACTAATTTTTAATCTTTATATATACTTTTATAAAATATAACTTTATACCTTACATGTTTTTACTTAACTATTTTCGTATTACTAATCACTAAACTAGATATATGTAATTTAATTATATATGAGATCATCCGGTTCGTAATTCCGGTCTAACCGGTCCGACCGTCGGACCGATAGGATAACCTGTTCATCGTTCGATCCGGTTATGAAAACATTGACTAAAAGAGAAAGTGTTTCTCATCTTCCATATCCACCATAAAAACGTATAGACTAAAACCCCAAACAATTTATTATGAGGACTAGACATTCCAATCCCGTTTAAGGACATCAGATCCATTATTGTTAACACGAGTATGGTGCATGGCTCCACTCCAAGAAGAAAACCATTTCCTATGGTTGGTGGTATTGTGTACACTACCTCACAAAGTGTGATGATATGGTTGAGCAAAGGGAATGTTGTTACATTCCCCTCCTTTCTTTCATGACAACATTTCTTTCATGACAACAGGACTCCTGTAGATCCTGCTTACCTGAGTGAACCGAATTTTATCCCTTCTTTTTACTTTTAATTTTATAGTTTAAACCTCTAACTTTGAACTAGAAATTATCACAATAAGTGAGGAGTCGTGAGAATCGTCCATTACGTAAGGGGGGGGGGGTGGGGGGGGGGGGGGGGTGGGGGTTGGATGATGTAGCTCTGTTTATGTGATCCATGCTATTGTGCCTCACGTATTAGCTGGGCCGGGTCAAAATTAAAAAATAAAAATAAACGGTAACCACATTAAAAGCAAACCGCCCGGTCCACTGCAGTGAGTGAAAGATGAACCGGTGATGTTCTGTTTGGAGGACGCTTGAAAGTTGAAAGTTCCAGCGGAAGAATTAGGGCACGCTTTATCCATCTTCATCGTTGTCCCGTCCGTTTTCTGTGATCAAAATCGTGATACAAAAAGACGAAATGCCGTTCATATCTCGAACGCAGAGGCAAACTGATTATAATCTGATACCTCCAAGCTGTCCAATCGTGATTGACAATGGCGCCTCCTATTTCAGAATTGGGTAAAATTGATTTTTGCAGTTTTTTTTTATTATTATTTTTTTTTTGCTTTTATTTAAAGGTCAAAGTTTTATGATGTACTTGAACTACATGAATGATCATTTGTAGTGTGCATGCGTGGGTGAATTTGTCGATATGGATGTAATTTTTTGTGTTTGTTGTAGATGGGCAGGAGAGGATGAACCTCGCATCATCTTTCGCAACATTGTTCAGAGGCCTCGACATAAAATAACTGGTATTTCTAACCTTTATTTAGATTGATCTGTTCAAGCTGATGAAGTTTACTAAATCTTCATTTGAATGAACACAACACCTTCAAGTTTGAATTGAAGTTAATTATTAAGTTAATTGACTTCATATGTGGAAGATTGTTAATTGTTAGTCCAATTGTTCATCTATGAAAAGAAACAAGATATGGTGAGTACATCAAACAATAGCAACACTAGTTAAGGATGTTAGGTTAACTGTAATAGGAAAACCGCCATATTTGAGGAGGATGAGTTGGACTGCGGATGTGTGAGGCAACACCAGTACACCTTATGGAGGGCACCATGCTGATGTGGTCTCTTCAATCGGATTACCGATGGCCAAAGAAAATAGAAGGAAAGTAGATATAATTTTAAAGAGAAATCTTTGATCAATTTCCTGCATGCCCATTCCAAAACAGAACGATACATTTTAAAGGAAAAATACAACTAATACCACTACTATGCATGGGTGATTATGGAGAGAAGTAACTACCCACTCTCACTTAATTAAATTAAAACCTAAATATGAAATAGACTTTAAAATAACATAATGAAAAACACTACTAACTGCATGTGTTCATGCACGTGAGCAACCTTGGACGTGAATATGAGATACATATCACATGCCACCATCGCACCGCAAAAGACACCTTCAGCACCACATTTTTTTAATCTCTATCCCTCTATTCCAGTATTCCCTTTCTTTCTCTCCTCTCTCACTCTCTCTAACCTTTAATATTTAAATATTAAAAAAACGTGACGAATGGCGAGGGATAACCGTTACACGGGTGAAATATGAAAGTGAAAGATGATGATGTGGTCGAGGTGGTAGGACGCTACACATAGCCTTACAGAACTATTTTTAGAAATGTTAATGACAATTTGGGAAATTTCATCCGGTAGAAGCTTCTGTTCTGTTCACTTATGCAGGTGAAACAGTAACGATTGTTGGTGACCATGATCCTTCGCTGTTGAAGTACTTTGACTGCACCCGTTCTGGACCACGTTCAGCATTTGATAATGATGTTGTCTTCCAGTTTGAGATAATGGAATATGTAAGCATGTCTTTTAGTTTGACAGAGTTGAATATTGCAGATTATTTGCGATCATCTGTGTTGTCAGCACACACCTGTTCATTAAAACTAACGCAATGCATAATTTTGATCTCTCACTAACGTCACACATACTTCTGTTTACATAAGACAGTATTATGTATTATCTCATAAAACTGCAGAAATTATGATGTGTTAATGATTTTGTTTAGTTGTCACTTTGTCTTATGGAAAATGACTTGCATAGCCTTCACTGTATTGCCTTGCAGATTCTTGACTTTGCATTTGATAGATTGGGTGCAGATCAATCTCCGGTACCGTTTCATACCTGTTTTATTCTTGTCATTAAATTTAACACGTTTCATTAGCTGACAAATAGTCCTTTCTTCTGTGGTCATTGATGGCAGAACAGATTGATCATCCTATCCTCATTACAGAGTGTGCATGCAACCCAGTACAGTCACGTAGTAAAATGGCTGAACTTTTATTCGAGACATATGGAGTTCCATCTATAGGTATAAATTTCACCATGTACAGATTCCAGTAATGTATTTACTACTAATTATCTTTAGATGTATAATAGATTTTCACTTTATTTTAAGTGGCATCTTTTCACAGCTTTTGGTGTTGATGCTGCTTTTAGCTACAAGTACAATCAACAACTTGGAATTTGCAGTGGAAATGGTATTGCAGTTTGTTCAGGATTTACCACGTGCCATGTGATCCCTGTATGAAATTTTTAACTAATGCTTTATATATGTCACTAGTCATTATGATTATTGACAACAAAATCTGTTACTTATTCTGTGTTAACTCAGTTTATTAATGGAGAGCCTGTTTATGAAGCATGCTGCCGTACAAATGTTGGTGGTTACCATGTCACAGATTACCTAAAGCAACTTCTTTCACTTAAGTATCCTCACCACATGTGAGAATAGCCTTTCTTTTTCTTATAATCATATTTGAAACTTTTAAATTATCTTTTTGTCATTTTTAAATTGCTCAAAACAGGCAGAGGCTTACATGGGAGAAAGTAGAAGATCTAAAGATGGAACATTGTTATATCACTCAAGATTATGCTTCCGAAGTTAGACTATTTCAGGCATTACCTTTATCTTGTCTACCTTTTATTTATATATTAAGGATTAAATTACTATTTTGGTCACTTTGGTTTGGTATTTTTAACCATTTCAGTCCAAAAACTGTGTTAATTCATTGGTCTGAAACAGTTATAGAATGCAAACCACAATGCCTGATTTGTTAAAAAAATCTTTTGCACTAAAGGGGTTAAAAAAACTCAAACCACAGTGACTAAAATAGTAATATACTCTGTATGAAGCAATCTGTTTAATATTTTTTCTGAAGTAAATAATTGTTAAAGAAAGGGGGCAAAGAAGCTGAAGAGAAGACTAGATGTTGGCAACTTCAATGGACCCCAACACCGGTTGAAGAACCGCCTTCAGAAGAAGAAATTGCTAGAAAAGCAGCGTTAAAGGAAAGACAGGGACAAAGATTGAGGGAAATGGCAGAAGCAAAAAGATCTTCAAAAATAAATGAATTAGAAAATGAATTAAGAGGTTTAGAATTTCTTGTACAACAATTACGACATGTGAACGGAAATGAGGTTCCATCTTTTTTGGCTGAAACCGGTTATGTCTCTAAGCAAGAAATTGAATCCGCTATTGTTAAAGTAACACAATCCTTAAGGAAAGCTAAAGGGGAACAAAATGAAATTGAGGAGAGACCTGAGATTTCTAATTCAGACAAGTATACCCTCATTGATATTCCAGACAACATGCTAACACCAGAGCAGGTATTTTGTTTACTTAAACCTTCTATAAAAAATATTCAAAACTTTAAATTAAAAACTATTTGTTTTCCAAAAATAACTAGAAAATATATCCTTTTGTTTTGATTTTGTTTGAGGTTTTGATGGGCTTTTTAGTTTGTATCATTTGTACATGGTAAATAATTTTTTTTTTAGTATATAATGGATAAAGTAGAGATAAAAGTATAAACTGTCATTTATGATATCTGCTTAACAGGTCAAAGAAAAGAAGAGGCAGCTTTTTCTTAAAACAACATCAGAAGGAAGGCAAAGGGCAAAACAAAAACGTTTTGAAGAAGAGTTGGAACGGGAAAGGCGTAACAAGGAAGATGAACAAAGACGCTTGTATGTTTCCAGTCTTTTCACACATGCAACACACGTGTGTGTGCTTTTTGTTTTATAGTAGCATATTTTGGTCACAACATTTATTTTCTGGTTGTCTAGAGATAACCCGGAGCTTTACATGGAGCAGTTACGGGTCAAATACAAAGATTTATCAGAAAAGGTTGAGCAACGAAAACGGTTGAAAACAAATGGCAACAACGGAAACGAAAACAACAATGTGTCTGGTGGTGTGGGCCGTGGGGAGAGACTGAATGCTGCCCAGAAGGAAAGAATGCGCCTTTTAACAACTGCAGCATTTGACAGAGGGAAAGGTGAGGATACTTTTGGAATTAAAGATGAAGACTGGCAATTATATAAAAAAATGAGCAAAGATAATGATGACGAGGACGAGGGTCCCAATGAGGATGAGGCTGAGCTGGCTCGTGTTGCTTCTAAACTTCGGGTGAGTTTTCTCCGCTCCATTTTACTCAAGTTGTTTCATTTTGTCTTGCGATAAACCAACTGTTTTTATCCTTCAACCGACAGGAAATTGACCCTGCATTCTTTCCAAAATCAGATGCTAGCTCATCTGGAATGGAACCGCCACGTTTTCGACCTTTGACAAAGGAAGATTTCCAGATACTAATTGGCGTTGAAAGATTCAGGTGCCCGGAGATTCTTTTTCACCCGAATTTAATTGGGATTGAGCAGGCAGGTCTAGATGAGATGACAGGTGTATCAATACAGAGGCTGCAATCGAAAAGTCAAGATTTGGAAGAGAGTAACAGTTTGACCAATTCGATCCTCATAACTGGCGGGAGCTGTCTTTACCCTGGGATGAGTGAACGCTTAGAGGCGGGAATCCGTACGATTAGGCCATGTGGGACCCCTATACGGGTCGTGAGAGCATCAGATGCTGTTCTTGATGCGTGGATCGGTGCAGCTTCTTTTGCATCGACCATGTATTTTCAAAGACAGGCTTTTAACAAAACCGATTATTATGAGAAAGGTGAAGATTGGCTTCGTCGATACCAACTGAGGTACACATTTTAGTTTTGTTCTTCCTCGATACCAAATAATTGTCTACATCAGGAAGTTTGATTGGATTCAGTCATGGTGTCTGTTTCTGATGGTATTGAACTTGTATGCAAGTTTTTAATGATGTGATGTTTATTGGAGGCCACTGATTTTTCTGTGTTTTGGGATTTTTGGTAAGTGTGTATGAGTTGACACACCTAGTTATGAATGAATTTTAGCTAGTTTTGTTTCTGTTCATGGATAATTTGAAATGGGGCTTCAATATAAAAACATATGGTCTACTTACCGTGGTGTGGTGTGGTGGTCATGCTAGTGATGGCTGGACCACACAAATTACCGTATATAAGGTGTATATCCTATGTGGTTTGGTATGGTGTGGTGTGGTGTGATGGTGCTATGAATTAATTAATGTTTTTTTTTTTTTTGAAAATGTGAGTTGTCACAAATTCATTGGCTAGTCAATAACAAGGACAAGAATCACGCAGCAAAAGTTGGTGTGAAGGATTTCACACATATCTTCCGCGCGAGCTTATAACGCAAGGTGGGGAGTGGACCATGGTGGCGTGAAGGGGATGACAATACCGGATGCTCTAGTAAATAAAAATCTTAAATGCCATGTGTCGTCTTATGGTTACTCTCATTAAAGTTTTCATCTCATGTTTATTCACATTAAAGTTTTTCCGTGTTTTCATTCCATTAAATATTGATATCTTATGTTAAACACTAATAATTTTAAATAATTAAATTAAAAATATAATTTTTTTTTTATTTTATAACAAGATATAAATTATATAGTTAATTTCTTTTTGAGTCCTTGTGGTTTACTCATTAGGGGAGGCGGTATCATGGGGTTACCGGGACGCGGTTCCAAGGGGAGCCGCATGGCTCTTCTTGGCAACCATACCGTGTATGGTTGGCTCCCCACCTGGCTCCGATTTTTTGGTCTACCGCGGGTAAAGGAACCGGCGAGAGCCGGGGAAAATTGGAACGTTGGAAGTTGGAATGTTTTCGGTGGCTTCCCCAAGCCACACCACAACCATACCATGTGGTGTGGCTTGAAGCCTTGCCCATTTTGCCAAATTTGACATGTCGCAATGTTATTGGTTGGTTAGCATGGCTTGGGAAAGCCTTGTGGCAACCATACCCCCTCCCCTTATAACTACTTGAGTACAAACTTTTATTTTTTATCAAATGATTCCTTGAGGTTTAATTTTTCTTTCAATTTGAGTCCCCCTGGCTAACTCCATCCATTTAAACCGTTAAGTCAGAGGGTATATTTGTCAATCCACCAATATCTCTATCCCTGGTTAATTTTAAACCCTCAAAAAACTCTGGTTCGTACAAAAACCCACGAACGTTGCACGTTAAAACCCTATTCCTCCGGTCGTTCTCTCTTCCCACCATCGACGTTCATGAACAACTTTGAAGATACCCTCCACCGATCGATTCCCACCTACGTTTGATTTTACATTTGCGATGGTATTCAAATTCTGGTGCATTCGTGATGTTGAAGATCTTTCGTTTGACTTGTAATGATCGAACTTTTGATCAAAATTTTGTTGTAAAATGACATTTGTATGTTAATTTCAAAATGCAAACTGCTGATCTCTTATTACATCAGCCTTAGTTGCAAAACCATTTTCATTAATAGAGGAACCTGAATGAGGATCGCCATTAAAAATGTCTATCCAGATTTTGTTTGTCAACTCCAAGTTCTTCTAGGGCACGAGAATCATTTAAACGTATCCCATCCATATATTTTAGGATGAGGGCTTTCTCAGTGGACTGCATAGCATATTGAAGTTCTAAATATATTATAAATTTTATCAACTCAGAACACTTATCAAACACTAGTATTTCATGGTGGGTTCTTCAATATAGGCTAGGCTAATAGATGACCCACCGATTTTTTTCTTTGATTTATTTATCCCGATATTCAATTAACCAAATGTGTGGGTTGATTTGGGTTTGAAATTAACTAGGGATACAAATATTGGTGGATTGACAAATATACCCTCTGACTTAGCAGTTGAAATGGATGGAGTTAGTCAAAGGGACTCAAATTGAAAGAAAAATTAAACATCAGGGAATCAGTTGATAAAAAATGAAAGTTTGTATTCAAGTAGTTATAATGAGTAAACCACAAGGGCTCAAAAGGAAATTACAATTCTAATATATGTTATTTATAGTTTTAAATACTATTATTTTTGTATAATTTAAAAGGTTTTAATCTATCTATATTTATATTTATACTATACTAGGTTAGTAACCCGTGTACTACACGGATTGAATAAAAGCTAATAATATGAGATAAGTACAAAAAAATTAATAAGAGAATTGAAAACTATGAATGACATAATTCTTTAATCATTTTTGTAAAGTTTGACATGATTGAATTTTTTATTAATTTTGAAAAAAAAATTGAAAATTTTGTTTTTAAATTTGGTAATTTGACATGATAATATTCAATATTTAAGGTAGGTATTGAGGTTGATTGTGGTGATTCTAAGTGAAAACAAATCCTACGTGGACACCCTAGAAAGAAGCCATGTGTCATCTGAGTTAGTGATTTATTAAATGTAAAGACAGGCTGTGTTTGGCGCACTAGCTGAAAAGCAAGCTGCTAGTTGATAAGCTAGCTGCTAACTGATAAGCTAGCCACTAGCTGATAAACTATAAGCTAGCTGATAAAAAAATAACGTTTGGTAAAAACTAGCTGATAAACTAGCTGAAAACTGTAAAATGACATAATGTGACAACTCGTATGTTTCAGGTTATCTTTAATATTATATTAGCGTAAAATTATCTGATTCTATGTGCATTAGACTTAATTTATTCAAATTAGGTGAACTTGCGTGCTAACATAGACAAACTATGTCTGACGACCCGTACCCGTATTGGAAATCATTCACAAAGTTCTACGTTCATTCAAAACGGAACTTCAATAACAAGAAATTTCATAAAGTATAATTTTGTAGTATTTTAGTAATAAGAAATATAAATATTCATTTTATATGTTCATAACATTACGTTACGTCATAACAAGTTCAAACCATGTCGTTTATTCAAAGGACAAATTCATTTCAAAACAAAATCTTATATTCATAAACCTTAGTCAATTCTCAAAACAATTCTTAATTTCATTAAACAATCGAAATGTTCGTTTAGATTTAAACGTCAAAAATTCAAACGTATTATAATTCCCGTCAGACAACGTCTCTAAATATAATCAATCAAAAACATTTAAAGTGTGTATATATATATATATATATATATATATATATATATATATATATCAATCATCACAACATCAAGACACGTGACATTCCAATTCCGTTCGATCAAATAAAACACGATGCTTTATTTTAATCCGTTTTATATAATTATATCATTCGCCGGATACGCGTCAAAAACCAAATTTTTATTCGTTTATCGTTTTGACCCAAACGAAACTTCATTGGACTCGTTGGATCAAACCGGATTCACCTCGACCCGACCCGAGACCCGAATTGGCCCAGTGAGCCCAATGGGCCAACCGGCCCATTTCCTTTTGTGACAATTGGTAATTTACAGGTTAACTCCGTTATCTTAGTTAACTAGAATAGTTAACGTTACATGTCATATTAATGCCATGTATGTGACAACACGACTTTTCAGGTGCTTTCTGATTTAACCTAAACTTAAATTGTTGTGGATATGTTATGAACGTTTGTGTTATTAATTGTATTGACAGTATAAATTAGGGTATTGTGTGACCGTCAGTATACGAGCATGCACTTAAGTTTAGACGTTTGATATTCTAAGATTTTATGTAAATCATATGTTGTGATTTCATGTGAATGTTCTGTCATTTTATGTGTCGAGTTAAGTTATGATTTTATGTGATATATGTATATATATTCACACGATTTATTCTATGATTATTATGTGACGACGTGTCATGAAATTATACTATTGTTCTATGATTTTATGTGAGTTAAAAAAATATATGGTTTTATGTGGACTTTTAATAAATAATTGGTGTTTATTATTTATTATTTTATGTGATTATCTAAGGTTTACGTTTTATAAACGTCACGTGTTAATCATGTGTTGATTTATTTTCGTTTTGTCATCGTCTAGGATTATCTTCGTTAACCCCGTTAAGAGTTCGTTAACGATTTCTAAACTTCGAGGGACCACTTTTACTATTTTTTAAACTCTACTTAACTTTAGTAAATCTGGAGGGACTCGTCTTGTAATTAACCAAACTAGTTTCCTTTAGTGTAAAAGTTATAGGGACTGGTTATGTCACTTCCCTAAAGTCGATTTAAGATTGAAAGTTGAAACCGTCGACTATTGTTCCTTCCGGCAACCGACTGCTTTACATTTAATTCAATCATTGCGTTACACAATCAAATCAAGCGTCATCTTAATTCTCATATGATATCACTTCTATCATCATTCTAGTTTCCTCATTGAATATTACTTCTCTCAACATCCTCGTGAAGAACCACAAGAGACTAGAACCCGACCATCGATTTCAATCTTGTCATTCCTGTCATCGCAATCCACAACCACCCACAGCTGGTACGTCACCATTCACTCGTCATGTAGGGTTACTACTTGGTCGAAGACCGCAGAGAACACGTCTCGAACGAGGGACGTCACAAATTCATCCTGGGGGTGTCGGGTTCGGGGTGGAGTTCACCATCATTGCCTTCATGTTCCATTTTCATTTCTACACCGAGGTACAATCTGGAACTCAAACTACATCGTGATTTCGTATACTGTGATCACTATTAAAAAGCTTTGATATATATTAATGGAGTTCCGGCGGAATTAGGGTTCTTGGGGAGGGGAAGATGTCACCCAAACCGCTGTGGTAATATTTTATTTATGTCGGGTTAAAACCAAAACGAGTCGGTGTCCCGATGGTCTGGTTCATCAATGTTGAGGGTAAGGTCGCGGGTTCGAGACCCAACAACCCCATAGTTTTTGCAAATGATTTTTGTACTGATTTTTTTGCCACCACTGTGTAGTCAATTCTAGTAAAGTCAACTTACTAAACAAAGTAGGCCTCCAGCCCAGTGGTTTGATCACTACATTTGGAGCCAGAGGTCACAGGTTCGAACCCGGTGACCTCCATTTTCACTATTTTGTTTTAATTTTTGTCTCATGAACTTGTTTAGCCTAAAAACCCATCACCGATCGTTTTCCATGTTATTTTGGATCCGTATAAATCCTCGTAGACTTCATTATCTTGCTCATTATCTCATTTGACTTATATAAATTGTTTTTTATATAAAGTATTCGGTTATTTAACGGTGATTTATAAATGAATACATATTTAGAAAATATATAAATGTACGTATTTTGGACTATGAAACGAACGTTTTAGTAACCTCTACACTGGTGTAAAAATTGAAAGGATTAAAAAGAGGAATATGATCCTTGCTTGTTGTATTACAAAAAGATAAACATTACAATTTATAGTAGAGGAGAAGGTAGCCCAAACAACAAATGTAATAAAGAGAACTAAATATGAAGGTAAATGAGTATAATGGAGAGAATCCCAAGAGATTTCTAACACGCCCCCGCAAGCTGAACGGTCGGAGAGACGTGTAGCTTGGAACGAAGATCTTCAAACCGCACAGTAGGTAATCCTTTAGTGAGCACATCAGCAAGTTGAGATTTAGTAGGAACATACTTAACGAGAAGATTCCGAGACAAGACCATGTCTCGAATGAAGTGTAGATCAACTTCAAGGTGTTTAGTGCGTTGATGGAAGACAGGATTGGCAGCAAGGTAGGTGGCACCAAGGTTGTCACACCAGATTGTAGGACAGTGGTCTGGACGAATGCAGAGCTCAGTCAGAAGAGACATAATCCAACGAACTTCAGCAGCGGTGTGAGCAAGGGCGCGGTATTCGGCTTCCGTACTTGAGCGAGCAACGGTGCGCTGTTTCTTTGAACTCCAACTTATGAGATTTGGACCGAGGAAGATACAGAGACCAGTTGTGGATCGACGGTCATCAGGACAACCAGCTCAGTCAGCATCAGCATAGGCATGGATGGATGTAGTGGAGCCACGTTTAATTGTTAGACCATGATGCGAAGTGCCTTTGAGGTATCGTAGGATTCTTTTAACTGCGATCCAGTGGCTATCTGTGGGAGATTGGAGGAACTGGGAAACTTTACTTACAGCATATGCTATTTCAGGACGCGTGAGAACAAGGTATTGTAAGGCCCCAGCAGTGCTTCTATATAACAAAGGATCTATTAGAGGAACCCCAGAGTGACGAGAAAGTTGTCTCCCTGGACTCACAGGAGTTGGCAGGGGTTTGCATTGACTAAGACAAGTACGATGAAGAAGTTCAAGCAGGTACCGGTGTTGAGAGAGGTGGAGAGTGTCATCTTGAAAGGTGGCCTGGATCCCTAGAAAATGATTGATGATGCCGAGGTCTTTTAGGGCAAATCAGGAGTGAAGTTTTCCAATCACCGTGTTTACAAAGGTAGAGGAGCTGCCTGTGATAATGATGTCATCAACATATACGAGGATGTAGCACATTATGGATTCCTTGTTATACACGAAGAGAGAGGAGTCAGAGACGCATTGGGTGAACTCGAAATGTAACAAGGCAGTTGAAAGTTTTGAGAACCATGCGCGGGGAGCCTGTTTAAGACCGTATATAGCCTTTTTGAGAAGACAGACATGATGAGGATGATTGATGTCAGTGAAACCAGGAGGTTGTGCCATATAGACGGTTTCAGCAAGATCACCATTTAAAAAGGCGTTATTAACATCAACTTGTCGAATGTCCCAACTCCGACAGAATGCGACAGATAAAACAAGGCGAATTGTGGTTGGTTTAATAACAGGACTAAAGGTATCTGTGTAGTCTAATCCTTCTGTTTGATGAAAGCCTTTGGCCACGAGGCGAGCTTTGTAACGGCTAATGGAGCCATCAGAGGCCCTTTTGATGCGATAAATCCATTTACAACCGATAATATTAGCATTGCATGGAGGGGGAACGAGAATCCACGTGTTATTTTTAGACAAGGCCTGTAGTTCAGAGTCCATGGCTGTGCGCCACTCAGGATGTTTGTTAGCTTGGGATAGGGTGAATGGTTCGGTTGTGGGTGATGTGGTGGCATTGAACTGAACATAGTCAGGAAATGCCTTGGTTTTCCTAGTATTGTCACGAGTGCGAGTTATCATGGGATGAGTCGAGGTAGTGGGAGGAGGAATGGTTGACTCTGTGTGGAGGGGTGGGGGAGGATTGGGTGGCCGGGGGGAGTAGGTAGGTGGAGATGGTGATACGGAAGAAGTGGTTGATGGTGGGTGGGTGTGTGGGGTAGTTGGTGGAGTAAGTATGGTAGGTGAGGATGGGGACGGTGAGTGGGTGTGTGGGGTAGTGGGTGAAGTTGGGGACGGTGTGGTTGAAGGAATAGAAATGGAAGTGGGTCCTTGAGGTGGGACAGAGCCAATGGCAAACGTGAAGGTAGGTGACAAATTTTGACTATCGTGAGTGGGGATGGTGAAAGTATGTTCATAGAATTTGACGTGTCGAGATGTATAGGTGCGACCTGATGCAGGATCATGGCATAGGTACCCTTGGTGATTGGCAACATACCCAATGAAGAAACATGGGATAGATTTGGACGATAGTTTGTCAGGACGAGTGTCACCAAGGAAGGGATAACATAGACAACCAAAGACACGTAAATGATTGTAGTTGGGTTTGAGATGGAACAAAAGTTCATAAGGGGATAAATGGTTGAGATTTTTGGAGGGCATACGATTTATTAGAAATGTAGCAGTGGCATAAGCATCATACCAATAATGTTTGGATAAGTTGGCATGCGAGAGTAATGAGCGAGCAGTTTCTGACAGATGGCGGTTTTTCCGTTCAGCGACACCGTTTTGTTGAGGGGTATAAGGACAAGAAATGCGGTAGTGAATGCCAGAGTCACTGAGGAATTGGGCCATAGCCCCTTGCGTGAGTTCGGGGGCACCATCACATTGAAGGTTTTTAATGGTTACAGAGAACAAGTTTTCAACAAGATTCTTAAAGTGACGAAAAGTGTGGATAGCATCGGAGCGATAAGTTAAGGGATATATCCAAGTGAAGCGACTATAGTCATCAATATAAGTTATGAAGTAGCGATAGTTAGATCGAGAGGCAACGGGGGATGGACCCCAAATGTCAGAATGAATAACATTAAGAGGAGTAGTGCTACGTTTTAAATTAGTCAAAAAAGGCAATCTAGTAGATTTAGATTTATTGCAAGCATTACATGGTTTATTGGAAATAGAACATGAAACAAAAGGCATGCATTGTAAAACATAATCAGACGGGTGTCTGAGACGATTATGCCATAGATCTTGAGCTTGAGAGGTGATCGCCGAAAGAGCATAGAGTTGGAAAGGTTTAGGTTGAAGCTGGTGGATAACGTGCCCCGTGAGTGTCTGTATAGAAAAACCAAGATGTGAGAAAACAATGCGAATAGGGTTGTCAAGAACAAGTTGAGTTATAGAGATTAAATTGTTGGTTAGTTTAGGAACGATTAAAACATGTTTGAGTATGATTTTATGAGATGAGAAGTTTAGAAAAGTTTCACCAATGTGAGTGATGGTAAGAGTGGTACCATTGCCAACAATGACTTTTTCCGTGCCATGATAAGGTGTAGCTTGATTAACCATGGAGAGGGAGTTGGCCATGTGAGACGTGGCCCCGGAGTCGGGAACCCAAGAGTCGAACCGAGCACATATTTCTGAAAAATCAGTGGAGCTTGTATGAAGTCCATAGTGAGTGGGGCTGGTAGGTTGGGTTAGCCAAGGATCCTGTGTGATTCGGTCATTCGCAGTGGGCTGAAAATAGGGGTAACGGGCTGAATTGGGTGGGCCTTGAGCAAGGTTTGCATGAAAGTGAGGTGGGGGGTTTATATGGGCTCGCGGATTTGGAAAGGGAGGGTCCACCGGGGTTGGGTACGGGTAGGGGACATTAAAAGGGGAATGGGAGTTGAGATTAGGGTTATAGCCACGTTCTTCATCACCTGCAATATTCCAACCAGAGTTATCATCAAAACCAGTAGGAGACGCAGAGAAATTATGAGTGCCAGACACCATAGCTTGAGGATTTGATGAACTTCTGTTGTCTCCTCCAAACTGATTTGTCCCGCGATTGAAGCTACCACCGCCGGTTCTGTCGGAACCGTAGCTGCCACCTCCGGAACCGAAGCCACCTCCGCCGCCACGTGAACCACCGTGACTACGAGATTGATTGCGTCCGAAGTTCTGGTTCTTTCCGAAGTTCTGATTTCTCTGTTCATTGTTCTGATTTCTTCCATTGTTGTTACGATTACTTGGTGAGTAGCGATAGTAACACTGTGGTGCTTCATGACCAATCTTTTTGCATATTTGACATGGGTCACGGCCAGAGGTTCGAGTAGGGGGTCGATTGTTACTGTTGGAAACAGTCATGGCGACATGTGGTGGGGCTGGAGTATTTAGCCTTTGATGTTTCACTCTTTCTTCGTGGATGAGAAGTTTGGAACGCAACTGAACAAAGGTAGGCTGTTTCTCTATATTCTCAACACTAAGAACAAGATTGTCAAAAGAAGGGTTTAGACCGTACAACACCTGGTGAACCAGATCTGAATCGAGAACCGTTTCTCCCGTGGCTTGAAGTTGGTCACAAAGTTTCTTGGCTTCATCACAAAAGGCGGTGACATTCTGATTCCCCTGTTTCAACAGTTGAAACTGTGTCTTGTATTGAGAACGTTTGGCATAGACTTGATCAAAGAAAGTTTCTTCAAGAACAGTCCAAAGTTCAGAAGCAGTTTTGGTTCCAAGGGCAAGGTGTGCAATCGAGGGATCGAGAGTAGCATTTATGCAGGCACAAACAAGACCGTCGTTCTGGTTCCAGGAACTAGACGACTCATCTGGAGGCTTCGAGGACAAGTGATCTTGAAGACCAATAGTTTTGAGAGCGGTAACAAATTGATGTTTCCATGTAAGATAATTATCGTAGTTGAGTTTCACACTAATAAAACTGGTTATGCTTGTGAGGTTTGTGAACTTTGAGGTTTCCTGAGTTTGGGGCTGTTTGTGTTTGTCATCTCCCATTGTTGAAGGAATGTTATGTAATGGATCGAGCAAGCTGCTCTGATACCATGAAAGGATTAAAAAGAGGAATATGATCCTTGCTTGTTGTATTACAAAAAGATAAACATTACAATTTATGGTAGAGGAGAAGGTAGCCCAAACAACAAATGTAATAAAGAGAACTAAATATGAAGGTAAATGAGTATAATGGAGAGAATCCCAAGAGATTTCTAACAAAAATATACATACTTTATGATACACATGTTCTAAACATTAGATTTATATTCATATAAATGTTTATAAACAAATAAATGCATTTTGGAGTACCCGTTATTGATGTAAATATTATTTGGGCATGAATGAATATATATATATATATATATATATATATATATATATATATGTATGGTGAGGTTCATTGTAGACCACTTAAAAAGTGTAGACCCTGTAGACCCCTATATTGTTCTATAGAACTCGCTAAAATTTATAAAACTCATTGCTGTTGAGTTTGGTTTTCTTTTATGCGGTAAGTTATTAAAAATAAAAAAGAAAACCTAGAAAGTTGTTGAAGACATTTAAATATAATTGATGTTAAAAAATGTTATATTATTCTATAAAACTCACTAAAATGTATAAAACTCATTGCTGAGTTTTAAAATTTCACTGTTGTGTTTAAAACTCACTACAATTGATTTCTATAAAACTCATTGAAAATTATAAAACTCAATCTTAAGTTGTTTAAAACTAACTGTTGTGTTTAAAACTCATTGTTTTTAAAACTCAGTGCAACTTTAAAAATCGACGTTCTATAAAACTCAGTGAAAATTATAATTTCAAATTAAGAAAATAAAAAATAAAGAAAAAACTAAAAACATTAGAAATAAACCCAAATTAAAAATATAAACATAGAAATATGACAGCTAAAAAAAAAATAAAAAAAAAACCAAATTCAACAGGAATGAGTTTTGTAATTTATAGTGAGTTTTATAGAACAATATAGGGGGTATACGAGGTCTACACTTTTTAAGGGGTCTACAATGAACTTTAGACTATATACATATACTTTTCTAATCAACTTCATGAACCTATACTACTAACAAATAATATACTTTTCCTCGACTTTCGTAATCGTCATGTTTTCGGCTATGTGCCATCCTCTACTCGTTCTGGATTTAATGAACCATCGTCCAGTCATAACTTGACATTCTTTGATTCCATCGTTGGTCTAAACTTAGCCACTTTCAATTTAAAACACACTTATATTCATATACTCGATACGTGTCTGGTAGATTGCACAAGAACCGTTAATTGCTACTTGTGAGGTTATTTATCTGGAATTGCTGTACACCATAAGGTGAGTTACACAACCTCTTACGTTACGTCCGGGTTTGGATGATAACACTTATGAATACGTTACATCAGGTTAGAACGGTAACGCACAAACAAACTATATGTATGATTAAAATAGAAATCCGGTATATATCACATGTTCACGTAAAATGATTTATCTTTTAAGTCCTTACTATATCGAACCGTTAGTAGGAAATAGCGAGGGGATATTGGGTAGTACTACTAGGGTCTGACAAACTCCACTCAGCGGGCACGAGATGCACCACCCGACTGGCGGTCGGACTGAGGACAATGTCAGCTTAAACTTACCGTGATCGAGTGGACGTGGGGAAGGCAAAAACACGTAAGGATGAATTCCTACACTTTTTCAGTCAGCTTCGGTTGCGAACGTTTTAGTGACATGAAATTAGGCTAGCTACCTACGATATGGATTGTACTTGTAATATACATAACTGAACTACAAATAAAACTGTTGAATTCGTACTGCATGTCTATACTGGTTATTGATATGTACTTATGTGAACTCACCAACATTTTGGTTGACACTTTTTCTTTAAACATGTTTCTCTCAGGTCGCAGGTGTTCGAGTATCACGAGTATGCATGCATGAGCCTTTAAAACCCTTTCATGGTTTTCTATACAAGTTACGTCATTTCAAATGACAGTGTTTTATGTAAATACTAAATCTTTTGTCTATGCTTCCGCATTTGTAAAACTATGAATTTATATTGTATTTTAATATAAATATTTTGATATTTAATGGTTGTTTGGTGTAACTAATAGACTGGATCCTGGTTTGACCACACCCCACACGGTAAAACTCCGTTAGTGGAAATTGGGGGTGTGACACCTTTTCTTCTTTTTCTTTCCTCCTTGCGGCCCAACCCGCCAGCCCGCATTCCCTGGCCCATTTCTTTTCTTTTTCTATTCTTCTCGGTCCGCTGGCCCAACCCGTCTTCCATCTTCCTCCGTCCTAGTTCGGCCCAGCCCGACCCGTTTTCCCCTTCTCTTCTTTTTTCGATTGAGCCCGAGCCCAACTCTTTTCTTTTTCCTCCGCCGGTCCCAAGTTCGAACCTCCCTCTCTCTTCCTCTTTCATTTTTCTTTTCTCGGGTTTTTTTTCCCTCCTCCTCTCCTTGTTCGGTCCTAACCAAAATTCTCAACCAAGTTAAGATCTTGTTGATTTAATTGGCACATGCTTAATTCTATTCTATCCCCATCTAGTAGTCTTGTCCCTAGATTCGTCAACAAAAGGCCTAATCACTAGACAAATTTGTCTAGTTAGTACAAGAGGTGGCTAAACTCAATGGTTAATAACCATTAGACAACCATTTCGCTCCTTGTTTTCCCTCTCTTTTTGCCATTTCCATCACCCACAAACACCTACAATTTGATCCATTCTAAACCAAGACTCAAGTTGGTTCAAGTCTATACCTTCTTTCTTCTTTTCTTTGGTTCGGACCACATCAAAACCGACCCCCATTCGGTTCATTTGAACCGTGAACCATAACCCACCAAACCACCTTATAATCTTAACCTACATCCTCACTTCACACTTAGACATTTCAAACACACAAACACTCATTCTCTCTTGCCCTCATCTCTCTCTCGGCTCTCTCTAATCCGCCACCACCACCATCGATTTCCACCATTCAAACACACATTCCAAGCTTTTAATCACTTCTAGTTTCACCTCTTAAGGTAATCCATCAACTACTTTTATTTCATCATCATTCTTTTATTTTCTTTCTAATATTTCATGACAAACCTCACAAACTTCTTGATTATTTGATCATGTTCATGATCTTTCTCTCATTCTCTCATCACTTATCTTCCTAAATCAAGATTAAGGGTGGGTTAGGAGCTAAACCGGAAGCTTGTTCAATAACCCATCAAAGTCATAACCGATCCATATTAAGCTTAAGTGAGAATCATTCACTCCTTGTGTTTATCTTTTGATTTTTTCATAAATCTTGTCACATAATCCATGTTCATACAAGTTCTTGATGTTAATATTTGATGATTGACTAACAAAACCATATTTTTAGTTACTATATGTTCACTTTCATGGAATTAGATTATGGTTACACATGTGATTTTTGAGAAATAATTACTATTATGATTATGTCTTAACATAAGTGACATTATGTTGTAAAAATGCTTCAAGAATCATTAAGAACCATGGACATCTAAACATACTAGTATGTATGTTTTGGGTGAAAAAGTCATTTTATCATATTAGAAAATATAATAGTATGGAAAATACATAAATTTCGAAGAGATTTATAAGATGACACATATAAATGCGTGTCATAAAATTTATGTCACATATGAATTTATAAAAGTTAGCCATAACATTTGATTTGGTTATTAAACTTGGAAAACAATATGTTATGTGGTCATTTTAAGTTTATAAAATGCTATTTTGTTAAAAAGACCACTAAACACAAAAATAAATTTCATAATGTATTTTTATGTCATAAAGATCCTAAATTATAAGATTTTAAGTAAAAATAAATATGTCAAACTTTGTGACAAGTTAGGACCAAATAAATATGTGTTAGTAAGTTTCCAAAACAGATTCTAAAGCCACATTTTGACCCAAAGTGTTAAACGTCCAAAGACGGAATAATCGGAACCCGTAATGCTGCTTTTAAACTAAAATATTTAATATTTTTTAACGAATATAAGATCTGGTCCAGAATTTAAAACACACTCATTTTTACATATAAAAATGTTTCATAAAGTTCAAAAATAGAAAGTAATGTTTTAGAAGCAAACCGGACAAAAACTGTGACTTTCGGTGACTCAAAAACACTGATTTTTACAAGTTAAACTCCCACCAGCACACTTGGCAACTTAAAACCATAAAACACATCAAAACAGGTCCATAAAGATTTTCTAAGTGTTTAGGAAACTTAAAACGTCATAAAATGAGTCATATCGGTTAAACCAGTGAAACCGGCTAATAACCGGACGAGCCGACACTTAATATTACCAAAATATAACTCCATATATTTTTGGAAACATTTCCTCATACAAATGGATATAGTTCCAAGTGTCAAAATTCATTTTTGTAAAACGGGACAAATACCGTGTATCGAGGCGCGGTAGAAACGCGTGTTCGAACCGTAATAAATGAAAGATTTTATTTATTACTTTAAGAGGTTCAAAACCTTACAAATATTTAACAAATTAAATATTTATATATTTTCCTGACGATTTATGAAAAATAATGTATAATATTCAATATATATTTTTCTAACGCGAAAATTTAATTATTATTTATTTATTCAAATAAATAATAAATTTCATAAAACTTAATATTATTTATTAGCCAATAAATAATATCATAGGATTTCCATCACAATCATCGGGTAATAACTGTCAAGACTTAACACTGAACATCGGGTGACATATTCACTAACCCAAATAGCCAAACCCTAACACGTCATAACATTACTTGTAGACGTTTGCTAGGCTACATTCAATTTCATATCTGTCTATCCATCTACATATGATGTGAGTTTTCATGGCCTCTTTTACATTTCTGTTTTCTAATTTTTGGGGAGAATTCAATGAATGCCAATTCTAAATTCATTTTGTCGGATATTATGATAACTGTAACACGTACTGATTTCATGTTCTTTTCGTTTTCCGAAATCTGTGTATTCATGTTGATTCATGTTATATGCCTAAATTCTCGCTATTAATTGAATTCAATTAGTTCATTCGAAACGATATCTTGTGAATAGATCTATTTGGGTTGACAACCGTGCCCTGACGTGGTCGCTCCAGTCATGACTCCACGGTTATAGTGAAGAGGTACATTAGTTATTTTGGTCATTCGGTGTACTTGGGGAAGGACACCAGGGGTGGGTAAATAGTTAGTTTTAAATTCAAGGTCCATGATAAATCTTTACAACCACAGTAATTAATATTTAATATCATGACGGCCAAACATTTTCAAACAAGGTTTTCAAACAGTTCAAGTGTCATTAAACCTGTGAGCTCACAAACAATTCTTGTTGACTTTTTAAATTCTTGAATTCTCAGTTCTTTAAGGATGCAATTCAATGACTTACTACATAGATCCTACTTGTTCATATCATGGTCTGCTTGCCGAGTGTTCAGGCATTTCATTTTGGAGATTTAGACGCATTATGCCTTAGGGTTGTTATGTTTATAAATCTCATGACCATGTCTTTTGAAACTTAAAACATGTATTCACCACTACTACTTTCCGCTGTCACCGTTTTAAATGTTTAAATAAATGTTTGAGACTTATGTTTTCGAAAGACAAATGGTTAAAATAATTGTTCATTTAGATGTCTATAATTCATAACCATGACCATGATGCCAACCAGTCACATGCCCACGTTCGCCGTTTTCGGGGTGTGACACATATAAATACATGTATATAAATAAATTAAAATAATAAAAACAAAATATAAATAAGTTAGGGAAACATAAAACTGAAAATATCATAAAAGCTAGTTGCAACGCTACTCCAACTAGCTTTCCAAAAGCTAGCTTTTTGACATTACCAAACGAGTTTTTTTTTTATTTTTTTATTTTTTTATTTTTTTTATTTTTAAACTAGCTATTTTAAAAAGCCCCGTTTGGTAACGTCAAAAAGCTAACTTATAAGCTAGCTAGCTTATGACGCGCCAAACACGACCATAGTAAACAAAAAGTTTAGCCAGCTATTTTTAGAAAAAAAAGCCACGTGCCATCACCAGAGCCACTCTCACCTAAAGTTCATTATATTATATCTTAAATCTCACCTAAAAATCATTATTTCTTAAAAGTATTTAAAATGTATATCGAATAAATTGTATATGAGACTCTCATAATGATAAGACTCTCATAATGATAAAATATATAATTAAAATTCGAAATTGTATATGTCATCAACACCTTTCTAGGGAGAGGTTCATATGAGAAGTTTGTTTCAGGTAAGAAGGATAAGAAGGAATTTCAGCCATTGGATCTTGATCTAATAAAAAAGGAAGGAGTGGTATTTTAGTCTTAGCCACTTTTGTTGACTTTTTATCTACTTCCCCTATTTTTTTAAACATTCATAACTTTCACATACGAAATTATTTTTTAAAAAACATTACACCATAAAAACGAGCATTTTTTATCTTTAAAACGCGTATAGTGTTGCTATATAAAAAATTGAATAAAATTACTCTTTCGATTTTTAACACAATGTTCAGATCATTGTGTCATTTGTCAAAACGTCCAGATCATTGTGTCGTCGTGTCAAAAGTATATATAGTGTTGCTATATATAAAATTGAATACTCTTTCAGTTTTTGGCACCATATGAAACAATGATCAGAACATTTTGACACAATATGACACAATGATCTGAACATTTTTTACACGATATGACACAATGATCTAAACATTTTGACACAAGGACACAATGATCTGAACATTTTGATACAATCGAAAGAGTAAAAAAAATTTAATTTTATATATAATAACACTGTACGCGTTTTAAAGATAAAAAAAAACGTTCGTTTTATGGTGTAATTCTTTAAAAAAAATAATATCGCATCTAAGAGTTATGAAGGTTTAAAAAATGGGAGGAATTTGATAAAAAGTCAAAAATACCCTTCTATCTATTGTTTTCTTTAATTTTTCTCTCTAATTCTACCCAGGAAAATTTTGGGCCATATTGAAGATCTAATGGCTATGATTCCTTCTTATCCTTCTTATCCAAACTAAACTTCTCACAATAACCTCACCCCACTTTCCTAATGGTATCCATTCCCAAAAAAACAGTTCCATTAAATAAATAGTATTTAATTTACTAGCAGATATATATCCATCCGATTATTCCATTAATAAACAGTTTTATTAAATAAATTGTATTTAAATAGTATTTCTTAAATATTTGCTAACAGATATATATTTGATTATTCCATTAAATAAATTGTATTTAAGATATATAATTAAATTTCAGGTTGTATTTCTCAAATATTTACTAACGAATATATATCCTCACAAACAATATATATAAATACTTGCAATTCAATTTCCAATTGAAAACGATAAAAACCTCTTTCGAAAACTATGGCTAAACTTCAAAAGTTTGATCCCTTCACCAAATTACATCTCTCCAATAAAGATAATTATCTTGAAGTTTGTCTCCTCTCAACATGGAAAAGAGCAAACTACAATAAACCTTCTTAAACACATTCACCGGAGTTTATTTGTGTTGATTAACAGGTAATGTGACACCCACTTCCAGACTTGGTTCTAGAAGGAGTCACACATCGGATTTACTCATAAACACAAGCTACAACAGAGATAACTAAACAACGAAAAATTTAAAACCTTTATGTATATATGCCAAGTCTACAATAAGAGAGAGACGATAACAAAAGCTAACTACAACTAACTAAGCCAGCTCTTCAAAATATCTTCTCAGGATATCTACTGCCTATTATGCCCTGCTCACTTACGAGCCTTGCCCTTCTGATCCGAAGTTTCAGCTTCATCTGATATACATAACTTTCAAGTGTCAGCTTATGTTGGTGAGTTCTAACTTTAAAAGCTTTACATTTGAACTCACAATACATTGGTCGGTTAAACCATTTTCTAGAAATTTATAAAACATCACAGATTTATACATAATATATAACTAGACACATTTTCAGTAGAACACATCTACCCCAGTATACTTCTAAACCTCGTAAGTAATCTAACCTTCTATTGTTTGTAAGACTTTCCATAACATTATGAACATATCATAATGTATCTTTCCGTCACTTCTCGTTTCAAGTACCATCTCGGAAAATAATGTTGCTAACTGCTATCTGTTTTCACCTCACGAATTGAACTAATCATTCGGTTAGTCAAACCACATTTGATAGTGGGCCCTTTAGTTTTTTCACTATTGGGAAACACTACTCAACTCCCTATTTCAGAAGCCCCCACTAAATACTTGACAACCCTTGTGACCTGATGGATTACTATTCTTAAGACGTTCAATCATCTGATCTAAAAACATCTTTCTAGCAACCCTACTTTCCACTATTCCATTACCCGACCCTAATTAAATGAATATGTGCCTTAGGTTTTGTCAGTGGACTATGATAAGGTATTCATGTGTTGCAAATAGTGAAAAGCCCCTAATTTACCGTCTATGATTATATAGGATGTACCGGCGGCCTATCCAACTCATTTCTGATAAATAAAAGGCATCACTTGTTCTCGCACATAACTATCCTATGATGTCTATTAACAACTCCTTAACCACTAAATCAATGCATATAATAACAATTATAAAAACTTGAAAGCATTTTCATAAGGAATATATATATATATATATATATATATATATATATATATATATATATATATATATATAGCCTAAAACAGTTTAAAACATTTAAAACAGTTAACACAGGGCTCATAGAACTCATCTTAGCTTTGCGAAGTTATTATACTCGGTTTAAGTCCTCGTAACCCAGTTATAATAGTGTTGATACGTAATCTGTGCGTCGTGTGAAGTATCTGAACAAGACGATGTGTTATGTGATATTACTTCTTCAAATGTGAAGTATCTAAACAAGACATTGTGTGAAACTCAGTTATAATAGTGTTGATCCTCTGCTTAAAATCTTGTTCAAATCTGTCAAAAATAGTGAGTTTTGAGTGAAAATGTTTCATTTTGGCTGAGGAACATTTTATTCAAAATAACCCTCATCCGAATTACTGGTTCGTTTTCAGTTCGTTTGTCCGAAGTACTGGTTCGGTTAAGTTTGTTACGGGTTCGTTTCATTTCGGATATATTTCAGTTCGGTAGTGTTCGTCTTCAGTTCGGTTCATCCGAAGTCACGGTTCGGACGATTTAGTTTCTGTTCGGGCTCAGTTCGGCTATAGTTCAAGTTTAGATAAAGGATTTTGAGTTCGGGTGTGGTTCGGTTACCAAAGTTTGAAATTTCAAAAAATGTCGGATTTCCAAGCATTTGCCGTTATGCAAAACGCGATGCAAACCTTGATTAATTTTGACAACGAAATCGGAACAAGTCAGAAAGTTCCCAAGTTGTTGAAATTGGAGGATTATTAAAATAGGAAACAACAATTTTCTGCTTACATAAGCACGAATGATATCGATCTATGGATTCCAATTCGAAAGCCTTACATGCACCCAATTGATCAAGGAGATTTTAAAGAAATTCACAATTTTGATGCTGCCGAAAGGAAAAGTTATGAGCTTGAACAAAAAGTATTTGGTTATCTTACAATGGCTTTACCTACCGAATTGCTACATCAATTCAACACTTGTAAGAAATCGAAACAATTGTAGGATGCGTTATCAGCAATATGTGAAGGTAATGATCAATACAAAATAAAAAAAAGGTGTTAAACAAGGAGTTTGATAACTTTCAGCATTATGAAAATGAAAACATCACGGCTCTTGTATCAAGATTTTCACATCTTATTAGTGAATTGAGGATTGTCAGGATTGAGAAAACTGATGAAGAGTTGAAAGTACCAGAAAAATGTGAAAATTATGTTTTGTTGCTCACACATGATAAAGAGTTTTCCGCATTATCGTTTCATGCATTAACTGGTAAACTTCATGCTCGAGAGATGGAAATGATGAATTCCAACAAGTCAACTGCAAAATTGCAAAATTCAGAGTTATATCATGGTGAAAATGCTGCTAGCATAACTGCTATGGCTAAACCAGGGCTTAGTTCTGCACCATCTACTGCTTTTGTTGGAAATGTGTCTGAAATTTCAGATAATGTTGGTTCATCAAAAGGTTGCAGTTTTAGAATTCCAGAATCATCAAATAAGAATGCCCTTTCTGCTGAAACAACTGATGAATGTGCTGCTCTTATAACTACTTTAATTTCATCTTCTATTGGTTTTATAATCAATAATGTTGGTGATGCTAAGATTACCAGAGAAGATTTCAATGAAATTGATGAAAACAATCTTAATGAAATGGATATGGCATGGCAACTGGCAATGGTGTCACAAAGAGCAAGAAGGTTTATGAAGAGAAATTGTAGGAGAACTATTACTCAAGATGGACATTTGGGTTTTGACAAATCAAAAGTCAAATGTTACAAATATTCAAAACTTGGTCATTTTCAAAGAGAGTTTCAACAATTTTCATCAAATACACCTGATTCAAAAACTACCGGTGGTTCTCAAGCTTTATCAAGTACAACAGCGTTGACTGCTCAGAATGAGGATGGTAGTACTTATAATTGGGGAAAAGTAATTCTTGATAAGTCAGCTTGATTGTTACACATGATCAAGATGAGTATTATTCTGATACAAGTTCTTATGATTCGGCTGAGAATGAGAACTCTGAGTCTAAGATAGAAAGTTTGTTAAAGGAAAATGCGGGCTTATTGAAATTGTAGGATCAGTGTTAATTAGACTTTAACTTAACAAGAAACCCTCTACTTGTTAAAGGAAAACGCGGGCTTATTAAAATTATAGGATCATTGTTAATTAGACTTTAACTTAACAAGAAACCCTCTACTTGTAAATATAACCCTACGAAATGAAGTTATATTCCACTTTACATACGCATATTTTAGTTCTCTTATACAATGTAAGTGTTTGATTGCATAAAAATAGTAACAACGATGTATAAAATACTCGACACTATTTGCATTAATTCAAAGTTACACTATGACACGTTGATCAAGAACCATGTGCAAGCTAAGAGCTAACTACTGCTATATATAGTGCTGATGAGATTAATGACAGTCATTGATCTCAAACGATCTAATCTAAACCGTTAAAAAAAGTCAAATACATCTACCAAAAGAATAAACTTCGACATATGGACTATATTGCGTGTGATCAGCAACATTCTACTTTGGGAGAGCGCCTTTGATGGATTTGGAAGCAACCAAGAAACTTTTGCAGGATTGGACTACTGAAAAGACTTCTCAGGAAAAGTTCGGTTGAACTCATTATCTGGTGGATAATCGAGTTCACCCGGAATATTCGCTATAAGACAAAATTTGCTTCTTCCAGTAAAACTGCCTATTCCGCTTGAACTTGAGACTTCCGCTCGAACTTCAACTTCAACCGGAACACTTCAAAATTGGCTTTCAGTCGGAAATCCTCAAAGCGATATTCCTTACAATCTTCCCCTAAGCTGATGCTGTCAAAATTATTTTCCATCTTCGAAGCTATTTCCAAAAATTGATTTACACCAAAAGAGTCTTCTCCTTGACCTACTTGTCCAAGGATTTGAAGCCGGCATCCAAAATTTGAGAGAGCTCATTCGTTTTAGTTTTGGTCACCTTCACATATTTGAATGATTCCCAATCTCTTTCACTCCATTCACTCTGAACAGAGATGGATTCATGGGCAGTGAAGGTGCCATCAGCTCTGTGCACATAGAACAACTTCTCATCTTCTTCCCAAATAATGAATTTTATCTCACTGACAAGCTCTTCTTCTTCTTCCACTGGGTCATCATCTAAACTGCTTCTTTAGAGCATTCCACATTTAAGCAGTGTTGGTTTAATGCAAATCCTTAACAGGTGCTCTGCTCTTGTTGGTCTTAGAATTTCTCTAAGCTTCAGAATGATATTAGTCATTTGGAGTGCAGTGAGAAGTCTAGTAGCCTTGTGAGCATTCACCACTTTGGTTGTGCCATCTGCTAGCTTGAAAGTGAAGTCAAAGTTGTCTTTATTTACAGTCCACCCAACAATTTTGTTATTTCTGGGTGGCCCTCTTATTCTTTGACTTTGATCTTTCTTTCTCCTAGCATGCATCAATTTTCTCTTTTTCATCTTCCTCTCTTCATCAGAATCACTCTCTGATCCTTGCACAATAGGTGCTTTTCCTTTTGATGCAGAAGAGGAAGGACCAGGTTGAACGTCAGTTGGTTTGGTAGGTGGGGTAGAAGCACTGGTGGTAGATGGTTCTCTTATAGTAAGAGGTGGTAGGGTTTTTGAGTGGGTGGTCTACTGGCTTCAGGAGTTGGGCTAGTAGGAGGAGTTGGTGGAAATATATCTGAAAATCCATGGTGGGTGCATGTTTCTTTTTGAAGGGGATGATTGGAGTGAAATTATCAGTTCTGTATTTTGGGTTTGAGAGTTTGGTGGCAACTTTCTTGGATATTGAGGATGGTTTGTAGGGTATGAGGGCAAGAGACTGAGATGCTGATGAAACAGCTGTAGGTGTAGGGTTTGACTCAAAAATGAAGGAAGGTGGAGGTAGGACATCTGCAATATCATCAAATTCTAGTCGAACATCAATGTTAGTTGTCATACTGAAGTGAATTCTGATGGCAAGGGCAACACCAGGTTTGGGTTTACATCAACACTATTTCCTCTGAGCTCTTGAAAGATGGAATCAATCAAATTGCATAGCTCCCTGACCTTCATTTGATTTACTTCTTCCTCTGATTTCCAAATTCTGACAATCAGGACCCTCTTGACCTTTTTCAGCAGCACATAGTTTTCATCATTCTTCACCAATTTGGTGGGCATCCTGGAGGCAATAGCAATCAGTCTTTGCCTTCAGCTTCAGTCATAGCCTCCAAGTTATATTCCCTCAACCTCCAATCAAATGACCTTTTCTTGGCTTCTTCAAACAAACTCTCAACAACCCAGTTTTGTGAGAACAAATCTAAATTTTCTTGAAACTCTTTGGCAAGCCTCTCATGCTCAGCAGCCATTCTGGCATCTTCCACCATTTTACTTACAGCCTCTGATTCTGGAGTTTGGACAACCTGCTGAATAGTTCGAACATTTTCAGGTTGAACTAGCTCTTCAGCTTGGGTTGGCTCATCAGCTTGAACTGGCTCAGTACTCCTCATAGCTACCAATGTCTTAGCTATATCCTTAGCTTCATCTCTTGGTTGATCTTCCGGTTGAACCACATGGAATTGATCAGTTCCAAATATTGATTGGTTAGGGCCAAATACTGGATCAGGAGCATTTTCATCAATCATAATGACTTCAACCTGTGTTTCCGGTTGAACTTCCGGTTGAACTTCAGGTTGAACTTCAGTCACCACCTGAGGTTTGGTGACTTCAAGTTCTTTATCAGTTAATTCAATCACCTCTGTCCCTTCACCTTCTCCTAACACATTTTCATCTACTCCTTCAGTCATGGTTCCTACTACTACAGTTTTTATACTGTCTTTAATATTTTCAGCAGTTGCTTTGCTGGTGGAGGCTACATTCTGTTCAGCTTGATCACAGGCTCTTTCAGCCGGAAATATTACATCTTTCAGCAGCCTAGTGATCATGTTTATGTGCTCAGGGAGAGCACCAGCAATCAGCATAGAGGATTGAACCAATTCTGTGAGATTTGGGTCTTCAAATGGTGAAATAGTTATCAGTTGGCTACTCTCCACATTTACCCAACTGTCTTTAACTGAGAAGGGTTGAACACCAGCTTTCCTACATGCTGTGGCTCTTACTTCAGCCGGAATTCTTTCTGTTTCTTCAATTTCTCTTATAGCAGGTGTTGAAATCAACTTCTCACCCAATATGACAGTATCAACTTCATCTTCAGATATGTTTGGGTTTGAAGGACCTGCTTCAGCCTGAACAGGGATGGCCTTGACCAACGATGCAACAGTGACATTTAGTAAGTCAACCTATTGTTGGAGAGATAGGTACAAATTCGTCAATTCTGGTAGTGTATAACTGTCCTTAACTGGATTTTTACCAGTATCCCAGGACGAAACCAGGTTATCAATCCGAGATTGATCAACCCTTGTACCCATGGCTTCTTGTCACCTGGGATCCTCCTCAAATGTCTCATCAACCCTTGGTTCCAATGAAGGACCCGTGGGTGCTGATTCAGAGAAGATTACCACATATTGGGTCTTATTGATGTTACTACTAGCACCAAGGTCCAGTGGGGACTCATGGGCAGCAGCAACCCTTTCTGTGTGAATCTCATCATCACTCCTGAGATTCACCTCCGGTAGAGAGTGGGGGCTCAATGTAACAGGGTCTTGATCCATCGGTATGTTCTCATGTAATGAGGTTAGTGAGTTAATAACACCCTCATTTGGATCAAGCTTGAGTACATTGTCACTCCTGGGTGATAAGGGATGTAGGGTTGAGAACCTCTCGGATGGGGATTGTACATCCTTGTCTATTGACTCTCCGTCAAAAGAAGGTTCATCCCTAAGAGATAATCCCAATTTGGTTAGCTTCCGCTTGGGCTTTTTGCCTTTAGCAGGGCTTGAAGCTTCGGGTTGGTTGGTGGGCATAGGTGGAGGAGACCTAGCAACCACATTTCTCTGTCTTTTAAAAATGACAGGTGGGGATTCAGATGAGGAAGTGGCAGTGGTGGTTGGTTGAGCAGTGGAGTTCCTCTTTTTGGAATGGTAAGTTTTTAAAGTAGAGGAAGTAGGGACAGATGTGGGATCAGGAACTATGGGGCTTGTAGTCCTGTCATCTTGAGCAGGTTTCTCTTGTGCAGCAACAGTTTCCGTTTGAACCTCAGTCTGAGCAGGTTCATCGGAAAACTACCTTGGAATTGGCAGGGGATGGTCAATATCTCTTCCAAGAAAAACTGTCTTGTTTAGAGCTAGGTTAGAAAAAGTTTTCTCATTTAGGAGTTTTGGATGTAAAATTGAACCTCCCAAAATAATTTGAGGGTATTCCTCCCTGAGAATGCAAAGCAAAAACCTGGGATAAAGATAAACAAATGCAGGTGTAGTGTTCACTTTTAGACCTTTGAAAATAAGTCTTGAAAAATTGAAATTATGACCCTTGATCACCACATAGAATGCTGAGGCTTGTTCACGGCAAGTTCATCAAAACCTTCTTTCTTGGGAGTTAGACAAACTAAAATTATGTGGGCCAGGAACGTCCATTTGTATGGCAGTTGCTTCTTTTTGATTGTCTTGCTTTCCAATGAACCACAGTATCCAATGTCTCTGAACAGTGATAGGTACACCTTGGAGTCTACAAACACATAACCATTCTCATCCCTTAGCTTTAACACTTTTCTAATCTTTGCTTCATCTATTTCCACTTGCGTGCCCTGAACAATTGACACGATTGCTTCACCACCGTTGCTATCTTCAACGACCCTGGCATGAGACCAAAATTCTTCCATAATTTCTTCAAAAATCACCGCTTCAACTGTCAGCGCGTGATGAAGGTGGGAGTTCTTTAAGAATTTGATCATGCCATTGTAAATATCAGTTTTACTGGGTGCTTCAAGATAGGCAACCAGGTTGTGTTCCACGGGGAACTTCGAATCACTGGTGTTATACCTTGAATTCTGATCCTATTTTTTTTTACTAATAATCTCCGATAGGTTAGGACCCCTGGATGTCAAACATACAGGGACTTCGCTTTCGGTAACCTAACCCAAGATTTCTTCTTATATTTTATTTAATTATTATCCCAGGATGCAATGTTCTCTGAATGTATTTGTCTACTTAATCCCAGCATGCACGGCTACCTTGCATGCTAGGAAAGCATTACTAATCTTTCTCTTTGATTCTATGTGCTTAAGCCAGGAACGAAAAGGAAGATAACGGTCATATGGACCTAGTCAAAGTCAGAAGCACGTGTGGAAGAAGAGACCCGCCATCAAACTCGGTCAAATAACGGCCGAAAGTAGTTGGAAGGAGATCCCAGGAATCTCGGAGTATTAGTTAGGCTTATCTATGTATTTAAACGCGGCATAGGTTTCATTTTTTACACTTGCGATCACTTGTATTCACACTACCACCTAGCAAATGAGCCGCAAACACTTGTACTCTGAATATTTCACTTGGCAATAAACAGGCAACGTGTGTTATCGTTGCCGAAGGGGTTTTTTATGCCGGCAATCCTTGAAGACATTCAAGGATTAAGGGCTTTTCCCCCTTTCAAATCTCGTTGTTCATAGTTGCATTCAGGAAAGTTGTTGCTTGTGTTTCCATTCATTTCATTTAAACCTTGGATTTTAACTAACAAACTTGATTACCTAAACTTTACATTCAGGGAACCATACCTCACAAACGAATTTGGTTACTTAGTTTTGCCTCATAATTTTTGACCAAAAAAGTTTGGCACCCACCGTGGGGCAACTGGTGTCAATCTTTTTCCAAACTTTTGTTAGGTTCATTCTTAACTTAATTTTTACAAAGATCTATAAAAAATGGCAACGCAACCGAGTACCTCGAATGCAACTACCCCTGCAAGCACTTCTACTACAACCAGCACTGTCCTTCCTCCTCCACCGCCACGGATCACCACATCAATAACCACTACTGTGAACCGCAACAACAACACGACTACCAATCAGGGTGTCACGGGATCAGGACGTGGTGGAGAGATCCCAATATTGGTCTCTAATGATGAACTCCTCGTCATGTTCACAAAAGTACAGCAATAGATGGAGCAATAGCAGAAAGTGAACTAGGATATGTATGGAGAGGTAGCCAGGCTGAGGTCAGAAATCAACAGGGTGGATCATACACCCGTATCTCCTGTCCAGGCTAGAAGGCTACAATACAATAGTCCTGGGAATGGGTCTAGTTTAGCAGATGACGTCCAAATTATAGATCCAAGACCTACATTTGCTGCTGCTTACACTACCCTAGCTGATAGACCCAGGGGGTCTACATTCAGGGACTCCAACGTGAATCCTGGGGGCACAACTACCCAGGATGCTGGTAACATCCTTGGAACTCCTAATCTTAATGCTCATACTAATGAATCTATGCAGGACGTAGGTCTAAGCTCAGCAGTGGCAAAGGAACTCAAAAAATTGAAGGAGATGATCTCGAGCGTTCCTGGGGTGGTCCAGCTCATCCCTGAAGTAGCACCATCGAGTCATCGACTTTCGAGGTTCGCTCCCCCGATATGTGACGTGGAAATACCCAAGAGGTTTCAGACTCCCAGTATGAAACTGTACGATGGCACAACCGATCCGGAGGAACACGTGGCTTAGTATATGGAAAGAATGGAGGTGATCTACATGCCCCCTGATATCAAGGAGGCATGCCTATGTAAAGGTTTTGGGTCAACACTCACAGGTTCTGTCTTAAAATGGTTGCTGAGTATTCCACCCTATTCTATCCCATCCTTTTCTCATTTTATTAACTTATTCAATAACTAATTTTCTTGTAGTCGCAGTTTTGAAAAACTGACGAGTGATCTTTACAGGGTTACCCAAAATTCTAACGAATCTCTCAGAGATTATGTAAACAGGTTCGGCAAAGAGACCCTGGATATTCCCAATATGGACATGGCTACTGCTGTCCAGGCGTTCATGAAAAACCACTGTACGATCTTACTACTGCATGATTTGGTAATCGGATAAGCAACGAGAAGTAAATAAAGCTTCGTTTTATTGATTCACAAAGAGGATTACACAAAGTCTAGAGAGAGAGAGAGTTAAGCATTCAATTTAAGTTAAGCAGAAGACTCCACTATCAGTAACTGCTTGAAGCTTGAACTTCATAATCACCGACAGGTCTTCTTGAAGAAACCTGCTCACTGGTTTATATGATTAGTACGCAAATGACCCGAAGCGCACAGCTTCTGGTCGACTAGTGTCTTCCACAAAATCAGTTGCAGCATTAGTAACCAACTTAGGTCGCCACTGCATTTTTGCTTTTTCATTTTCAACTGAGTCATCATCACGTGATGAACCATCAACACTCGAATCAAATTTGAAAAATTGTTTCGTTTTAGATTTTGATTTGAATGGTGTTGACTCAGTAAAAATTCTGCCTGATTCATTCGATAAATGTGGCAGCTTTGTTTGAGAACGATCTTTTTACAGTTTCAGGACAATCCTGTGCCATGTGTCCCTTTCGGCGACACTGATAGCACAAACGATAAGATCATTTAGAATGTGGTTTTTCCTGAACTGGATGACATCTATCATCAGATTCAAAACTATCAGAAATATCATCGAAAACTTGAAATCGGTTAGAATGTACCCATTTCGATGTAGAACTTCGAGGTATGGAATTTGATCCAGATGATGAAGAACCCTTAACCTTTTGAGCATCTCTAGAAGAACTTACAGACGAAGCCTTCTTCTGAATCTTTCCTCTGAATCCTTTTTCCATTGTAGACATAAACACCTGAGCCAAATGATAGATTTGTTCCAAGCTTGTGTCTTTCTTTTCTTTTGGAGTTTTCTTGGGCATATTCTTCTTGACATTCTTTTCAAACCTCTTCCCCTTACTACACAGACCTGACTGTTTGTACCCTGGCAGCTTTGATTAATCAATCGAAGAACTTGAAGGACCAGCTTTAGCAGCTTGATTGAAAGAAGCTTTAATATCCTTCAACTTGTTAGCTTCAACCAACTTAGCAGCAACTGTTTCTTCACTCACTTTCTTCTCATCTTTCTCACTATGTTTGTCGGTAGAAATAACATTTGTATCAGCATAAACCCACCAGATACAAACTTTAATGTAGATACACCAACCACACTTTTTTCCTTTCTCCTCTTTTTTCTTTGACAATTTCTGTTCAGATTTCTCAACCACAAATTCAGAATAATCTCTATTTACATCAGAAGAATGAATATCATCTAAAGAATCAGAAGAAATAACTGGATGTGGAATTTGATTATACTCTTCGCTTCCAAAAACTTTCTTGAAATTTTCATCTTTGCACAAGTAGCTTGTGAAAGAATGTGAATTCTTTAAATTGTTCAATTGTCGTTTCAGATCCAAAACTTCAACATTTAAATCAGATATTTTCTTTTGAGCTTCACCCAATGCTTTTTCTGAGTCAATCAATTGCTCCGAAGCTCTATTGGACAAAAATTTCTCTTGTCTCATCTGATCATGTGCATCATAGACTTCTTGAGTAATCTTTTCCACCCTTTCCTCATGAATCTCAGTATTTCTTTTCAACAACTTGATGTCATGTGTCAAAGTTGTGACTTTATCGAGTAATGTTGAATGTTCCATTTGACAATCATTTTCCTTAGCAGTAACTTCATCAAACTCTTTCTTGAGGTCATCATAAGCTTGCTTCAGCGATTCTACTCTTGCAGTTGATTTTTGAAACAAATCATCAAAATCACCAATCGCATCTTTTGCTTCATTCTCCTATATCTCAACACTTTTAACCAACTCTTCATTCTCACTTTGCAACTTCAAAATTTGTTCTTTATCTGAACTAACCATCTCATCCAATTTTGTTTGAAGCTTAACAAACTCTTCCATTAACTCCTTCTTTTCTTTTCCAACATTGCATTAGCTTTGACAAACTCATCAAAAACCTCACACTTCCTTTTATAATCTTCCATCACTTCTTCTTTCTTCTCATGTTCAACAACCAACCTGTCCTTCTCAGAAATCAATTCGCAAATCTTTCTGTCCTTTTCAATAATCAATACTTCTTTTTCAGAACTCAATTCTCGAATCTTTCTTTCTTTTTGAGCACAAAATTCACATGTTGACTCATATCCACTAACTTCCGAATCCCTTGTTTCAGATGTATTTGTTTCAGATCCATACCCACGCGATTCAACCTCAATATTTGCTAAAAAAGCATAATGATCTGAAGGGCGGACTATAAACGCAGATTCCTCTGGAAAGTCTTTAGCCCAATCATAATCTTCATCAGTTTGAGAGATCATAGCTTTAACTTCTTTATCTTGACCATTCTTATCAGAAGTACCTTGTCAGATGACTTGTTAGGACAATCCCGAGTAAAATGTCCATGTTTGGCACATTTAAAACATTGAATCGTTCGTCTATTCAAACCAAGCATTCCTCCTTGAAGAAGAGATGTCTTACCATGTTTCTTCATAAATCTCCTTCCTCTCTCCACTACCATAGCAAATTGCCATTCCAGATCGAGTTTATTCAATTGATCATCATCCAAATGATTTAAATCCTCGCCAAACAAACCAGGCTGACCAATTTGATTAAATATAGCTCCAGACAAAGAAGATATGAAAGCAGATAACAAAGCAGCTAGATCTTCGGTTGCTTGATTAGAAGTAGACTTGCTTGATGATTTATCAGGAATAGTAAAACTGCAGCCTGAAGAATAACCAGTATTTTCTGACTTTCCAGCAAGAAATGCAGTTAATGGTGGATTAACACTTGAAGTAGAATGTGACTTTTCTTTGGAATGCATGGTAGCAGAATTTTCTCCAAAATATACTTTGGGATTTTGAACAGACGGAATTGCTGACTTTTTCACAAGTAGTTCCATTTCACGAGCTTGTAACTTACTTATCAATTGATTAAATGTCCAACTTGAGTAGTTTGGATCATTACTCAACATCATAACAAAATTCTCCCATTTTTCGGGTAGAGCCTCTAGAAAATTTTCCTTCAACTCATCACTTTCTTTTTGACACCTACAACTTCAAGTTCATTGATCAAATGTGAAAACCTTGCAATCAAATCTTTGATATTCTCATTTTCACAATGTCCAAAATTATCAAATTCTTTCTTTAAAACTTTCTTTCGAGTCTTCTTGTATTGCTCATTACCCTCACATCTTTCAGCAATAGCATCCCACAATTCTTTACAAGTTGTGTAATTCTTAAACTGATGCATCAAGTCTTTAGGTAAAGCCATTGTAAGAAAGCTATACGTTTTCTTTTCTCGGGCAAAGAATTTCTTTTCATCAGCATTAAAATCACTTATCATCTTTGGCTTTCTTGGACTTATCATTGGATACTCATATTCTTTTTCAATCGGGATCCAAGAATCAACATCTTGAGAAAATATGTATGACTCAAAACGTTTCTTCCAATTATGATAATCTTCTAATTGTAACAACTTAGGAACCTTCTGTGTTGTTCCTATCTCATTATCATAATTCATCATTGCTTGTATCGATGTTTGAGCATCTGAAAATGCGTGAAAATCGCTCAATTTGAAGTTACAATACCGAACGCAAAAACTTCAAACTGAAAAACGGACGTCTTCCAAGCTGATTTTGGGGGTCAAACCGGAGGGTACTAATCGTTAGGTGAGTAAAAGTCTAGATCTCGGAAATACGAACGTTTTGGCTGGTATTGGGTTCCGTAACTCCAAACGGTTTGCAAGTTACGTCAGTTTTAGTGAAGACATGTTTTCTGCCAGCGTACCAACCAAAATCAGCGTACCAAAAATTTCAGCGGACCAAAATTTTTCAGCGGACCAAATCACTCTCAGCGGACCAAATGAACCAGCGGACCAGATGCGGATCAAATTATCTCAGCGGACCATATTTGGTATGGCGGACCAAAATGGTACGGCGGACCAGAAAATAACCGCCGCGGACCAACTTTGAAGATTGCCTTCCGGACCAAATTGAGCGGATCAGATTCTGTTTGAAGATAGCCTAGCGGACCAGCGGTGGACCAAAATTTCTTGAGGTGGACCAACGATGTTCGAAGCTGATTCCGACTGAATTTCGCGAAATTTGACTTTCGAACTGGAATTTGATTCCGTAAGGTGCGAAAACACTCCAGAAACACTCAGGATATCATTTTCCATTGTTGAAACACTCGGAATTGCGGAAATTTGATGAAAAACAAAGAAAACCCAAACTTTCTCACTCTAGAATTCGAAAATTTACCAAAATCACATCAGTTGAAAAACCACTGTACGATCTTACTACTGCATGATTTGGTAATCGGATAAGCAACGAGAAGTAAATAAAGCTCCGTTTTATTGATTCACAAATAGGATTACAACACTCAGTTTACACACACTTAAGAGATGTAGAATGACAGAACTTCTCTAACTAGCTCTCTCTCTAACGAACTATTTATAGTAGTCACATACTAACTAGTGGACCATGAGCGTACCATTTGGTACGCCCGTACCAAATAAGCTGCGGACCATTTGGTACACCCACTTAGTATGTTGCCACTACAACTCATAAATACGCTCTAATCTAGATACAATACACGAGACACACATTAGCATAGGAATATGCTCTAACAGTTCAAGATGGGCCTCAAGAAGGATTCACCCTTCTATCAAGATCTCGTAATGAACCCTTGTCACAGGCTTGATGAAGTAAGGCATAGAGCCATACGATTCATCAGGCTTGAAGAGGATAGGAAAATACAGGAAAAGGCTGACGTTGTCCCAGGATACGGCTCTTCTAACAGGAAATTAGAACTGGCACAACCAAGGTCCCAGAGGCCTAACCCTATTCTAAACCCGATAATCCAAAGGATAATAGGGTCGATCAGGGTGAAGATGAGGATGATGAAGAGTATCCTACTTTTAATGAATTTTGTTTTGCTACTGATATTGCAGGTGTGATTAATGCTATGCAGGACCTGGGGGACAAAGCGAGGTGGCCCAGGAAGACATAAAAACAAGCATCCTGGAAAGATAAGTCCAAGTGGTGTGCATACCACGAGGACTTTGGTCATGTAACCGAGGATTGCATAGCTATGCGCAAGGAAATCAGCTATCTGCTGAGCAAAGGTTTCCTGAAAGAGCTCTTAGGAAGGAAGAAGGACAAATCCAGGGGAGCTGACCAGTCTGCGAAATCCAAGGGCACTGACCAAACCAAGGATGCAGACATATCACGTGTGCATCCTGAGCGGGAAACATCTCCATCTCCGGATGCAAAGGTAATTTATTTTATTTCCGGTGAATCTGATATATGTGGTACTTCTTATTATGCAGCTAAAAGGCATGCAAGGGAGACCAAATTGGACGTACCCAGGAGATCCGCCAGAGCCTCAGTACAAGCGGATCTGAAGGAGGTTACCTTTGGTGAAGATGATGGGCTCGTGATTACGCTCTACATAGCCAACCATTTTGTAAAGAGGATCCTAATTGATGGGGGCAGTTCTGTGAACATTATTCAGCTGGAAACGTTGACCAAGATGGGGATACCCTAGGATGAAGTCATCGCCAAATCCACGGTCCTAGTAGGTTTCAGTGGAGAAACAAAGAATACCCTGGGAGAGGTAAAGCTTCCAGTTTATGTTGAGGGGGTAAACTCGATGCAACGCTTTTGTGTCATGGATGCTCTGTCCGGATACAACATTATCCTGGGGAGACCTTGGATTCACGACATGAAAGCTGTCCCCTCTACGTACAATCAGTGTGTCAAATTGCCCACACCCTGGGGAGTGGTCACCATACACAGCGACCAACAGGAAGCGAAAGACTGCTACACTTCAGCCAAAGCTCGTCAAGGATAGCAATTAGTGAAAAAGGCCAGGGACATCCTAGAGGCAAGGGAGCAGGATGTAAAACAAGTAATCCTAGACCCCTTGCATCGTGGGAAGAAGGTGTCAATTGGCACTAACATCCGTGGCCCCATTGAAGAAGAAGTGGTAAAATTTGTTCGATCCAGGATGTCAACATTTGCATGGAACACTGAAGACATGACAGGTATATCCAAAAACGTTATAACTCATAAACTTGGTATTGATCCATCTTACAGTCCCGTGCATCAAAATAGAAGGAAGTATGCCCCTAAGAAGCATGTGATAATCCAAGAGGAAGTGGACCGGTTGTTGAAAAACAAGATGATCAGGGAGGTTAAGTTCCCTATATGGTTGGCTAATGTGGTAGTAGTGGAGAAGAAAAATGTCAAATGGAGGGTCTGTGTGGATTACACAGACCTGAACTGTACATGTCCAAAAGACCCATTTCCCTTGCCACATATTGACTCCATGGTAGACGCAACGGCAGGTCATGAAATGTTAACATTCGTGGATGCCACCTCAGGATTTCAAAAAATTCAAATGGAACCTAGTGACCAGGAGGATACAACCTTCATTACACCCATATGTATTTATTGTTATGCTGTTATGACTTTTGGATTGAAAAATGCAGGGGCAACCTATCAAAGATTGGTGAATATGATGTTCAAAGAAAAGCTAGGAGAAACTATGGATGTGCATATAGACGACATGGTGGTAAAGTCCCTGAATATCAGCACCCATGTCCAGGACGTTAAGGAATTTTTGACATGCTAGACAAGTACAGTATGAAGCTGAATCCAGAGAAATGTCATTTTGGAGTGGGTGTTGGCAAATTCCTGGGTTACATGGTGACCAAAAGAGGAATCGAAGCTAGCCCAGAACAAATTCGTGCCATCATGAACCCGAAGTCACCAGAATCGACCAAGGATGTACATAGGCTGACAGGTCGGGTTGCAACCCTAAATAGATTCATTTCCAAATCCTCGGAGAGATGCCGAGATTTTTATGATATTTTGAGAAAGAATAAGAAGGTTGAATGGACGTCCCAGCATGAATAAGCTTTCTAGGATTTGAAAGCTTATCTATCCTCGGCACCCCTCCTGATAAAGCCGAATCCAGGGGAGCCACTATCATTATATCTTGCAGTGTCAAGGAGTACGGTAAGCGAAGTACTAACCAAAGACGCAGAAGGTCAACAACACCCAATATATTATGTAAGTAAAAGTATACTTGATGCTGAATCCAGGTATTCGCATTTAGAAAAACTTCTACTAGCCCTAAGTATGGCCTCTACTAAACTTAGACTCTATTTTGAGACTCATACTATACATGTGAAAACAAACTACCCTATAAAGTCTGTCTTGAGGAAACCTGAGATGTCAGGAAGGATGCAAAAGTGGTCCCTAAAGTTAAGTGCTTACAACCTGGTATATGAAGCAAAAACAACCATAAAATCACAAGCTCTAGCAGACTTTGTGGCTGATTTCAGTAATGATATCCAAGAAGAAGCAGATCAAGAATTCCAGAGTCTGCAGAAAGAAGAATTCTCAGGATGTTGGACCCTTTTCACTGACGGGGCTTCCAATGTCAGGGGGATAGGCCTTGGAATCATACTGAAATCACCACAAGGGGACATGATACCCCAGGCTGTTAGGTGTGGGTTCCAGGCGACTAACAATGAAGCGGAGTATGAAGCCCTGATTGTCGGCCTACGATTAGCTTTGCATCTTGGGATCCAGAACATCCAGGTATACGTCGACTCCCTACTTTTAACTAATCACTTTAATGGAACTTATGCAGGGAAAGGGGAGAAGCTGGCCAAGTACCTAGAAATCGTGAAGGCTATATCCCAGGATTTTCAAATTTTTGACATTCAGCAAGTACCCATGGATGAAAATGCCGAAGCAGATGCACTAGCAAACCTGGGGTCAGCATTCAAAGCAATGGAGAATACACATATCCCTATAATCCACATACTAAGTCCAGCAATCAACCAACAAGAGAACCCAGAAGATGCTGATTCAGGGGGCAAGGTCTTAGCATCTGATACCCAAGATGCACAACATCCTAATCCCTAGGATAACCCGTCATCCCGGACCAAACCTATTATAAATTATCTATAGGATAGCTCCATTCCAAAAGAAAAAAAGGATACTAGAGCATTCAGAACCAGAATGGCCAGGTACGTTCTCATTAAAGGAAAATTATATAAAAAATCTATTGTAGGAACATACTTAAGATGCTTGGAAGATGACGAAGCCTTAGAAGTACTCAAAGATATCCATGAAGGTGATTGTGGAAGTCATACAGGGGGCAGGTCCCTAATGTCTAAAATCCTGAGAACAGGCTACTTTTGGCCATCATTAAGAAAGGATTCCCAGAATTTCGCCCTCAAATGCGACACTTATCAGAGACACGCCAACATTCCCCATCAACTTGCTGAACCCCTGCATCCTGTCCCTTTATGAAATAGGGAATGGACATTGTGGGAAAGCTACCCAGGGCGCCAGGAGGAAAAGTCTTCATGTTAGCCATGACTGACTATTTCTCAAAATGGATAGAGGCTGAAGCATATGTCCAAGTCAGAGAGAAAGAAGTCATCTCATTTATACAAAGGAATATCATAACAAGATTCGGCATACCCTCTGAAATAGTGTGTGACAATGGATCCCAATTCATTGGCAAAAGGACTACTGGATTCTGTTAGAGCATATACCTATGCTATGATGTGTCTCGTGTATTGTATCAATGTGAGTGTGTCTTAGTATGAGATTTAGTGACAATATCATTGGCACCGGACCAAATGGTCCGCCGGACCAAATGGTACGCCCGTACCATTTGGTACGCAGCCTGTTTAGTCACTAAGTATAAATAGGTTCGTGTTAGAATGTGTAAGGGAACCAGTTGAGAACTTCTGTCATTCTACACTTTTCTGTGTGTTTCTAGAGAGAGAAACTATAGAGTACTTCATTGTATCTTCAAGTGATCAATAAGATTTCTCTTATTTACATCCGTTGTTACTATGATTGATTGATACACGCAGTAGTAAGATCGCTTCTCGGTTTTACAAGTGGTATCAGTTGGGGGATAAAAATGATAACCTCTACACCAGTGCATCCTCAGGCTAATGACCAAGCAGAGTCTAGCAACAAGATCATCATCAACAATTTGAAGAAAAGACTCAAGGAGAAAAAAGGAAAATGGGCAGAAGAACTACCATTAGCATTGTGGGCTGATAGGACTACATCCAAGAATGCCACAGGCCAGACCCCATTTTCCTTGGTCTTTGGTACAGAAGTAGTCATTTCAACAGAAATGGTGGTCCCAACATTCAGGGTTATCAGTCAGACATAGGATGCAAATAATGAATCCCTGGCTGACGACTTAGACTCCGTGGATGAACTTCAAGAACAAGCTGCTTGGAGAATGGCCGCATATCAACAAAGAATATCTAAGACCTACAACAAACATGTAAGGATCCGAAGATTCAGGGTAGGAGATTTGGTTCTAAAGAAGGCATTTCAGAACACAACGAATCTTGGGGACGGTAAGTTAGCCGCTAAATGGGAAGGTCCCTACTTAATCGACTCAGAGGCAGGTAAGGGGGCATATTGGCTTGCCAACATGGATGGTCAATTTCTACCAAGACCGTGGAATGCAATCCATTTGAAAGCCTATTTTATGTAAGTGTAGTGCCCAGGATGCTGCATGCCAGGTATGTCTCCTAACTAATACACTAATCAAGGTATTTCTCTTGTATTTTTTATTATTATAGAATGCTTTTGTTATATTCTTGTTTTATCTGTTTTTATCATTTTCCATGGAAATTACTAACTCCTTTGGTTGAGATATTTGGATGAAAAGGGTAACTAACCATGGATTCATGAAGCCAGGGATGTGTTTCTCCTAAGTTAGAGACTGGCCATCTCTCCTCCGTTTAAGGTATCTAGTATACATTCTAAGGTTTGAGAGGATATCACCTCTCCTACGTTTGGGTAATCGCCTACAGCGCACGACCCCCGCCTGTAGCGCACGTTAACCCACATATTGGACCCAGGATTATGGGATCGACCTGTGTTGATAGCATGGGCGACAACTGCATGATTCATGGACATATAGGGGTTCCTTAAGGTTTTGGTGTTTTCACACCAACATAATACATACTAGGCAATACCCTAGTTCGCCGGTTCGACTCGAGGTGGACCCTAGAATTTGCCAGTACGGCACCGGGCATGACCCCAGTTCGCCGGATCGGCACCGGGTTTAACCCCAGGATTTTTGGGCTTGACCCCAGGATTTTTGGGCTTGACCCCAAGATTTTTGGGCTTGACCCCAGGATTTTTGGGTTTGACCCTAGTATGATTGGATCTAGCCCTAGGATTTTTTGGTTTGATCTCAGTTGTTAAAATTTATTCCTGATATGTGCAGGATCTATCTGAGTAATCATGGCCTAGGATGGCATGGCAATGCCAAATCCTAGGATTTCGATGTTGGTTAAGCAACAACTTAGGTTATTACTGAGCATTTAGAAGCGGAATTGCACTAAGGACAGCAGAAATTATTTGTTTGCACAAGAAAGAGTTTTGCATTTAGGGTCTATCCCAGGATGTAAAAGGTATGGATTATTTTCTTAACATTCTTATCATATTTGTGTATTTGTTTGTGCAGAAGAGTTAAAGATATCATGCAAGCATATAGTTCAAAAGCAGATATTTATATAAAGGCAAATTGTTTTGGCTGAAAATCACTAAGCAAATCTTTTAACCAAATTAGTTTGTGAGGTATGGTGCCAAGGATGCTTAGGTTATAAAATCTAGTTTGACGTTTGAAATCCAAAGTCACAACGAAGAAAATAAGGTTTTAACAGATTTGACTCTGGATGTAAAATACGATTTAGTAATTAAAACAATACGTTTTCAGGATAAAAGTTAAAGAAAAGTAAGCACAATCAAATTAATCCCTAGATGCAGGAAAGAACACGAAGATTTTTGAGGGGAAAAAGCCCTTAACCCCTGGATGTCTCCAAGGTCCGCCGGCACAAAAAACCCCTTGGCAACGATAACACACGTTGCCCGTTTATTGCACTGAAAATATCCGATTACAGAGGTTTGCGGCTGATTACTAAGTGAGTGAGTGCGAGTACAAGTGTTTCTAGCCTTTTAAAATGAAACCCTAAGCCGCATATTTATACAATAAGCTTGTAACTATAATCCGATATTCTAGGGATCTTTCTTCAACGACATGTGACCGTTAGTTTGAGCGAGTTTAACAGCGAGCTTCCATTTCCACACGTGCTATGACTCTGACTTAGTCCATGTGACCGTTGCTTGTTGCTTCGAGTACCTGACTTGATCACACAGGGTCAAAATAAAGGTTAGTAACATTACCCCGGCATGCTGGGTACTCGTACATGCAGGGATCACGTAGAACAAATAGATGTGCCCTGGATTCATTACATCCCGGGTCAATGTCTAATAAGAAATCAATACTGTAAATATATGAATCCTAGGTCTCGATAGAATGCACTATCCCTGGATATGAATCCTAGTCAATTCATGGGCGAAATCCAGGGTACAACAATTGCCCCCAAATTCGCAGCTTGTAGATAAGAATTCATAGCTGTGAATTTTTTGAAAAACCGATGACTCATTCATGTTAGGTTAATCCCATCCGTTAAATTCGGTATAGATGCCCACGATCTTCATCCACCACTTCTCACCTCTGCAACTTCTACGCCATTAAATAGCCCTCTCCCGCATTCGATTTTACCCACTTACCTCAGAGAGAAAAAGCTTGCATTGCCCTAAAACTTCCGATCGTCTTCGCATTCCAGGTACGTTCTTCTTTTCGATTTCGATTTTCTATTCTGATCATGACCAAAAAGCGAATCCGCAAGGAGTCCTCGGCTACCCCCACTGGTATAGAGGATTTCGAGGATCAGGGTTACCTCCAGAACCCTGAGATGGAGACATGCAGCTTCACAGATGCCGATATCGCCTCCGTCAAAGCCTCCGGTCTACTTCCGGCCTCAGCTGAGATTCGACCCTTCGATCCTCAGTTGAGGTCGGACTTTTCGTCTCGTACCTGGGTTTGCTTTCTGGCTGCTCCTTTCACCATTGGTCTGTCTTACCCTTTTTCCGGCCTTGTTGCCGAGTTCTTTGAATCTACGGGTCTGTCATATGCTCAAACCCTTCCCATGGTTTGGCGCATTCTGGCTACCCTTGACCGTCTGAACCAAACATTCCAGCCCCTGATTGGCCTTTCTGAATTGGCCCAGGTCTATGAGATCAAATCTCATGGATCGAATCGCCTTTTGTTCAAATCTTTAACCAAGTACCTGTAACTTGTGACTGGGGTGACCCAGCGTGACGAGTGGAAATGCCGTTTTTTCTTTATGAAGCGATCAAGCATTCCCGGCGGTAACCAGCTTACTCGTAGGTGGATTGTTGAGTGCAGGATAACCTGTAATTGTAGTTTAGGGTTAACATAAATGTTTATTTAAATACCGACCTTGGATGTTTTTCCATTCAGTGCCTAAATTGATAGACATTGGTCCCGAGAATTCAACCACCCAAGCTAATTTGGAGAAGTTCATCGACGACATCCCTGACGGAGAACGATCCTTCTACAACATTGAGTACTCTGCATCCTCCTTCCACACTTCCAGTATGTCAAGTGGTAAGTGTCCCTGGATTACACAGTTTTAATTACGTACGTATTTATTTAATTCTGACATTCAGGGTTTTTGCTTGTCAGCTGCTACTCTGAAATTTTACCTTGACGAGATGGATGCTGCCCTGAGTTCTGGAACCGGTGCCGATGATGACATTCTGGTCCTTGGGTCCGTGAAGACCGAGCCTACCCCTCTCACCAAGATCCCTCCATCCAGGGTCTCTGGGACTAAGAGAAAGACCCGGGGATCAAGCGCTGCTGTTACCACCCCTGCTGCCCCTAGTGCCATCACAGACCTTTCGGCCACAGAGAGCGAATCCCTCGTTCACCAGGTAAACCTTGCTCTCCCTTGAATGAAATTGTTCTCATCAGTCCTGAACCTGGATTACACTTTGTTTCAGGCCACTTCCCACATCCTAAATTTTCTGTCCGCCGCAGAGAAGCGAGCGGCAGATGCTGAAGCCTCTGCCCAGGCAAAAATCGCCCAGGCCAACAAGGAAGGCACCAGACTGCTATGGCTGACGTTGTTAAAACAACCAAGGCTTCAGCAATGGTAGCCGTGCTGCAGGCCAGGCTCAAAATGGTGAAGGAGGCCAAGGATCTGAAGCTGGTGAACCCTAAATGGAACCACCATCTGTGGCTGAGCAAGCTTCTGGAGCTGGGAGGTACTATTCCTGAAGGCTTCGATGTGGAGGACACCCAGGATGCTGGGTGTTCTACCTTGGCCGCAGCTGGTGGTGGCAATGAAATGGAGGTAGACCAGGTGAAGACCCAGGGTGCTGAGGGCCAGGATGATGCAGCCAAGGGGGGAGCTGGTGAAGAAGAAGCCAAGGAGAAGGATGCAGGGGCTGCTGATGCAGCAACCACGGGTACCGTTCAATAGCCCGTGGTCCTCCATGTTTCTCCTGTTTTGTGAAGCTTGTTTTAAATATTTTCTTTTGTAATGACTTGCCGGAGGTTAGATTCCCGGTGTAACAATGCTCCACCCATGGGTTGCCCCCATGGTTTTAATCTTTTGACACCACCCCGAGGTGGTTGGATGGTTCATTCCAACCAAAGGGTGGCCAAATATATACGTAACCGCTTTGCTAGTACATGCTTGAGTTAATTCTTTATGCTTCCTGCACAAATAAAGATTTGAACGTGATAGGTAAACATAAATGGTAAAACATACCTTGATACATCCTGGGGTACACCCTGGATGTAAGATTCTTCCAAACCCAATAAGCTTCTGAATGTCTGACAACATCTTTAGGCTTCCAAATGGACGAAATCCTAGGATTTGGCAAAGCCTTGCCATCCTAGGAAATCAATACTTAGATAAATCCTGCAAGAATTAGGAGTAAATTCTTAGAAACTGGGGACATGCCCTTCAATCCTGGGGTCAGGCCCAAACATCCTGGGGACAAGCCCGAAAATCCTGGGGACAAGCCCAAAATACTGGGGACAAGCCCAAAATACTGGGGTTAAACCCGGTGCCGATCCGGCAATCTGGGGTCAAGCCCGGTGCCGTACCGGCGAATTCTAGGATCCACCTTGTGCCGAACCGGTGAACTAGGGTATTGCCTCGTGTGTCGTAAGTTGATGTGAAAACATCAAGAACCTTAAGTGACCCCTATAAGTCCATAGATCATGAGGTTGTCGCCCATGCTGTCAACACAGGTCGATCCCATAATCCTGGGTCCAATATGTGGGTCAAACGTGCGCTACAGGCGAGGGTCGTGCGTTACAGTTCCTCTCAAACCTTAGAAGGTATGCTCGCATACCTTAGCGGAGGAGAGATGGCCAGTCTCTAACTTAGGAGATAAATGTCCCTGGTTACACACGTCCAGGGTCACACCTGTTTTAATCCAAGGATCTCGAACGCGAATGTTAGTAATTTTCATAGAAAGTAACTAAATAAAGATGTAAAGTGTTAAATAATAAAAATATTAAGGGGAAATACCTTGAACGACTAGGATGTTAGAGAACTTACCTGGGATGGAACATCCTGGGACACTTAACTTACGTGAAGTAGGCTTTTAGGTGAATAGCATTCCAAGGTCTTGGTAGTAACTCCCCTTCCATATTAGCAAGCCAGTATGCCCCCTTCCTGCCTCTGAATCAATCAGGTAGGGACCTTCCCATTTAGGGGCCAACTTACCATCCCCTGGATTCGTAGTATTCTGAAATGCTTTCCTTAGTACCAAATCTCCTACTCTGAATCTCCAGATCCTGACATGCGTGTTGTAAGTCTTGGAGATCCTCTGTTGGTATGCTGCCATCATCCAAGCAGCTTGTTCTCGAAGTTCATCCACGGTATCAAGATCATCAGCCAGGGACTTGTTGTTTGCATCCTGGGTCTGACCGATAACCCTGAATATTGGGACCACCATCTCTGTTGGGATAACTGCTTCCGTACCAAACACCAAGGAAAATGGAGTCTGCCCTGTTGCATTCTTGGATGTAGTCCTATCAGCCCACAATGCTAAGGGTAGCTCTTTCGCCCAATTTCCTTTTTTCTCCTTGAGCCTTTTCTTCAAGTTGTTGATGATGATCTTGGTGCTTGATTCTGCATGACCATTGGCTTGGGGATGTACCGGTGAAGAAGTAATCATCTTTATCCCCCAACTTTCACAGAAGTTGGTAGTTCTCCTCCTAATGGATTGTGACCCGTTGTCACAAATAATATCTGAGGGTATGCGAAACCTTGTTATAATGTTCCTCTTTATGAATGAAATAACCTCCTTCTCTCTGACTTGGACGTATGCTTCCGCCTCTATCCATTTTGAGAAATAGTCGGTCATAGCTAGCATAAAAACCTTTCCTCCTGGTGCCCCGGGTAGCTTCCCTACGATATCCATTCCCCATTTCATAAAAGGGCCATGATGCAGGGATTGGATGCAGGGGTTCAGCAGGTTGATGAGGTATGTTGGCGTGTCTCTGGCATGCATCACACTTGAGGGTGAAATACTGGGAATCCTTCCTTAGTGTAGGCCAGAAGTAACATGTTCTCAGGACTTTAGACATTAGGGATCTGCCTCCTGTGTGATTTCCACAGTCACCTTCGTGAATGTCTTTAAGCACTTCTTAAGCTTCATCCTTCTCCAAGCATCTAAGGTATGTACCTGCAACAGATTTTTTGTATAGTTTTCCATCTATAAGGACATACCTGGCCGTTCTAGTTCTGAATGCTCCAACATCCTTCTCTTACTTTGGAATAAGACCAGTCTGTAGGTAGTCCATAATAGGCTGACCCAGGATAAAGAATCACCCAGGGTCTCAGGATGCTGAACATCCTGGGTACCAGGACGCTGATCATCCTGGGTCCCTGGATGCTGATTATCCTGGGTACTAAGTGCTGAAACCTTGCCCCCAGGATTAACATCCCCTGCTTGCTCGCCTTGTTTGATTGCTGGTCTTAGTATATGGATGATGGGAATGTGGACATCCTCCATGGCTTTAAATGCTGATCCCAAGTTTGCAAGTGCATCTGCCTACTTGTTAAATGTTGAAGTTTTGAAAATCCTGGGACAGGGCCTTCACAATTTCCAGATACTTGACTAATTTTCCCCCCTTGACTGCATAGGAGCCATTAAAGTGGTTAGTCAATAGTAGGGAGTCGACATATACCTGAATGTTCTGGATCCCAAGATGTAGAGCTAAATGCAAGCCAGCAATCAGGGCTTCATATTCTGCTTCGTTGTTTGTAGCCTCAAAATCACACCTAACAGCCTGGGGTATTATGTCCCCCTGTGGCGATTTCAGTATGATTCCAAGGCCTGTCCCCCTGACATTGGATGCCCCATCCGTGAATAGGGTCCAACATCCTGAGAACTCTTCTTCCTGCATGCTCTGGAATTCTTGATCAGCTTCACCCTGGATCTCATGACTGAAATCAGCCACAAAGTCAGCCAGGGCTTGTGATTTTATGGCTGTCCTTGGCTCATAGACTAGGTTGTATGCACTTCGCTTCAGAGACCACTTTGCCGTCCTACCTGACATCTCTGGTTTTCTCAAAACAGGCTTAACAGGGTAGTTAGTTTTCACATGTATAGTATGGGTTTCAAAATAATTCCTAAGTTTAGTAGAAGCCATACTTAGGGCTAATATAAGTTTTCAAGGTGTGAGTACCTGGATTCGGCGTCTAAAAGACTCTTACATAGTACACATGATGTTGTTGACCTTCTGCATCTTTGGTTAGGACTGCACTTACCGTGTTCTTTGAGACTGCTAGGTATAGAGACAGGGGCTCCCCTGGATTTGGCTTCATCAGGAGAGGTGCCGAGGATAGGTATGACTTCAGATCCTAGAATGCTTGCTCATGCTGGGATGTCCATTCGAATTTCTTATTCTTTCTTAGGATGTCATAAAAATCTCTACATCTTTCTGAGGATTTCGAGATGAACCTATTCAATGCTGCAACCCTGCCTGTCAACCGCTGAACATCCTTGGTAGATCCTGGTTACTTGAGGTTGAGGATTGCACAAATTTGTTCTAGGCTAGCTTCAATCCCCCTTTTGGTCACCATGTATCCAAAGAATTTGCCAGCACCCACTCCAAAGTGACACTTCTCTGGATTTAACTTCATGTTGTATTTGTCCAGGATGTCGAAGGATTCTTTAACATCCTAGACATGAGTGCTGACATCCAGGGACTTTACCACCATGTCGTCTATGTATACCTCCATAGTCTCTCCCAGTTTGTCTTTGAACATCATATTTACCAGTCTCTGGTATGTTGCCCCTGCAGTTATCAATCCAAAGGGCATAACAACATAACAATAGATACCTGTGGGCGTGATGAAAGCCGTATCCTCCTGGTCATTTGGCTCCATCTGAATCTGTTGAAATCCTGAGGTGGCATCCATGAATGTAAGCATTTCATGGCCTGCCGTTGCATCCACCATTGAATCAATTTGTGGCAATGAGAAAGGGTCTTTAGGGCATGCACGGTTCAGATCTGTGTAATTTACACAAACCCTCCATTTACCGTTCTTTTTTTCCACCACCACCACATTGGCCAGCCATATGGGGAACTTTACTTCCCTAATCATTCTGTTCTTCAATAGGCGATCCACCTCCTCCTGGATTATCACATACTTCTCTGGAGCATACTTCCTTTTCTTTTGGTGTATAGGCCTGCAAGAAGGGTTAATACCAAGTTTATGTGTAATTACGTTTTTGGATATACCCGTCATGTCCTCCGTAGTCCATGAAAAAGTAGACATCCTGGATTTAAGGAACTCCAACAGCTCTTTTTCAATGTGACTCGGGATGTTAGTACCAATTAGCACTTATTAGCACTTTCTTCCCAGGATGCAAGGGATCCAAAGTTACTTCTTTTACATCCTGCTCCCTTGCCTCCAGGACATCTCTGGCCTTTTTCTTTAATTGCTATCCTTGACGTGTCTTCGATGATATCTTCATGGCTGAAGTGTAGCAATCTTTCGCCTCTAGTTGGTCACTGTGGATGGTGACTACTCCCCAGGGTGTCGGCAGCTTTACACATTGATGGTACGTTGAGGGGACAACTTTCATGTCATGAATCCAGGGTCTACCCAGGATGATGTTATATCCTGATGGTGCATCCATGACATAGAAGCGCTACATAATGTTGACACTTTCATTGTAGACTGGGAGTTTCACCTCCCCCAGGGTGTTCTTCGTTTTGCCGCTGAATCCCACGAGGACCATTGATTTGGCGACAATTTCATCCTGGGGTATGCCCGTCTTAGTCAATGCTTCGAGCTGGATGATGTTAACTGAACTGCCTCCATCGATCAAGATCCTTTTCACGTAGTGGTTGGCGATGTATAGGGTGATCACCAGCCCATCATGGTGAGGGTCCATGACGTTACACCTGTCGTCCTCACTAAAGGTCACGTCTTTCATGTCTGCTTGCACTGAAGTTCTTATTGGCTTCCTGGGCACGTCCGACTTGGCCTCCTTTGCATGTCTCTTGGCTGCAGAATAAGAAGTACCAAAATTTCAGAACCACCAGAAATAAAATGAATTACCATAGCATCCGGGGATGGGGATGTTGCCTGCTCAGGAGGTGTGTCTGCATTCTGGGTCCGGCCAGTGACCCTGGATTTTGCTGATTGGTAGGTGCCCCTGGATTTTCCCAAGGAGCTCCTTTAGGAAACCTTTGCTCAGAAGATAGCTGATTTCCTTCCTCATAGCAATGCAATCCTCGGTCATATGACCGAAATCCTCATGATAGGCACACCACTTGGATTTATCCTTCCAGGATGTAGATTTATCAGTCTTCGTGGGCCATCTTGCCTTGTCCCCCAGATCCTGCATGGCATTAATTACACCTGCAACGTCAGTAGCAAAGCAAAATTCAGTGAAAGTAGGATATTCCTCATCATCCTCATCTTCGCCTTGATCAACCCTGTTGACCCTTGGATTGTCGGGTCTGGAGTATGGTTTAGCCATTTGGGACTTAGGATTTGCGGGCTCAGATTTCCTATTGGACGACCCGTATCCCGGGGCAGCTTCAACCTTCTCGTGCACCTTCTTGTCTTCTTCCAACCTGATGAAGCATAGGGCCCTATGCCTTACTTCATCCAGCATGTGGCAAGGATTCATCACCAAATCTTCGTAGAAAGGTGAATCTTTCCTGAGTCCCATCTTGAATGCTTGAACAGCAGTAGCCATATCCAAATTGGGAATATCTAGGGTCTCCTTGCCAAACCTGTTCAGATAAGTTCTCAAAGATTCATTAGCATTCTGAGTGACCCTGTATAGGTCACTCGTTAGTTTTTCAAAATTGCGACTGCAAGAGAATTGATTGTTAAACAAATTAATTAAATGAGAGAATGAAGAGATAGAAAATGGTGGGACACTCAGTAACCACTTCAGGGCTGAGCCTGTAAGTGTGGACCCGAAACCTTTGCAAAGGCATGCCTCGTTGATATCAAGGGGCATGTAGATCACTTCCATCCTTTCCATGTATTGAGCCACATGTTCTTCTGGGTCAGTGGTTCCATCATATAGCTTCATGTTTGGAGCTTGAAACCTTTTTGGTTTTTCCACGTCGGAGATTGGATGAGCAAACCTGGATAGGCGATGACTTGCTGGTGCCACTTCAGGGATAGGTTGCACCACTCCTGGGACACTTGAAATCATCTCCTTGAGTTTCTTCAGTTCCTTAGCCACAACAGGGCTAAGACCTGCATCCTGCACAGATTCGTTAGTTAAGTTATTAAAATTCAGGGACCTATGGATGTTACCAGTATCCTGGGTACCAGTGCCCCAGGATTCGCAGTCGATTCCCTGAATGTTGACATCCTGGGTCCGTCAGCCAGGGTAGTATAAGCAGTCGCAAATGTCGGCCTTGGATCAATGATCTGAACATCATCCCCCAAACTAGACTCATTCCTAGGGCTGTTAAATTGCAACCTTCTTGCTTGGACATGAGAGGTGGGTGTTCGATCTGTCCTATTCATCTCTGATCTCATCCTGGCCATTTCACCAAGCACATCCTGGTTCACCTTTTGTTGTTGCTCCATATAATGCTGCATCTTGGCGAACATCTCTAGGAATTCATCGTTAGAGACCAAGACTGGCCTCTCAGTGGTTCTTGACGACTGAGTGACTCCAAGGCTGATAGACGGGTTCGATGCAAAACTGACATTGACTCCTGTTGAGGTCCCAAAAGCAGGAGGAGGAGGGGGAATGCTCCCCAAAGTGAAGGAATTGACATAAGGAGTAGTTGCATTTGAGGAGTTTGATTGTGTTGACATCTTTTTGTAGATTTTCGTAAAAATCAAGTTAAAAATAAATCTAGCAAGGGTTTGTAGGAAAATTGACACCAATTGCCCCACGGTGGGCGCCAAATTATTTTGGCTAAAAATTACTAAGCAAATCTTTGAACCAAATTAGTTTGTGAGGTATGGTGCCAAGGATGCTTAGGTTATAAAATCTAGTTTGACGTTTGAAATCCAAAGTCACAACGAAGAAAATAAGGTTTTTAACAGATTTGACCCTAAATGTAAAATACGATTTAGTAATTAAAACAATACGATTTCAGGATAAAAGTTAAAGAAAAGTAAACACAATCAAATTAATCCCTGGATGCAGGAAAGAACACCAAGATTTTTGAGGGGAAAAAGCCCTTAACCCCTGGATGTCTCCAAGGGCCGCCGGCACAAAAAACCCCTTGGCAACGATAACACACGTTGCCCGTTTATTGCACTGAAAATATCCGATTACAGAGGTTTACGGCTGATTACTAAGTGAGTGAGTGCGAGTACAAGTGTTTCTAGCCCTTTAAAATGAAACCCTAAGCCACATATTTATACAATAAGCTTGTAACTATAATTCAATATTCTAGGGATCTTTCTTCAACAACATGTGACCATTAGTTTGAGCGAGTTTAACGGAGAGCTTCCATTTCCACACGTGCTATGACTCTGACTCAGTCCATGTGACCGTTGCTTGTGGCTTCGAGTGCCTGACTTGATCACACAGGGTCAAAGTAAAGGTTACTAACATTACCCCGGCATGATGGGTACCCGTGCGGGCACGGATCACGTAGAACAAATAGATGTGCCTTGGATTCATAACATCCCGGGTCAATGTCTAATAAGAAATCAATACTGTAAATATATAAGTCCTGGGTCTCGATAGAATGCACTATCCCTGGATGTTTGACATTCACGGGACCAGACTTGTCAAGCAAAGTTAGTCAATTCAGGGGAGAAATCCAGGGTACAACAGTAACCACCCCTTGGTTAGAGCAAACCGTCCAACCACCTCAGGGTGGCTTAAAGTCAAAACCACAGGTACTAAACCCGTGGGTGGAGCATTGTAACACCGGGAATCAAACCTCCGGCAACCATACAAAAGATATTGTTTAAAAAAGTTTCACAATAAACAAAGAAAGTGATAAAAGACCGTGGATTATTAAACCAATACCCACGGCTGCCGAAACATCGGCGCCTTCACCTCCTTCCGTCACGGCTTCTTCACCAGCACCCTTCTCGTCCCCAGCATCCTCGGCCATCTGCTGCTCTTCTCTAGTCCCAGATCCGGATACGCCAGCAAGCAGGGTCATCTCAGCACCCTGGGCCTCAGCAGTCTCGTACCCTTGATGAACTACACCACCTAGGGCACGCAATTTCTTGAGCCACAGGGGTTTAGTCCAGCTAGCGCATGTGTGACACTCATCCTTGGCCTCCTTAGCCATCTTCAGCTTGGTTTGCAGCACCGAGATCATGGCCGAGTTCCTGGACGTGTCCACATACTCCTTCAGGGTCTTCTCATGCTTGTCCCGAGTCTCCACTGCCTTTTTCTCGTTTTCAAGCAACAGCTTCTGAACCTTGTCATGTTGGGCCTTAGCCCTGACTGCTTCTTTGTTAACCTGGGCGACTCTCGATTTCACAGTGTCGGACTCAGCGGCCTCGAGTAGGTCCATAAGACGAGAATTAGACTGCAAAAAGGTAAATGCAGGATAGAAGTTAATTTCATATCTAACTATGAAACGCATGAAAAGAAGGAACAACCAAGGGTACCTGATGGGCGACGACCTCAGCATGCTGCACAAGCTCCTGGGGAGACATCTCAGCCAGGGGATGTTGGGCAGTAGCGGGGTTGGATCCCCGGGTCTTCCTCTTCATACCTGATGTCCTGGATGTGGTAGCCTTGGATGCTGGAGTAGGCTCGGCCTTAATGGTGCTCAATATTACAAGATCCTGGTTGTCAGCTAACTTGGAGGAGAGGGCGGCTTCGAGGTCGTCGATGTCATAAGCAGGGGCAACTGCAAAAAGAAACATGACCCTGGATATCAGCAAACCAGGTACACAAAAAATTAACAAAATGCAGGGTAACTTATAACTTGACATGCTGACGGAAGGTAGGGAGAGGGCTGGATGTTCAAATGCTTTGAATGCGCGTTCAAACTCTGGAATACCCAGGAATTTCTGCAAGTTTCTCTTAGTTTCTTCTTCCTCAGGACCAATCACCCTCAAACTCTTCGCTGCAAAGAATGACATTCAAGGTCAGATCATATAATTTTAAACAAAAATCCTAACATCTAGTGCAGGTATGCCTACCCTCTACAATCCAGGCTTGTGGAAGCTGGAAACCACCGGGAAAGCTGGAACGCTTGACAAAATAGAATTTACCCTTCCATTCACCATGTTGGGTAGCATTGGAGACAATTTGCATGTCTTTCGAAAGGGATTTGAACAGAAAACGACTTGAACCATGGGATTTCAGTTCATAAGCCATGGCTATCTCTGGGCAGCCCAATCAGGTGTTCAAAAGAACTGTTCAGGCGATCCAGGGTTCCCAGGATGCACCATACAACAGGAAGGGTTTGGGCGAATGAGAGACCTGTGGCCTCAAAGAACTCGGCGACAAGATCGGAAAAGGGGAAGGATAAACCCATGCTAAATGGGGTGAACGGAAAGCGAACCCAGGTCGGAGAGATGAAGTCTGATCTCAACCTAGGATCGAAATACCTAATGACAACAGAAGGGGGTAGAAGACCAGAGTTCTTCACCAATGCGATTTCATCGTTGGTGAAGGTGCACCTTTCTTGTTCGGGATGGAGGAGGAATTTATGATCGAGAAAGTCTTCCACCCCGACAAGAGAAACAGTAGGCTCTCGACGGACTCGACGCTTGGTCATAGTTCGAGAAAGGAAAGAAGGATCAGAGAGAAGAAAGTTACCTAGCCGGAATGGGTGAAAGAGACGATCGGTGCTCGCAATTCTCGACTCGGGTGAGGTAAAACACTCGAGTATCGGGGTATTTATGGGCAAAAGAAGTTGCAGAGGTGAGGAGACATCAAGGGATGAGATTGAAACTGAAAAAGCAATTCTTGCGGACGAGATTAAACCGAGAACGATGACTCACCTTAATTTGCCGAATTCACAGCTGTAAATCTCTACAAGCTGCGAATTTTAGGGGCAGTTGTTATACCCTGAATTCTAATCCTATTTTTTACTAATAATCTCCGATAGGTTAGGACCCCTAGATGTCAAACATATAGGGACTGCGCTTTCGGTAACCTAACATAGGATTCCTGCTTATAATTTATTTAATTATTATCAAAGGATGCAATGTACTCTGAATCTATTTGTCTACTTAATCCCAGCATGCACGGGTACCCTGCATGCTAGGAAAGCATTACTAATCTTTCTCTTTGATTATGTGTGCTTATGCCAGGAACGAAAAGGAAGATAACGGTCATATGGACCTAGTCAAAGTCAGAAGCACGTGTGGAAGAAAAGACCCACCACCAAACTCGGTCAAATAACGGCCGAAAGTAGTTGGAAGGAGATCCCAGGAATCTCGGAGTATTAGTTAGGCTTATCTATGTATTTAAACGCGGCATAGGTTTCATTTTTCACACTCTCGATCACTTGTATTGACACTACCACCTAGAAAACGAGCCGCAAACACTTTTACTCAGAATATTTCACTTGGCAATAAACAAGCAACGTGTGTTATCGTTGCCGAAGGGGTTTTTTATGCCGACAATCCTTGAAGACATTCAAAGATTAAGGGCTTTTTCCCCTTTCAAATCTCATTGTTCATAATTGCATTCAGGGAAGTTGTTGCTTGTGTTTCCATTCATTACATTTAAACCTTGGATTTTAACTAACAAACTTGATTACATAAACTTTACATTCAGGGCACCATACCTCACAAACGAATTTGGTTACTTAGTTTTGCCTCATAATCTTTGACCAAAACAACTGGCAGGTTTATTTCCACTTGTGCTCGCCTTGGGAGCCATTGTTGATTTGTGTTTCGAGAGAGAATTTGACAATTTTGGGAAGTTATGGAGAGGTTTGGAGAGAAATTTGGGAATGGGTTTTGTGAGAATTGGGGAAATGATGGTAAACTAGGGCTTTTTACCTCTTTCATCGGTGACGTGGAGGAGAGATGTTTTAACGCAACCGTTCAGAAACTGATGTGACTTGTGCTTTTTGGGTTATACGGTACAACACGTTAAAGCATGTCATTATCTAAAAGGATATTTACTGAAACCTCGGATATTTAATGGTTAAAAAACTTAATGGGTAATTTATCGTGTATCCGCTTCAAAAGTTGTGCCTTCCGGGTAATTTAATGAAAAGTGACTTTGACTTGTTGACCCGGAAGTTCAAGCGGAACCCATTTTCTCCTTTATTTTAAAAAATCAAATTTCTTCCGTTTGAACTTCAAGCAAATAATTTTTCTGCTTGGAAGAATTGTTTTCAAAAACTTTTTCCACGCAAATTTACAAAGCATTTTTCCGATTGAAGTTCACCCGGGATTTTCAAAAGTTCTTTTCTCACAGGTTGAACCGGATCTTGAAGCGGAAAACCAAAACACATGCTTTTTGAAAATTTGTGTTAATTTTTCATAGTTTGACAGCATTTACTGACTATTAACTGAAATGGTTTCTAATTAACACAAGAAATTTTCACTTTCATTCTCTTTTTGTATCAAGAGTCGGGCTCTTAGACACAAATCACTCTTTTATTAAAGTTGTGAAAGGTTTTGTGTTAATAAAAGTTCATCATCCCAATGGTTGTGATGAGGTACAAAAATCTTGCCTCATCAAAAGCTTTGGTAAACAAGTCAGCCAGTTGATGATTATTATGAACTTTGAATAACTTTATCAGGTTCTTTTCTGCATAATCTCTAATAAAATGATACCTTATATCAACGGGCTTTGTTTTGGAGTGCTTTACTGGATTGTTAATGATGGAGATGGCACTGTTTTTGTCTGCAAATATTGGAGTTTCCATGAAGGTGATCCCATAATCAAGCATCTGATTTTGGATCCAAAGAACTTGACTGCAGAAGCTTGAGGCAACAATGTATTCAGCCTCAACAGTTGATGTAGAAACACAAGTTTGCTTCTTGCACTGCCATGAGACAAGTCTTTCACCCAAGAATTGACATCCTCCTGATGTTGATTTCTTATCTATGTCACATCCTCCATAGTCACTATCAGTTAATGCTCTAAAGGAGAAGTCAGAATTTTTAGGATACCACAAACCCAGTTTTGGTTGACCCTTCAAATACTTGAAAATTCTCTTGACAGCTCGCATGTGAGACTCCTTTGGAGAGGACTGATATCTTGCACATAAGCAAACACTAAACATGATGTCAGGTCTACTTGCAGTAAGATACATCAGTGATCCTATCATTGCCCTGTACATGTGTACATCCGCTAGTTTGCCACTTAAGTCACTTGTTAACTTGTGGGAAGTGGAGATGGGAGTTTTTGCACTTGAACATGCATGCATGTCAAATCTCTTTAGCATATCTTGAATGTACTTTGACTGGTTTAGAAAAATCCCAGCTGCAGTTTGCTTCACTTGTAATCCCAAGAAGAATGTTAATTCTCCCATGGAGCTCATTTCAAATTTCGACTGCATCAAAGTTTCAAACTCCTTGCACAAAATAGTATTAGATGAACCAAAAATAATATCATCAAAATAAATTTGTACCATCAACATATCCTTACCAACATTTTTTTACAAAAAGTGTTTTGTCAATAGCTCCTCTCCTGTAGCCATTCTCTAGAAGATAGATAGAAAGAGTTTCATACCAGGTTCTATGTGCTTGTTTAAGACCATATAAAGCTTTGATCAGCTTGCACACCCTGTTTGGATGGTGATGGTCTTCAAATCCAGGAGGTTGATTAAAATACACTTCCTGTTCCAGCAGGCCATACAGAAAGGCACTTTTGACATCCATCTGAAATACTTGGAAATCTTTGAAGGTAGCCATAGGTGCGAACACTTCATCATAATTAATGCTTTCTTCCTGTACATAGCCTTGCACAACTAGTCTTGCTTTGTTCTTAATTACAATGCCCCTGTCATCTTTCTTGTTTCTGAACACCCACTTAGTGCCAATTAGTTATGCTCTATTGATACATAGTATGTGCGTCGTGCGAAGTATCCAACCAAAGTTCAAGACCAAGTTCAAGGCTAGGTTCACTGCCAGCCGAACCTGGTGCCGAACTTGGAGTTCGGACAGGGTTCGGACAGCAGTATATAAGTAGTGAGCTGGTCTTTGTTTTGTGCACGAGTGTGTAGCAGAGCTGAGTCTTAAGTGTGTGTTTACTGAGGTGTTTCTCTAAGTCATTGTTTCTGAGTGTTACTAATTGTAATTGTTCGTGAGATCAATAAAACAATCGGTTAATTACTTGTTTCGTATCCGTTATAGCTAGATCGAGTAGACAATCCAACGCTCACGACTTTTCAAGTGGTATTAGATCTTTCTGGTTCATTCTACTGATCTGTGGTTGCTATTTTCGGATGTTTTAAAACGAAATGAGTATTTTTGAGTGTTTTTGCAAATTTTTGATCACTTCGATCGAGTCTTTTGTGAAATTTTTTCTCCTCAATCAAATCTCATCACTTTTTCTGATCTACTGCTGCAAATCTCGTCAAAATCAGTTCAAAATCGAGTGTTTTGAGAAAATTATGTTTAGGTTCGGATGTTACTGGTCAGGTTCGGAGTAACTACCCCGAAGTCTTAGTTTGGAGAGAGTTCGTTTCGAGTTCGATCACTTTTTGGTCATAGTTCGGAAACTGTTCTCATTCGGTAGAGGTTCGGATAGGATTGTGTTTGGAAACAGTTCGGAATAGGTTCGGTAGAGGTTCGGAAGGCGTTTGGTGATAGTTCGGTACAACTAGGTTCGGTTGAATTTCGGATTACTATTTGAGGTTCGGAAGGAGTTCGGAACAGGTTTGGATCACAGAGTTAGGTTCCGATAGGGTTCGGACGATCAGACTTAAAATTTTCAACGATGTCGGAATTTCAAGCTTTTGCCGCTATGCAAAACGCAATGAAAACCATGATAAATTTTGATAACGAAATCGGAACAAGTCAGAAAGTTCCTAAATTGTTGAAGTTAGAAGATTATCAAAATAGGAAGCAACGATTTTCGGCTTACATAAGTACGTATGATATCGATTTGTGGATTCCAATCAAGAAGCTTTACCAACATCCAACCGATCAAGGAGAATTCAAGGAAGTTCATACCTTCGACATTGCTGAAAGGAAATCATACGAGCTTGAACAAAAGGCTTTCGGGTATCTTACAATGGCATTACCTACTGATTTGCTACATTAATTTAGTACGTGCAAGAAATCAAAACAATTGTGGGATGCTTTATTAGCAAGGTGTGAGGGGAATGATCAATACAAGAAAAGTCAGAAGAAGGTTTTGAGTAAAGAGTTTGATAATTTTCAACATTATGAGAATGAGAACATTACGGCTCTTGTTTCAAGATTGTCACATCTTATAAGTGAAATGAAGATTGTGGGAGTTGAGAAAACTGATGAAGAGCTAAAAAAAAAAGATTCTGGAGGCATTACTAGAAAAATGGGAAAATTATGTTTTGTTGCTGACACATGATAAGGAGTTTTCTACATTGACATTTCATGATTTAACTGGTAAATTTCATGCTCGTGAGATGGAAATGGTGAATTAAAACAAATCTAAAGCAAATCTGCAAAATCCATAATTGTATCATGGTGAGAACGCTGCTAGTATGACAGCTAAGGCTAAACCAAGTTTGAGTTCTGCACCACCTACTGCTTTCATTGGAAATATTTCTGGAAATTCGGATAATAATTCATCACGGGGTTGTAGCTTTACAATGCCAGAGTCATCAAGTCAGACTGCTTTTTCTGCAGAATCAACGGATGATTATGCCAAAATGATTGCTGCTTTGATTTCATCATCTTTTCGTCTAGTTATCAAGAACATTGCTGATGGCAAAATTAACAAGGGATGATCTTGATGCACTTGATGAAGACCATCTAAATGAATTAGATATATCTTGGCAATATGCTATGCTGGGTCAAAGGTCAAAAGGTTTCTTCAAGAAACATGGACGAACTACTTCTAATTTTAATGGAAATTTGGGTTTTGACAAATCAATGTTGAAATGTTACAAATGTTCAAGGCTTGGATATTTTGCTAAAGAATGTCAACAAGCACATGTTAGCAAACCCTGTTTTACTCAACCATCGTTTAGTAATTCAAACAAGACAACTTTAACAGTTCAAAATGATGGTGTTTACGATTGGGGTAAACAATTTGATTCATCCGCTTTGATTGTCACTCATGATCAACAAGAAAATTATTGTTCAGATACAAGTTCAGCACCGAGTTCCTATGAATCTGCTGAAAACATGGAAAGTTTGTTGAAAGAAAATGCTTCGCTATTGAATGAAATTCAAAAGCTTTCTGAGGAATTCAAGTTGGTGAAAGCAGAATTGGAAATTTCTAATAGACATGAGAAGGAAGTTGAATTGAAAGATGAGTCTTTGATGAAGGAAGTAAATATGCTTAATGAATTTCTTAATTCTGTCAAAGAAGAAGTAAAGATGCTTGAAGCAAAGAATGAGACGTTACTGAAAGAAAAAGATGAATTGGTGAACGAGGTCAAGAAATGGAAAGATGAGGCAGAAGATGATGCGAATGATTTTCAGAATCTTTTTGATAAGTCAAAAATCAAGCTTGATCTTCTTACAAAGGATGCTGAAGAATCTGCTGCCAAGATTGTAGCGTATCAAGTTGATATGGAAAAGTCGTTAGATGAAAAGAGAGAGTTAGTTAGTGTGACAAAGTTCAAGCTGCTAATTTTGAAATTCAGAAGCGGAATGAAGATAAATTGAAGAAAGAATTTTTTGAAGGGATGGAAAATCTTCGAATGCAGAAATTTGAAACACATAAAGTTGCAAAGAGATTGATTCAGAAGCTGCTAATTTTGAAATTCAGAAGCTCAACAGCAAATTTCTGAATTGAAGATTCAAGTCATCGATGCTAACAGATTGCTGAATAATGTTTCAAATTCACAAGTGTTCACAAGCTTCTTAGCAAATAATGATCATTTTGAGAAAATGTTCGATAAAACTGCATCACCCCCTGCTCATATCAAAGAAGCTTTCAAAGAGGTGAAAGAAAAGGTGGAAGATTATGATTATTCCAAGTTTTCATCATCTACTACAGAAGAAGAAAAGATTGTGAAAAAGAAGAAAAACAAGAAGGCTAGAAAGAAGAAAGGAAAGTAATCTGAAATTCTTCCAACTCCAAAGTTTGTTTCTGGTTCGTCTTCAGCTGAGAATGAGAAGTCAGCTACTTCAAGTGAAAAGATTCGGTCTCAACCTGAATTTGATGAGACGATCTCCTATGAATAGAAGAATGTGAATGACGTCAAAGATGAATTTACAAGATTGGTGAAGAATGGACATAATAATTCAAATTCCGAGGAAAAGATTTCTGGAAAGAGCGTTGGTCTGGGATTTCAAAAGGTTGTTGCAAATGCTAGTGGTCAAGGTTCCACTTCCCATAATATGAAGAAACTAAAGATGAAGCAAGTGAAAAAGGAGATCTTCAAAGCAGACAAGGTTCAACCTGAGAGATTCTACAAGCTCAAAGGTTCAGAACAGATTTTCTCTGATAAAGAATTTCCTCTTCACTGCGTTGATGCAAGGAAGATTTCTGAAGTATTTGTCAAAGATGCAGCTTCATCAAACATGAAGAATCAAAAAGCTAAAGTTTCTTCTGAAGGTTTTTATTCTCGAAGCCCAACATCTAAATGGGTTCATGATCATCGCCGACAGGTATATGATTCTAATTTTGATCATTTTCAAGATATTCATGTTTGTAATCCCATGCAGGAATCTAAACAGTGGGACAAACCAAAACGACTATGTTATATTTTCCGCCAAAAAGGGTATATGGCAAAAGATTGTCCACTTCCTGCTGATTCACCTCACAGATTTCACAAGACACCAGTTTTTGGTAAACCTGCCAAATCAATGTTCTTTGCTAAACAAGACAGAGTTTTTGATGAAGTTGAGCCTACATTCTTTTTAAAACAAAAACTTTTTATTCCTATTTTTCAAAAGATTTAAAATGTAGGTTCATCATCACAGTCACCTGTGATAGCTCCATCAAAAACTGAATTACCAAAACAACAACAATGGAAACCTAAAAGGTGGTTTCGAAGCAAAACCAGGACACTGGTCGACCAGAAGCAATCCGCTTCGGGTCATTTATGAACTAATCAGTTTGCCCAGTGTGCAGGTACTTCTAGAAGACCTATTGGTAATTGAAAAATTACTGATGGAGGACTATTCTGCTTAACTTAAATTTCATGACATATTTTTCTAACCTACGAATTTTCTGAAATTCTAAAACTACGAAAAATCCGTGTTGATTGATCAATTCTCTTTCTTTAACAATTGAAAAAACCAAAAATAGAGTCTTGTTTTTGAGTAAAATGAAAAATCCAATAATAGAGTTTTTCATTTTAAGGGGGGGAAATGTTTGTAAGGGGGAGAAATTGCGAAAATGCATGTTATAAGGAAGGTGAATACATGCAAAATATATAAAATTTTAAGAAATTGATCATTGGGAAATGATGGTACATTAGCTTACGTATCTGAATCATGGATAGAGTAGATGAAAGAGCCATAAGATCATGGTTTGATGTGCTTGGTAGGCTCGGCAAATCAGAAAGTATTCAGATGTGATATACACTAAATACTAATGTTTGACCAAGTGGACAACATCTTGATGCGTATTTCATGACACAAAAAAAAATAAGTGTGAAAATAGAAATGAGAAGTCACTGTGTATACATGTGTTCATTTTGCAAAGATTTAAACGTGTTTGATTTTCTTTATTTTGTCAAACGATCGGACTTTCTCTACGTGTCCACAAGACCGACCTGATTGTTGTTCGTTTGACATTCTACTTTATTTTCTTTGGTGTTTCGTATAACTCTTGGACTTTCTCTGCGTGTACGGGAGTACCGACCTGATTGTTGTTGGGTTATAAAATTTCAAATTGTTTTATTTTTCTTATTTTGTTAAATCCGAGGCCTTATCTGCATATCGAAAGATCGACCTTAAGGTAGAGGATTTAACATTCTTATTTCTTTTTGCATGGAACACAGTTGACGATATCACGAAGAACATTATGCATTGTGAAAAATCACAAGTGCAATCACACAAAAGGAAAAAACAAAAAAACAAAAAATGTCTGAATATGTCTGATAGCGTGGGGTACGCTGGTCAAAGCAAATCTAATTAATATCTTAACATATCCAGATGTTATGAGTATGATTCTGTCTAAGTTTAAGATGGACAAAATATACCGGCAATCAGCATGACTTGTGTGCTTCAGTTATTTGAAATTGAAGTGTAGTTCAGTGCGTCATGATCAATATGATCCTATATAGTGATCTTTCTCATACAAAAAATAGTGTGTGTTTCTGTATTGTAATTTCATTTCATTTCAGAAAATTACAAAAAGATTTTCGGTGTGTTTTAGCATAAATATGAAAAAATCAAAAAGATTTTCTTTCTGCTTTATTTTCGATCTAATCAACACGTGATACAAATTCAATTGTTCAAAATCATATCTTGGAGTCTCGAAGAGACGTTTTGCGCCAAGATTATTTAAATGATTGAGCAGGTAGCTAAAGTGAAAGATGTCACAATTCAAGTCTTCTGTAGCTGTTGATAAAGACCAGAGATACACCAAACATCGTCAAGTATTCAAGATTAAGCTACTATCAAGTTGAGAAAGAGTTTGATCGAAGATTCATTTCATTGGGTGAACAGGTTCTACACTTGAGGGGAGTTTGATTGAAGATACACATTTTAAGATGGTAAAGAGATACTGCACACGACGAGGGGGAGTTTAGTAATACATAGTATATGCGTCGTGTGAAGTATCCAACCAAAGTTCAAGACCAAGTTCAAGGCTAGGTTCACTGCCAGCCGAACCTGGTCCGAACCTGAAGTTCGGACCTGCCGAACTTGGAGTTCGTACAGGGTTCGGCTAGCAGTATATAAGTAGTGAGTTGGTCTTTGTTTTGTGCACGAGTGTGTAGCAGAGCTGAGTCTTAAGTGTGTGTTTACTGAGGTGTTTCTCTGAGTCATTGTTTCTGAGTGTTACTGATTATAATTGTTCATGAGATCAATAAAACAATCGGTTAATTACTTGTTTCGTATCTGTTATAGCTAGATCGAGTAGATGATCCAATGTTCACGACTTTTCATGCTCCATCGGGCAGGTCTACCAATTCCCAAACTTGATGCTTGTTGATTTGAAACAACTCTTCTTGCATTGCCTCTACCCAACTGTTATCTTTCAAGGAATCAACTACTTTGTTGGGTACTTCTTGAGACAAAAATGCAGCATGCAAATAGATGTTTACATCAGCAGATTTACTTCTTGTCAACACTGGGGCTGAAACATCTCCAATAACATTGTCTAAAGGATGATTCTTGTTGATTCTTCTGACTGGAAGCAAAGGGAATTCGTGGCTTCTTCCATTTGAGGGTACATTGAGCCGAGGAAGGAAGTAATCAAGCTCAACATCACCATTATGTGATACAGGATCTGAAACTTCAACTGTTTCATGAGAATTGGTTTCTGAGTTGTGGGTCAGGTGCTCAAGATTAAGCTCATTTGATGTGGCATCATTTGAATTTTCAGGTTCATTAGACCCTGAATCAATATTCTCAACAGATTCTGAAATGGAGTTTTCCGGTTGAACTTGAACCGGAGGAACAAGTTCCGCTTGGACTTCAACCGGAACTATTTTAGACGGTTTCTTTCCATTATTTGGCAAGATAGGTTTGATGCTCATTGAAGAGAAGAAGATTGGCTTCTTGTTGGTTCCAGCATGGTTGCTCTTCCAATGTTCATCAGCTGACCTGTAAAGATTCTGTTCCTGCACTAAAGAACTCACAGGCTTCTCAACCGTTATGTTGAAAGCAGTAGTTAGTGCATCAATTTCGAATAGCCAAGTGGGCTGAGACTCAAAATTGTTAGAAGATTTTTCATTAAAAGACACATTTATTGTTTCTTCAACAATCTTGGTTCTCTTGTTTTATACTCTGTATGCCTTAGACACACCAGAATATCCAACAAAATATCCTTCATCTGCCTTTTTTGCAAATTTGGGCAATAGCTTATTAGTTATCAATATTGTAACAGGACATCCAAATGGCTTAAAGAAGTAAATATTTGGCTTTCTCTTTCTCCAAATTTCATAAGTTGTCTTGTTCTTGCCTTTGACAATCAAAATCCTGTTTTGGACATAACAAGAAGTGTTGGGCTATAGTTTATGAGGCATGAACATTAGAGTGGGCTTAGTTTGTTTTGGGCTTATGGATGTTTACGACTACGGGCTTGGTGGGCCGGTTTCTTGATGGGTTTATGATTGGATTAGGGTTTATGTAAAGGGTACTATATAAACCCATTAGTTTATAATTATTAGGTAGTTGTTGTTTACGATTCTAGCCTCCTTTCTTGTATTTCCGATTGTATACTCCAATCTCAAGAAAGTAGTTTGTTCATCATTCAAGATTTGATGTTTTTGTGTTGTGTTTCACTCATATCAAGTCTATTTTCATCTACTTTCTCTTGAATCAATCTCGTACAAGGATTCCGCACTTGTTCGAGATCAAGATATTGTGAACGATTGTTGATCTTGGACCAACAATTGGTATCAGAGCTAAGAATCACTGATTTGAGCTTCTCACGGTATTGGATTCAAACCTTTTCTGGAAAAAGTTCGAGTTTTTGAAGGTTTGAAGTTGCTCAGAGGGGTTACGATTAAGCTGCTGCTGTTCTCGGGTGTTTACGATCAGTTTCTGGGTAGTTTTGGGAGTTTACGATTGGTGTTCTTCACGATTTCAGTGTTTACGAGTTCAAGAGTGGATTTTTGAAGGTTTACGATCAGAAAAATTGAGATTACGACTTCAAGACGCAATTTTTGGGAGTTTACGACATTTCCAACCGGAATCGAGTTTACGATTGGTGGTTATCGGAATCGTGTTTACGACTGGTATTTATCGGAATCGGAGTTTACGATCCGTGAGTGTTTACGATTAAGGGTTTACGATCAGCGTTCGTGTCAGCATCGTAAACGGGGTTTACGATCGGAAACTCTACCTTTTGGACTTTTGGACTTTTAGTTTTAAGTTTTCCTAAGCTTTCGTCATTGATTTCGAACCGAGCATGTACCAGAAACTGGACTTTGAGATTGGGTCAACTACACGTCCTCCTAGACTCACTTCTGCTGATAACTTTCTTGAATGGAAATACAGATTTCAGAACCATTTGAAGAGTGTTGATCTGAGACTGTGGAGATTTTTTGTTAATGGACCGTTAATTCCCACACACACTGAAGCAGGAAAGATAGGAGTGGTAAAGACTGAAGCAGAGTACTCAGATGACGATTGGGAGAGATGCAACAAGGATGAGAGGGCTTATGCTATTATGACTATGGCTTTGACACCAGAGATTGCTCAAGGATTTAAGAAGTACAAGACTGCAAAGAAGCTATGGGATGCTCTAGTGGTATCATATGAAGGTAATCTAGATATCAAGGCTAGCCGTAAACAGATGCTGAAGTAGAAGTTCAACTTATTCAATCACATTCAGGGAGAGTCCTCTAAAGCTCAAGTTCAGAGATTCGTGTCCTTGATCACCGAAATGTCAAGCTATGATGTTGAACCTGAACAGGAAGACAAGAATCTGAAACTTCTGAACAGCTTACCCAAGAACTGGAATACCAACATCTCAATTATCAAAGATAACAACAAGCTGAATGAGTTAACTGTTGATGAGCTGATCAACAAATTGAAGTCAAAGATGATTGATGATAAGCAAAGGGAGTTGAATCACCTAAGCTCAATAAGCATGGCAGGAAAGTTGAATCAGGCATTGTTATCTGAAGATGTAGGATCAAAGCAAGCTAGAAGTTCATATAGAAATGATTCAAGTGCTAACACTAAGTCAACTGCATTTGTAGCAAGATCTCAAGCAAGTTCTAGTGGAATGATCAACCCTGATGAGGAAAATGCTACCAATGATCCAAACTTTGCCCTAGGAATGGGATTTATGAACAGTTACCATGCACTCATGGCTGGAACACTGGTGCCTACTGATATGCTGTCAGGAGAGCTGAATCAAATCAATCCTGAAGATGTGGAAATGCTTGATGTGTCCTGGAAGATGGCAATGGCAGTCTTTCGTGCTAAGGAGTTTATGGCTAAGACTGGAAGGAATGTATGGAAGGATCAGGACAAGATCAGGATGGGTTTTGATAAGAGTAAGCTCAGATGCTTCAACTGTGATGAATACAGGCACTTTGCAAGGGAATGTACCAAGCCAAAGAGGGAGAAGCAAGAAGAGAAGAAAGTTGGTGATGGTAAAGGGAAAGCGGAGACAAAAGCTTTGGTAGTGCAGGATTGCGGGGAATATCAGTGGGCCTCGCAGATCAAGGAACTCAGTTTTACTAGAGCTATGATTGCAAAGATGGAGAATGATGCTGATGAAGAACATGCTTTTGTGGTCACTGATGAGGAGAACCTGGTTGAAGACTGATCCAGGCCCAGACGTGGAGGAACAGGCACTATTATATTTGGAGGCCCAAGATCGTGTGACAAAAAGGGCTTCACTCAAATGGCTGTAACTTGGGCTAGGAAACTCCGTTTTGGGCGTATGACCAGTCGAAACGACCGTTGATGACTACACGACCGAGTTTTACCAATTGATTGCTCGAAATGATATTCAAGAACCTGAGGAACAACTTGTTTCACGGTACATCGGGGGTTTACGTGTTCAGATCATGGACTCTGTAAATCTCTTTGACCCCGTAACCATCGCAGAGGCACACCAAAGGGCACTGGCTTTTGAAAAGCAAAACCGTCGGGTGGGTGGTTCGTATTCTTCTATCCCTATTAGCGGGAATGTTGGTTCTGGTAGTGGGACACCGCGTGCAGTTGCCAATCAGCAGAAGCCAGTTGCGGCTAATACTTCAGGTACATTTACTAAGGGTCCCGGAAGTAGTAATAGCATGAAATGCTTTGGTTGTGGGGAGATGGGCCATCGGGTGGCTGACTGCAAAAGGGCAGGCAAGCGAAATATGTTTGTTGAGTCTGAGGATGAACAAAATGAAGATTATGAAGGTGCACCAGTGTATGATAATGAACCTGAGTATGAAGAAGAGTTTGTGACCGGTGATGTTAGGGTGAACCTGGTTGTTAGAAGAGCTTGCTATGCGCCAAAGGCAGATGATGATGACTGGCTTAAACACAACATATTTCATTCGACTTGTACTGTCCTGGGAAAGGTTTGCACTTTTGTTATTGACTCAGGAAGCTGTGATAATCTAATTTCCGAAGAGGCTGTCCGAAAGTTGGCCTTGAAGACAGAGAATCGCTCAAAACCTTATAAGCTCCAGTGGCTAAAGAAGGGAGGCGAGGTAACAGTTTCTAAACGGGCTCTTGTTTCCTTTTCTATTGGTACAACATATAAGGATGATATTTGGTGTGATGTGGTTCCCATGGATGCATGTCATTTATTGTTGGGTAGGCCCTGGGAGTATGACCGAAGCATCGAACATAACGGGCGGTCTAATACTTATAGCTTTCTGTTTGGTGGTGTGAAAGTAACTCTAGTTCCGAGCCGGCCGAAGGAGTTATCCACAAAGCCTTCAGGTACCCTTTTGAGCCTTGGTCAGTTTGAAGATGAGCTGGAGGAGGCAGAAAGCGTTTTTGTGTTGATAGGGAAGGAAGTTTCAGAGGGGGTTGAAATTCCCGATGCTATGGTCCCTTTGCTTGAGGAATTCTCTGATGTCTTCCCTGATGAATTACCTGATGGATTGCCACCGTTGCGTGACATCCAACATCATATTGACTTGGAGCCTGGTTCACAGTTGCCTAATAAGCCACATTATCGAATGAGTCCAGTAGAGCATGAGGAGTTGCGTAGACAGGTTGAGGAACTGATTTCTAAGGGCCATGTTCGTGAAAGTATGAGCCCTTGTGCTGTTCCTGCTTTGTTAACTCCGAAGAAGGATGGCACTTGGCGTATGTGTGTTGACAGTCGAGCCATCAACAAGATTACCGTGAGGTACAGGTTTCCTATTCCCCGACTTGATGACTTGCTTGACCAGATTAGTGGTGCTGCTATTTTCACAAAGTTAGATTTGAAAAGTGGGTATTACCAGATTCGTCTTAGACCTGGAGATGAATGGAAAACTGCCTTCAAAACTCGCGAGGGGTTGTACGAATGGTTAGTAATGCCTTTTGGGTTATCAAATGCACCTAGCACTTTTATGCGTGTGATGAATCAGTTACTCAGACCATTTATTGGGAAGTTTGTGGTTGTGTATTTTGATGATATTCTTATTTATAGTGCCTCTGCCGGTGAACATATCATGCATGTTAGGCAGGTTTTGGCCTTACTTCGCAGGGATAATTTTTATGCAGCAACGAAGAAGTGTGTGTTCATGACCCCTAAGGTTTTGTTTTTGGGGTATGTTGTTTCTGGTGATGGGATACAGGTGGATGAGTCTAAAGTAGAAGCTGTTCAAAACTGGCCAACTCCTAAAACCATTACCGAAGTTCGTAGCTTTCATGGTCTTGCTTCTTTTTACAGGCGGTTCATTCCCCATTTTAGTTCTATTATGGCCCCAGTGACAGACTGCATGAAGGGGAAGACATTTGTATGGACCAAAGAGGCGGAGCTGGCTTTTCAAGTTATAAAAGACAAGCTAACTACAGCACCAATTCTGGTATTGCCTGACTTTTCCCAAGTTTTTGAACTCCATACTGATGCCTCAAAGGTTGGGATTGGAGGGGTACTTAGTCAAGGAGGTCGACCTGTTGCTTATTTTAGTGAGAAATTGGCAGGGCCGAAGTTGAGGTATAGTACCTATGACCTAGAGTTTTATGCAGTGGTCCAAGTGGTAAAACATTGGCGGCACTATCTGTTCCATAAGGAGTTTGTTTTGTTCACTGACCATGACTCTTTGAGGCATATTCGCACGCAAGACAAGGTATCTCATAAGCATGGACGTTGGTTGGCATTCCTTGAAAAGTTTACTTTTGTAGTCAAACACAAAACTGGGGTTTCAAACAGAGTTGCCGATGCTTTAAGCAGAAGGAGTAATCTGCTTGTTTCTATGAGAATTGATGTACCCGGTCTTGATGTCATTCGAGAACAGCTAACCATTGACCCATATTTTTCAGTTGTTATGCAGGGTGTGCAAATTGGGCAGAAGTCAGATTTTCTTTTACATGATGGCTTTCTGTTCAGGGGAAACCAATTATGTATACCTGATTCCAGTCTTCGGTTGCAAATTATTAAGGAGTTGCATGGTGAGGGGCATGTTGGTCGTGACCGTACTTTACAATTGGTGCAAGCTTCTTATTTCTGGCCTACTATGAGGAAAGAAGTGGATCGTTATGTCAAGAGATGTCGTATTTGCCAAGTCTCAAAGGGCATAGCTTCTAACGCGGGTCTTTATATGCCTTTGTCTGTCCCTTCGCAACCATGGGCCGACATTAGTATGGATTTTGTGTTGGGCTTACCTCGTACTCAACGGGGTAATGATTCTATCTTTGTCGTTGTTGATCGGTTTTCTAAAATGGTGCATTTTATCCCGTGCAAGAAGACAACTGATGCTGTTAACGTGGCCCAACTTTTCTTTCGTGATGTGTACCGGTTACATGGGTTGCCTTCTTCTATTGTGTCAGATCGGGATACCCGGTTTCTAAGTCATTTTTGGCGTACTTTATGGAAGATGGTGAATACACAACTCAACTTCAGTAGTGCTTACCATCCGCAAACCGATGGTCAGACTGAAGTCGTTAATCGATCACTTGGTAATTTGTTGCGATGTTTGGTAGGTGATCATGTGAAAGCATGGGATCAAAAACTGTATCAGGCCGAGTTTGCTCATAATCATGCTGTTAATCGGAGCACCGGGTTTAGTCCGTTTCAGGTAGTCTACTCGTCTCAGCCTCGTGGACCACTTGACTTAATGTCGCTTCCTAGTCCTGGATCAGTTCCAAAGAAAGTTCAGGATTTTGTGGAGGGGTTGCATGATGTTCATAAGGCTGTTCACGACAACCTAACTCAAGCCAATGCAAGGTACAAGAAAGCTGCCGACCAGAAACGTAGACATGTTAGCTTTGAAGAAGGTGACTTTGTGTGGGATGTTCTAACAAAATATCGATTCTCGGTGGGAGAATACAACAAACTTTCAGCCAAGAAGATCGGTCCTGTTGAAATTGTGCAGAAGATAAATCCCAATGCGTACCGTCTCAAGTTGCCTAGCCACATTCGTTGTTCAGATGTGTTTAATGTTAAGCATTTGCTACCCTATTATGGTGATTCTTCAGATGATGAGCTCATTGCGAATTCGAGGGCGAATTTTGTCTATCCAGGGGGGAATGATGCAGGCCCAGACGTGGAGGAACAGGCACTATTATATTTGGAGGCCCAAGATCGTGTGACAAAAAGGGCTTCACTAAAATGGCTGTAACTTGGGCTAGGAAACCCCGTTTTGGGCGTATGACCAGTCGAAACGACCGTTGGGATGAGGAGCACATTTCTACGGGCCCAAAATCTGCCTATTTTACGAGTTATTTATCTTTTTTTGTCTTTTCGGGCTTTTTTGGACTTTGTTTTTGTTCTAGTTTCTGGCCCGCCTATGTTTTGAGGCCCATTCGAATTTTGTCATGTTAATTTATATCCATGTAATGTCTGGGAGATGATCAGTTGATGATTAATAAAATTTACAGTTTTCTCCATTTCGTACTCCAACTTTTGGGACGAATTTGGGAAGGTTTGGGAAAGATCTTCACGGGTATTCACAGAATCAACGTGTTGTTTCTTGTCCTTCAAATCGTACGCTACGTCAAAGACAAAGAGGCATTTGCAACCGAGGTTGACAACACAAAGGTATTTGACATGCAATGTTCTAGAAGTTCGTTTAAGGGTAGATGGGAAAAGAGTGAGGAGAAAGTCAAAGCTCAGAAACTAGATATAGAGAAATACCAAGCCCTAGCCACTCAGAAGCCTGTTTTGTATGACAACGCTAAGTTAGAAATAGCTGAGCTTAGTAAGCAGGTAGATGAACTTAAACATCAGAACAATTAGTTGCAGGTGAAATTAGATGTGAATCAAATGAGAAACAAGAGAATGCTTCAGGCTGGTAAGGCCTTGTCCAATTGCATCACTGATGTTAGATTTGGAAAGGATAAAGGAAGAATAGGAGTTAGCTTCACTGAAAAGAATAAGAATAATGTTCCTCAACCTGTGTCTAGAGATATAATAGGTATAATCTATGAGGAGGATCAAGTAGATAGAACTGATTCAGAAATGCATGAAACAGGACCTCCAATAGATAGTGTTTTAGTTGGTGTGAAACCCATGACAGTAGAGGAATTAGAAAATGAGAAACATATGACCTATGGTTTGGGTAATCAGAATAGATAGGTGACAGCCACTTGTGAATCAGGTCCATCTCAGGCATCATTAAACAATAATGTGAGTTCTTCTGATGAATTTGTTTCTTGTGCAGATGAAGTAAGAATCAAGGATGTTTCTGAGAAGGATGCTGAATGTTTAAGAGTTACAGAGTGTCATGAGTCTAGTAGTTCAAGTTCTAATTTATCTAAGGATGATGTTCTGGCACCTGTGTCAGAACTTATTATGTCCAAGTCAAAACAGTCTGTTGTGTCTTTGTCATCAAAACTGTTTTTGATTCTAATGAAAAAGTTAATGGTTTTAAAATTCGTGTACCTAACACAAGAGTTGGTCATGAGTCTAAGCCCAAGGACTTTGTCCCTTATCCCCAGGTTGTGTCTACTTTCAACAGAACAAACAAATCAAAATCAGAACAATTTTGTTTAATTACACAACCAGAAAAAGTTCCAAAACATGTAATACACAAATAGGATGATAAGCCTGAATGGAAGTCGTCTTATCCAAGAGGCTCATATCTTTGTAGTCATGTAAATGGGCCTAGACTTATGAACTGTTTTCAGTGTGGAAAACCAGGACACTTTGCTGCAAATTGTGTGAACAGACCTTATCAACCATACTATCCGCAAAACCCACGGACTAGTATGTTGGAGAAAATGATGATAGGTGGAAACAAAAATCAAAAGCAACAAGCTTCGTCACAGGGGAAGCAAAGTTCAGAACCAATGAAGACTCAACAGTCTAAGGTTTTGAACACAAAAGCTCCAGTGACGAGGCCTGTCAATGAAAAGTGGAATGTGGCCAAAACTCCGAAACCAACTTACACACCTAAAGGAGTTTACAAAAAGAATGATAAGATGAGACTGGAATTTGTTGAGAAACAAGTGTCTAAAACAAAAGAAATTTCTAAACCTAAAGGCAAAACAAAGGTTGAGACACAAATTTTAAAACCAAAAGATGTCACTCAAATGAAACAAACTGTTATACAAAATTGAAACTTGAGTGGACACCTGTTAAAAAGACAGCAGATAAAAAGGCCGCGTCACCACCAAAAAAACCTACATCTGTAAAGAACTCAACCAATGTGATGAAATCACAAAAACACCCTGTTTGGAAACCAAAAGTCAACACTCAAACTTTGAGTGTACCTGAATCAAAAGCAGGAATGTCTCTTCAATTAGTTAACTACACTTATTCCAAAGGTGTGCCCAGATCTGTTATGGCCTGGGTACCTGACTCTAACTGATCTTTGATCCATGTAGGGACAACCGAGAAGAACTGTCAACAATCTCTGGTACATTGATAGTGGTTGCTCCCGACATATGACCGGAGATTTATCGCTTTTGGAAGAGGTTGAAGATTTCAATGGAGGTGGTGTATCTTTTGCTGGTGGAGTAGGTGGTAAAATCAGCAAGAAAGGGGTGGTGAAGAATGGTAGCTTGAAGTTCTCGGATGTGCATTATGTAGAAGAATTATCACACAGTCTGCTCAGTGTGTCGCAGATTTGTGATCGGGAATATTCTGTATTATTCAACAAGAAGGAATGTATCATCCTCAAGCCTGGTGTGAAGATTCCTGAGGAGTGTATTCTGATGCGTACACCAAGACGAGTAAATTCTTATCTTCTCAACATGGGTAATCCTCCGACATCTGAAGAATCCTGTCTTATATCAAAACAAAATGAAAATAATGGCACTGTTATGGCATCGTCGTTTGGGGCATGCTAACATAAAAAATCTGACTAAGCTGGAAAAAGGAGAGCATGTGAGAAATCTTCCCATCAAGGACTTCACATCTATTGAGAAGTGTGTTGCATGTGCTAAGGGGAAGCAGCACAAGTTACCTCACCGCTCCAAAATGACAAACTCTATTTCATCTGTGTTGCAACTACTTCACATGGATCTTTTCGGCCCAATGCAAGTTCTGAGTATCAGCGAGTTCGCGTATTGTCTGGTGATAGTGGATGACTTCTCTCGATTCACTTGGGTCTTCTTTCTGTCAAACAAGTATGAAACTCCAGAACTGGTGAAACAGTTTGTCCTTCTTATAGAAAATCATATGAGCAAGAAAGTGAAGGCGATAAGATCAGATAACGGAACGGAGTTTAAGAATGCTGAGTTGAATATGTTTTGTGGAGAGAAAGGTATAGAAAGGCAGTACAGTGCACCATACACACCTCAACAAAATGGTGTTGCTGAGAGAAGAAACAGGACACTCATTGAAGCTGCCAGAACTATGCTATGTGAAGCGAGATTACCGATCTTCTTTTGGGCCGAAGCAGTCAACACCGCTTGTTATGTGCAGAATCGAGTACTCTTAAACAAGCGACATGAGAAGACGCCGTATGAGATTATCTATGGAGAGAAACCAAGGGTGGGATACTTCAAGACCTTCGGATGTCCGTGCACAGTTCTGATTCAGTTTGATGTGGGGAAGTTCGAAGAAAAGGCT
>JBCNJP010000012.1:53777728-53995228 GCA_039602395.1 Deinandra increscens subsp. villosa
ATGATGGAGTTATAGCAGGAAAACTGACTAGTGCTGAATTGACCGATGAAGACTATGAACAAATAGACCCGGATGATTTAGAATTGATGGATATCAATTGGTTATGGCTATGATTGTCAGAAGGGGTAAGAAGTTTATTAGAAGAACAGGCAGAAAAGATCTCAATCCCGAAGGAAAACTTGGATTTGATAAATCCAAAGTCAGATGTTATAATTGTCAAAATTATGGTCATTTCGCAAAAGAGTGTAGCTCGGCAAAGAAACAGGAGACTTCGAAGTTATATCAGAAATATGCTGCTCAGAGTAACAAAGCATCAGGAAGCAGTGGTAATCCATCAAGTTCAAATACAAATGCTGGTGGATTAAACTCAGATTCAAAAGCTTTGGTATCTCAAACTGGAGAAGCATATGACTGGGCTGCAGATTGTCCCGATGAGTCTGCATTTCTATGCATGGAAGAGAAAAATGTAGCTGTTGAAGATGATCCTGATCTTCCTGGAGAAGATTTCTTTGCTGATGGTCATCAAGCCTTTATGGCTGATATTCAGGTTAACTCTACTATCTGTGAATTTTGCATGACAACTGCTAATCAATTGAAAGAACTTTCTGATGAGAAAGTCATGTATTATGATAAATACATGTTAGCAGAAGAAAATGTCACCATTTACAAACAAAGGTGGGAGGCTGTAAAAGCTGAATTGAAAAGTGAGCATGCCGTGATTCTGAGCACAAATATTGAGTTAAATAACAAAACTGAAGATTATACTTTTTGTGAGAAAAAGCTTGCAGAAGCAAATTCTAAAATTGCTGATTTAAACATTGAGATATTAGATCTTCAAAGATAATTAGAGAATTTTAAGAATTCATCTTCCTTTGCAAGTTTTCTTTGCAAAGATGAAAATTTAAAAGAAGTGCTCAAAGAATCAGGGTGTACTTCAGTTCCTCCACCGATTGTTCATGGCAAAGGTCCAACTGAACCTGAGATCAAACCAACTGTTGTGTTTGATTATTCAATGTTTGCTGAGGGTGCATCTGATAAATCCACGGGCACTCATAAGAGAAAGCCTGTCAAACTGATGTCCAAAACTGACTCTGGTGTTTCAGTGAATGTAAAACTTACACCTTTAGAGGCTGCTCAGAAAATCATTGAAACTGAAAAAACAATGAAAGAATTTGAAATGACAAAATTTACAAAAGGACCTGATTTGTTTTTTGAACGTGAGTCTGTCACTGTAAGTAACACCACCAAACCGGATGTAAATTCAATTCCGGTACCTCCACCGAAATTAGCTAAATTTAATAGCATCGGATTTGGACATTCTGATGAAGTTTCTAAGGTCAATCAAAAGAAACCTCAGAAAGTTCAGTAAACTGACAAGAAAAATGTCAAGTTTGGGTATTCTGATGACAAAAAGAAAGGTAAAACTGATGTTGGTGAATCGTCTAAGAAAGTGAAAATGTATTGTCTGAAAGGTAGTGATACCATATTTTTGGATGAGGCATTTCCATTATGTTGTGTTGATCCAACAAAAGTTTCCAAAGTGTTTTATGCTGATACAGATGAAAAATGTGTGTCTGATCATGAACAAGTGAAAACTGGTTCTTTGCTGAAACTCAGAACTAGTTCTGATGATCAGAATTTTGTCAAGCCTCACACTCCAAAAGTTCAGAAATTTTCATCAAAGTCAAAAACTTCAAAGTATTCACCTAAGAATTTTTATAATTCTGATGGTCACTTTTCTACTAACTCAAACAGTTTTGATTATGAATCATATGGTTTTTGTGATGACTATGATTTTTATGATGACTTTGGTCATTATGAACAAGATTTTGGTTTGTTTGAAAACAACAAAAGCAAATGTGACTCCAAAAGATATTCTGAAAACTGTGGAGTTGATGAGTATGGATTTTATAATCAAAATGGTTATTGGTCCTTTGTTTAAACCACTTCCCAAAAATAAATCTAGGAGATTTAGGGCTAAGAAACCAAGTCAAGTGGTTAAACATATGACTGATGGTAACACTTCAACTGAATCAGGAGATAACTTTCCTGTAGTTTTTGTCGATCGTAGGAAGTGTTATCATTGTCATCAGAAGGGTCATTTAAGGAAAAAGTGTCCGGTTTTGGCTGAGAAAAGAGCTTCCGCTGTTAGTTTAGAAAAATCTGAAAATGTTTCTGAGCCAAAACAGGTCGATGACAAAGTGGTCACAAAACAATTCTTTAAACGAGGAAAATTTTTCAAAACTCAACAATCATTTGATTGTTCATCTTCAAGTGATGTTACCACAGGTTCATCGGTTTCTGGGTTAAGGCAAAAGTGGCTGCCTAAAATGACTTCAAAAGCCACTGAGGACTTTTAAGAAGACACCGGTCGACCCAAAGCTGAAAGCTTGGGTGTAGATGCTCACTAATTATCTGCTAAAATGTGCAGGGTGCTCGAAAGCCAGCTGTTAACAACTTTTGGGTCGTTGATAGTGGAGCATCCAGGCACATGAAGGGTAATATTTCCTTGCTATCAGATGTTAAACCTATACAAGGAGGGAATGTTACCTTTGCTGACGATAAAGGGGGTAAGATTACCGGTGAGGGCAAAATGGGTAATGAGAAGATTACATTTGACAAAGTCCAATTTGTACAAGAGTTGCAACACAATTTGCTGAGTGTTTCTCAAATTTGTGATAAGCAGTACATTGCTGCTTTCACAAGTTCAGAGTGCTTAATTCTGAAACCTGGAATCCGAATTCCTGATGATTGGATTGTTGTACGAGCTCCTCGATTTCGTGACTTATATGTGTTGAACATGAATCAGACTTCTTCAGCGGTTTCTGCTACATGCTTTATTTCTAAGGCTACGGAAAAAGAATCCATCATGTGGCATCGGTGTATGGGACACATCAATTACCGGAAGATGAATTATTTGGTAAATCATAATCTGGTGGAAGGTGTTTCAAAGAATAAATTTTCTATACATGATGTTTGTGTGTCTTGTAAGAAAGGTAAGCAAAAGAAAAAGTCTCATCCGGCTAAACGTTTAAATTTGATTGTGACTCCTTTAGAGCTACTTCATATGGATCTTTTTGGTCCTGTGAATGTTCGAAGCATTGAGGGTAGTTATTATTGTTTAGTGATTACGGATGACTTTTCTCGATTCTCATGGGTGGTGTCACTAGCGTCCAAAGATGAAACTCCTGATCAAATCCAGAAGTTGTTATCCAAGTTTCCATCAATGTACAAGCATAAAGTCTGTCGCATTCGTACTGATAATGGAACTGAGTTTAAAAATGCTAAGATGGCTGCTTTTTGTGATTCACTTTGGATTGTTCATGAATTCGGTGCGCCGTATACTCCGCAACAGAATGGAGTCGCTGAACGAAAGAATCGAACCTTGATTGAGACGGCTCGCACCTTGTTGGCTGATGCAAATCTACCAATAAAGTTTTGGTCCGAAGCTATTTACACTGCATGTTATGTGCTCAATCATGTTCTGATTGTCAAGAGATTCAATAAAACAAGTTATGAATTACTTAAAGGTCGAAAGCCTAATTTGAATTTCTTGGTACCGTTTGGGTGTCTTTGCACCGTTCTCAAAGAAGGTGGGAAGTTTGCTTCAAAAGCTGTTCAGGGTGTTTTTGTTGGATATCATCATCCGATGAAGCGTGTTTACTTTCCGTCTTCCAAAACAATTGAGAATCATGTAAATGTAGACTGTCAGAAGCATACTTTCCTACATCCCAAATCGGTTGATGCTCAGTCTTATGATTATAAGTCTCTAATTGATTCGTTCACGGTTGCATCATCTGGATCTGAGGAAGAGGAGGACCCTGATATTGTAGCTGCTATACTACATTCATTGACAACTCCTGGTCCAGGTTCATGGATTCCAAAGCTTTCAAGCACTGCTGTTACTTCGTCTAGTCAGAATGATTCTAGTCTAGATACTATAAGTTCTTCTGATGATGATGAAAGTATGTTTCATGAAGCTGAATCTACACCTGTAGATGATCAAATTAATCTGCCAAGTACAAGCTCTTCTGTACCGCATTCGTTACCGATTGATGTTTTATCAAGTTCAGAAGGGGCACAGGCATCTGTAACAAATTTAGAAGATATTCAAGAAGTTGCTAATTCAACAATTCTTTGGATTAACAATATTCATCCTCAAGAGATCATTATTGGAGATCCGTCTTCGGGGGTTCGTACACGACACCAATTAGCAGGAAATATTGATGCTTTGATTACCGAAATCAGAGACTCTGGGATTCTGAATGAAGTTTTTCACTCCTGTTTTCTATCTCAGGTAGAACCTTCTAATGTTGATAAAGCATTGGAGGATGCTTCTTGGGTAGAAGCCATGCAAGAAGAGTTGCAGCAATTTACAAAGTTGTGCGTTTGTATCTCGTTGATTTACCCAAAAACTCTAAAGAGCCTTGTGGAACGAAGTGGGTCTTTAAATGTAAAAAAGACGATCGCGGCGTCATTGTCCGAAACAAGGCACGATTAGTGGTTCAAGGATTTTCTCAAATTAAAGGCATCGACTTTAATGAAGTGTATGCTCCAGTAGCCCGAATAGAAGCTATCCGGATATTTCTGGCTTTCGCGGCATATCATGGGTTTAAGGTGTATCAGATGGATGTGAAAATTGCGTTTTTGAATGGGAAGATCCGTGAGGAAGTCTACGTGAAACAACCACCTGGTTTTTATGATCCTGATTTCCCTAACCGTGTGTACAAGTTAGATAAAGCGTTATATGGTCTTCACCAAGCCCCGAGAGCTTGGTATGAGACTCTTTCTACTCATCTGCTCGACAACGGATTTCGTCATGGCAAGGTGGATTGTACACTATTTTTGAAAAAGTTTGGGAAGGATCTATTGCTTGTTCGGGTTTATGTGGACGAAATAATTTTTGGGAGCACGAATGACAGTTATGTAAGGAATTTGAGCGGGTCATGCAAACAAAATTTGAAATGAGTTCTATGGGAGAGATGGGGTTCTTTCTGGGTCTTCAAGTCCATCAATCTGCCAAAGGCATATTTTTGCATCAGACGAAATATGTGTCTGATATTTTGGCACGGTACAAGATTGGCGATGTTCGGATCCCAAGTACACCTATCCAGGTTTCACATGGTCTCAGACCAGATGAATCTGGTGATAATATTGATCCGACATTGTTTAGGGCTATGTTAGGTTCTCTTATGTATTTAACTGCATCTCGTCCTGATATAATGTTTGCTATGTGCTTATGTGCTAGGTATTAGGCAGCACCAAAGGCTTCCCACATGATAGCAGTAAAACGGATTTTTGCTTATTTGAAGGGTAATCCGGATCTTGGCATCTGGTACCCTAATGATAATAAGTTTGAGTTATCAGCTTATTCTGACTCAGATTATGGCGGGTGCAAGATAAATTTCAAATCCACAACCGTCGGGTGTTAGTTTTTGGGAGACAGACTAGTGTCTTGGCAATGCAAAAAGCAAACTTTGGCTGCCACGTCGACTGCGGAGGCGGATTATGTGGCGGCTTCCAGTTGTTGTTCACAGGTTTTGTGGATACAACAACAGTTGCGCGACTACGGTTTGAATTTTCTAACAACTCCCATTTTCATTGATAATTCAGCTGCTATTTCCATTACGAAAAACCCCGTTCATCATTCAAAAACTAAGCACATTGACATCAGATACCATTTTATCCGTGATTGCTACGAAAAGAAACTAATTGATTTGCAGAAAATTCACACGGATTTTCAAAGAGCTGATTTGTTTACGAAAGCTTTTGATAAAACTCGCTTTCAATTTTTGTTGCAAATTAATGGGGTTACTAAGTTGCATGCTAACTAATCTAATTCAGTTGATCATTTCTTTTTCGTTTTTTGTTTTGTTTTATTTTATTTTTCTGCTTTTTAAGGGGAGAATATTTGAAAAATACAAAAATAGTGTGTTTTTTGTTTTGAAAAATGAAAAAGCATAAAAAAAATGGAAAAATTCAAAAATCATAAAAAAATTGGAAAAATGAAAAATTGAGAAATATGATCCAACCTCGTGAGAAATGATAGTACATCAGCATACGTTATCTGCCATGAATAAAGTAAAAAGAAAGGCTGTAGGTACTTGTTTGACTTGATTGAATGTGCTAAGTAGTCTGATATACGTGAGTATGATATAAAGATAACGCTTGCTTCATAATTGTGGTTACAAACCGTGATGGGTACTGTGTATATCTGGCATAAATAAAAGGAGAAAATATCAAAAACAGAATAAAGAGATGTTCTGATGTATGCTTGCTTTATTTTGAAAGATTAAACTTGTTTGATTTTCTTTATTTTATCAAACGATCGGACTTTCTCTGCGTATCGAAAGATCGACCTGATCGTTGTTCGTTTGACGTTCTGCTTTATTTTTCTTGGTGTTTCGTATAATCCATCGGACTTTCTCTGCGTGTACGTGAGTACCGACCTGATTGTTGTTGGATTATACAACTTCTGCTTTATTTTATATTTTTTATTTTCCTAAACAATCGGACTTTCTCTGCATGCCTACCGGCCGACCTGATTGTTGTTTGTTTAGGGTTCTGCTTTCTTTTTGCAAGACACATCATGAACATGATATATCTGTGGCAATTACTTCTGTATAAGCAAGTTTACAATATCAGTATGAAAAATCTGCTGCGAGTAACTTGGCTTGAATAAAGAAAAACACAAAAATATGAAATAAGCAGGTTGCTAGTATTCCTGATCGTGTGGGTACCATGTTATAAATGCTCGATTAATATACTTAATTTCATATCAGAAAGCTATAAACAATGACTTGCTTTAGCTGAAATAAATCAAATGGTTGTATTCTCAGTCAGCTTGGCTTGCATGCTTAGTATTTTGAAATTGCAATGTGTATGATGCGTTATGTCTGATATGATCTCATGTTGCGATCTTTCTCACAAAAATATAACTTATTGCATTTTAATTTCCTGATTTCTGTTGATTTGCTGTTTTGCTTATTTTAGAAAATTTCAAAAAGATTTTAGGTGTGTTTTAGCATAAGTTCGAAAAATCAAAAAGATTTTAGTGTGTTTTGATATAAATTTGATAAAAATCAAAAAGATTTTATTTCTGCATTATTTTTGATCAACTGAATTCAGAAACAACAAATCTGTTGATTATTAAACCACAATCGGTGCTAAAATCAGCACATCATGTTTGAATTTTGAAGAAATTGAAGTTTTGGGTTAAAATTGAAACATTTGAAAATTGAGGGTCTTATTTGTCACAAAGTGATCCGGCGGACCATGTGGTACGCCGAGCGGACCACTTTGTGTATAAATAGAGAAAACTGATCCGGGGTCTGCATAACTCGCGGACCACACAAGTTTTACTCTAAAAAACCCTAAATAACAAACCTTTGCGTGTGATTTTTGTTGCTACAGGTAGGGTTTCTCATTGCGCATCTAATAGTGGTTTTGATTTGTACTAGAGTGGTGTACATTGCTCGATTTTTACATTTCTGTATCTCGGGTTTTTCAAGAAAACTGAATTGGATGGTTTCAACTGGTTTTATTCGTTCTTAATACACTTTGAACACATGTACAGGGTCGGAAACTTGTCTAGATCAAAACCTTGGTGTTCGTTTTCAAAACAAATACTAGATTGTGCATCAAAATCGAGAGTGACTGTTCAGTTTCTGATCGTCCGCCGGACCACATGGTCCGCGGCGGACCATATGAACCGCTGAAGACAAACTGGTCCGCATTTGGTCCGTTTGACCAAAAGTGATCCGCGATCAATATTTTCTGGTCCGCCGGACCAGATGATCCGCGCGACCATAATTGGTCCGCAGATGGTCCGCTGATAAAATTTTTGAAAATTGTTGATATTTGTTGGTCATTCTGATTCTATTACATGATTTTAACGTCAGTTTGTTGTGATGATTTGTACAGATATGACTGAGTTTAAGTCAATTGGAAAACATAACGTGTGTGCATTCTTAGATGCAGTTGAACGATGGAAACCTCATTTCCTCAACATATTTTATTTTATGAGAAGATCAATAATTTATTATGCTGCCACTCATGTTTGTACACCATATAGAGATTTACTGGTTATGTTTTGGAATTCAGCTCAAGTGGATTGTTCAGTGGTTCCATCAGTAATCCGTGCAAGAATTCTCGAGACTGATGTAATTATTTCTGAAGCTGATGTGAGGAGGGTTTTGAGATTCAATGATCAAGCTGATTATCCAACAGAATTTCATGAAGCTGATTTGATAGCTTTACTCAAAAGGATAAAGTATGATGGTCAGTTGTATGTTCCATGGTATCTTAAAGCTAATATGAGTCCTCCGTACAAATATCTCATGCATGTTATAATCAAGTGTTTTGGAAACCGAACAAGAGGTCAAGAAGAATTTGATTTAAAGGTTTTATCCTTCTTTTCTGCCTTGGTGGTGAATAGGCAATTTAACTTCTCTGGCTGGATTTTCAACTACATGAAAGACAACATCTTGACAAAGCAAGTGAGAAGTATTATGTATCCGAGGTTTGTGCAGATGATTTTGGATGCATTATATCCTGGTTTTCCAAAGAATCCGGGTACAGCTTTGGAAATGAAACATATGAACAGAGTTGTTGTTGGTAAAATCCCGGTATATCAGAAGCGTAAAGGAAACAAAGCTGCTCCACCGGTTAAACGTTTAATTGGTCATCTTGCAAAACCGGATTATGTAGCTCCGGCTGATGGAGCTGCCAAACATTCTGATAGTTCTGATGACGAGTTGGAGTATGATGACAAAGGTTTTCCTGTTGAGATAGCAGAAGATGAAGAAGAGAATCAGAATGTTCCTGAAGATCAAGCACAAAATATTCAACAACCTGTTAATCAAGACCACGTACCTGTACAGCAACAACAACCTGAACCTATTGTTCATGAGAATATCGTTGAACCTGAAGCTGTTAATCTTCAAAATGATGATATGATTGATGATGTTGATATGTCTAAGGGTGATGATGTTAGTGAAATTTCATCTGAAACCGAATCAGACTCTGGTGATTATGTCACAATTTTGCATAATACCAGAGAAATTCCAGTGAAGAGGGGTTCTAAGGCTCACATTGCTTACTTAAAGTCTCAGAATCGGGATACTTCAATATATGAGTCTAGAACCAAGCAGGTTGAGGATAACGATGATGATCCATTATATACTCCTGTGATGGAGGAACCTGTTGCAAAGTCTAAGCCAGTAGATAAAGGCAAAGCTCCGATGGTGGGTACTGGCAAGCGCTTTAAACGAATGGCTCGGCCAAATTTTTCAGTAAAGCAAGGTTCGTCTCTGGCTGATGCTAGAAAATTTGGTCAAAGTCCACCCGGTAAGAAGCAAAAGGTTCAGCCTCAGTCTTCGGTTCCAGTGCAACCAACAACAAAAAGTGTGAATGTTCAAAGTTCTTCTGTTCCACCTGCTATAAAGCTAATCATTAGAAGGTCGTCTACTACTACTTCTTCTGCAACTGCTTCTACCACTGCTGCTGCTACTCAATCAACCATTTCTTCTGCTGATCTGAAGCTGGCACTTCAACAAACTAGACTTGATGAGTTGGAATCAACGAATCGTCAGTAGGCAGATGAAATCAGAGGGTTAAAGAATCTAGTAAAGGAATTGGTTTCTCGGGATCAATCTAAAGATCGCGAAATTGCCAGTTTAAAATCTAGAGATGAGGAAAAGGGTCGTGAAATTGCAAAGTTACAACATCTATCACTTTCCCTGGGTGAGCAGTTAAATCTCTTGCTCAAAGCTTTACCTGCTCAGGTGGAGACAAGACCGAATCCTGATGAAGGTTGTAAAGATGATGATGTAATGAAATATTTGAATGATGATCCTGATCCTGAAGGAGGTGTAGGTGGAGCTGGTTCGGGTACTGCTGCTGCTGGTCCGTCTACTACATCTCAGGGGGAGTCTGACGATCATAAACAGGGGGAGTCTGACGATCATGTTTATGATGTGACCCCAATTACAAAAGTTGAGCTAGGAGAAGGGGAGTTCGTGAATCCTTATTCGAAAGAGCAACTTGCTGCAATTTTTGCTCTAAATGTGGAAGATGTGGATAATGTTCCATTTGCTGATCCATATAAAGAAGAAGATTCAGATGAGAATTTTGATTATGAAGAAGAGCAGGTAGAAGTAGAAGATACCACTGCTGAATAGTATCCTAATGATCCAAAGGTTTATGGAAATTTTACGGATAATGATCAGTCGGAAGGTTTCAAGTTCTTTGGTAAAGACGATGAAGAAAAGATTGAAGAAGAATTAAAGAAGAAAGATTCTGAGAAACAATCTGAACAGCCAGCATCAACCGAATCTGAAGATTTATCTGAAGAACAAGAGAAAAAGATGTTATTTGATGCGTGGTTGAAAGAACAAAGGGCGAAGAAGATGCCGGTGAAATCGTCTACAAAGGATGTTGATCAAAAGAAATTCTTTGAAAGGAAAGGTAGAGAAGCGTCTGGCAGAATAATCAGTTGGATGTATGATTCTCAACTCAAATGCTATGCAATCAAGAAAGAGTTTGGAATCATCTATCTGAAGTACGCAACAAGATTTAATACACTGCCGGTCTGTGATGTAAGAGACTTATCCAGAACTCCATTTTTGAATTATGGAAATGATAAGTTGGCTGGAGTTTTCAGAGACAAACTGATTGAAGAATGTCAAGGAAAGTTTCAATTTCTAACTCCTCAAAGGCCGAAGTTTGTTGAGCATCCAACTGACATCCACCCAAAATCTGGAAAGCCAATGATCATTGTGAAGTACAAAAAGCCTGTTCAGTGGAAGAAAATTCCTTTAAAGAAGCTTGAACAGGATTTCATCAAAACATTGAGATGGTGGTATTATGATGAAAGTTCTAGGTGAAGTGGTTTTTGTAATTGTTAGTTTGTGTTTTCTGGTCCCAGCGGATCAGGTGCGGACCAGATGGTACGCCGGACCATCTGGTACGCTGGTTAGTTGGTCCGCTGGCCAGAGCACCTATATATATGTTTAGCTCTTTTAGAGAGTTGTGGTTGTGAGGTTTTGAGCTGTTAACTGTGTGTTTTCTAAGGTGTAACCTGTAACTCTCTGTAACTCTCTCTCTGAAGGTTTGAGCAATAAACGAAGTGTTATTTACCTTGTTGTTTACCAAATCTATGATCGTTATGCACTAGCAAGATCGATTCTGTCTTCTCAGGGGTCAACAATTTGGATATGATTCATCTGCTTTGATTATAACTAATGTTCAGTCAGATGATTCTTATTCAGAAACTAGTTCCGATACTAGTTCCAATCCAAGTTCTTATGAATCTGTTGAAAATTTGGAGAGTTTGTTGAAAGAAAATTCGTCTTTGTTAGATAAACTTCAAAAGCTTTCTGAGGAATTTGATAATACTCAATCAGATTTAAAGATTGCAAGAGTTCATGAAAAGGAGTTGACATTGAAAAATGAGTGCTTGACTACTGAGATCAAAACGTTAAATGAAGTTTTAGAAGTTTTGAAACAAGATAAAAAGGATGTTGAAACTGCAAAAGCTAAGATTTGTGAAGAAAAGGATGAGTTGGTGCAAGAAGTCAAGAAATGGAAGGATGAAGCAGAAGATACTGCTAATGATTTTCAGAATTTGTTTGACAAATCCACAATCAAGCTTGATTTGCTTACAAAGAGTGTTGAAGAGTCTGCTATTAAAATTAAAGCATATCAGGTTGATATGGAAAAGTTGTTGGATGAGAAACGGGAATTGGTTAGTGTTAACAAGGTTCAAGCTGCAAATCTGGAAATTCAAAAGAGAAATAAAGATAAACTGAAGAAGGAGTTACATGAAGGACTTCACAATCTTCGTCTGCAAAAGTTTGAAACTCACAAAGTTGCAAAACAATTGATTGCAAAAGAAAAGGAATTTGCGGAAGCTCAACAGCAAATTTCTGATCTTAAAATTCAAGTTCTCGATGCTAAACATCTGCTCAACAATGTTTCAGATTCTCAAGTTTTCACAAGTTTCTTAGCTAATGATGCTAATTTTGAGAAAATGTTTGATAAAACTGCATCACCCCCTGCTCATATCAAAGAAGCTTTCAAGGAAGTTAAGGAACAAGATGCCGATTTGATTATTCAAAGATTTCATCGTCTACTGCTGAAGAGGAAAAAGTTGTTGAAAAGAAGAAAATCAAGAAGAATAAGAAGAAGAAAGGCAAGAAATCTGAGATTCCTTCTGCTCCAAAGTTTGTATCCGGTTCATCCTCTGCTGATAATGAAAGATCAGCTACTTCAAGTGACAATATTAGGTCTCAGCCTGATTTCAATGAGAATATTTTCTATGATCAGAAGAATGTGACTGAAGTGAAAGCTGAATTTTCTCGATTGACAAAGAATGGACATTCTACATCTGAGGATAAGATTTCTGGAAAGAAGTTTGGTCTGGGTTTTCAAGAGAAGAAGGTTATAGCTAAGGAGGTTCCAGCATCTGTAGCACAAAACTTGAAGAAGCTTAAGATGAAGCAAGTGAAGAAGGAAGTTTTCAAAGCTAATAAGGTACAACCTGAGAGATTTTACAAGCTCAAAGGTTCTGAACAACTCTTTTCTGACAAAGAGTTTCCTCTTCACTACGTGGATGCTCGGAAGATTTTAGAGGTTTTTGTAAAAGACAACATTTCTTCTGAAAGTTCTAAATCTAGAAGTCCAACATCTTAATGGGTTCATGATCATCGATATCAGGTATATGATTCTCATTCTGATCATGTTCGAGATTTTCATGTGTGTTCTTCGCAGGTACATCAAAAGTGGGACAAATCCATAAGAATCTGTTATATTTGTCGCCGAAAAGGGCACATGGCAAAAGATTATCCACTTCCTGCTGAAACACAATCAAGGTTTCATGAGAAACCAGTTTTTGGTAAACCTGCCACACAAAGATTCTTTGATGAACAAGGCAGAGCTTTTGATGACGTTGAGCCTACATTCTTTCATAAACAAAAACATTTTGTTCCAATATTCCCAACGGATCAAAATGTAAGTTCATCATCACAGTCACTGTGACTGTTTCATCAAAAGCTGATTTACCAAAACAACAACAATGGAAACCTAAGGTGGTTTCTAAGCAAAATCAGGACACTGGTCGACCAGAAGCGATTCGCTTCGGGTCATTTGTGAACTAATACGTTTACCCAGTGTGCAGGTACTTCTAGAAGATCTATTGACGATTGCAAAGTTGTTGATGGAGGAGTATTCTGCATAATTTAAATTTCATGATAAATCATTTTAACCTGCAAATTTTCTGAAATTTTAACCTGAAACATATCCGTGTTGATTGATCAATTTTCTTTGCTTACAAAATTTTCTTAAAAAGTCAAAAATAGTGTCTTGTTTTTGTGTAAAATGAAAATCCAAAAATAGAGTTTTCATTTTAAGGGGGAGAATTGTAAGTAAGGGGGAGTAATTGAGAAAAAACATGTTATGGAGAGAAGGTGAATACATGCAAAATATATAAGGAAGGAAGGTGAATACATGCACAATATAAAATTGTGAGAAATTGATCATTGGGAAATGATGGTACATTGGCATACGTATCTGACTCATGGATAAAGTAGATGAAAGAGCCATAAGATCATTGTTTGATGTGCTTGGTAGACTCGACAAATCAGAAAGTATTCAGATGTGATATACATTAAAAACTAATGCTTGACCAAGTGGACAACATCTTGAAGCGTAGTTCATGACACAAAAGAAAAATAAGTGTGAAAAGAAAATGAGAAGTCACTGTGTATACATGTGTTTATTTTGCAAAGATTTAAACTTGTTTGATTTTCTTTATTTTGTCAAACGGTCGGACTTTCTCTTCGTATCGAAAGATCGACCTGATCGTTGTTCGTTTGACGTTCTGCTTTATTTTCTTTGGTGTTTCGTATAACTCATCGGACTTTCACTGCGTGTACGGGAGTACCGACCTGATTGTTGTTGAGTTATACAACTTCAACTTGTTTTAATTTTCTTATTTTGTTAAATCCGAGGCCTTATCTGCATATCGAAAGATCGACCTTAAGGTAGACGATTTAATGTTCTTATTTCTTTTTGCATGGAACACAGTTGACTGTATCATGGAAAATATTAAGCAATGTGAAATATCACAAGTGCTATCACATAATAGAAAAAGTGAGAAAAACAGAAAATGTCTGAATATGTCTGATAGTGTGGGGTACACTGGTCAAAAGCAAATTTAATCAATACCTTAACATATCCAGATGTTATGAGTATGATTCTGTCTGAGTTTAAGATAGACAAATTATACCAGCAATCGACATGACTTGTGTTCTTCAAGTAGTTAAACTTGAAATGTAGTTCAGTGCGTCTTGATCAATTTGATCCCATATAGTGATCTTTCTCATACCAAAAATAGTTTTTGATTTCTATATTGCAATTTCATTTCATATCAAGAAAAGTACAAAAAGATTTTTGATGTGTTTTAGCATAAACTTGAAAATTCAAAAAGATTTTAGGTTTGTTTTGATATAAACTTTCAAAAAGCCAAAAAGAGTTTGTTTCTGCTTTATTTTCGATTTGATCAACACGTGATATAAAATCAATTTTCAAAATCATATCTTGGAGTCTCAAAGAGACGTTTTGCGCCAAGATTATTTAAGTGTTGATGCAGGATGCTTTAGTGCAAGATATCACAACTTCAAGTCTTCTGAAGCTGTTGATAAAGACCAGAGATACACTTGATGTCATCAAGTATTCAAGATCAAGCTACGATCGAGTTGAGGAGGAGTTTGTTCGAAGAATCATGTCATTGGACGAATGGTTTCTACACTTGAGGGGAAGCGTGATTGAAGATATAGATTTGATGATGTTGAAGAGATACTGCACACGACGAGGGGGAGTTTGTTGATACCTGATATGTGCGTCGTGTGAACTATCAAACAAAGTACAAGATCAAGTCATTTTAGGTCTGGCCGAACTAGGTCCGAACCTGTTGTTCGGACTGGCCAAACCTGAGGTTCGGACGAGGCTCGGACCAGCGGGTATAAATATGTGTTTAGTATTTGTAATTGGCAGTTTTGAGCGTGCGAGATTACAGTTAAGTGTGTGTTTCTGAGGTGTTTTCTCTGTGTCAGTTGTCTAAGTGTTACTGATTGTAATTGTTCGTTTTGATCAATAAAACAATCGGTTAATTACGTTTCGATGTCTGATTAGCTAGATCGAGTAGACGATCCGATGCTCACGCATTTTCAGAAATAGAAGATTCAACTTTTGGCTTGAAGGTGGTTCTGTGTTGTTTGCCCTTGAGACATGGTACATAGTGTTCAGAACATGTAAACTTCTTGTTAGGAAGGCCCTTAACCAACCCAAGATTAACAATTCAGTTCATGTTCTTGTAATTTACATGCCCTAACATCCTATGCTACAAATCAGACTCATCACTTGAGGCTTTGGATAGAAAACACGCAGTGCCACAAGAGGGTCCCGCAACTGACATATCCAAGATATATAGGCCATCTCTCCTGGGTGCTTTAAGCATGATTAGCTCATTAGGAATTTTAACACCAGGTTTGAGAACTATTGCCTCTCTCTCATTAAACATCAAATTTAAACTCTTGTCACACATCTGTGACACATTGAGAAGATTTGTTGATACATAAGTTGTGCGTCATGTGAAGTATCTGAACGAGACGATGTGAAGATTCAAGACAAGGTTGCTGCTGGCCGAACCAGGTCCGAACCTGAGGTTCGGACCGGCCGAACTCCGAGTTCGGAGGAGGATCGGACCAGACGTGTTTATATATAGTTAACTTGTCTTGTAATCATGGGAAGGAGAGCGAGAGTATTTGTGAGAAACCAGTTCATAACTATGTGTGTTTGAGAGTGTTTCTCCAGAGAGCTTTATTGAGAGTTTGTAATTGAGTCTTTGTGATTTCAATGAAAACAAACTTTATTTACATCTTGTTCTTACTCTACGATCAAGCAAACCTCTAGTAAGATCCGTCTTACGGTTTTTCAATTGGTATCAGAGCAAATCCAGGTTGCTCTATTGCGTTTGCTTTGATCGTGATCGTTTTCTTGACAAAACCGCGTGTTTTTCATTCAAAAACGAGTCAAATTTTGAGCTTTTCGAGTACATTTCATTTCTTAAATAAACACTTGAAAATACCTTGCTCTGATACCAAGGGGGAGAAATTTGAAAATATAAAAAAAAAATGGAAATTTGAGAAATTGATCCGACAAAAACAAGAAATGATGGTACATCAGCATATATGTTATCAGCCATGGATAGATTAAATTTAAAGGCTGTAGGTGCTTGTATGATCTGTGAATGTGCATGACTAATCTGATATCTGCAAGTAAGATATAAACATAAAGCTTGCCTGATAAGCGTTGGTTGTTTGCTTCTTGATGAATGCTATGTGATGATTCTGACAAAAATAGAAAAAAGAGATATCCTGATGAATGCATGTTTTCATTTTGAAAGATTTCAACTTGTTTGATTTTCTTTATTTTGTCAAACGATCGGACTTTCTCTGCGTATCGAAAGATCGACCTGATTGTTGTTCGTTTGACTTTATATTTTCGAGTACATTTCATTTCAAATTTTGAGCTCTGATACCAATTGAAAAACCGTAAGACGGATCTTACTAGAGGTTTGCTTGATCGTAGAGTAAGAACAAGATGTAAATAAAGTTTGTTTTCATTGAAATCACAAAGACTCAATTACAAACTCTCAATAAAGCTCTCTGGAGAAACACTCTCAAACACACATAGTTATGAACTGGTTTCTCACAAATACTCTCGCTCTCCTTCCCATGATTACAAGACAAGTTAACTATATATAAACACGTCTGGTCCGATCCTCCTCCGAACTCGGAGTTCGGCCGGTCCGAACCTCAGGTTCGGACCTGGTTCGGCCAGCAGCAACCTTGTCTTGAATCTTCACATCGTCTCGTTCAGATACTTCACATGACGCACAGCTTATGTATCAACAAACTCCCCCTCGTCATGTGCAGTATCTGTTCGCCAGTTAAAACATATTCTCCGAACAAACTCCCCCTCAACTTGATGGTAGCTTGACCTTGAATACTTGACGATGCACAGAATCTTTCATCCTTATTAACAGCTTCAGAAGACTTGAAGTTGTGATGAATTCTTTCCTTTGAGTACCTGGCCAACATAAATAATCTTGGCGCAAAACTTCTCTTAGAGAATCCAAGATATATGTTTTGAAAATGTTTTTCGTATCTTGTGCCGATCAATCGAAAACAAATAAGAAGTGAAATCTTTTTGGCTTTTTACAAAGTTTATATCAAAACAAATCTAAAATCTTTTGACTTTTCAAACTTATGCTAAAACACATCAAAAATCTTTTTGTACTTTTCTTAAAATGAAATAAAATTGCAATACAGAAACAAACTCTATTTTTGGTATTTTGTGAGAAAGATCACGACGCAAGATCATATCAGACATAACGCATCTAGCACATTTCAATTTCGGTCTTAATCAGCATGCAAGCCAAGATAATCGCAAATACAACATTTATGTTTATTTCAGCATGCACCAATCAATTTTTATCGTTTTCAGATATGCTTAAGGTAATTTTATCATGCACTGATAACTCGGCTTCTACTCTATCAGAAATACTTGCAAATCATCATTTTATCATATAGAAGCATCTTTCTTAGAGATTTAATTATCCTTGATGAGTCATGCAAAAATAAAGCAGAACCTCAAATACCTAGCAATCAGGTCGGTCTTTCGACACGCAGAGAAAGCCCAAGTATTTGAGAAAATAAGAAAGCAAAACAAGTTGAAATTGTATAATCCAACAACAATCAGGTCGGTTCTTCCGAACGCGCAGAGAAAGTCCGATGGATTATACGAAACACCAAAGAAAATAAAGCAGAAAGTCAAACGAACAACAATCAGGTCGATCTTTCGATACGCAGAGAAAGTCCGATCGTTTGACAAAATAAAGAAAATCAAACAAGTTGAAATCTTTCAAAATGAAAACATGCATTCATCAGGATATCTCTTTTTTCTATTTTTGTCAGAATCATCACATAGCATTCATCAAGAAGCAAACAACCAACGCTTATCAGGCAAGCTTTATGTTTATATCTTACTTGCAGATATCAGATTAGTCATGCACATTCACAGATCATACAAGCACCTACAGCCTTTAAATTTAATCTATCCATGGCTGATAACATATATGCTGATGTACCATCATTTCTTGTTTTTGTCGGATCAATTTCTCAATTTTCCATTTTTTTTTTATATTTTCAAATTTCTCCCCCTAAAATTCAAACAAATATTATTTTTTGAATTTTCAAATTTTCTCCCCCTAAAAATATGAATGAAAGAAAAATGAAAAACAAAAATGAAAATGATTGATCAACATTTGACACATTTTTGAAAATGATTGTTGTAAAAAAACAGTGTCCCAAAGATAGAAACGATACATTTTAACTTAAACACAAGTATCTCACTGTCAGCAATCCTCAGATCACTAACAGGTCTTCCTGAAATACCTGCAAACACTTGAAAATAGTAAGTTTCTAAAACCCCGACCCTCATTTAAGAAATGTGTCAAGAAATTTACTCTGATACCTTGCTTTATTTTATGTGTGTTTGAGAGTGTTTCTCCAGAGAGCTTTATTGAGAGTTTGTAATTGAGTCTTTGTGATTTCAATGAAAACAAACTTTATTTACATCTTGTTCTTACTCTACGATCAAGCAAACCTCTAGTAAGATCCGTCTTACGGTTTTTCAAGATTAAAATTTAATCTATCAACAAAATTGACTCTATCAAAGCTTACCAGTCCATTACTCACATCTCCTTTTGCTGAGATATGGCCTTTTATGCTTCCAAAGGAAACTGATCCTCCGTTGATTCTTTTTGTATTTTTCAGTATTTGCTTATTTTCCGTCATATGGCAAGTGCATCCACTGTCTACTACCCATAGGCTATGCTGGCCTTTATTCTGCACCTGCACATATCAGAATTGATCAATTTCTCTAGGGGACCCAAGGGTGGCAAATCGTGTCAGACACGACCTGTTAAGACACGATACGATAAGACACGACACGATTGGTCTCAAACACGAACACGACACGAAAACTTTTCGTGTCTGGTTTTCAAAACATGAACACGACCTGTATTTTAACGGGTCGACACGATAAAACCTGTTTAGACATGAAATTTTACTAATCGATGGTCGACACGATAAAACCTGTTTCAATCAACCTGTTTAGACATGAACACGACCTGTATTTTAACGGGTTTAATAATTGAGAGATGTATGAGTGTATGTTACGACAAAAATGGAATGGAATTTTGAGAGACTTCACATAATAATCTGATTCCAATACATCTTTAATATATTATTTAAAAATATATATATTATTAAAATATAAAAGTGTCTTAATAGGTTAACAGGTTTCGACCTGTTAAGACACAAAAACTAACAGGTCTTAACAGGTCGACCTGTTAACGACACGAAACCTGTTAAGCCCAAACACGAAACCTGTTAACATTGTCGTGTTTCGTGTTGTGTTTTCGTGTCTGTGTCAAAATTTCCAGCCCTACATAAGCATCATTATATTTGTACTCCTTGAGTACTAGAGTATTTAAAAGTGGAGTTTCAGTGAGCAGATCATCATTATCAAAGTTCAAGTTCTCAAATTGAGTGCTTGTTTGACTGAATCTTTCACTTTTGCTGTTTTTCCTTTCAGCAGCTTTCTTTCCCTGTATTCCCTGAATTTTCGTTGCTTGTTGGTCACTTTCTTAGGCATTTCACTGGTTAAGTTGTGAGTTTGGTTGACCAACCTAGTTCTTTCAGGTGATTTTGAAAATCTTTGAGAAAAATAGTTATTTTGTTTCAAATGTTCTCCCTGAAGTGGAATAGAGAGACTTCCACTTGAACTAGCAACACATTCCGGTTGGTTAGATTTTCTGCCTTTTGAAAAACTTTCCTTACAGGTGGTCTTTCCTCTTGAAGGATTTCTTCTTCCTTGAGCTTCAAAATGCTCAAACCCATCAGCAAAATGCACTTTTGGTCTCTGCTTGGGAGCATTGCCTGATCTGGGTTGATTCTTGTTTTCCGGTTGAGCTTGAGTTCGAGCGGAAAATTGTTCCGCTTGAACTTTAGTCGGAAACTGATTTTGTTTCAAAATAGTAAAACATCCATTTCTTTCATTTCCAATTAAAACCCTGTTAGATTCAGATCCAAAGTACTTCATTGTTTAACTTTTCACAGGTGAGATTCTACCCGTGAGTTTCTTTTGAAAATCAACATTTGGTTTTTGAACAGGTTTTGGTTTTGAAAGAGGTTTGACTTTACACAAAGGATTGAACTGACACATGGCAGCTAGGTGTCCTTGTTCACCACAAAAAATACATTCAAGAACTCTGGCTTCATAAAATTTATTTTTCCTGGGAGACCCATTTTTGGTTACTTGTTTGTAAGTAAGTTGACCAAGTCTTTGAGTTTGACTTACCTTGGGTTGTTCAGGTTGTTTTCCTCCAACTTTTGAATCCTTTGATTCATAGACAGTTTGGGGTGGTACAACAATTGATGGTTTTAAAATCCTTGATTGGTCAGCTGAAGCAGATGTGCTTGCATTAGTGACTTCAGGTATCTTTGATTCAACAGATTTTTTAGTACTTGACTGAGATGAAGTATCATCAACAGTGAGACTGACTTTGCAGTTTGTTTTCAAAGCTTCAGTTGGTTCAATTACACGTGAGTAATCAATTGGTGGTTCAACATTGTTGTAACCAACACCAGCTTTACCATACATCCCTCCCAACCATAATTTTTTAGCCTTTCTGTTTGGAGTTTGGAACTTGTCACAAGTAAACAAAGCATCTTTCAATTTGATTTCAAGAATGTCAACCTCAGCCTTAGCATCTTTGGTTTCCTTTCTTGACTTTTCAAGTTTGGACAGTAAATCATCAAGCTGTGTTTCAAGAGTTGAGTTGGTTTGTTTTTACTGTTCAAATTCTTTGGTTAAATTTAGTAATGTAAGATGACTCGGTTTTCCTAAAACATTCCTTTAACTCATACAAGTTTGAAAATTCATCAATTAGATCAGTGTTGTGATTTCTGTACTTTGCTAATTGTTCAATGCAAGCAGGGCTGCATAAGTTTTCTAAAACCTTTTCAGGAATAGGATTTACCTGATCTGAAGTAGAGTCTTGTTTGGCCATCAAAGCATGATTAATTAGCTCAAACTCAGCTATGAAGTCTTCCCATTCAACACATTCAGTTTGATTTGCTACAGCAACAACAACATTTTGATGGTTTTGACTTCCGGTTGATTTTGGTGGAGTAGGTTGCTGACCCGAACTGTGAGCGGATTTGTTGTTTGAGTTGTTTCCACCATTCTTCATTTGGACGTGACCTTGGTTCTGTCCTTCTCTTCTTGGTTGTGAACACTCTCTTGCAAAGTGTCCAAGTTGGTGACAGTTGTAACATTTCACCTTGCTCTTGTCTAAGCCAATGTGAGCACCTTTTGCTCCTTTGTAGGTTCTACCTGTCCTTTTGTAAAATCTTTGGGCTCTAACAGACACCATAGCAAGTTGGGTCAAAATGTCCATCTCTTCTAAGTCATCAGCACCTATACACTCTAGGTCTTCACGAATGAAACCTTGGTATGAGTCAGTTGCTACATGACCATTGTGAGAGTTGTCAAACATGTTTGATGAACTCTCTCGACACCTTGGTGTCTCAGGGAAGCTGACTATTGGTGACTGATAAGAAGATGAGTTTGAAGATCTTTGATCATGAAAATCAGTAGTTACTAGAGCAGTTGAGAACAACTGAGTTGATTTAGAAGGTGAGTTTTGCTTAAGATTTAATTCCATTTCATATGCACTGAGTACACCATGAAGTTCATTAAGCTTCATCTTTTTCAGATCTTTACATTCTCTGATGCTAACAATGTAAACTGTCCACATAGAAGGCAGAGAACGTAGAAACTTTTTGTTGTCATCAACTTGATCTAGTTTTACATCTACTTTTTGCAGTTCATCCAGTAAAGAAACAAATCTCAAGTACTGGTTAGTCATAGATTCACAAGATTTCTAAGTAAAGTTTTCATATTTATGTTCAAAACATTTTTCTTGTCTTTCTTAACTTCACTGGTTCCTTCATACATTTCACTCAATGCATTCCATAGGCTATGTGCAGTTTTGTATCCATTAAACCCACTTAAGATGGAGTTGGGAAGTGCACCCTGTAGAGTCCAATATGCTTTGTAGTCAAATTCAAGAGCAGCATAGTCAAACTCAACATATTTATGTAAAGGTTTTGGTATTCTGACTTCAGCATCATTAGCTGCTTGAACCATAGGAGTGTAGGGACCTTCAGTCAAGGATTTCCATATACGGCGATCTAAGATCCTAACATAACCTTCCATTCTGAGTTTCAGGTACCAAGGTCATCAGGTGTGAACATTGGTGGTTTGTTAGCGCTGCTGTTTGAAGATCCTAAACCAAGTTCACTCATTTTGAAAAACTTTTTGAAAGACAAAAACAACAAAGCTTGTAAGGTAAACAAGTAGAGTATCAACTTTGAAGCACTAGAAGTCTTTAAAGTGGGAGCCAAAGCTCTGATACCACTTGTAGGATTGGTGTTAGTTAGACTTTAACTTAACAAGAAACCCTCTACTTGTAAATATAACCCTGCGGAATGAAGTTATATTCCACTTTACTTAAGCATATTTTAGTTCTCTTGTACAATGTAAGTGTTTGATTGCAAAAAAATAGTAACAATGATGTATAAAATACTCGGCACTATTTGCATTAACTCAAAGTTACACTATGACAAGTTGATCAAGAACCGTGTGCAAGCTAAGAGCTAACTACTGCTATATATAGTGCTGATGAGATCAATAACAACCATCGATCTCAAACGATCTAATCTAAACCGTTAAACAAAAGTCAAATACAACTACCAAAAGAATAAACTTCGACATATGGAATATCTTGCGTGTGATCAGCAACATTCTACTTTGGAAGAAACCAAGAAGCTTTTGCAGGATTGGACTACTGAAAAGACTTCTTAGGAAAAGTCTGGTTGAACTCATTATCTAGTGGATAATCGAGTTCACCCCGAATATTCTCTATAAGACAAAATTTGCTTCTTCCGATTGAACTGCATGTTCCGCTTGAACTTGAGACTTCCGCTCGAACTTCAACATCAGCCGGAACACTTCAAAATTGGCTTTCAGCCGGAAATCCTCAAGGCGTTATTCCTTACAGAAAATGATGCATTGGTGAAGGAAGTTAAGATGCTTACCGAGGTTCTTCAATTAGTAAAGGAAGACTTGGAAATATTTGAAAAGGATGGAAAGGATTGTGAAGAAAAGAATGCGAAGTTGATTGAAGAAAAGGATGGGTTACTTAAAGAAATTGAAAAATGGAAAGCTGAAGCGAAAGATGTTGAAAAAGATTTCAATGATTTGTCTGAAAAATCCAAACCTAAGCTTGATTTGCTTACCAAGACTTCTGATGAACAATTTGCTAAAATTGAAGCTTATCAGATTAATATGGAGAAGTTACTTGATGAGAAGAAGGAGTTAGTAAGAGTGAATAAATTACAAAGTGCAAATTTTGATATTCAGAATAGAAATGAAGATAAGTGGAAGAAAGAGCAGTTTGTTGAAAATGCGTGAGCATCGGATCGTCTACTCAATCTAGCTATATCGGACGCGAATGTAATTAACCGATTGTTTTATTGATCAAAGAGAACAATTACAACTTGAGCATCGGATCGTCTACTCAATCTAGCTATATCGAACGTGAAATGTAATTAACCGATTGTTTTATTGATCAAAGAGAACAATTACAACCAGTAAAACACAGAGTAATGACACAGAGAAACACCGTACAAATCACAGACTTAAAATCAGCTCTCTCAGACTCCATCCCAGATTACAAAGCACAAACTTCTATATATAGTCGACTGGCCGAATTCCAGGTGAACTGGAGGTTCGCCTGATCCGAACCTCAGGTTCGGACCAGGTTCGGCTGGCAGCAAACCTTTGACTTGACTTGATACTTCACACGACGCACAGATTATGTAACAACAAACTCCCCCTCATTGTGTGCAGTATCTTTAATTTCATTAAAACTGTATCTTCAATCAAACTCCCCCTCAAGTGTAGAATCCGTTCATCCAATGAAATGAATCTTCGAACAAACTCTTCCTTAACTTGATCGTAGCTTGATCTTGAATACTTAATAATGTCCGGCGTATCTCCGTCTCTATCAGCAGCTTCAGAAGACTTGAAGTTGTGATATCTTTCACTTAGCAACCTGCTCAAAATTTAAATAATCTCGGCGTAAAATATCTCATTGAGACTCCGAGATATGATTTTGAAAATTTGATTTGTATCACGTGTTGATCAGATCAGAAATAAAGTAGAAACTATATCTTTTTGGCTTTTAGAAAGATTATATCAAAACAAACCTAGAATCTTTTTGATTTTTCAAACTTATACTAAAACACACCAAAAATCTTTTTGTACTTTTCTGAAATAAAATGTAAATGTAATACAGAATCAAACTCTATTTTTGGTATAAGAAAGATTACTATACGGGATCATATCGATCATAACGCACTGAACTACACTTCAATGTCAAATAATTGAAGCACATAACATGCTGATTACCGGTATAATTTGTCCATCTTAAACTCAGGCATAATCATACTCATAACATCGGGATATGTTAAGGTATTGATTAGATTTGCTTTGATCAGTGTATCCCACACTATCAAACATATTCAGACATTTTCTTTTTCCTTTTTCTTTTGTGTGATTACACTTGTGATTTTTCACAAAGCATAACATTTTTCATGATATCGTCAAATGTATTCCATGCAAAAAGAAATAAGAACGTTAAATCGTCTACCTTAAGGTCGATCTTTCGATACGCAAATAAGGCCTCAGATTTAACAAAACAAGAAAGATAAAACAAGTTGAAATTCTATAACCCAACAACAATCAGGTTACTCCCGTACACGTAGAGAAAGTCCTATTAGTTATACGAAACACCAAAGAAAATAAAGCAGAACCTCAAACGAACAACAACTAGGTCGGCCTTGTGAGCACGCAAAGAAAGTCTGATCGTTTGAGAAAATTAAGAAAATCAAACAAGTTTAAATCTTTGCAAAATGAACACATGTATACACAGTGACTTCTCATTTTGTTTTTCCACACTTATTTTCCTCTTTTTGTCATGAAATACTCTTCAAGATGTTATCCACATGGTCAAGCATTAGTATTTAGTGTATATCACATCTGAATACTTTCTGATTTGCCGAGCCTACCAAGCATATCAAACAATGATCTTATGGCTCTTTCATCTACTCTATCCATGAGTCAGATACGTTAGCCAATGTACCATCATTTCCCATTGATAAATTTCTCAAAATGTTGTGTATTTTGCATGTATTCACGTTCTCTATATATTTTGCATGTATTCATCTTCTCCCCATAACAAACATTTTCTCAATTTCTCCCCCTTATATGTAATTCTCCCCCTTAAAATGAAAAACTCTATTTTTGGATTTTTTATTTTACAAAAACAAGATTCTATTTTTGGCTTTTTCATTTTTCTTTTGTAAACACAAACAAAACGTAAAGAAATAAAATTGATCAACCAACACGGATACCTTGCAATGTAAAGTTTCAGAAAACTTTCAGGTTAGTACGATATTTCATGAAATTTAAGTTAAGCAGAATACTCCTCCATCAACAATTTTGCAATCATCGATATGTCTTCTAGAAGTACCTGCACACTGGTCAAACTGATTAGTTCATAAATGACCCGAAGCAAAGTGCTTCTGGTCGACCAGTGTCTTGGTTTTGCTTTGAAACCACCTTCGGTTTCCATTGTTGTTTTGGTAATTCAGTTATTAATGAAATAATCATTGTTGACTGTGATGAAGAACCTACATTGTGAATCTTTTGAAAAATTGGAACAAAATGTTTTAGGTTTTGGAAGAATGTAGGCTTAACTTCATCAAAAACTCTGCCGTGTTCATCAAAGAACTTTGGTTAGGCAGGTTTACCAAAAAACTTTGACCTTTGGAGATCTTTGATTTGAATCAGTAGAAATTGGACAATCTTTTGCCATATGCCCTTTTTGGCGACAAATATAGCATAAGCGACCAGCTTTGTTCCACCTTTTAGGTGCCTGCATTGATTCACAAACATGAATATCTATAACATGATCAAAAGAAGAATCATATACCTGATGTCGGTGATCATGAACCCATTTTGATGTTGGGCTTTTAGAGATAGAACCATCAGAAGAAAATTTTGCATGTTGATTCTTCAAGGTCCTTGAAGCATCCTCCTTCACAAAAACTTAAGAAATTTTTCGAGCATCCACGCAGTGAAGTCGAAACTCTTTATCGAAGAAAATTTGTTCCGAACCCTTGATTTTGTAAAACCGTTCTGGTTGAACCTTCTCAGTCTTGAAGATCTCCTTCTCCACTTGCTTTATTTTAAGCTTCTTCAAATCTTTTTGAACACCATTATTTGCAACAAACTTTTGCTTAAAACCCAGACTAATATTCTTTCAAGAAACTTTCTCTTCCGATGTAGATGCCTTATGACCATTCTTCGCCAACCTTGAAAACTCAGCTTTGACTTCACTAACATTCTTTTGATCATAAAATATTGTGTCATCAAATTCAGGTTGAGAACGAATTTTCTCACTTGAAATAGCTGACTTCTCATGTTTTGTTGACGTTGAGCCCGATGCAAACTGTGGAGCGGGAAGAATTTCTGATTTCTATCCAATTCTTCTTTTTAGCTTTCTTTTTTTTCTTCTTTTTCACAATCTTCTCTTCTTCTGAACTGGTTGATGTAAACATGGAATAGTCATAGTCTTCCACCTTTTCTTGCACTTCTTTGACCGCTTCTTTGATATTAGCTGGGGGTGATGCGGTTTTGTCAAACATCTTTTCAAATTTGTATCATTCGCTAAGAAACTTGTTAATAATTACGAATTTGAAACATTATTCAGCAACCGATTAGCATCAATTACTTGAACTTTTAAATCGGAAATTTGTTGTTGAGCTTCAGCTAACTCCTTCTCGGTAGTTATCAATCTTTTTGCAACCTTATGAATTTCAAATTTTTGCAATCGAAGATTTTCCAGCCCATCAAACAATTCTTTCTTCAATTTATCTTCATTTCGTTTTTGAATCTCCAGATTTGCAGTTTGAACTTTATTGACACTAACCAACTCTTGCTTCTCATCCAATAATTTCTCCATATCAACTTGCTAAGCTTCAATCTTAGCAACATATTCTTCAGAATTCTTTGCGAGTAGATCAAGCTTGATTTTTAAGTTATCAAATAAATTTTGTACAATGAATCGTTTGGTTTTATCATTTCTTGTCATGTTTTATCTTTGATTCTCTTCATCCCGTCTCCTTTCAATCTCACCTTCGTTCTTGCTCAAGATCGGGATTCTCGATGTGAAATCGGTCCGGACAAATGGTATCAGAGCGGGTACCGATCAGATTCATCTCACCGTGAATCTGGTCACTCGAATCTGTGATTTTGAGCTTGAATAAGGTGCTGATTGGAAAAACCCACTTTGGAGACTTTTTCTACTTTTTCTTATTTTTGGAGCTGTTTGGATGATTTCTGGATGAATCTGATGATAGATTCTTGTTGTTGGGTTCATTTAGATATGATTCCATGCTCCATTTGTTCAAATCAGTGAAGAAATAAGAGATCTAGAGCTGTCTTTTTCGCAACAGTGAGGGTTTTCCCGTTTTTGGGGTTTTGAAGATTTTTTGAGCTTTGATTCTGAGTTTTTGGTGTTTTAATCAGTGTTTTTGGATGAAATAAAGTATGAATCTTGATGGAAAACGCATTCCGGATCCAATGGAAGCATCGGTTTCGCCCGATTCTCAACAGATTTGACAGATCTGGAAAAACACACACTCGACGGTGTTTGTGCGTGTTCTTCGTGTTCTTGATGGATTTCCAGATTTTAGTAGCTGATTCGATCTGATTTACTGCTGTTTATGGATTGTTTGTGGCCAGAACATTGTCATGAATAGCTAATCTTCACGAATCTGTGGTCTAATCTCAGTTTGGGACATCGAATTCGCATCAGATTTGACTGTGTTCATCGTTTTTCTGGATATTGTTTGAAGGTTTGAAGTTGTTCTTAGCGACTTCACGTTGTTGAAGATGCACTTGGCGACTTCGAGATTGTTCATGGCGATCTCAGTTTGATCTTGGCGACTTCGAGATTGTCTTTGGCGATCTCGTGTTTAATCTTGGCGATTTCATGGTTAGCGATCTCGTTTAAAGCTTGGCGACCTCGTACATGGGCTTGGCGACCTCGAATAAATCATGGCGACTTCGAATCTTGGCGATCTCGACTTATCTCAACAACTGGGTTTTCATTCGACTGATTTTCAGACGATTTTGTTCGTCTAGGGTTGTAGAGCATCGAGATACGAGTTCAACGGTATAAAAATAATCAAATTTCATCGAGTATCATGAAAGTTATGGTTAGAATACGGTTTTCCGGTGATGACACTCATTTCTCCGGTGGGGTTGCCCATTTCCGGTAGTTATTAGGGTTTCGGTGGTGGCTGTCGCGAGTTTGAGGAAGAAGGGGACCAGCAATGATGTGTCGTAAAGTGATTGGTCTACAAGGAATGTCCTTTTCTCTCTCATTGTAGGTTGACCATGACACTCTTTCCGTTGTCGGTCTGTAATAGGCTGCAAGGTAAGCGCGTGGGCCCAGCAACTAGGTATCCGTTGGTTGAGAAATAACACATGGGGCCCACCGACTAATAAAGACCCGTTGAAAAGGGCTGTGGTTGGCGGCCTCTGATTGGCTGTCAGCCTCCTCACACGGATCCACCCATGTCAGCCATTAGATCGAATTGCTTCTAGCCGTTGGATTGTATTTTGTGTTTTCTCAAGCCATTTCTGATTGGCCAGCTCCCTCTTCACACGGATCATGATCTACCAGCCCTAGGATCTTTTTTTTTTGTCCGTTGGATCTGATATGAAGAATAAATCTGATTGGTGGATGGACTTGGACATGGATCAAGGGATTTTTTAATTCCACTAATTATTTTTTCTGCATTATTTCGTTTAATGCGGGCATTTTTATCATCGGTTTTTAACGAAACTTATAAGATAACGCCCGAACGAAATTGTGAAAATTTTTTATTGGTCATGGAATTATTTTGTTTATTAACCGGGTTTCTAGTTTTTGGTGACGTTAAGGTCACGTTAGCTAACGACCACTGACGGACTGGTTTCGCTTCTCGGTTAAGATTGTGACTGTTTCGTTATGTCTCACTTCAAGTTGTTTAGCTGATGCAGCGCTGATGTCATCTAACCGAATTAACTGGAATCTCAGTTAAATATTGGAATATTCCGTTAAATCTCTAACGGAAGGCCGTTACTTGAATAAAATTTACGGTCTTCTCAGATTCATTCCAGATTGCACCGTTCGACTCAGAATTCTTCACGGAATATTTTTCCGAGCTCGATTTTCTTCGCCCAAAATTACGAAGACTCCGGTTATGAATAAATTTCTCGTTTACGCTCAGGATTTCAGTTTTTCACCGATTTGACATTATTTTCGCATCCAACCCAGTCACGCGTAACAAGCTCAGTATTTAAGGATCATTCACAACTGTCAGCACCCGGCTTCCGGTTTTTCGCAAGATTGTCCGATTTCAGGATTTTAGTACCGATTTCTCTTCGGAACTGAGCGGAACGGTTCCACTCTCTGCATCTGATTTTCCTCTTCCGCATCGGATGTTTTCAGAGGGATCTAGAGAAAAGGGGGAACTTCTATGGATTTGGATTATCGGGTCGATTATCTGAAGTTGGAGCATTTTCAGTGATTGATTGGTTTATCTGATTCGGTTTGTTGTGATTTTGACTCCAATGTTCAGCATTCTTAGTATTGTACCCGACCGTGTGAACCGAGTGAACTGCAGCACTTGGATCTCAACTGGAGCAACAAGAACAGAAGAAGCTTATTCAAAGGGGGAACCTTCACAACAGAAAGATTCCGGTTTATCAGTTAATTCTTTGAAGATGCACGGCAGAGAGGTTCTTCACCAGTATGACAGATTTGAAAGCGTCAGTCAAGGGGGAATTGTTGGAACTTTTAATAAGTATGACTGACGCCATCAAATCTTTTCTCGAATAATTCGGTTGAAGAATCCATTGTGTTTTGATTCAGAGACGCGGGTTGTGATGCTCGAGGCTTGCAAGTTTGGACCGAAGACGTTTTCTGGAAAAGTCAACCGTTCGGGTCAACGGTCAACGTAAAAGTCAACGGAAGATCGGTTCGAGCGAGTCAAGCTTCATATTAATTAAATCATCTTTGATTTAATTAAATCATTAGCAGCATTTTCTGCTTCATCCTTCCATTTCTTAACTTCTTTAATCAACTCTTCTTTTTCTTCTAGTAACTTTGCATTCTTCGATTCATCATCCTTTCCATTCTATTTATATATTTCCAAAACTTCATTTAGCAACTTGACTTCCTTTATTAAAGATACAATTTGCAATTCTAACTCCTTTTCATGTTCCTTTGAAACCTCCAAATCTAACTTAACCAGTTTAAGTTCAGCAGTGAGCATTCTGACTTCTTCCACTAAAGACTCATTTTCTTTCATCAAAACTTCAATTTTGGATTCAAACTTTTCATTTTCAGCAGCTTCATACGAACTAGAATCAGAATAATACTCATCTTGCTCAGGTGTGACAATCAAAGCAGATGTATCAAAATGTTGACCCCAATCATAAACACCATCATTCTGAACCGTTCAAGCTATCTTGCTTGAATTACTTAATGATGGTTGAGAACCAATATTAGATGTAAAACCATGTTTGTTAACATGTGCCTGCTGACATTCTCTAGCAAAATGTCCAAGCTTGGAACACTTGTAACATTTCAACTTAGATTTGTCAAAACCCAATTTCCCATTAAAATCAGAAGTAGTTCTTCCATGTCTCTTGAAAAACCTTTTTGATCTTTGACCTAGCATAGCATATTGCCAAGATAAATCTAACTCATTTAATTGATCATCATCAAGTTTATCAAGATCATCTCTAGTTATTTTTGCATCAGCAACATTTTTGATAACCAATCCAAACGATGAAGAAATAGAAGCAGCAATCATTCTAGCACAATCATCTGTTGTTTCAGCAGAAAAAGCATTCTGATTTGTGAAACCTAGAATGGTAAAGTTGCAACCGTTTGAAGAATTATTATTTGAACTTCCAGAAACATTTCCAATGAACGCAGTAGATGGTGTAGAACTAAGATTTGGTTTTGCTTTAGCATTCAGACTTGCAGCATTTTCACCATGATATAACTCTGGATTTTGCAATGTAGCAGTTGATTTCTTCGAATTCAGCATTTTCATTTCTCGAGCATGAAGTTTACCAGTCAACTCGTGAAATGTTAATGTAGAGAACTCCTTATCATGTATAAGCAGCAAAACATAATTTTCCCATTTTTCTGGCAAAGCCTCCATTATCTTTTCTTTCAATTCTTTATCAGTCTTTTCAATTCCAACAATCTTCAACTCACTAATAAGATGTGAAAATCTTGAAACAAGAGCCGTGATGTTTTCATTTTCATAATGTTGAAAATTATCATACTTGTAAATGCGTGAACATCGGATCGTCTACTCGATCTAGCTAATCGGACATTCAAACGTAATTAACCGATTGATTTATTGATCAAAATGAACAATTACAACCAGTGTAAACACAGAGAATTGACACAGAGATTACACACTCAGAAACACACACTTAAGATTCGCTTACACGCTCAGAACTACCAAACACAAATACCAAACTACTATATATACCCGATCGGCCGAACTCCCATCGAACCCCAGGTTCGGCCGGTCCGAACTTCAGGTTCGGACCAGGTTCGGCCAACCCTATATTGGCTTGAACTTGGTCTTCGTTCGATACTTCACACGACGCACATTTCAGGTATCAACAAACTCCCCCTCGTCGTGTGCAGTATCTCTTCTCTAATCTTCTCAACATCATCAAATATGTATCTTCAATCAAGCTCCCCCTCAAGTAAAGAATCCGTTTATCCAATGAAATGAATCTTTGAACAAACTCCTCCTCAACTCAATCGTAACTTGATCTTGAATACTTGACGACGTTCCGTGTATCTCTGGCCTTTATCAACATCTTCAGAAGACTTGAAGTTGAGAAAACTTTCACATAGCAACCTGCATTAATACTTAAATAATCTTGGCGCAAAACGTCTCTTTGAGACTCAAAGATATGATTTTGAAAATTGATTTTATATCACGTGTTGATCAGATCTAAAATAAAGCAGAAACAAAATCTTTTTGGCTTTTTGAAACTTTATATTAAAACACACCTAAAATCTTTTTGATACTTTTCTTGATATGAAATGAAATCGCAATACAGAATCAAACGCTATTTTTGGTATGATAAAGATCACTATATGGGATCATATTGATCATAACGCACTGAACTACACTTTAATTTCAATTAATTGAAGCACACAAGTCATGTCGATTGCTGGTATAAATTGTCCATCTTAAGCTCAGACAGAATCATACTTATAACATCTGGATATGTTAAGGTATTGATTAGATTTGCTTTGACCAGTGTACCCCACACTATCAGACATATTCAGACATTTTCTGTTTGTCTTTCTTTTTCTTTTGTGTGATTGCACTTGTGAAATTTCACAACACATAATATTTTTCATGATATAGTCAACTGTGTTTCATGCAAAAAGAAATAAGAACGTTAAATCGTCTACCTTAAGGTCGATCTTTCGATACGCAGATAAGGCCTCGGATTTAACAAAATAAGAAAAATAAAACAAGTTGAAGTTGTATAACTCAACAACAATCAGGTCGGTACTCCCGTACACGCAGAGAAAGTCCGATGAGTTATACGAAACACCAAAGAAAATAAAGCAGAACGTCAAACGAACAACAATCAGGTCGGTCTTTCGACACGCAGAGAAAGTCTGATCGTTTGACAAAATAAAGAAAATCAAACAAGATTAAATCTTTGCAAAATGAACACATGTGTACACAGTGACTTCTCATTACTATTGTCACACTTATTTTTCTTTTTGTGTCATGAAATACACATCAAGATGTTGTCCACTTGGTCAAGCATTAGCATTTAATGTATATCACATCTGAATACTTTCTGATTTGTCGAGCCTACCAAGCACATCAAACAATGATCTTATGGCCCTTTCATTTACTTTATCCATGAGTCAGATACGTATGCCAATGTACCATCATTTCCCAATGATCAATTTCTCACAATTTTTATATTGTGCATGTATTTACCTTCCTTCATTATATATTTTGCATGTATTCACCTTCTCCCCATACCATGCATTTTCTCAATTACTCCCCCTTACTTACAATTCTCCCCCTTAAAATGAAAAACTCTATTTTTGGATTTTTCATTTTACACAAAAATAAGACTCTATTTTTGGCTTTTTGAGAAAATCTTGTAAAGAAAGAAAATTGATCAATCAACACGGATATGTTTCAGATTTTAGAATTCAGAAAATTTGCATATGAGAAAAATGTGTCATTAAATTTAAATTAAGCAGAATACTCCTCCATCAACAACTTTTCAATCGTCGATAGGTCTTCTAGAAGTACCTGCAAACTGGACAACCTGATTAGTTCACAAATGACCCGAAGCGAATCGCTTCTGGTCGACCAGTGTCCTGATTTTGCTTTGAAACCACTTTAGGTTTCCATTCCTGTTGTTTTGGTAATTCAGTTTTCGATGAAACAGTCACAGGTGACTGTGATGATGAACCTACATTTTGAACCTTTTGGAACATAGGTATAAAACGTTTTTGTTTGTGAAAGAATGTAGGCTCAACTTCATCAAAAACTCTACCTTGTTCATCAAAGAACTTTTTGTTGGCAGATTTACCAAACACTGATTTCTTATGAAATCTTTGTGATTAATCAGCAGGTGAGGAACAATCTTTTGCCATATGCCCTGGGCGACGGCAAATATAACAAATTCTTGTCGTTTTATCCCATCTTTGATGTACCTGCGAAGAACACACATGAATATCTCTAACATGATCAGAATGAGAATCATATACCTGATGACGATGATCATGCACCCATTTAGAAGTTGGGCTACGAGATTGAGAGCTTTCAGAAGAAATATCAGCTTTCACAAATACTTCAGAAATTTTCCGAGCATCCACGCAATGAAGAGGAAATTCTTTGTCTGAGAAAAGCTGATCAGAACCTTTGAGTTTGTAAAACCGCTCGGGTTGAACTTTTTCAGCTTCGAAAACCACCTTCTTCACTTGCTTCATCTTAAGCTTCTTGAGATTTGGTGATTCAGATGCTGGAACTTCTGCAACTTGAGTCTTTGGAACTTGAAAACCTAGACCAGTACTTTTACCTGAAATCCTTTCCTCAGTATTTGAACTCTGATGTCCATTCTTAGCTAACCTTGTGAATTCAGCTTTCACATCAGTGATTTTCTTCTGATCATAAAAAATGGTCTCATCAATTTCAGGTTGAAACTGAATCTTGTCACTTGATGTAGCCGATTTCTCATTATCACCAGACGACGAACCAGATACAAACTTTGGTGCTGGAGGAATCTCAGATTTCAAGACCCTTTTCTTGTTTTTCTTGTTTTTCTTTTTCTTTATAACCTTGACTTCTTCTGAAGTAGAAGATGATATCTTTGAATAATCAACATCATCAACCTGCTCCTTCACTTGTTTGACAGCTTCCTTGATATGAGCAGGGGGTGATGCAGTTTTATCAAACATCCTTTCAAAATTTGCATCATTTGCTAAGAAGCTTGTGAAAACTTGTGAATTGGAAACATTGTTGAGCAATCTTTTAGCATCAAGAACTTGAATTTTGAGATCAGAAATTTGCTGTTGAGCTTCTGCAAATTCCTTTTCTTTTGCAATCAAGCGCTTGGCAACTTTATGAGTTTCAAACTTTTGCAAGCGAAGATTGTCAAGTCCTTCATGTAACTCCTTCTTCAGTTTATTCTCATTTCGCTTCTGAATCTCTAGATTTGCAGCTTGCACCTTATTAACCCTAACCAACTCCCGCTTGTCATCCAACAACTTTTCCATATCAACTTGATATGCTTTGATTTTAGCATCAGATTCTTCAACATGCTTAGTAAGCAAATCAAGCTTAATCTTGGATTTATCAAACAAATTCTGAAAATCATTTGCAGCATCTTCTGCCTCTTCCTTCCATTTCTTCACTTCTTTGACTAACGCACCCTTTTCTTCACAAATTTCAGCTTTCGAAGTTTCAGCATTCTTCTTATCTTGCTTCAACACTTCTAAAACTTCATTTAACATTTTGATTTCAGTAGTCAAATCCTCATTCTTCAAAACCAACCCTTTTTCACATTCTTTAGAAATCTTCAATTCAGATTTAATCACCTCAAATTCTTCAGTCAATTGTTGGACTTTATTTATCAACAAAGCATTTTCCTTCATCAGACTCTCCAAGTTTTCAGCAGATGCATACGAACTTGGTATTGAACTAGTATCTGAACTAGTATCTGAACTTGTATCTGAACAATAATCTTCTTGTTGAACATGAGTAACTATTAAAGCTGATGAATCATACCCAAATTGTTGACCCCAATCATATACACCATCATTTTGAGCAATCAAAGCAGTGGTCTTGCTTGTGTTACTAGTAGATGGTTGAGTAAAACCAGGCTTTGGTGATATAGGAACAACAGACTTATTTGCATGTGCCTGATGACAATCTTTAGCAAAATGTCCAAGTTGTGAACATTTATAACACTTTAATTTGGACTTGTCAAAACCCAACTTATCACCAGAAATATTCCTTCCATGCTTCTTAAAAAATCTTTTAGATCTTTGACACAACATAGCATATTGCCAAGATACATCCAATTCGGTTAGTTGATCATCATCAAGAGCATCAAGATCCTCACTGGTTAACTTTGCATCAGCAACATTTTTTAGAATCAATCCAAAGGATGATGAAATCAATGCAGAAATCATTTTGGCACAATCATCGGTTGATTCTGCTGAAAAAGCATTTTGACTTGAAAAATTTGGAATTGTAAAATTGCAACCTCTTGAAGAATTATTATCAGAATTTCCTGAAGCTCCAGCTATAAAAGCAACACTTGGTGCTGTATTCTGATTTGGCTTAGACTTTGCACTCATGCTTGCACTATTTTCACCATGATACAACTCAGGATGTTGCAAGGTAGCTGTTGACTTCTTTGAGTTTAACATTTCCATTTCTCGAGCATGAAGTTTTCCAGTAAGCTCGTGAAATGTCATTGCAGAATAATCCTTGTCATGAGTAAGTAACAAAACATAATTTTTCCACTTGTCATGTAATGCTTCCATGATCTTTTCCTTTAAATCTGCATCAGATTTTTCAATTCCAACAACCTTCAATTCACTAATCAAATGTGAAAATCTTGAAACTAGAGCAGTAATGTTTTCATTGTCATAATTTTGAAAATTATCAAATTCTTTGTTCAAGACTTTCTTTCGACTCTTCTTATAATCAGCATTTCCTTCACATCTTGCGGATAAGGCATCCCACAATTGCTTAGATTTCTTGCAAGTACTAGATTGATGAAGCAATTCAGTAGGTAAAGCCATAGTAAGATAACCATAAACTTTCTTTTCAAGCTCATAACTTTTTCTTTCATCACCATCGAAGTCTTGAATTTCTTTAAGATCTCCATCTTCCATTGGTCGTTCATACAACTTTCGAATTGGAATCCATAAATCAATGTCATTCGTGCTAATATAAGCAGAAAATCGTTTCTTCCAATTTTGGTAATCTTCAAGCTTTAACAATTTGGGAACTTTCTGACTTGTTCCAATTTCATTGTCAAAATTGAGCATAGTTTGCATTGCACTCTGCATTGCAGCAAACGCTTGAAAATCCGACATCGTTGAAAATTTGAAAAATTCTGTCCTCCGAACTTGCTCCGAACCTAGTCTGCCGTCCGAACCTCCACCGAACTTAGTCCGAACCTAAATCAGACTCCGAACGAGCTCCGAACCTTGTCCGAATCAACTACTAGCTTCGAACTCTCACCTAACCACCTCCGAGCCTTCACCGAACGAGCTCCGAACCTATGAAAACTCCGATCTACCTCCGAACCTCAAATCTCACCGAACCTAGACCGATACACCACCGAACTCTCGCCGAACACTCTCCGAGTCACCTCCGAACCTCAAGTTCGGAGCGGTTACTCCGAGCTTGCCCAGTAACCTCCGAACCTCGAAGTCATTTTTCAAAAACTCGTGAAAACGGACTGATTTTGATGAAACTTGATATGGTGATTCAGAAAAATCAATAGGAAATGGTTTAGAAACAGTTTTGACACAAAATGCACGTCAGAAATGATAGAAAACACGTAATGAAACTCGAGAAAACTTCAAAAACGTTCAAACGTCCGAAAAATCACAACCACAGATCAGTAGAATGAACCTGAAAGCTCTGATACCACTTGTAAATGCGTGAACATCGGATCGTCTACTCGATCTAGCTAATCGGACATTGAAACGTAATTAACCGATTGATTTATTGATCAAAACGAACAATTACAACCAGTGTAAACACAGAGAATTGACACAGAGATTACACACTCAGAAACACACACTTAAGATTCGCTTACACGCTCAGAACTACCAAACACAAATACCAAACTACTATATATACCCGATCGGCCGAACTCCCATCGAACCCCAGGTTCGGCCGGTCCGAACTTCAGGTTCGGACCAGGTTCGGCCAAACCTATATTGGCTTGAACTTGGTCTTCGTTCGATACTTCACACGACGCACATTTCAGGTATCAACAATACTCTTTACTTAACACCTTCTTCCGACTCTTCTTGTATTGATCATTCCCTTCACACCTCGCTGATAAAGCATCCCACATTTGTTTTGATTTCCTGCAAGTACTAAATTGATGTAACAACTCAGTGGGTAATGCCATCGTAAGATAACCAAAAGCTTTTTGTTCAAGCTCATATAGTTTTCTTTCGGCAATGTCGAAGGTATGAACTTCTTTGAAATCTCCTTGATCAGTTGGATGTTGGTAAAGCTTCTTAATCGGAATCCATAAATCGTTATCATTCGTGCTTATGTAAGCAGAAATTCGTTGCTTCAAATTTTGGTAGTCTTCCAACTTTAACAACTTGGGAACTTTCTGACTTTTTTTCGTTATCAAAGTTCAACATGGTTTGCATTGCACTTTGCATAGCGGCAAAAGCTTGAAAATCCGAGATCTTGAAAATTTTCCAAAACCCTGATTGTCCGAACCTCATCCGAACCTCAATACGTGATTCGAACTATATCCGAACCTCACCCGAACCTAGCTTAGCGAACTTTAACCGAACTTAAACCAATCCGAACTGAAAATACTACCCGAACCTTTTCCGAACCCGAATATATCCGAACCTTTTCCGAACCCGAATATATCCGAACCTTGTACGAACTTGAACTTCGGACAGACGAGCCCTAGAAGAACCTTAACCGAACCTATACTTCGGACAGGCGAACTATAGTCGAACGTGGAGTTCGGAGAAGTTATTCCGAACTGAAAAACGCTTCAGCCGAACCTGACCATTTTCACACAAAATTTTCAAAATTGGACAAATTTGAACGAGACTTGCAGCAGTTGATCACAACAAATGATGAAGAATGATTTAGGAATGAAAGTTTTACGAGAAACACGACCGAAATGATCTAAACTCATAAAAACACTCAAAAATCACCAAAAAACAACACATTTTGTTTCAAAAACTCCGAAAATAGCAACCACAAATCAGTAGAATGAACCAGATAACTCTAATATCACTTGAAAATGCGTGAGCATCGGATCGTCTACTCAATCTAGCTATATCGGACAGGAAACGTAATTAACCGATTGTCATATTGATCAAAAGGAACAATTACAACCAGTAAAACATAGAGTATTGACACAGAGAAACATCGTACGAAACACACACTTAAGATCAGCTCTCTCAGACTCCGTCCCAGATTATAAAGCACAAACTTCTATATATAGTCGACTGGCCGAACTCCAGGCGAACTGGAGGTTCGCCTGATCCGAACCTCAGGTTCGCACCAGGTTCGGCTGGCAGCAAACATTTGACTTGACTTGATACTTCACACGATGCACAGATTATGTAACAACATTTGTTGAGCTTGAAAATATGAGATTGCAAAAGTTTGAAACTCATAAAGTTGTTAAGAGATTGATAGCTACTGAGAAGGAATTGGCTGAAGCATAACAAAAGATCTCCGATTTGAAGATCCAAGTGATTGATGCAAATCTTCTTTTGAACAATGTCACTAATTCACAGTCTTTCACAAGCTTCTTAGCAAACGGTGAAAATTTTGAAAGAATGTTTGACACGAAAGCGTCACCTCCAGCTAGTATCAAAGAAGCTGTTAATGAAGTGAAAGAAAAGGCTGAAGAATGTGATTAGTTAAAGTTTTCATCATCAAATTCAGAGGAAGAAAAAGGGGTGAAGGTGAGGAAAAACATGACGGTGGAAAAGAATGCTGACAATTCTAATGATTCAACGTTTGTGTTTGGTTCCATGTCTACATAAAATGAGCAATCAGCTACATCTTCGATTCATTCTCAACCTGATTTTGATGAGACGATTTTCTACGAAAAGAAAAATGTACAAGAAGTCAAAGATGAATTTTCTCGTCTGGCGAAGAATGGGCATAAATCATCTGAGAAGAAAAGTTCTGGTAAACATTTTGGTTTGGGGTTCATGTGAAAGATGGTTGAAGATTATGAGATTCAAGGTCTAAAACCACAAAATCTGAAGAAAATAAAATTGAAACAAGTCAAGAAGGAAGTGTTCAAGGCTGAAAATGTTCAACCCGATAGGTTTTACAAACTCAAGGGTTTGGAACAAAATTTTTCTGATAAGGAATTTCCACTTCATTGCGTTGACGCTCAAAAGATTTATGAAGTTTTTGTTAAATATGCTACTTTAAAGACCAAGAAGTCTTCTGGTGGTTCTACTCTAAAAAGCCCAACATCCAAATGGGTTCATGATCACAAGCATCAGGTATATGATTCAGTTTATGATCATTTTGAAAATATTCAGGTTTGTGAAGCTGAGCAGATACCAAAACGAGGGAATAAAGCCAGCTGTTTGTGCTACAATTGTCTTCAACAAGGACATATGGCAAATGATTGTCCTTTTCCTACTGTTTTTACTCAAAGGACACAAAAGGTTCTAGTTTTTGGTAAACCCGCCAAACAAAGGTTCTTTGATGAACATGGCAGAGTTTTTGATGAATTTCAACCTACATTCTTTCAAAAACAAAAAACGTTGTGTTCCAACATTTTCAAAAGAACAAACTGTAGGTTGTTCATCACAGTCACCTGTGATTGATTCATCAAAAACTGGGTTACCAAAACAACAACAACAATGGAAACCTAAGGTGGTTTCGAAGCAAAACAAGCACACTGGACGACCAGAAGCACTTTGCTTCGAGTCATTTATGAACTAATTAATTTGATCAGTGTGCAGGTACTTCTAGAAGATCTATCGGCAATTAAAACGTTGTTGATGGAGGAGTATTCTGCTTAACTTAAATTTCATGCTATATCTTTCTAACCTGAAAGTTTTCTAAAAACTAAATCGAATGGTATCCGTGTCGATTGATTAATTTTCTTGCTTTACATTTCGTTTGTCGTTTAGGGGGAGACATTTGAAAAAGCTAAAAATAGTGTCTTGTTTTGTTATAAAATGAAAAATCCAAAAATAGAGTTTTTCATTTTAATGGGGAGAATTGAATGTAAGGGGGAGAAAAATCATGTTTTGGACAAATGCAAAATATTGAGAAGGTGAATACATGCAAAATATATAAAATTTTGAGAAATTGACCATTGGGAAATAATGGTACATTGGCTTACGTATCTGACTCATGGATAGAGTAGATGAAAAACTAAGATCATTGTTTGATGTGCTTGGTAGGCTCGGCAAATAAAAAAGTATTCATATGTGATATACATTAAATACTAATACTTGACCATGTGGATAACATCTTGAAGCGTATTTCATTACAAAAAACAGAAAGGTAAGTGTGAAAACAAAATGAGAAGTCACTGTGTATACATGTGTTCATTTTGCAAAGATTCAAACTTGTTTGATTTTCTTTATTTTTTCAAACGATCGGACTTTCTCTGCATGCTCACAATGCCGACCTGATTGTTGTTCATTTGAGGTTCTGCTTTATTTTCTTTGGTGTTTCATATAATTCATCGGACTTTCTCTATGTGTCCACAAGACCGAACTGAACGTTGTTAAATTATACAATTTCAACTTGGTTTTTATTTTTCTTATTTTGTTAAATTCGAGGCCTTATCTGCGTATCGAAAGATCGACCTTAAGGTAGACGATTTAACGTTCTTATTTCTTTTTGCATGGAATACAGTTGACAATATCATGGTAACAATATGATATGTGATCATCACAAGTGTATTTACATGAGAAAAAGAAAAATGTCTGAATATGTCTGATAGTGTGGGATACACTGGTCAAAACAATTCTAATCAATATCTTAACATATTTAGATGTTATGAGTATGATTTTGCTTGAGTTTAAGATGGACAAATTATATCAACAATTAACATGACTTATGTGCTTCAATTAGTTGAAATTGAAATGTATTTCAGTATGTTAAGATCAATATGATCCCAGATAGTGATCTTTCTCATACCAAAAATAGAGTTTGTTTCTGTATTGCAATTTCTTTTCATTTTCGAAAATCCAAAAAGATTTTCGATGTGTTTTAGCATAAATTTGAAAAATCAAAAAGATTTTAGATTTGTTTTGATATAAACTTTCTAAAAGCCAAAAAGACTTTGTTTCTGCTTTATTTTTGATTTGATTGACACGTGACACAAATCAACTTTCAAAATCATATCTTGGAGTCTCGAAGAGAAGTTTTACGCCGAGATTATTTATAATTGAATAGGTTGCTAAGTGAAAGAGATGTCACAACTTCAAGTCTTCTGAAGCTGCCAATAAAGATGGAAACACACTATGCATCGTCTAAGTATTCAAGATCAAGCTACCATCAAGTTGAGGGAGAGTTTGTTCGAAGAATATGTTCTAATTGGTGAATAGATACTGCACACGTCGAGGGGAGTTTGTTGATATTTAATTTGTTCGTCGTGTGAAGTATCTGAACAAGACGATTGAAGATAAAGACAAAGTTAAGCTGCCATACGAACTGGCAGTTCGGATCAGGCGAACTGGCAGTTCGCCTGGAGTTCGGCTGGTTAAGTATAAATAGGATTTTCTCTTTGTAATTCAATAACAGAGTGAGAGAGATCAGATCTTAAGTGTGTGTTTTCGGTGGTGTTTTCTCTGAGTGATTCTAGATTGTAATTGAGTCTTCTGTGATCAGTAAAATAATCGTTTTTATTACGTTTTGAATCCGAAATAGCTAGATTGAGTAGACGATCCGAAGCTCACGAACTTTCAAATAGTGTTATAGATTAACCTGAATCCCAATCCTAATGGATTTGACTTCCATTTTGTCAAAATGACCGTTTTGCCCCTTATAGGCAAAAATACATTTTAATGATAATATGAAGACACACATTCCTATAAGTAAACGCTCACTCCGGGATTGTCTAGTGAGGTATGCCAGGTCTTAGTTGGGATTTATGCGACACCCTCGCTATGCCAGAAACCCCAGGGTACAGGTGCTTACCCTTCCGGTCCACACGAATTTCTAAATACCCGAATAGCTCGGTATTTTAATATTTTATTAATTTTCAAAATTAGTCTCATATATATCTAATATATATATATACATATATTACATATATATATATATAAACATACTTTGATACCAAAAATCAAATCCCAATATTTGATTCATCTTTCAAAACCCTAATTTGATGTAATTCTCAAAATATCATAAAAACTATTTTTATTATCAAAAAAGCTTAGGTCTATTATTTATAATATCATATTGTAATATATTTCGAAAGATGAGACCTTAATTGAAGCCCGATTATTCAACTTTAGCAATATAACGTCTAGAAAACTCTAATTTTGACCCGCTTCTAAAATCAATACCAAACCTTCCAAAACCATGAAATCAACTTAGGGTATTCTTAAAACATATCATTTTAGGATTACCTACAAAAATTCAGACTCTGATTCAAACCCGATTGCTCAATTTTGAAGAAACATCTTCAAGAACCCTAATTTTTTATGATTCCCATAAATCATACCAAACTGTTATGAATCATAAGATTGATTGAGGGATTTTGTAACACATACCAAATAAGGCTTGACTGAGGAAAATCAGCCTCTAACACCTCATGGATCAATCGTATTCGAGCTATGAACTTCTGGTGTGTTTTTAGGGTTTTTGAGACTTGGAACTCGAAATTAGCAACTGATTCGAATCGATTGCAGGTGCTATTTATACATGTTAGGTGCGTCCTAGGTCCAAGACACGTCCTAAGGTGACAAAGCAATCGAAAACGAGACGTAGAGGATCAAAAAGGGGCTGGAACTTATAAAAAGCACGAACATGTGCAGTTCACGGTCCATGCAGACCATCTGTGCACACTAGGGACCTTCATGCGGTCCGCATCTAATGCCAGATGCTGATATTTTGACAATTTTACATTTCTGGTCCCTCAGCTTTGGTTTGGTGCACTTTGACCCTCGAACTTTGAGATAAATAGTATTTTATGCCCTTAAAAACTTCCTGAAACATATTTCTAATAATTCCTAATTCTCGGGATACGTACAATGATGATTTTAATCACGTATATTATCACGTATTTATCCATATATTAACTTCGCAACTACGTATTCACATATATCATTATGCCTGTATACATATAACTAATGGGTAAGGTTCCCTTAAAAACCCCCTCTTATTCTAGAAACCTAAAAACTTTTTTTCTAATTACCATTTTCACGTTTACGCCTCCCACAAACCCTTCCCCCTTCTTCTTCAGTTAACGTCAGCGATCTTGCAACCTATCGCTCCTCCTCCTCCCCCTTCCACCACACATCCACCGGACGAACACTTATCGAATTGGATCGAACACCGATCGAACGGACTCCATCTCTCTTTATCCGCTAGGTCGAACCGGATCAGATCCTTAAACTGAATGGATTTGAAATCGAATCAAAAGGATTACGTCTTCAACTTCTTCTTGCATCTCTTCCACCTTAGGTTGTGCTAAAATTACCAGGAGACTGCCGCTAAAGTTTTTAGGTTTCGTTTGCTCATTAAGGTAATGAATTATTTATGCTATTTTCTGAATATTGATTTCTTAACATCATCTAGAATAACCCAATTGCCAAATCATAGGTTGTTTGTGTTAGGTTTATTAAATTGTTTGCCTTTTGTGAGTTTTCTATGATTTCTAAATCGTATTTGTTTTGTTGTTCCCATTAGTCTAGGCCACCCCTGCACATATGTATGTTAGCTATTTCATCAGATTGCACAGATGTAATGAACTTTATATTTACTCTATCAAGGAGCAAAGGGTAATTGACATAGAAAAAGAAAGTAACCATTAACATAAAATATTTAAACCCAACATAATGATAATAAAATTTTTAAACAGGGACACTAATACAAAATTAATAAAACATTTGTATTCTATTCATTGGGTCAAATTTCAAAGCTATAACTGAATTGTACCCAAAATAATTGTCAAAAAGTAAAGAAAGCATAGAGACCATTGTATTGAAAGAATATAAGAAAGTTTTAAACACTATAACAGCAGCTCTAACATGTTCAATATGATGCTGTAATGTAACTGTAGAGTAAGGTTTTAACAGGTCAGTCGGGTCAATATTTTGTTAATCTTATGGGTTTGTTTTGGCGACATAACATATCGAAACAGAAATGAAGACGTGTTTCGGGTTGTATTAATCCATTGACATGATATGACTTTTCAAATAGCTTCAATTTATTGTTTTTTTAACAAATTAACAACTTTAAAATTGTGTTAAATATATTGGTCGGTATCAAATACAAAAGTAAACCAAAAACTAGCACGCAGACCCATTCTATTCAAGACACATGTTAATCTGAACCCGTTTTAACCCGTCATCAAACATGACCATTTCACAAACTCTATGTTTAGCATTTAAAACATGATGAAGATTAAATAAACTAGAATTTTTTTTTTTTTAATTTTAAGGTAGATACCACCTTAAATGTACGGATTTTGGTTGAAAAAACAAATGGATCCAAAATTTTAAAAAGATATATTAAGTTTTCCCAACGACATCCCATCTTATTGTTACTAAAGTTTTAATAACATATATCTACGTATTCTATATCTACACATTGGTTTGTAGAAAGTAACCCAATAAATTACTTGATATGATTGTCTCATTCAATGTAAATCATACACTTCGCTGGATTAGATAATAGTTATTTCCATTACACTATAGCGAATACAGTTAAGTTGGTTTCCATTACACTCTAGCGAATACGGTTAAGTTGGTTTCCATTACACTTATTGACAATGTTGGGTCGCCGGCTTTAAAAATTATTTCGTGGCTATAAATAAACAGATGTAGGAGACAATATTTTGATGTGCTCTTGCTGTTTAAAGTGGTAATAATCACATTTACATAAATTACCAAAAAGGGCATTTTTTTGTAAAACAAACACCTATGTCATGTGAGATGAAATTCAAAAGAACATGTTCTATTCATATGTATCAAAATATGATTACTCAAACATAGTTATTTAGGTCTTCAACTATAAGTTATTTAAAAGCAGAATTCTTATCTGATGACCCAAACATAAATATAAAAGTCTACTACTAGATTAAATTCTATGAAGTTCAAGTTCAGAAAGAATCAAACAACACTTTCAATAATTTTCTCATTAATCTAACTCCTCTCATCAATGTGTTCTTTTTTTCAGATGCAATAATCTTAGAGGAAACTGACACGCCTCCACTTTGATTTCCCGAACTGCTGTCTTTTGTTATGTAATATATAGATCTTCATGTTCGAAGCTATACCTATGTTATCTTACATATCTAATCCTCTCCAAAAAAACATAAACTTAGCCCTCCAGGTATGCTGTTTTTTTGGTTGTATATAAACGTCTCCCTTTTGCGTTTAACTACAAAAACAAATCAAGATGTTGAGTAAATAGTGTTGTAAACAACTATGAACCATTTTTTTCACGTACATTGTAAAGTTATTAGAATGAACAAGTTCAAAACCTTTCGCTCTTCTGGATTCCATGTGAACATTTGGGTCATTGAAGAGAGGTGAAACTAATATGTTCCATGGCAGCCTTTGTAGGTCCGGAACCAACAACCGTTCACTATATCTAACTAATCTAAGCGTGCGGAATCCGGTTAGATTAGTGATTCAAGAAGGAGATGAGAAGAAAACTAAGAATACGATGAACATAAACGTTAAAAACCTGAACTTTGCACACAAGATGAACTTGTCGGGTACAAAATAGTAAATCGTAAACTCATCTCTCTCTCTAGTTTATGATTACGATCGTAAACTCAAGGAGGCTCCTCTTTCTAGTCGTAAACCAGCAAGCCCAAAAGAGGAGGTCTAGTGGGGTTTATATAGGCACCCCAATGGGTTTACTATTGGGCCTCTTGAGTCATAAACCCAATAGTAAACTCAAGCCCAACCATAAACTAGCCTACATACAATAACCAAACTAGTCTACTAAACTAATGAAACCCTCTAAGCCCAGCCCAACATATTTAATATTACAAGCCTCATAATCTAGCCTTTACAATCTTCCCCTAGGCTTGTGATATTAAATGTCTTCAATGTTTGAAGTTCTTCTTCTTGACTGGATGGCATAGATGTTGATGAAGATTCTTTCCGCAGAAATCTTCAATGGGTTTCATGACAGGCATTTGGGACTTTCTCTTGATCAGCATCAGCTCGAACTTCTTTAAATGAACAATCAATGAAATGGAGGACTCTCATTGACTTGCTTCTCTTGAAAGAACTGGTTCTTGCTAAATCTTCGGTAACTGTCTTGAATCTTCAAAAATTAGAGGGTAAAAAGTTTGAACACCTCTAACTTTGAAGAACTTGGTTGTTGATCTTGGGTCATCATGATCTTTGACTGCTCTCTGCTTCATTTTCTTCATCAAAGATCGACTTGAAATCTTCAGCTTCCCCTAAACTTGTGAGCATTTTCTTTGAAAAACTTTTGAAGCTTTTGGAAACTTGTAAAGACACCAACAACTTCCCCTGAACAGTTGCTTTTCTAGATGGAAGTCTTGTCCGGCTGGTTCTGTAACTTGAGCAGTAGCAACATCTTTCTATCATCAACCTGTCTGACACACATTTAAAAAAATATACTCCACCAGACATTTGATGACTGGTCTTTGGGTTAGAAGGTAATTATCATCTGTTCAGTTGATTCAAATTAACATTATTTTAACCAAAAACCCTAATATAGATTACGGGTTTTCTATAAAACATCCCCTGAACGCAAGACCTCTAAAGACTTCCCCTTAGCTGATAAATTCCCTTCAGCTAAGGACTTCCCCTGAGATAATACATATTATCTTCGAGTTCCCTTCAGATACTATGTATTATGGAAGTCTTTTCAATAGATAATAAGTATCATCCTCGAGTTCCCTTCGGATAATACTTATTATCCCCTCTCCTTCCCCTACAAATTTGTCAAGATCTGACGAAGGAAGTCTTTTCCATTAGATAATAAGTATCATCCTCGAGTTCCCTTCGGATAACTTATTATCCCATACTCCTTCCCCTAAAAATTTGTCAAGATCTGACGGAGGAAGTCTTTTCCATTAGATAATAAGTATCATCCTCGAGTTCCCTTCGGATAATACTTATTATCCCATACTCCTTCCCCTAAAAATTTGTCAAGATCTGACGGAGGAAGTCTTATCCATTAGATAATAAGTATCATCCTCGAGTTCCCTTCGGATAATACTTATTATCCCATACTCCTTCCCCTAAAAATTTGGCAAGATCTGTCGGGGGCATATAGTCATGCATTAAAACCCATGAAAAACACATTTTGACTTCTCAAATCAACCTGGCCAAGACGAAAACACACCAAAAAGAACTTAACGACACACACACGAAAGATAAAAACAAACAAATACTTACCAATAACAAACATGAGAAAGTTTACAAGGGATCAAACCATATGATCTGACTGAGGAACCCTTTTCAGCTTCAGTTACTCAACTAGTCCAGGTGATTGCCGGTATGTTTGTCCACTTTAAACTCAAACCCGTTTAATCCCAACCGAATGCGTCATGCTTAATATAGTACAATATTACCGTCATGTTTAATTGTCCCCACACCCAAGCGTACACAACAAAACCTACCCAACCTCAGAGTTTATTGAGGATTCACAAACCCCCAACTTGAGGAACCATGCACCACAGCTATGACTACCACTTATTTTCATTAATCATCAGTTGGTGATCAGGTCGGCCGCTAAGCACGCAAAGAAGATCAACTGAGTGATTATTTTTCATTTTTTTTTTCTTTTTCATTTTTTTATTTCTTTTTCATTTCTTTTTCTTTTCTTTTTCTTTTCTTTTTATTATGTGGTGTAGTCATGACAGCAGAGACATGGCGTGTGAGAGTGAATACTAGGTAATTACCACTCTCAACCCATTTTTGCTGGGACTCAGTCTTTTAAACCATGCAACCTGGGATGGGAAACTAAACATATATATCTTTTAAGTTCATTGCACTTACATTGGTGGTCATACGATTAGGTCGAGCCTATCGAGCATATCACCGTGGAGCTTGCCTTTCACTTCCGCCTTACGCGTGTCAGCCATCTCCAACTCGAACATTCATTTTACTTCCCCTAAACTTCTCAGAAACAAGACACAAACAATTAAAAATTGAAAAGCACACTATTTTTTAGGGGTCAACTATTTTTTCATCTTTACATTTCTTCCCCTTGCTTTTTTATTTTTAATGTCACAATCTTGTGAACATCATTTTTCAGTTTTTTTTTATTATTTTTTAATAAAAAAAATAAAACACACAAACACACTTAAAAGAACAAAACACAAAATTTTGAAGATATCTAGCCAAGCTAACTTTCAAAGTATTGATTTGAAAATTTTTAGAAAATTGGGTTTCATGACATGCACACTTCATTGCATTTGAAGTCAAACACATAATCAATCAACATCTTAATTGACACTTTAATGAAATAGGTTTGACTCAAAAGACCCTTTGCTGCCACATCATTCAAACAACCAAGTTAAGAACAGTACCTTTCATGCTGATTTTCACCTTTTACCTCTCAATGAGACATACCTTCCATTTATAGATTACTTGACATGACATGAAGATATGTCTTCCCGATCGTAATCTCTGTCGAAAACCCTCCGGATCGTAAACTCCTGATCGTGAACACGTTTCCGATCACCTTCGGTCGTAAACCCTGTTTCCGATCACCTTCATGTTGGAAATAGAGTGTCCTGACCCGACGAATTAATGAACCCGACCGATATTGACCCGTAAGAGTTACACCCGGGTCAACGGACTATTAGATCTAATTAATTGTTAATTAGATATAAACGAACTAAATGGTAAATTAAATAAATATTAATTATTTATTTAATTAAAACGACAAAACTTTTTCGGCTCAAAATCACTCGGTAAATAAAAGACAGACCGATCAGCTGTTACCGGATTAACAGGCTAATCGGTTGGTGGATTAAAAGGGAATCGCGACCGGGCCCAGTCCGTCTGGCCCCGGTCCGCGATTTAATATTAAAAGAGAGAGGGAGGAGGTAGATTGGATAACAAGTTACAAACCCTAATCTCCCATCTCTCTCTCTCTGCGCCGATCCCAAGCCGAAGCCGGCTCTCCGCCGCCGCCCACCGTCGATCGCCGCCGCCACCACCACCATAGTCCCTCGCCCGTTCCGATGGATCCCCGTCTCGCCGCCATCTGTGCCCGACTCGAATGCGATGCCATCGCAGCCCGAGCCGAAGCCGCAGCCCGAGCCGAAGCCGAAGCCGCAACCCGAGCCGCCGCAGCGGCTCAAGCCGCCGCCGCCGCAGCTGCATCCTCTGCGCCGCCGCGCGACCACCGACCGGTGGTCCTCGCGCTGTCGGCGCAGCCAAGGCCACCGCGTCCGGTTCCGTCGTCGTGGCCCGCGCCCTTGTACCCGCCGGCCACCGCCACCGTGTCGCCTCTGGTCACCGGTGATGAGATCATCGTGGGGACCGTTCCGGTCGGCATCCCGACGGAGAAAGTTTTGTCACCACCATCGATGGTATCTCTACCACCACCGCCGCCACTACCGCCGTCGCCGCCCATGGCTGCCGCCGCTGATGCCACCGTCGACGACTTGTCTCGAAGGTTCGAGTCAGACGTCACAGTTCGTCCTAGCGCGAGCCCGTTGAATTCGGGTGTATCGAACGGTTGTTCGGAATCCGCTAAGGTATATCTAAATTTTTAGATATTTAATTTGATTATTTATTTATTTTAAATAAATGTATTTCTGTGTTTGTCGTGTCCGGTGAGTGATCCTGTTAGAATTGCATCCGCGTTTTAATCCGTTTCCGCTGCTAAATTAATTTAGAATTAATTTAATTATTAAATCAGTTTTAATAAAATAAAAATCGGTAACCCGGATCCCACTGTAAAACCCTACAGTGGTATCAGAGCCATTATCACCGCGCGCAAACCAGAACCGGTCTTTTCGTAACCGGTAGTTCGCAATTTTGACTTAAATCCAAATTGCGAATTAGAATTAATTTATTTATTTATTTCAATTCTAAATAATTTATTATTGTGTGTTATGGCCAACCCCTCTATATCTTTTGTATTCATGTGTGAATGTGTTTGGCGTGTTTTGTCTTTCTCTGTTTGGCCCAAGTTGTTGGCCCAATTAGTTGTATTTCGTTTTTGGTTTATTGGACCCGGATTTAGGGTTTCAAAATTGTACAAATTTAGAGCTAGGTTACTAGAAGTAGTTTTAGTAGTTGTAAATTTGTATGTAACCAAATGTCGAAGACTGGACACACGCCAGAGGGATGTCGAAGCAAGTGGGAGCTGAACAGGATTCAAGATCGCACAGAGTTGCCATCTCGGTCGTTCACCGTATGAATTTTGATCTCATGTTCAACAAGTTTTTAGAAGCAAAAATTCACAACTTTGTTTCCAATCATTCACTATGATTCGTTGATCAAAACCTATCAACAATGGTGCTAGATTTGTTCGTCTCAATCATAGAGATCTAATACAACTTACGGTTTAAGTTTTCGTCAAGATTTAAAGAAGATATGATCGATTAAAGTTATGGTGTGGTTTGGGTTTCACTCGCCGGATATAACTAGGTCGCCGGCTTCATTCACCAGAAAACAGAGTGATCCGGCCAAGATCTTCATTCGACGACTGTTTTGTCATTTTTTTTGACAAATTCACCTTTAGTCCTCCAATTTCAAGTTTTTTTAAATAGGTTTTATTCATAAAATTGAATAAAGTCTTCTAAAACAAACAAAACAATCAACTAAACATTTTTTTTACAAAAAAAATTTACACAAAGACTTTTATAAGAAAAACTACAAATTTTTCTAAAAGAAAATAAAACAATTTTTTTAAAAAAATTACTAGTTTTAAATAAAAAATTAAAAAAAAAATAAACAAAGTTTTGTGTTTGTTGAATTAGTTCATGAACGCAAAATTTATTTTGTGTTTGTCGAGTCGGTTAACTCACATAAATACGTTTGTTTTTGTTTTTATTTTTACCGTGTTATTTTTCTTTGTTTCGTTTTTTTTTTCTTATAAAAACAAAATAAAAACTATAAACATTTTCTCTTTCAACGTTTGTTTTTTATTAAAAAATATTAAAGAAATATACAAAAAATATTTCTGAGAACTTAGCCTTGCGATTTCAATTCGGTGATTTCAAAAAATTCAAAGTTCAAGATACAAGGTTCAACGATTGATATTTTTTTTGGTGGAATCACAATGAGTAAAGTTTAATCAAGTTTGGTGGTTCTCAAATTATTAAAATGTGAAGATTATCAAGAATGAAGAAAAGATTTTGAGGTTTTCATCAACGCCAACTTTAAAGATTTTGAAAGATGGTTGATAAACAATTCAAATGGCCTACTGATGGGCGTGAAAATGTAAAGTTACCTAGATTTCTTTCTCAAGAAGAAAAGGCATATATTGATAAAGAAAAAAAGCCATAAACATTGTCACAACTGATACGTCAAGAGATTTGGTCAATCAATTCACAGTTTACTACACCATGCTAAAGATAAATGGAATGTTTTGAAGGAAAGATGTGAGATGGGTACTTTGTCTGATGATATGACGTGTATCTAGAATCTTTCTGAAGGTGTTATAAAAGATCAACCAGATATAAGTGTGAAATGTTAAGATTGTATTGGTCTGAACAACAAGAATGAAGCATTTTCACACGAAATGAGTTTGTTAACTGAAAAATTCAACATGGTTAAGAAAGAATTAGAGAGCTCCAAGAATGAATGTGAAAAAGCTAAAGCTGAAGTCAAGGAAGTTACTGAAGATTTTGATGCTCTTTTTGTTAAGTCAAAGGAGAAGCTTGATTGTCTTCAAGTACAAAGTGATGAACTTGTTGCAAAAGTTGTGAGTCTTCATAATGAGAACAGAACTTTGGTTGAAACTAAAGCTGAATTGATTGAAGAAAACAAGTTATTCAAGCGAAATGTTGAGATTTATAAACAAAGATGGGAAAAGGTTGTTCAAGAGACACGTGATGTTCATGATGAACTAAGAAGAGAAAAATATGTGTCAAATAAAGCTTCTAAGCGGTTCATTGATTCTCAAAAGGAATTAGCAGCGGCACAAACAAAAATTTCCGAGTTGCATATTGAAATTCTAGATCTGAAGAGGCAGTTGTATAATTTTACAAATTCTCAATCTTTCACAAGTTACTTGTGTAATGGTAAGAACTTTCAACAGGTGTTTGGTGATGTTATTCTAAAGAGCGTTCCACCTCCTTTGTTTATTGACAATTCTATCAATACTTTGAAAGCAACATAAGAAGTTCTTGATTATTCAAAGTTTGCTGATAATTTTTCTGAGCAGAAGAAAAAGTCAAAGCCACAGAAGAAATATGAAGAAAAATTTGTTGCTAGCAAGAGAACTAAATTTGCCTCAAGTTCTACATTTTTCGATAAAGATAAAGTGTTTAAAGGCAATCCAGGACATGTTAAAGTTCAAAAATTTACGGAGATTGTGATTGATGAATTTTGCTTTCCAATAAAGATGATTTGAATGCCATCAAGGATGAGTTTTCTCGACTTGCTTCACAAGGTCATGAGAAACCTAAGTCTGTACCAGATAAATCTAAAAAGAATGGTGGTCTGGGATATGAAAGCAAAGACAAGAACGTGAATGCTGAAAATGATTTCAAAGATATGATTGAGATAGAAGAAATTGTTGACGAAATCAAGGTCGAGAAGGAGAATGAAAAGTGAATGATGCAGTGCTTGAACAAATAATGGTGGCTCCAACAAAAAATTCATCTTCTGATACATCGCTTAAACTTTCTGAAAGAATTTATTTGAAACAAAAAGAGTTCGTCAGAAAAATGGATGAAATTTTCAATGATGTTCAAGATGAGAAAGTTGATGCTGGAAATGGAGATTATGGTACTGAACAAGATTTCCAGAAGAACAAAAATGCTGAGTTTCTACCAAAGAAGAAGTCTAAGTTAGAGCGTCAAGAGAGTGGTTATTCTCAATATTCTACAATGTCAACAGAATCCATGTCATCTCCTAAGTCAACTGATGGGAAAGATGATTTTACTGCAACAAGAAGGGACATGTGATTCGTGATTATGCTATTCGACAAAATCTTTCACGTGGTTTATATCAATAATAATCATCCGATTTAGTGATTTTCAATGAGGTAACTTTTAAACAAATTCAGAAAAACCAACGAAAACCAGCTCATAGAAGCCGGTTGTTGGAAAAATCTCAAATTATGATGATTGGTCACCATATTTTTCTAAAAGAAAACAAATTTTTAAATCCGCTACATCAAGCAGGTTTTATCATAAGGATAAATTCTTTGGTTATGGAGATGATTTAGGTTTTTATAATCCTCCATTTGAAAAACATTTTCAAAACCCTACCAAACCAAAGAAAACTAAACTTGTCATTCCAATTATGTTTAGTGATGGATCGACTGATCAATCTAGTCGTCGACGTTGTTACATTTGTCGTAAACAAGGATATTTTGCTAATACTTGTCGTATGAATTTTAATAACTCATCATCATATGCTAAAGATATAAGGTTTGTTGATCCTTATGGTCCAATTTTCAATGAACCAATGCCTAAGAGCAAAATTTTCTGGAAAAAGAAAGTTGTTTCTGTATCTCTGGGTAGTAGTTCTGACTGTCGTTCATCAGTCGAAAACAATTCATCCGAAAATTCAAAACCAAAAATGGAATGGAGACCAAAGATTGTCTCCACAGCCAACACTGATTTTGTTAAAGACACTGGACGACCTACCACAACTGTGGATGAGGGTTGGGGTTTTAGGAACTAATTATTTTTCCAGTGTTTGCAGGTATTTCAAGAAGACCTGTTAGTAATTGAAAGGTTGCTGACAGTGAGATACTTGTGCATGATTTAAGTTAAAATGCATCATTCTAATCTTTGAAAAAGTTGAAAATTTGATTTCCAAAAACATCATTTACAAAGGTGTGTCTGTGTTGATCGATCATTTTTATTGTTTTCATTTTCTTTCTATTTCTTTCATGATTTTATGGGGAGAAAATTTGGAAAATTCAAAAAATAGAGTTTGTTGAATTTTAGAGGGAGAAAATGCAAAATTTAAAAAAAAATTAAAAAAGCAAAATATAAAAAAATGGAAAATGCAAAAAGTATAAAAACTGAAAAATGAAAAAGCATAAAAAATGAAAAATGAGAAATTGATCCAACACAAGATGAGAAATGATAGTACATCAGGATATGTTATCTGCTATTGATAGACTAGATCTAAAGGTTGTAGGTTCATGCTTAAAATGTTTGATGCAGTTGACAAATCTGATATGTGTTAGTATGATATAAAGATAACGCTTGCTTGATAATTGTGGTACACATCTTAATGGATGCTGTGTGATACTAGTATAAAAATACAAAAACAGAATAAGGGATGTCCAGGTGTATGCTTGATTTCATTTTGCAAAGATTTAAACTTTTTTTATTTTCCATATCTTCTCAAACGATCGGACTTTCTCTACGTATCGAAAGATCAACCTGATTGTTGTTCGTTTGAGGTTCTGCTTTATTTTATTGGTGTTTCGTATAATCCATCAGACTTTCTCTACGTATACGGGAGTATAGACCTGATTGTTGTTGGATTATGCAGCTTCAACTTGTTTTATTTTCTTTAATTTATTTTGCTAAATCCGAAACTCTATCTGCGTATCGGAAGGGATCAACCTTAGAATTGAAGATCTAGCGTTCTGCTTTCTTTTTGCAAGACACACTTTGGACAATATATCTCTAAGGTGAAATTCTGATGCTAAGCAAGTTCATTATATTTGCATGAGAAATCTGTTGTATGTGACTTGGCTTGAATAAAAGAAAAATACAAAAATGTCATAAATGATGTTGCGAGTATTCCTGATAGTGTGGGTGCCATGTTATCTATGCTTGAAAATTAATACCTAAATCATATAAAAAAACACATAGAAATTGATTTGTCTGAGTTGAAATAAACATGAAAATGTTGCATCTGAAATCAATATAGCTTGCATGCTGTCACACCCCCAAAAATCCACGCGCAGAATACCACCGCAGGGAGCGTGACAAACCACGATCGCTGTCTATTAGTTACACCAAATGACCAATAATTAATGAAGACGTTTCATAATTCATTAAGAGCATTCACAGCCCGTTCCCCATCCCATCCCTATAATTTATACATTAATCATTATTTTTTCTCTCTCTTCCACTCACAACCACAATTAAATAATACTTTTTATACCCTAATTATTACTTTTTCTCTCTCTTTCAATCATAACAAAACCCCAAATTTTAGAATATCACTAGTTTTTTCCCCAAATATAGGGATGAACAGTAACTTTTTCTCTCTCCTCCACTCACAACCACTCAAAACCACTCAAAACCATACCCTAAATTTTGGAGATTATACACACATAGTTTTAGGGAGTGGGTTGTGAATGCTCTAGATTATAATTTCAAAGTTTTACAAATGTGAAAGCGTAAATACAATGAAAACATTAAAGTAAAAACAGTGTCATCTAAGGTGACATGACTTGACCAGAGACACTAAAAGTGTTTCAAGACTCATGCATGCGTACTCGTGATACTCGAACATCCGCAACCTGAGAAATAACATGCTAAAAAGTGTCAACACAAAGGTTGGTGAGTTCACATGTTTATCAGCTCAAAATCAGTTCAAGTTTAATGTAAATCGACTGTTAAACAACAGTCCTGGTTCAGTGTAAAACAACTGTCCATCAACAGTTCAAGTTAATGTTCAACGTTGACTGTTCAACAACAGTCAAGTTCATGTTCAAGTTTGACTGTTTAAGATCACGATAAAACATATACAATAGCTAGCTAGGCTATTTTCAAGAATCTTGGCACGTTCATAGTTATTGAAGCTTGACCGTTAAGTTTTGTCTCGCTAAGACTAAGGACCATTATAACACCCGTTCGATATCCAATTGAGTCGCCACGAGTGGCCCGGGTGGGGCTTGTCAGACCCTGTAGTACTTTTCATACTCCCGCTAAATACAATTACTAACAGTAACTTTCAAGTGAGGATTTTTCATAATCTTGTGCTCGAGTATTCAGGTGATATGATTATCAAAACAGTTATAGTTCATGCATGTTAATCTCCTCCAAAAGGATTAAAACAATAAAATGAGGTCGTGAAATGCACCTTCGGGTGCATAGCAATTCCAGTTAAAATAATAACAGAAAATAGCAAATAGCAAGTCTTGTGTACTCAACCAAACACCTAACGAGCATATATACATAAGTGTGTGTTTAATTGAAACGAATAAGTCTAACGTATGCGATAAAAACGAGTGACCGTGAAGTCCAGAACAAATCGAGGATGTCACGTTGTTGAATCCGAGCGATTATCAAAATGACGCGAAAAATATATTCTATAACTAATATATGTATTTTTCTAAATTTAAAGATCAATACACACACATATATATATAACATATACGAACAAACGCGCGAACGACGTTAAGGACGAGTTTACAAAACAAGATACATATATTTAAAAGTTCAAATAAAATATCTATACGTTTCAATAAACCGACGATACATGTTTATATATTAATCCACGCAAAAATATATATATTTTACCTTTTATGTAAAATCTATAATTTTTAGATCAATATATAAGAATATATTAAAAAACTATACTTTAGTTGAAAACGTCAAATTTTATGGGTTTAATAGTCCAAGATACATTTTATGGGTTTAAAATTCCCGAGAAACCATTCTGAACAAGTTTTAGTTCACTCTTTGACCTAAAATCGCAAAATAAAAAAAAAGAGAGAAAAAGTGAGGTCGCAAAGATCGAACCCGCGACCTTACCCCAGCAGTCCAACATCATAACCACTGGGGCAGGTCTCCTCCTTTGTTAAATTATGGCCAGAAATGATTTTATACATTACTGGGGGCCAGAACCGGATTACAGGAATAAAAACAGAAAAACAGACGCAGAGGCCGGGATTCGAACCCGCAACCTAAAGAATGGAACACACGTGCCTTAACCATTGCGTCCAGCGCTTATGCTTGGTTTATCATAGGAAAACAAATACATGTATTATACCAGCGCGTCATCCCCTTCCTCACCGAAACCCTAATATCGCCGGACTTAGTTCTAGTCGCCGGGGAAACCGTAGAAACATGAAACAATGCCCAAAAAAACAAGCGATTAACATGGAAATATGTTTACCTCAAACAGAAGATGGATTGCGACGTGTTTGATGAAGAAAATCGAACCCGAACACGAACCGACTTCGGTCCCGAAACTCGTCTATGGCCTGGAATGCGTTTGTTGCTTCTGATATGCGTTGGTTGCCTCGATCAGAGGATTGCGACCACAAAACAACGGTGGGACGAGTGGTCGAATGGTGATGTGGCGGCCGGAATCTCTCGGGTCTGGTGGCGGTTCTTTGCGCCGGCTAGAGAGGAAATGAGGGAGAAAGTTGAGAGGGTTTGATGGTGATGGAAACTGATCAGATGGGTGTTAATTAGGTAAATGGTTGAATTGAGGAGTGGGACGTCGACGATTAAATGCGGTGGGGATTACCGGAAAAGAAAAGTCGTCGAGGCCAGTTAATTTTGAGTCTTAAAATTCAACTTTTGCATATTTGCACATTCAGTCCCTCTCATTATTTCAGTTTAAGGTTCTGAGTTTATATAATTACGAGGCCAGCCCTTCAAAGTGTGTGAGATAAAAGAAAGATTAAAAATTGGCAACATTGGTCCTTCAAAGTTTAAAAAGGTTAACGGGCTCATAAAGAAGTTAACAGGACTAACTTAAATGATGACTAGACGAATATATATCATCACATGTTTAACGTGTGACGCTTTTAAAATATAAACCTCATTTCGTTCACCTAAAACAACGAATAATAATTCATAAATACATACTTTGAGTTCATGTAAGATAATGAACATAAAATCATAACGATACGTACAATTACGTGACGCGTTGTCACATAAAATCATAGAATATAATATGCATATATATATATACATATATTCAATTATAATATAAAATGACAAAACGTTCACATGAAATCATAACGTAAAAAAATATCAAACGTCTAGACTTAAGTGCATGCTCGTATAGTGATGGTTACACAAACCCTAGTTACTAAGGTCAACATAAGTCAATCACATAAATGTTCACACAACATTTATAATAGTTTAGGTTTAGGTTAAATCAGGAAAAACCTGAAAATGTGGATTGTCACAGTATCCCATTGTTGAAGAATTTTCGAATTTTCGACCGAAAATTGCACAACGTGGCTAGCGAGCTAGTAAAAAAAGGGAATTTTCTAGGTCGTCACATCATCCCCTTGTTGAGAAAAATTTCGTCCCGAAATTTAAATTAGTGACAAGAGTCAAATTGACAGTAAGGTATCGAAAGAATTCAGGTTTCCTACTACAAAAGTTGTGATGGACGTTATGATCAAGAATGTATACCCGATGTTGAGGACATGCCAAATGTTTATAGGATTTCATGAGAACTTCGAGTCGAAATTGCAGAATGTGATTTTTCTATCAAACATTCTCCTATGAGAAGAGTCGGACCAATATAATTTAGGAATCGTATTGCGTGACCAGGCCGAACAGAGTGACACATTAACATAAGTATCTGAAATCAAACTTTCAATACGAAGAAGAATCATAACATATCTGGATAGTCTCCAGCTATTGTACTCAATACAGTGAGTGAGGTTCCCATTTAGTGTCTCGTTTTCAGTTAAGGCGTTCGCATCCGCCAATAACTTAGATGAGTCAAAGAGAAAGGAATTTGAGTATGAGGAAGCTGTGTGTGTCAAGTCGATCAGTGTTTGTTTTGTAGACCCGAGGTCCATTGAAAACGTTAACGTTCGAATTTGCCTATCAACTAGCAAATAGCATAGAATTTACACAAGTCTGACCAAGTAAACATGGGAGCTCGATGGTTGATTTAGTTATTAATACGGCTATGACCAATTACATTCACATGATTCATAATAACTTCTAAATTCACATTTTGATTCATAACGGTTCAAATAGCATACGAGTTTCCATGAAGGTTTATTTTTAAAGGTTGATGTGGTCAAAGCGTACTAGCATGCAATATATCATGAGGGTTCTACCATACAACGCATACAATTATCCTAGCATCATATATACTAGCATACAAACCTAGCATGGCATATCTCTAGTATATAAGTTCATAAACTAACCAACACAACCCATACGGTGCAAAATTGGCGGGGCAACTTCACACAGTCTTGTCATTCCCACCGAGGTAGGAGACTTAGGACCTTGTATGGTGTATGGTTTTCACACTCAATCAAGTCAATACATTCACAAAGATGTTACTTTCTAGCTCTAAACACGTTTCATACACGTAATTAATAATGCAATTCTACACAACTTATATTTAAATCAGCACTTTAATAATTAATCGGTTTCTATACCCTAGACAAAGGATTAGATTTTCAATTTTAGCATGCATAAACACATATGTTTCGTAAACATGTCTCATGAGAAGGTCAGAAGCAAACAAACTATTTATCATGGTTAAAATGGTTCAACAGTTGCTCACATACTAAAATATAACTGGCAACACACTGATCTTGTGACAAAAAGACTAAGGTCTAAAGAGAAATCCAATCAAGAGCCCACTGCCATTTTAAAGGTAACACGTAGCAGTTTGTTTTAGAAAAGAATTACTCATTTCTGTTAAGAATTATTCAAGAGATCACATAGACAATTAAGTTCAAATTCAAGTTGGAGTTCGATATCATACAACATATCATCATGCACATTACCTTGCTAAAGAATCCAAAGATTTAGAGTGAAGATCCAACAAAAATAAAAGTGTAACTATGAGGTACCAAATACCGAAGAGTGCTCATCAAGCATGAGCGTAGCAAATTTAAGATGAAGAGTGTCAACGACTTAGTTCGTGAATTCTAGTAAGCGATGAGATAGCAAGCTTATGATAGTCGCAACTACACATTCCAATGATGACATGTGAGTTTAAACTGGCACTAGTGAAGATACCAGCAGGGAGGATGTAAATAACGTAGTGGATAGCATAAAATTTCAGCGAGAAACCTATAGTGTGCTTGACAGGATTTGGCAAGTAATTTGCGTAAATAGATATCGAGATGGACGTGTCAACGGTTATACAATCCAATAGAGTAAACGTCTCGTTAGGGAAATCTTTATTGTTTAAGCTCACCGGCATGTTCAATCTCCTTGGTGTCCTTGCGCTTCATGCGTCCTGATTCCTTTCTTGTCCAACATCGGTTCAAATGGTCTTCAAAAGTAAGATAAAGCATGAAAGGGTTATAAAAGAGTGTCTGCGAAACGCAAAACATCAGGATGTTCAAAAGTTTCTTGGCTTGGGGTGCCTGTACATATGCATTCTTGCGAGGGTTTAGTGCAAGTTTACCGTGGGTCAAAAGATCAAATCGGGTGTTCCATAGAAAAGGCCGGGGCTATCACCTCAGTGAATGCCAGAGGTTTATAAAAAAAAAATAGGCCATCTACCCAAAAGTAGTGTCCCTCAAACAAAAGTCGTTCTACTTCTTAGCACATTCTTCTAAAAGCTAGAGTTGCTCCTTCAATCATCTGAGTCAGAACTCACGTGTGAATCTTGGCATGAAATTCGCTTTACGAGAGTTTTCTTTTAGACTCAGATAATTGAAAACATAGAGTTTTATTATTTCGGGCACGTCTCTTTTGGAAGAAATACGTAAGGGATATCTGTAATCTCAGAGAAAGTAGCATCAATCAGTTTTGTCGAGGACATAGTCCCGTTAGATGGAGTTTCTCAAGATGAGGCTCTTGTGTATGACTCTAAAGTCAATCCTTGGTCTGGTTCTGGTCCCACATTCAACATGCCACCAATGTTTATATATAGGGTGTACCGCAGCTAACCCACCACACTACCAGCACCTTGAAGGTGTACTAGCTACCCACCATTACTAGATATTAGTCAAACCACATTGGATACTTTTATTGGAAATAGAGAACGTCAAGTTTTTCCCAGACGCTTGAATGTAAACGGGTGAGAGATTAAAACCTCAATACGTTATGCAAACAAAAGGTGTAAGAGTTTTCATTCACCATACCAGGAAAATGTGTAAGGTTTGTTAAACTAGTGAAGGTCGTCGAGAGGTTGGCACGCGCAGTGCGAATATCATAAAGCTTCACATTTCAAGATGATCATAATTTAAACAGGCCACAAGGTTTAAGTTCAAGCTGGGGGTTCACCAATGAAAGTTTTCTGAAAATGACGATGAGCATTCACGTACCAGAAATTTATCGATAGTTGCCATAAGAGGAGCGTAAATAAATATACAAAATGTATGGATAACTTGGTGTACTCAATGTGTAAGAAGGGTAAATATAGTTTGATCACACAGTTAGCTATCGATAACAAGAAGTTCACGCTCGATGGGTGCAAATAGAGTTTCCATATAAGGCTTGGTATTATTACTGCGATTGAAGCACAAGGTCGTCTTATCATCAATGGTGTTAACTAGTAGAAAAACTAACCAAAAGTATAGCACCCTTCAGTTCAAAGCCTAAAAGCTTATCTAGGACATAAAGAATTACAAAGCATGAGAATCACAAATTGCCGGTTGCTAAATCATGAAAGGTTGAATTATGCAAACAAAAATCGATAGTTCAGGCTCAGGAGATCAATCGGAGTAGTCCTTACGTTAAAACTGGGAGTCATTTGTTTGAAAGTTAGGAAGGCTTATCACTAACATTAGCACCATTAGAGATAAATATGCTTGTGGTGTGGTAGGCAGGTTGTACAATCGTGACGATGTTGTTGGCAACAAGTTTTGGTTCACACAATGAAATCAGCAGTATGAATCCATAAGAGTTTTCGGCCAAGAAAATATGTTCCAATGCTCGAAGTATACACTTTATCCCTTTGGTTTATCCAATGTTGCGTGGGTATTCGTATAGTTGAGGTTTACCTAACTGCCTCACAATCGCAAAAGTTCCCAATGGCTGATGTCGTAGATAAGATCGTGAGAGTAGATTTACGATTCAAGATGAATCAAGGATCAGTCAAAGATTTCATCAAGAGTTCTCGTAGTAAAAAAAACGTGTTATTGAAATACAGGAGTGGAACGATGTCCTTTCAGGACTAGTTTCATAATATGTTTCAAAAGAGTTCTTGAAGGGATAAGAATCCATATATAGAAGAGATATGATCAAACGCGATAACGTTTACAAAGATTGATGACTTCGATCATTCGGTTGAGTTCAACATGTTCAACATTCAATACCACAAGGAAATTTTTTTTCAGGAATTTGGTCCCAATACGACCATTGGCTTGCCTAGTAGGATTCTCCCGGATTTCCATATACTACAAATTATATTTACGTATGCACCCGTAACTATGATTTACTTTATATGATCACCCTAGTTCCTCTTACTTTAGCTACCAAGTATGGTGTGGTCACTAACCCATGGTTATATTGACCAGAATTTGTTAATGAGACAAGTTTTCAAGAATAGAATGCTCATATTGGAATGACCCACCCGAAGCGAGTCAGCCAGGAATTTAGCTCAATAGAATCTGAGTAAGGTTTATTACAATGACCCTAGCTTAGCTAGAAGTTAGAGAATAATTACCACACATACTGGCGTGATCGCAATCCAATACACAAAGAGGGTATTTCAGTTAACCCGCATCAGGTGTTGAAACATGGTCCTGGTCGTCATGTGAAGTGTCGAATTCAAGACAAAGATGTGCTTGTGAGCCGTGGTCCGAACTCCCAGCGAACCTGAAGTTCGGACAGGTCCGAACTGGTGTCCGAACCTGAGGTTCGGCCAGTCGTGTTTCAGCACTATAAATAGCGCGTCTTGTGTTGTATTCAGTAACGATCTTAGACATATATTCTCTATGTACTCTGTGGTCATCTCTGTGGTTAATACAAATCATTTGTATTTACTCTTTGTGTTCTAGCTCGTACTACATTGATTTCCTAACGATTAAGTAGACGATCCACACGCTCAAGCAATTTCAAGTGGTATCAGAGCATTTGATTTTGCTCTACTGGTCGGAAATCATTGTTTTTCGGAGTTTTGAGTTCAATTTCACGTTTTTTGCGAAAATGAGTATCATTTTTGAGTTTGTTTGATCATTTCGAGTGTGCTTCTCATCACAAATCCTTTCCTAGTTTGTTTCTATTGGGTTTGCTTGAATTCCTATCGAAAATTCCAGTCAAAAACACTGAAAATCGAGAAAATGGTGTCGAGTGAGCTTGGTCTCATCTGAGGTTTGGAAAAATTCAGAGTAACCACTCCGAACTCGAGGTTCGGACGGAGTTCAGTCCTTCTATTGGTTCGGTGAGAGTTCGGTGAGGTTCGGAGATAGATCGGTCATAGTTCGGACGACGTTCGGTGAAAGTTCGGTCCACATTATGTTTGTTCTTCCGAAAGTCAGGTTCAGAAAGAGTTCGGCGAAGTTTAGGTTCGGACGAAGTTCATAGGGAGTTTGGAGGAGGATCGGCTGAGGTTCGGTAAACAGTGTTTAAGATTTTGAGTGGTTTACGAAAACTGACGTAACTTGAGAACCGTAAAGAGTTACGGGAGCTAATACCAGTCAAAACGTTCGTCTCGGAGAGATCTATACTTTTACTACCTAACGGCTAGTACCCTCCGGTTTGACCCCCAAAATCTGCTTGGAAGACCTTCGTTTTTGAGTTTGAAGTTTTGGTATACAAGTTTTCGGACAAGATGAGTGATTTTCAAGCGTTCGCGGCTATTCAGAATTCAGTTCAGGCTACGATGCAATCGATGATAAACTATGATAACGAAATCGAAATGAGTCAGAAAGTTCCTAAATTGCTCAAATTGGAAGATTATCATAGTTGGGTTACACGGTTTGAAGCATATGTTTCTGCAAATGATATTGATATGTGGTTGTTGTATTCTGAACCATATGTGTATCCTAAGGGTGAAGATGGAGAACCAATTCTTCAAAGAAAGCTTTCAGGTGAACAAAAGAAAGCGTATCAAGCCGAGAAGAAAGCCTATGGTACTTTAACGATGGCATTACCTACAGAATTATCACATCAATTCTTAAGTAACTACACAGCAAAGAGTTTGTGGGATGCTCTAAAAAAGAGATGTGAAGGCAATGACCAATACAAGAAAAGTCGACAAAAGGTGCTGAAGAAGGAATTTGATAGTTTCAAACATTATCAAAATGAATCAATTCCAAATCTGATTGCAAGGTTTGCTCATTTAATGAGTGAAATGAAGTTAGTGAATCTTACAAAAGAAGAAGCTGATAAGAAAGAAAAGATTTTGGAAGCCTTACCCGAGAAATGGGAAAATTATGTGATGATGGTCACTCATAATAAAGAATATTCAAAATTGTCATTTAATGATTTGATTCAAAGAATCCAAGCAAGGGATATGAAGTTAAAGGTGAATAAGTCACTTCCTGAGCAAGTTCAAAATCCTGCAGTGTATTATGGTAACAATTATTCAACCATAAATGCTGTGAAATCTAACATTCTTAGTTCTGCACCCCCTACAGCATTTCTGGCAGGTATATCTGAAACTCCAAGTTATTCTTCTGCTAGTTGTACTGTTTCGATTCCAAGTTCTTCGACTCAAAGTGCATTGTTTGTTCAAACTATCGATGATTATAATGCTTTGATGTCTGCATTAGTATCTTCATATTTAGGTGTTATCACTGGTGCTGTGAGTAATGCTGAATTGGCAAATGAAGATTAAGATCAAATTGATTATGATCATTTGGAAGAAATGGATCTAAACTGGAAGTATGCAATGTTGGTTCGAAGAACGAAGAAATTTTTCAACAGAACTGGGAAGAAGAGATTGAATTAGGATGGTAAGATTAGTCTGGATAAGTCAAATGTGAAATGTTATACGTGCTCCATGTATGGTCACTTTGCTCGAGAATGTCCAAGTTCTACAGAAAATATATTGAAAACTGGTCAACATGCACATTTAGTTTTCCATTCATCAAAAGAAGCTGATAAAGTTGAGAAGAAATCTGTTACTTTTGCTAATGATGTGACAGAAACGTTTTGGCATCTAGATGAATTTGCTTGTAATGCAGATTCAGCAGCAAGAAAGAATCATACTCCAATTTCAATTGTTTTGACTGCTTGTCATGCTGATGATGACAGCTTTCTGACTGATTCTGATTCTTATTCGAGTGCATCTTTGGTTCAAGATGATTTAACTAAAGTTTCTGATAGTTCAAAAGTTGAAGAGTTTGAATGTCTTAAATGTAAAAAATTGCCCAAGGAGATTGCAAGTTTTGAACAACGTCGTCGAACTTTAACTGAAGAAATTATGGTGCTAAAGAAAGAGTTGGAAGATTTTCAAAATAAATATTATGAATTAGTTCATGTTGACGAAGATGTTGTGAAAGAAAAGGTTCAATTGGCTGAAGAGTGTTAGAAGGCCAAAGCTGACGCTTTAGACGCAGCTCAAGATTTTGAGAATTTATTTGAGAAAAGTTATCCAGTTCAGCAAAAGTATGAGGAAGCTACTGCTCTTATTGCTAAAATTGTTGTTACTGTTGAGAAGCTTCAAAATAAAATTTCTATGCTTCAAGATGAGAATACTCTTTATCGTGACAAGAATGAGGTATTGATTAAAGATGTTGAGATTTATAAGCAAAAGCGAGAAAATGTGCTTGAAGAATTATTTGCAGAATGTGAGATTCGAATGTTACAAGCATATGAATATGATGATCTCAATGTAAAGTTTATCAAGTCACAAACGGAAGTGTATGAAGCTCAACAGAAGATTAATGACTTGAAATTGGAAATTTTGGAGTTGAAGAGACAAGTGAAGAATTGCAATTTGTCACCTACATTGCTGAATTTCTTATATAAGCAGGATAAGAGTGCGGAGAATTCTCAGAAGGATGATGTTGGCTTGGTACCTCAACCAGTGGATTTAATTGAAGTTACTTCTGCTCCACTAGATCCAAAAGCTGAAGTGCATAATTATTCAAAATGTGCTACTCCACCCAAGAAGAACAAGTCTAAGTCTAAAAAGAAGGAAAAGTCTTTGGGTGAAGCTCCAAAATTTGTTTCAAAGTCTGTGCTTCTAGAAAATGAAATGGTTTTTGATAAGGTTGCTTCAAGTTCTTCATCCGCAACTGAAGAAGAAAAAGGGTTGATTGAGAAGAACAAGCTGAAAGATATCAAAGCCAAATTTACTAGTGAATCTAAGACAAGAGAAGCTTCTGGTTCTTCCTCAAGTTCTTCAAAGGTTTCAGGTTACAAGCACAAAGGCTTGGGTTTTGTTGTGAAGGAAGTTCCAGTTGCAGTAAAGAAACCAGTGAAAGCTGACAAGGTGGTTAAAGCTAAAGTTGCAAAGAAATCTTCGTCTCAGAAAGAATATTCTTATTATTCTGGAAGGTCATCGTCTTCAAGGAGTCCATCTCCTAGGTAAGATTCTTCTGATGGTTTCTTTGATAAATTTGATTCTGATCATTCATCTGGTTTTCAAAAATCAAAACAAATTTTCAAACATTTTTAGAGACCGAGTTTGTTATGTATGTTGTCAACCGGGACATCTAGCTGCTGAATGTCCGACGACTGCATATATCCACAAAACTGCCAAGTATGTGGATAACAAAGGTCAAATTTTTGATGAACCATGGTCTCCAAAAATCAAATCAACTCGTAAATCGTCTAGGTCTAAACCGAGTACGTCGGTTCAATCTGATTCAGGTTCTGATAAAAAATTAAAAGTTTTACAAATTTGGAAACCATAAGTTGTTTCAAAGGCCAACAACGACTATGTGGAAGACATCGGGCGACCCGACGCTATTGAATCGGGTCGATCCCAGACCGACTAATGATTTATTTGGTGTCAGCAGGTATTTCAGGAAGACCTTTCGGTGATTTGGAAATTGCTGATTGTGAAATATCTGTGCTAACTTAAACTGAATTTCAAAATCAAATTTTGTTTTCAAAATGCTAAACTGAAAGTATTCGTGTTGGTTGATCAATTTTTCTTGGTTTTTCACTTCGTCTCATTCTGAGGGGGAGTTTGTTTTTTGCAAAAATCCAAAAATAGTGTCGTATTTTTCAAATCATAAAAATGTAAATCTATAAATAGAGTTGTCACATTTAGGGGGAGAACTTTGAAAAAGACAAAAACAGTGAAAAATGCAAAAAGCCAAAAACATTGAATAATGAGAAATTGTATCCGATGTGATTGGGAAATGATGGTACATTGGCTGACACTGTCTGAATCATTGATAAAATAGATGAAAAAGCCATAAGACCATTTGATCGATGTGTAAGGTAGGCTCGGCAAATCAGAAAGTATACAAATGTGATATACACTAAATCTGATGCTTGACCTAGTGGACAACATCTTGATGCGTATCTCAAGATATATTAAGAAAAAGATATGTTAAAAATAAAATAAGAAGTCACTGTGTATACATGTGTTCATTTTGCAAAGATTTAAACTTGTTTGATTTTCTATATTTTGTCAAACGATTGGACTTTCTCTACGTGTCCACAAGACCGACCTGATCGTTGTTCGTTTGACGTTTTGCTTTATTTTCTTTGGTGTTTCGTATAACTCATCGGACTTTCTCTGCGTGTACGGGAGTACCGACCTGATTGTTGTTGAGTTATACAATTTCAACTTGTTTTATTTTCTTACTTTGTTAAATCCGAGGCCTTATCTGCGTATCGAAAGATCGACCTTAAGGTAGACGATTTAACATTCTTATTTCTTTTTGCATGGAACACAGTTGACTATATCATGGTTACAATCATTATGTGATTAAAATCACAAAATGTGATAAGCAAAAACATATCTGAGTATGTTTGATAGTGTGGGTTACACTGGTCAATGCAAAATATAATCAATACCTTAACATATCCAGATGTTATGAGTATGATTGTGCCAGAGTTTAAAGTTGGACAAATTATATATGCAATTGGCATGACTTATGTGCTACAATAATCGAAATTGAAGTGTAGTTCAGCATGTTATGACAAAAATAGTGTCTGATTCTGTAATGCATTTACATTTCTTATTAGTAAATACCAAAAATATTTTAGGTGTGTTTTGATATAAAGTTTCTAAAAGCCAAAAAGATTTTGTTTCTGATTTGTTTTCGATTGATCAACACGGAATACGAAATCATTTTCAAAATCAAAATATTTTGGAGTCTCAAAGAGACATTTTGCGCCAAGAATATTTATGTTGGCAGGTTTCTAAGTGGGAAGTGAACATCTCAACTTCAAGTCTTCTGAAGTTTGTCGATAAAGAGTTTACACATAATGCAATATCAAGTATTCAAGACTGAACTCATCGTCAAAGGAGAGGAAGATTTTGATTGAAGATACAAGATACAAGTTTTAATGGAAGAAATGATACTGCAGATGCCGAGGGGGAGTTTCTTGAAACATGGTCCTGATCGTCATGTGAAGTATCGAATTCAAGACAAAGATGTGCTTGTGAGCCGTGGTCCGAACTCCCAGTGAACCTGAAGTTCGGACAGGTCCGAACTGGTGTCCGAACCTGAGGTTCGGCCAGTCGTGTTTCAGCACTATAAATAGCGCGTCTTGTGTTGTATTCAGTAACGATCTTAGACATATATTATCTGTGTACTCTGTGGTCATCTCTGTGGTTAATACAAATCATTTGTATTTACTCTTTGTGTTCTAGCTCGTATTACATTGATTTCATAACGATTAAGTAGACGATCCACACGCTGAAGCAATTTCATCAGGTTTCATTGGGGTTATAAGAATTGTACTCAAGTAGTATTATTTCAACGTACAACGCAAAACAAATCAAGAAGGGAAAGATCTTAAGAGATCACAGCAAATGTGAAGACGATCAGGATAACGAAAGTTGATTGATATAAGTGCCCCATAGGCAGCCACTTGAATTCCTACCCTGCTAACTCTAGTGAAGCTAATTAATCGCGCTACTAGTACATCGAGATAACATTCCCTGAACGGGTGAGTTTAGAGATATACGTAAGGTATGTATAACAAGAACCTCCTAAGCTAAGATAGTGGTTTATGGACAAGAAGGGGTATTACACCACCTTCCCTATGTAGCATACTTCCATAGTATGGGCACTACGCCCGGTTGTTCAGTCAGGAATTATCCCCGGTAGCAATCAGCTCGTCAAAAGTATAAACGTGATCCTTCGATCTGATTCGACGTCTCGTTGTACATGAACATTAACCAAGAGGTACACAACTTAGAGAAGTTAAGAAAAATGACTCAGGACTAACCGGCTCCTCGCCGTAAGTATAAGGGGATTGGATTATGTAAACAACAAATCATAAACTAGGTGCGTGTAGGAGTGAGTATCACGATGCATAAGAAAAATGTTTAAGTGCAAGTAATGCAAAACTGTTACAGTCTAAGATGAATCTTAGTTCGCTGTAACCAATGGCTCTGATACCAATCTGTCACACCCCCAAAAATCCACGCGCGGAATATCACCGCAGAGAGCATGACAAACCACGATCGTTGTCCATTAGTTACACCAAACGACCAATAATTAATGAAGACGTTTCATAATTCATTAAATTATAATTTCAGAGTTTTACAAATGCGGAAGCGTCAATACAATGAAAACATTAAAGTAAAAACAAAGGTGACGTGACTTGACCAAAGACACTAAAAGTGTTTCAAGACTCATGCCTGCGTACTCGTGATACTTGAACATCCGCAACCTGAGAAATAACATGCTAAAAAGTGTCAAGACAAAGGTTGGTGAGTTCACAGGTTTATCAGTTCAAAATCAGTTCCAGTTTAATGTAAATCGACTGTTAAACAATAGTCCTGGTTCAGTGTAAAACAATTGTTCAACAACAGTCAAGTTCATGTTCAAGTTTGACTGTTTAAGATCACGATAAAACATATAAATAGCTAGCTAGGCTATTTTCAAGAATCTAGGCACGTTCATAGTTACTGAAGCTCGACCGTTAAGTTTTGCCTCGTTAAGACTAAGGACCATTATAACACCCGTTCGATATCCAATCGAGTCGCCCCGAGTGACCCGGGTGGGGCTTGTCAGACCCAGTAGTACTACTCAATAAATTCTCGCTAAATACAATAATTAACAGTAACTTTCAAGTGAGGACTTTTCATAATCTTGTGCTCGAGTATTCAGTTGATATGATTATCAAAACAGTTAAAGTTCATGCATGTTAATCTCCCCCAAAAGGATTAAAACAGTAAAATGACGCCATGAAACTCACCTTCGGGTGCACAACAATTCCAGTTAAAATAATAACAGCAAGTAGCAAATAGCAGGTCTTGTGTCCTCAACCAAACACCTAACTAGCATATATACATAAGTGTGTGTTTAATTGAAATGACTAAGTCTAACGTATACGATAAAAACGAGTGATCTTGAAGTCCGGAACAAATCGAGGATGTCACGTTGTTGAATCCGACTGATTAACAAAATGACGCGAAAAAATATATTCTATAACTAATATATGTATTTTTCTAAATTTAAAGATTAATACATCTATACTATCTTAATATATATATTGGAGAGAGAAAATTTATGTGTTGAATTTTTAAGATTTTTACAAGTTTGAAAGCATAGTGTACAAGTGCTTTAAGCATAAAATCTTAATTTTTAGGTTGAAAGAGGGTTGAGTTCGATCTGTCCAAAGGAAGGTGAATCAGTTGAAAATTTCAATCTCAGATAAAAACTTCTTAAATTATGCAATTCCTGGCACCTCTCCTTGCTCCTTCCCTATATTCGGTATAATTTCAGGCGCCTTTCTCCATTTCCTTTACCACAGAACTCCTAATTTGTTCACGCGGATTGTGGCATCATGTACAGAGAAAATCTTGATTCAATCAAATTAGGCGCTCAAAGAATTCATCATCTCTCTTTCTTTGAAATTTGAAATTTCATCTCACTTGAATTCCAGTTAACGCATCTGCTCTCTCCCTTTCTTTGTTTCTTATTCCATTTTAGGGTTGACGATGATCCATATGAGAGTTGAAATACACCCTCGCAAATCCACACAATTTAATTGAAAACAACCGCTCCTACATTAGGTTTTCACGGCATGAGGAAGTCGCTGCGACCATCGATCTCCGGCCGGCTTCCGATGGTTTTCACGGTGATGGCTATCAGCATATTGGTTTATGTGTTTCTAACAGGTATCATCATGTATCGATCTATTTGCTACATAGTTTGCAACTTTAATAGCATAAATCTATACTTAAATTTGCGTGTATCGATCTGTTTGCCGACGAATTGTTTCAGGATCTGGTGAATCTTTTGAAAAATGGCGTTGAATAAATCTGCGTGTATCGATCTGTTTGCAACTCCGTATCATGTAAACTAACTTTGTCAGAACAAAAACAGAACAGACTGAGTTGATAAGAAACACTTTTGGCTAAAGAAAATTAATTACATGAACATTGTTGACAGGTAAATATTGCAACAAGCTGAGGGAGGATGATGGAGCTGATGAGATTAAGAAAGTTGGTGTAACCAAAGAAAATTAGGAACATTCAAGAACCAGATAAGGCATGGCTGCCATCAAATCTCTGAGATCTTATTTCATCACATCAGCCCTTGGTTGCACCAAAACCAGATTCAGCTACTAGAGGTTTGTTCTCTTTCTCTTCTTGCTCAATAGTGATGAATAGCTCATTTTATATGTCATTAAGAACAACAAGATTTTGAACAGGCTACTATCTTTTGTATTTGAAGTCCACATGATCTTTAACGAGCTCTACGCTTTGTATCTGAAATAAACATAATCTTAAACAGGCTTCTACACTTTGTTTTTCAAATCTAGATTTACTCTCCCTGTTGATAATTGTTGTTACGCCAATTGAAAGACATGAGTTGGGTAATAGTGGTGCTCAATTTCAATCGCATTTCAAATTGGTACTCGAATTGGGTTCTATAAGTTCACACTCTCTCTCAAACACTCATCGAAATTCCATTTGAGCTACGCTTCCATTTTGATTTCATGATTTTGAATCAATATGCTCTTAATTAGTATTGGGCAGGTTTGGTTTGTGAGCAATGTTTCAAACTGGATGGAGCTGTTAAAATTCTTAAACCTTCCATTAAAGGCTCCCGAAATATTGCATCTTCACTTGAAAAAATGGATTCATAAATATAAATAAAGAGCTTGTAGACTGGGTCTTCTTCTTGCATCTCAGCCTACAGAAACTCTTTTAAAACAAACAAAAAGGAAGAAAAAAAACAACAATTGGAAGGTAAGCACCATGTTTTATCTACTTAGAAATCTTAATAAAGTTTCATCAGATTATTTAAATAGATAATTTGAGAATAACCCTTTATATGATACTAATGGTTTGGTATTGTCTTTCTCACCTTTTAGGATTTTTGACGGTCTAAATTAGGACTGTTATGTGGTATGTTCTGATACGTTTATTATCCTGCTTATTGCATACATTATTGCTAGACACCTCAGTACACGAGTTGTTTCTATTCATTTGTTTTTGTGATGTGGTTCTTTCATGTTCCCAAAAATTCTCGCTGACCCGTTTTGTTAACATGTTCAGGAGGAATTACTGCATATCTAACATATGGATAAATAACAGACAAACATCTAACTGATTTTCTAATATCATATGCGAGTTGAGCTATTTTTTAGGGGTGGCTATTTCCCCTAATATTCAATAACTGGCTTTCTTCAGTTAGTCTTTTGCAAGTTGCAATGGTGGTGCCTATGTAACTCAACGATGAGACTGTTAATCAGGTGTCGATGTCATCTCAACTTCTCAAGGAAGAAATTTATATTATTATTTGAGTCTAGCACTTGACCGTACAATTTTGGGGTTTTAGGTTCTTGATTTATGTGTGCTTTAAGGTTATTACAAGATGTCAAGGTAAGCGTAAATAACTAAAAGTGTGACATTTAATCATGTCCGTCCAATTGCTATCTTTTTGTTAAGTTATGGCATTTTCAGTTTCTTTATTTTTGTTGGACAATAGAGAAATTGTTTATACTTCAACTGATGCTCTCTTTATAAGAGAAGTACCCACACTAAACAAATTTCTATGATTTAACGATGCCATCAATGAAAGCAAAAGGGTCTGATGCCCAGGATGACTGCTTGTTGAAGTGATTTGATGAATCTATAAGGGCAATGACTTAATTTGCAGGCTAAGGATTCTCTTCACTTGATTGTAAGCATAATTATGTGTTTATTGTACATATTATATGAGAATTTAAATATCAGAGTCTTTCATTCCTATAATGAGATATATAAAGCGGGTACTTGAATCATTTTGTTTAGCATATAAAAAAGTGAGGCCAATTATGCTTATTATGCTTATTGGTGTGCGAAATTGTTTATTAAATTACTTGTATGCCTTTTTACATTTTAACACAATATGATGTTTTAAGGGTATTTGTGTTTGCTTATGAAATAAACTAGCTTGAATAAACATATAAGCAAATTTAATAAACAATCTTTTGTTTATTTTGTTTTTTTTGGCTGTAGTCTTCGCTTACATTCTTGTATATTGTCAATCTTATGTTTTCTTTCTGTTATATCAGGTGTTAGCCTTATGCCTTCGGTTTTAGTAGCTCAACGTCAATGCTCTAAGGGTTGGTGTGTATTGCTTGTGTGTAAATTTTAGTGATTTATAATTACGGTATTAATGAGTGCGATGAAGAAGTCATAAGGGTTCACAGAGTGTGTTGGGCGGAAGATGATATTTTTATAGCTTATTGAGCATTTTTTTTGTTTCCTTTGAATATTTTCTTACTAATGGGGTAACTCTAATGTAACTTTTGGATCACTAACTATGTAGATCATTATCGTTTCAGATGGTAATTCCATACGACTTCCGAAGAGCTGATTTAGCCGACCGATGAGAATACATCAATTTAGGTTGTTTCCCCACTTGAATCAGCGTACCATGAAGAGTGAGTTCCAATTGTTGTTGTGTGTTGTATATTTACCAGCTTATAACATCAACTGCTTCTAACATGCTGTTCTTTTAACTTGCAAAACAGGGTGAAGCTGTACAGGCGTAGATAACATAATCAGAAGATGAGAAACTGTGAATGCCTTTTCAAAATAAAAAAGGTTAAAGATTATATAGTGTTAAACAACAGTGAAGACTAAAGCTATGCAAAGTATGCATCATACTTTTGAACCAGTCATCAAGGATCTTAGCTAAACTGGTGAGAGTAACCTGAATAAGTTTATCGTCTTTTGTTTATTTGTTGGCTTAACAAGGTTCAATGAACTGCAGGTTGTGGCTTATACAAGAACAAATGAACTGCAGGTTGTGGCTTAAACAAGTAAACACGTCTTTTTCGTAGTGATAGTTTTGATGTCATATTTGCAGAAAACTGGGTTTGTGATGTCAAATTTACAGAAAACTGGGTTTGTGTTATATTCTTATGTCAGGTTCCGCACTTGGTTTTGTATAAGCCTCCAGATCTCTAATTGTTTGGTATTATAAGAACCCTACTTTATTTTATTTATTTTGGTTTATTTGTAGTTGAATGCTCCTGTGTGGACCAACAGAGGTATGGAAGATGACTACCATTGCAAAAGGTAATCTTGAGACCATTACGTTTTCAGTTTTCTTAACTATTGGTGAGATTCAGCTGTCTTAAATTTCAGAATGATGCAAAAATTATACTGGTGAGATTGAGTTGTTTTTTAACTACAGAACAAAAAAAATTAACTTCTCTTTCAATCTGTTTGATCTAAGTATGTGAATGTGTGTTTGCTTGAAGGGGTTTACTAGGGTTATGTTCCATAATGGATCACCAAGCTAGCCCTTGAAGACCAACCTATTATTAGGTCTCTTTGGTATGGTTTTAACCAAGTAGTTTTTGCTTTGAAACTTCTGGTTAACATGAATGTTTTTTTTTAACTTTATACAGTTTTGTATTGAAACTGGCTTCGCATCCCAACCTACCAGTCAATGAAAGTAAAGATTATGAGTAATTCTACACTCTTAATCTTATCTCTAATGCATTCAACTGAATAATTGATGTCGGAACCCTGATAAAGTGAGTTGTAATGTTATAAAATGCCATTGATAAAGTGAGTTGTAATGTAATAAAATTGCAGCAGAATTGAAAAGTTGGAAGGCACCGAATGAGCAGGATGGTTAATGATTATACAGGCCCTAGGTTGTCTTCTATTCTGCATCTGTTATTTCAAGTCTATGGTGTTAAAGACTAGACTAAAAGAAGACTAGAAAAAACGTCGGCATATCATGGTATTAGACTATTACCTATCCTTAGACATATGCTAAATGAATATGATATCCCAATGCTTATGAAAATAAAGGAATACTATGGTTGTAAAGAACTGACTGTTACTCTCTTAGATAGGTATAAGACAAGCATATGCAAAAGTTTCATCAGTCGTCAAAACATAGAAATATTAATTAAAGTTGTTGCAAAAATGGTCCATAAAATACGGTCCAAAGAGCCATGGGACTTCGACCAAGATCCGACAGGTGGAAAAACAAGTTCAATCACCTTTATAAGGTTTTTCACTTTTTATTTTTCATCACAGTGGTTGTAGGTGTTATGATTTATGGGTCTTCTCAAGTGCATGTGAGTGAAGGTAATTCTTGGTTGTTTCTGATCTAATTGTTTGCCTCTGTTGTGTTTCTTTGTTGTTGGTTTGGGTTATGGGATTGGCATTTTATTCTTGTAGGTGATCTAAAATGGACATTGGATGAGAAAACTTCTGCATGAGAGAAAGGAGTGATTGACTATAGTCCAGTGGATTTTCTTGGCACCATTTGAATTGACCCATTTAAATTGGCACCAGTACATGTTCCTATTGCTTCTTCGATTCACTATCCATACATCATTTGTTGGTAAGCCTTTGGTGTCCATTTTTAGTTATTAATTATTGAATAATCTTTAAATATTGTGAGTTATGAATATTTATATCACTTCTGAAGCTGGTGATGATGTTCATTTTTCTATAGTATGCAGGTGGACATAATATTTCTTATATCATTCAATGGAGAGTACAAGTCTTGATGCGATAGATAGAAAAATCATTGTTTTTCAATTTTTGTACTACACTTTTATGTCCAACTATGTAGGCAACATTTCTATGTTTGTGGTTTATGTATTTTTTTTCATTGAATTTGCAGGTCTGGTTCATATGGGCATTTCTTTTAATGGCTTATAAGTTTAGACCCGTTCTTTGAAGTGTTAGTATTCATTAAATCCGAGGTATAAAAAGGTGGGCATTTATTTAATGGCTTTTATAAGGGAAGATCCTTTGGAATCTGGGCCCTCATAAAAAATACAGTTTGACCAAATGATTTTGGTGGCCTACAAACTCCTACGGGAACATTAGTCATATGAAAAACCTTCATACTCTGGTTTTATTCTTTTAACTAATTGTTGGATTTGTGTTCTATCTCCATAGTTTTAATCTTTTAGCTATGTTTTGTTGTAATAATTCTAAAAGGTTAGGCTACTCATGTAATTTGGCTAATTGGATTGCAGCTTTCTTTGTAATTTTGGTCAGAGATATGTGTATCACAACACATACTGTTTGTGCCTTTATATGGATCCAAATACATATTGTATGTGTATCACAGCACATAGAACAGAATAAGTATGTGTATCACAGCACTATTTGTGCCTTTATTCCAAAGAAACAGTATGTTTATCACAACACATGGAATCACAAAAGTAACCTTAATTGATCAGAATAAGTATTCCGTTTCTTTGTATGCGAACAACCCTTAGCGTGCGAACGGTGCGAACATGCAAACAGAAGACAAATAACACACTATAAACTGTCGCCGCCGCAACGCACGGGCACACGGCTAGTATATATATATATATATATATATATATATATATATATATATGTGTGTGTGTGTGTGTGTGTGTGATATAACATACACGAACAAACGCGCAAACGACGTTAATGACGAGTTTACAAAACAAGATACATAAATTTAAAAGTTCAAATAAAATATCCATACGTTTCAATAAAACGACGATACATGTTTATATATTAATCCACGCAAAAAGATATATATTTTACCTTTTATGTAAAACCCATAATTTTTAGATCAATACATAAGAATATATTAAAAAACTATACTTTAGTTGAAAACGTCAAAGTTTACGGGTTTAGTAGTCCAAGATACATTTTATGGGTTTAAAATTCCTGAGAAACCATTCTGAACAAGTTTTAGTTCACTCTTTGGCCTAAAATCGCAAAAAAAAAAAGTGAGGTCGCAAAGATCGAACCCGCGACCTCACCCCCAGCAGTCCAACATCATAACCACTGGGGCAGGTCTCCTCTTTTGTTAAATTATAGCCATAAATCATTTTATACATTACTAGGGGCCAGAACCGGATTTCAGAAAGAAAAAAAAAACATAAAAGCAGGCGCAGAGGCCGGGACTCGAACCCACAACCTAAAGAATGGAACACACATGCCTTAACCATTGCGCTTTATCACAGGAAAACAAATACATGTATTATACCAGCGTGTCATCCCCTTCCTCACCAAAACCCTAATATCGCCGGACTTAGTTCCGGTCACCGGAGAAACCGTAGAAACATGAAACGATGCCCGGAAAAACAAGCGATTAACATGGAAATATGTTTACCTCGAATATAAGATGGATTGCGATGTGTTTGATGAAGAAAATCGAACCCGAACATGAACCGACTTCGGTCCCGAAACTCGTCTACGGACTGGAATGCATTTGTTGCTTGTGATATGCGTTGGTTGCCTCGATCATAGGATTGCAACCACAAAACAACATTGGGAAGATGGTCGAATGGTGATGTGGCGGCCGGAATCTCTTAGGTCTGGTGGCGGTTCTTTGCGCCGGCTAGAGAGGAAATGAGGGACAGAGTTGAGAGGGTTTGAAGGTGATGGAGAATGATCGGATGGGTGTTAATTAGGTAAATGATTGAATAGAGGAGTAGGACGTCGACGATTAAATGCGATGGGGGTTACCGGAAAAGAAAAGTCGTCGAAGCCAGTTAATTTTGAGTCTTAAAATTTGACTTTTGCATATTTGCACATTCAGCCCCTCTCATTATTTCAGTTTAAGGTTCTGAGTTTAGATAATTACGAGGTCAGCCCTTCAAAGTGTGTGTGATAAAAGAAAGATTAAAAATTGGTAACATTGGTCTTTCAAAGTTTAAAAAGGTTAACGGCTCATAACGAAGTTTACAGGACTAACTTTGATGATGACTAAACGAATATATATCATCACATGTTTAACGCGTGACGTTTATATAATATAAACCTCATTTCGTTCACCTAAAACCATGAATAATAATTCATAAATACATACTTTGAGTTCATGTAAGATAATGAACATAAAATTTTAACGATACGTATATATATTCTCACATAAAATAATAGAAATGTTACGTACAATTACGTTCACATGAAATCATAACGTAAAAAAATATCAAACGTCTAGACTTAAGTGTATGCTCGTATAGTGATGGTTACACAAACCCTAGTTACTAAGGTAAACGTAAGTCAATCACATAAATGTTCACACAACATTTATAATAGTTTAGGTTTAGGTTAAATCAGGAAAAACCTGAAAATGCGGATTGTAACACATGCTGATCAAGGTTGAAATTAAAGTGTGCTAGATGCATGATGCTGATCTGATCTCATGTTGTGATCTTTCTCACAAAAGACAAAAAATGGTGTCTGATTCTATATTACATTTACATTCAATATTAGAAAATTCAAAAAGTTTCTTAAGTGTGTTTTAGCATTAATTCAAGTTTTGAAAAGTCAAAAAAGGTTTTGTTTCTTAATTTTTTTTATTAATTGACACAAGATACGAAAAACAAATTTTTCAAAACATACATCTTGGTTCTCCAAATGCGATTTTTTGTCCAAGATTAACTTATGTTGGCTTGAAAAAGAAAAACCGCACTTCTGTCTTCTGAAGCTTGCAGGTTGAAAAGATAAAATTTCCCAGATACGGATCTCAGATGAATCTCATGCATGGTTGCAAAGCTGTCAAAGAGTGTATTACTTTCAGAAATGGTTCAGTTGACACAGTCATGTTCCCGCCATGCCTACCCTTCATCAACTAACAACATATTTTAAGAGTTTGAAGATCTGACACAGCACACGTCAAGGGGGAGTTTGTTGGTGCAAAATATGTGTGTCGTGTGTGTATCAGTTAGTCATGTTAGTCACGTAAGTTGATTAGGTTAGAAAAGTTAAATCTTGTAAGGGTAGATAGTGTCATTATCCAATAGTTGATTATGAATCTCATAATTGAGATTCATAAACCTGTTAACGGACCTGGCTTCTCACGAACTGCCTCCGAACTAAAACGAAGTGCAAGCAAAGTGGCAGCCGAACTGAAGCGGCATATATATATGTCTTGAGTTCGGAACAAAGAGACTCTCACATAAACTGTTTTTCTGAGATCATTTATTATAGAGAGGAGTTTTTTATTTCGATTTTAAGAGAGAATTGATGTTAGGATCATGATTAGGAACTGTTAACGAGTCTATTCATGTAATCGTTGATCCGATTTGAGCTATAAACATAGTTTAATTTACGTTTTTGTGTTCTTCGTTTCGGGTAATATTTCAGTTCGAATTCGGTGTACAAATCACTAGATCGGGATATTACGAGTTTACAAGTCACCCGAAGGATCATGCATCGTCCCCCAACCATGTGTCAAAAGTTCGGTTGATGAGATTTCGACTCCTCAAATGGTCAGTGATACGTAGAGCACGTTTATTCAAAAGATCACTAATGAACTTTGAATAAAAAGGGTTTTCATAAAGTCAATAAACACACCTTAAGTGAGTTTATAAAGTCATTAATTAACCGACCAAGGGTTTGTTGCTTCCCAAATAAGTATAAGAATTTAGCCAAGCATGGTTTTAAAGATTTGCTTTAGAGAAGAAGAAGGATTCATAGACAAATACTTACAAAATCAGACTTAAGTTAAAGTTCTTATAAACTTGATTACAAAACCTAAAAACGCCAAATGGCTCAACAAAACTACAAGAAGAGATGAAAGAATTGAGCCAGGTGAAATGAGGGAGGAGGGCTCCTTTTATAGTCAGTTTGGAAGAATGGCACGTGGCGCGCCTGTCATAGACATGGCCCGTGCTATGCAGGAGATCATCTAGGGAATCTTCTACTGGTGGGCACGGGGGCGTGTTAGTCAGGGTATGGGGTCGTGCCTTTCAGGGGTCAGTGGCACAGGGGCGTTCAAACCAGAGCACGGGGCCTTGTGGTGTAGAGCTGAGTCAGATTCGGTTCTTGAGGATGGACACGAGTTGTGCCTATGTTGAACACGGGTCGTGCCTAAGCAGTAATCTTGGAACTTTTGTGTTTGTGATCTCCTTTTGTCCATAATTTGTTCCTTTTGTGATTTTTTCTTTGTTTAACGTGAAAAACTCAAAAGAAAGCAAAATGGCTTTGTTTTGATGTTAGTTAATCAGAACTAAACCCGCAATGTGGGAGTTATTTGATAAAAAAGAGTATGTATAATTTGATGCATATCAAACATCTCCACACTTAAACGTTTGCTTGTCCTTAAGCAAACTCTATGTTGGACAAACCTGATACTTCCAATGGCTTTCTCTGCTTGTGCCTCATAGGTATTGCACAGTATAAAAGCAGTCCTCCGTTTTATTTTTAACATCTCATTCCATTGGATTACTTTTATTATTACTCTTTTTTGTTCATTTAAAATACAAAAATTTATGACAAGCCTACTAGAATTTATTTTTATTTAAATTTATAACCGCACAAATGATCACTCTGCTCTAAGGTTTTACCTGTTTGTTTGGGTGAACACTCATACCTAGGTGAAGACGAATAGAGAGCATCGGATTGACACGTGATCGAACCTCCACATATCTTACTGGAATCCACATAAATACCACGAGGGCTTAAAAGGATAGGCTTGGGGCAGGGTTTGGATATGTGTTTTAAAAGAAGAGGGGTGAAAAGTGTAAAATAGCAATCTTTCGAAAGTTCAAAATTTTATGACTTTTCAAATGAATATACTAACTTAAGAGCTTCATGATTGCTCTTTTTATTTAAACATGGGGAACGTACTTTAGGAATTCCTAAAATTAAATTTTTTTACAGCAGCAACTGAGTGCGAAACCAGGACCCACGGATCAACATCGTAGCTTTATTGAAACTGAAAAAGTCGTTAAGTTTAGATTTTCATAAAAGAGCCGTTTTTTACAAAAATAAATTGAAATAAAAAGGGGTGAGTTGTTTCTGCAACAAGGGGTGGGTTGCAAGAACAGGGGGGGTGAAACGAAAAGGCTTAGGCTCAAAGGGGTGAACTAGGGGGAGTTTATTTGTGGAGTGAAGGAAAAGAGGGGTTTGAGAAACGGAAAGTGGGGAAATTCTAGGTGCCTCAATCATTTAAAGTATGTGTCTCCAATTTTGTCCATTTTGGAACGTATCTTCATGTCATGTTTTACCTCTATCGGATCACCAAGTTTCTCTCAAATTTTAGGAAGAAATGAGCATGTTATAGGTGATCATGCTATAATGGGCTCAAATTCTCACTAAATATGGGGGAAGGGGACATATAAATTTATTTAAAAATAAATTTGTTCCTCTTGTAATAACGAAATGTTTCAAATTTTCTTTGAAAATCTTATGTCTTTCTTGTACAAAAAATTTAACAAACTTAGTGACAAGTTGCAATTTTTTATTTGTCTTTGTAGATCCAAAATCTCCAATTTCAATTCAGCAATCTTTTGTTGAGCAGCAAACAAGTCCTTCTGAGATTTAATAAACTCTTCACTTAAATCATTGTACTCATACTTTTGCTGTTTTCTTATCTCACATTCAGCAAAAAGTTCTTCTCGAACACTTTCACGTTTTTTTTAAATCCCAATGTCTTTTGCCAGAACTTCATTCTTGTCATGAACATTAACATTATCAATTCTTAACTTTTTAACTTCATTTTGAAGAATAATGACTTTATCAGCAGCTTCAACCGAAATATCATTGACTCTTTCATATTTTTGTTGAAGTGGATAACTTTTCTGATATAAAGCCTCAAAGTCTTCAGCAACTTCTTTAGCTTCAGCTTTGGCTTTCTGACACTCTTCAAACATATCAGTTTTTTCTTTCATCAACTTCTCATGACTGTTATTCAAAGAATAATATTTTTCTTGAAAACTTTCCAATTCCTGCTTCAGTTAACAGCTTGAAATCTCTTTTTAAACTTGCATTTTTGTTGTTTAAGCTAGCACACTTATAACACTTGAAATCTTCTTCTTTTGATTTTTCAACCATATTTGGTTGACTTTCTTCAAATGTTGTCGCTTTTGAACTCATTTCAGAATCAGTCCGAAAACTATCACTTAAATGACGAGCTGTCAAAGCAACAACTTCATTATCTGTGTCATGAATGTCATTAATATCAATATTCTGATATGCATTCCTTTTAAACTCAGAATCTGCATTCCATGCATACTCATTCGGATGCCAAAATATTTATTCCATTGTTTCATTAATAGAAACGAAAGCCATTTGCTTTGGACATGTTGAAGGTTTAACCAAGTGAGCGTGTTGACCAGATTTAAGCTTATCATCAGAAGACGTTGGACATTCACGAGTAAAATTTCCATAAAGTGAACACTTGTAACACTTGACCTTTGATTTATCCAAGCCGATCTTTCCATCTTGATTCAACCTCTTCTTCCCTGTTCTGTTAAAGAATTTCTTCGTTCTTCTAACTAACATAGCATACTGCCAATTCAAATCCATCTCTTCAAGTTGATCATAGTCTTCTTCGGTTTCACATATCTGATTATATCAGCATTTTCAATTTTGACATCTACACCTTCTAGTTCATCTATCAGTTTCACATATCTCAAGTATTGTTCAGACATAGTTTCACCTCTTTTGTTACATAAATTTTCATATCTTTGTTTTAAAACATCTTTCTTATTCTCCCTAACCTCATCTGTCCCCTCATACATTTCAATGAGAGCTTTCCAAAGATCATGTGCAGTTTTTCATCTCTTAAAGCCAATGAGTATGGAATTAGGAAGAGCTGCCTGGAGTGCCCACAAAGCTTTGTAGTCACATTCACAGGTCTTATGGTCATCCTCATAATAATTCTCATACGTTTTGATTAGATCAACAATAGGTTGAGTTACAGATTTGGTTGTAATGACTTGTGGTCCTATGTTAATAGAGTTCCACATTTTATAGTCAGTGTTTTTGAAGAAAATCTCCATTCTGAGTTTCCAGGTGTCGAAGTTATCAGGAGTAAATGTGGGTGGTTTGTTAGTGTTGTCGTTCCTTAGTTCACTCATTTTCAGAGATCAAGAATCGTAACAGTCTTATCTAAAGCAAACAGAAACACCTTAAGTAAGAAAAGTTTTCAAAAATTCTTTAAAACTTTGAAACACACGAGCCAAAGCTCTTATACCACTTGTTGGATCGTGGTTAGAATCAGCTAACCAAACAAGTTACTTAAATGTATCAAACAAGAAAGGCAGAATCAGACTTGTTTGTCTTTATGCTAAAATAGCTTTGATCGATAAAAGTAACAAATAAACAAGAAGTAAAGTAGTTGAACACAAGATATCAATTCCAAGCACTACAATATTATTACTTCTCAATGCGTACAAAGTGTTACAGCTGATGAACAAGAGAAAGTTTATCAACAATAAACAAGAGAAATACAAGTAATATATATAGTGCAAGGAGGAAATAAAAGATAATTTTTTATTTCCAATTAGCTACTAGGCTAAATAAACAAATCATATCTACTCCAAAAGCTGATGTACTATCACGCATGGGCACTGTGAACAGTCGAGCAACTCTATCGGTGAACAGTGTAAAGCATGGCCGAAAGTAAACTGCTCTCTGACAGCTTTATCGCCATGAAACTTGAACTGAGTAGATAAGTCAAACATCCGGAGTAACAAGGGAGAAGTTCCGGAGGAACTACTTAGTGTAGAGGAAGTTCCGGAGTAACTTCCTTCGGAACTCTAACTTAGAGAATTTCAGCCAAGCTGAACATTCCCAACACCTTAGAAGATGCAAATTGAGAACCAGACACACTCTTATCTTTGGTTGTTTTAGTAAACTTTTCTTTGATGTCCTTCAGTTTTTTCTAAACAATCGATGATTTATCTGCTTGTGTTTCAGATGAAATACTAACCGACTTGTCAACCTTCACAAAAATCTTTTCATCATCCAGAAAAGATGAGCCAGAAGCAAATTGTGGAGCTTGTCTAGCTTCAACTTTCTTCTTTCCAGACTTTGATTTCCTTTTCTTTCCTTGAATAAGAGTTGCAAACTTTGAATAGTCTTGCAGTTCAGCCTTTGGATCAATCGGTACAGATGAAGAATTTAATATGACAATCGGTGCAGGAACTTTGTGTAAATCTTCCTTTGTCACACCATCCTCGCTCTTTCCTTGTTTGTAGAGATAATTTAATAATGTAGGAGACATGTTACAGTTCTTCACTTGTTTTTGCAACTCAAAACTCTCGATTTTCAACTCTGAAATCTTCACCTGGGCATCCAACAACTCCTTCTGAGTAGCAATAAACTGATCTGATAAGTCATTGTATTCAGATTTTTGTTGACTTTTAACATCACACACTTCTAATAGTTCTGCAGTAACCTTCTCCCATTTCTTCTTTAAATACTCAACATCTTTTATTAAAATTTCATTCTTTTCTCGAAACAGAACATTGTCATCTTGAAGTTTTGAAATATGTTCCTAAAGACTAATTATTTTGTCAGCAGCTTCAACAACAATTTGATTCGCTTTCTCGTATTTTTGTTCAACTGGATAACTTTCTCAAATAAATTTTCAAAATTTTGAACAACATCAAGATGTTTAGCCTTTTCTTTTTCATACTCTTCAGCTAATGCATCCTTTTCCTTTACCAACTCAGCATTGACTTTTTCTAAATCAGCATATCTTTGTTGTGTAAACTCCAAATCAGGTTTTACAACTTTGAGTTCTTCAGTTATATATTAACCCGTTACTCCTCAACAATGATTCAAATTTCTTGTTTGCAATAGCACACTCTTAACACTTAACACACTCTCCCTTTGGTTCTTTTATAACGTCTTTATCTTCCACAATAGTTTCACACGAATTTGTTTCAGAATCCGACTCAGTCACTTCTTCCCGTACAATTTTGGCAATAAGTGCAGACTCATCAGGATACAATGTAACAAACTGTTTTAGATCATCATTGTAAACTAAAGCGGGTGATGTTTTGTAAACAGAATCTGTGGTAGCATTATAGGATGAATGTGCTTTCTTCTTAGAAGTGGAACTCTCTGCATTTTGAATTGCAGTTAATGCATCTGACTATTTCTTTCAATTCGTTCAATATCCTTTTCCCAGTCATATCCTTGATCATTTTGTGAAATCAAAGCTGTTAATTGTTAATTGTTTGTTGAAGAAGAGGATGAAGATGCTTTTGAATTTTGACATTCACAAGCAAAATTTCCAATCTTGGAACATTTGAAACATTTAACTTTGGATTTATCCAATCCAAGTTTTCCTCCTGGAAGAAAAGATTGTTTACCATGCTTCTTCATGAATCGCTTACCTCTTTCAACAATCATAGCAAATTGCCAATATAAATCTAACTCATTCAGATAATCATCGTCCAGCTGACCTAAGTCATTTGTAAATAGATCAGCTTCTCCAATTTTCCCAAAAATTGAACCACTAGACGATGAGATAAATGCAGATAGCAATGAAGCTAAATCATCAAATACTTTGTCAAAAAATGTAGGCTTCGGTGATTGATTTGGACTTGTAAAGGTACATCCTGGAGAATAACCATAATTCTCAGATTTTCCAACAAGAAACGCAGTAGTAGGACCTTCACTGAAAATGTTTGACTTTTTAGCATTCATGGTCGAATCATTTGCACCATGATATGCAGCTGGATTCTGTACTTGTGCAGGCATGGATTTATGCACATTCAACTCCATATCTCTTGCTTGTATCTGCTCAATCAAACTGTTGAATGACAATCCTGAATATTCTTTATCACGAGTAATCATCATTACATAATTTTCCCATTTTTCAGGTAATGCCTCTAGTAACTTCTCTTTCAAATCAGCTTCTTCCTTTTTTATGCCAACTGAGGTCATTTCACTCAGCAAATGTGAAAACCTAGTAATGAGCTTTGAAATATCTTCATTTGGATAATGCTTGAAATTGTCGAACTCTTTCTTCAGAACCTTTTGCTTACTTTTCCTAAACTGATCATTACCCTCACATCGTTTTTGTATTGCATCCCACAATTCTTTCCATGTAGTATAAGCAGAAAACTGATGTAATAGATCTTTGGGTAATGCCATGGTTAAAGTTCCGTAAGTTTTTTGTTCTGCTTGATATGCTTTCTTTTGTTCAGCAGTCAGACTTCGTTGCAGAATTCGCCTTCCAGTAGTAACCGTTGGATATTCATATTGATCAGAATAAGCCAACCAAAGATCGACATCATTAATACCAACGTATGCTTCGAATCGTTTTACCCAACTATGATAATCTTCCAATTTGTGCAACTTTGGAACTTTCTGACTTGTTCCTATTTCATTATCATAGTTAATAATAGCTTGCATCGTGTTTTGAATTGCGGAAAACGCTTGATAATCACTCATTTTGAAATTACGATACCGAACGCAAAAACTTCCAACTCAAAAACGGCAGTTTTAGTGAACGTTACTATTTTGTCGGCGTACCAATAAACCTCCCGGCGAACCAGAATGTTGCCCTCCGTACCAATTGTTTTCAGCGGACCACCAGCGGACCAAACACTCCAGTGTACCAAGAAATGGACCACACAAGTCAGCGTACCAGACCAAGCTGCGTACCAACTTGGTACGGTGTAACCCCTAGCGTACCACTTATCAGCGTACCACCAAGCTGATGAAGATAGGCATGCATACCAAGGTGTTCTTCGAGTGTACCAGAAAACTCATTCAGTCTACCAACAGCGTACCAACATAATCTCGACTGATTTTTGTGAATTTGAACGTATTGGACTGTAATTTGCAGCAGTATGCTTCGAAACACTATAGGAACGTTTTGAAATCAGTTTTGACATCGGAAACACTTGGATTTGAGAAAATTTGATAAAAATGACTCAATACCCACTTTCTCTCTCTAGAAATCTCAAAAGTCACAGAATTCGATCAGCAAATGGAACCACATAGCTCTGATACCACTTGTAAAGACGTGGAGCGATCTTACTACTGGATGAACCAATCAATCTAGTGCACGAGAATGTAAATAAGCTTTGTTTTATTGATTTCACAAAGATAATAATTACAAAGCTTTGGTTTCTCTCTCTAGAACACACATACACAAATTTTAGAATCTGACCAAGAGTTCTACCATTCTAAACAAGTCAACCTGTTTATAGGTGACTTAAACTTTCCAGCGTACCATCCTCTGTACCATTGATACGGGCGTACCATTTGGTACGGCGGTCCAACTGGATGCTGCCCCTTAGACTCATACACACGCTCTTCACATAGATACAATACACGAGACACACTGTAACATAGGAATATGCTCTAACATGGGCTAATACCTTTAACCTTGGTTGCGCTGCGGAAGTAGGATCGAATACGTTGTGTACTCGTCTTATATAGCAAACGAACATCCGGAATTAACCTCGATAGTGTTAAGATGTTTGACACAATAATGAGAATCAAGAAGATATATTGTCAGGACCAAATTTGAGCCTTTTCTCATCCAAAGCACAAATTCAAGTGCGGAAATCATGAATCCATGATCAAATCATGTAGTTTGTATGTTAAAATCCTTAGATTTCATGTCTGAAACTCAAGAACATGAGGGTTTTCACACACAAGTGCTCACTCTCTCTTCAAACAACCGTCTAGAAGCTTATTTAGGGTTATTCTCGTGTTGCTATTTATACTAGAGAGAGCACGGGTCGTGATTTCACTAAAATCAAGAGAATGTTATTGAAATTAGTTAAATTTATGACATCAGACTGACGAGATTGCCAAGAACAATGTTGAGATCGCCAAGGGTAATGTTGAGATCGCCAAGACAACTTGGTGAGCTCGCCAAGCCTTGGTGAGGTCGCCAAGACTTGGTGAGCTCACCAAGGCTTGGCGAGGTCGCCAAGACTAAGTCACCAGATCGCCAAGACCAAGTTCAGATCGCCAACATTCTTGGTGAGGTCGCCTAGAATGTTTGTGAGGTCGCCAAGAAAGTTGGTGACGTCGCCAAGAAAGTTCAGAAATCACTAAGTACACTCCGGAAAAGTCAATCATCATTATTGAATCACTAAGGGTTGTTATTACGAAGACACATTCAATTATTAACATTAGCCAAGTAGATTATCATGAGATGACCCAGAATTTGGATTCAGACATTCACACTGCAATTGAAATGTACAAGGGCAATTTCTTCAATATCAATAATCAACACAAGTTAAGACATTAAATATGAAATACAAAACATCAAACACTTGGGTGATTAATACAAGCATCAAGATAATTGTCCAAGTACAAGATACAAGCAAAGTGAATATTATACAATTGAGCACAAATGCTAAGGATGCTATGTTTGAGTTGCCACCAACCCTATAAAGTTCTTACGAATTCCCCCTTTGGTGGTAATACAAACATAAAAAGAAAACTGTCGACTATCTGAGTTGTCCAAGCAGCTTCAGCAAGAATCTCCAGTACTTGCGGGCAAGATTCCCGTAACGATCATCTAAGCAGATGATATGTGCATCGTACAGGATCCATAGGTCTTCTCGCGAAAACTTCTTCAAGGCAAAATAGTGCCACATTTCTATCATCCTTTCACTACCACGAGAGAGATAGCAAATCCCGCGACCACCCATGGCCCAGTATTTTAAGGTACTCAGGCTTTCAATTGTCATCTTCTTGGCAGCAATGCACTCCCAGCACCACCATATTAGAAACAAACCGAAGTAGTTTGCATCCACTATCTCGTATGGCCTAAGCCTTCGAGGGATGGTGTCCAGGCGACTGTAGAATAACCATTTAAGGTAACTTCTGTGCAGCAGTCTCAGTTCGATTGCCGCGAAGAGCCTTATTGTATCGCCATCTTCCCTTTCAATTACTAGCTCATGAGTGTCCCCACTATAATACCAACATCTTATTGGGTTGCTTTTCTGATCTCCTGTTATTTTCTTTGTGACCAAATCCTTGTTGATACTCTTGTACATAACCTTTTGAGGGACTTCAGCTCTTTTCCTTCTGAAAGTTTTGTATTTCTTCTTTTTAAAGTCTTGATGGGACGTGTAGAGCTAACATTGTAGATAGATCTTATTCGTTCTTCAGCATCTCTACCCACTGGATCATTTGAGTGGTTGATCAGTTGTCGCCATCTGAGCTGCTTCAACTCCCAAGAGAACAGATTTAGAAGATCTTTTATTTTGGAAAAGAATTGAACAAATCCGTTTCTGCGTTGGACAATGAATGCCTTAAATTCGTGATCATATTTCCACCCAAGGATTTTCATCCCATCATCTGATTCAACGTTCGTAGGCATATCTTTGAGCTTTTTAGCAGTAAACTGCACCAAGGCTTTCCGATATGGTTCGATTTCCTTCCATTTGTCAACTAAGGTAGGGGCTTCCTTCCTTCAGTGTTCAGCTACCCTTATTGCTTCTCGTTCGTCCTGCTGATGCTTGACTTTCTTATTCTCTTCAATTATATGATTTTTTACCATTTTTCGTAGACTGGGAATCTGCTTTCTGCTATAGCTTTTGCGAGCATATCCCCTTAAGTCTAAAAAGTCTTGCATTTCTCTCTTGGTCATTTTGTTAACTCTAAGAGTAGCTGTTGTTGGACTGGGCGGAGGTGAAAGCCAATCAAAAATCTTTGGAGGGGGAGGCATATAATGTGCATGCATCTCTCGGATCTTTTCCTGCAGATTGTCGTTGAATTTCACATATTCAAACTTCTTATCAGTATCAACAATGGATTCGCACGAGGATCAGTAAGCTTTTCTGGAAGTTTATAGTTGTATAGATGTTTCTCCATTTCTTGCTCGTCAGTGTATAGTTCAACCAGCCGTGCGTCCGTGAGATTCATCAAGTAGGATAAGTGAATCCCACGAGAGATTAGCTCTCTGACATAATTTGCAATTTCTGACATGTCAGGCGGATCAGCATAGTCTCCAGCTAGGTTAGGGATTATCCTTATTCTAGGTTCTCTCTCATCAGTGTTCTGATCTTCTGTCTCAAAGTATTCTGATCCAGGGCCAATTTTGGATTGAGGACGGCTGGATTCTTCCAACTGTTTGATAGCCTCTTGCCTGGCGATTTCATCCAGCGTCCTCTCAAGAATTATTTCTTCCTTAGCATCTCTGATAGCTTATTCCTTCTTTCTTTGTTTTTCCATTTCCTGCTCATAAAACTCTTCAGGAGTCAGCTTCCTTTTTCCTTTGTCAGGTCTACCTGAAGGACCGGCTTCTTGTGATGTGACTCGATTATTTGTAGCTTGACCACCACTTGCACTTGTTATTGGATGAGTTTGAACAGTCTCAGTAGCTGCGCCAGTGGTGGTTATAGTAGACTCTGGCACTGAAGGTTGAGTTGGAACTCCTTCTAGGTTTACTTGTTCTCCTGAATGATGGACTGGTGAAGGAATTGATGATATGATAACATCATCTACAGTTTGAGGCTCGCTTTCCACGGGCTCAGATCTAAGAGGAGTCGGAGAAGTAATCTCAACTGGTTCGTCTTTGATCTCATATATTATCTCCTCATCATACTCATCGTTAGTTGTGAATTCCAAATTTATAAAGTTTATAGCACTGGAGTCATAAATAAGATTATTCAGACGCTCAGCCAAACTTATGTCGTTGAAGATCTCATCTGGAATCATGCTGAGAGGCTGAATCTCCAGGGCTTCTCTGGCTTATTATTTTTTTCAGGCATAACAATGCTTATTGGCTGTTGCACTGGAGGAGCCAATTGGAGTTGCAATGATACTTCAGTAATGACAGGAGGCACATCTGACTCACCCATGGTTAAAGCAAGTATCTCTCCTGAAGACGATTGGTTTGCTTCAAATGCAGCTCTTGAGAATCTTGTAAGTTTGAGATTCTCAGGAGGTGGCACTAAGCTTATTACAGATTGATAAATTTCATCTTCCTCTTCATCATTTGGTTCATCATTCAGAAATGTGTCGCCATAGGAAATATCAACTTCAGGTTCAGAAGATTCGTTGTCATCAGATGGGAAATCAGCAAGATGAGTATCATCCAACTTCAGGCTTTAAGAAGCTCTTGATCCAATAACTTCTTCAGTCTTTCAATTTCTTCTGACTTCTCTCTTATTTTCTCACTGGCTTTAAGAAGCTCTTGATCCTGTTCTTTGATCCTGTCATTAGCTTCTTTAAGCTTGTCAGCAGCCGAAATGTCAGAGACCTCAAGATTTTGCTCCAAGAACACCTCTTGATTGACCAAAGAGGTATATGCCCTAGGCACAATTTCTTGAGCAGTAGCAGTTGAAATAAGCTGAGACTCAACTTGAATTACCGAGTCCAAGCTTGTGATGTTAATTTCAGCAGTGGCGTCAATCTCTTGAATTGTAGCTTGAGCGGTGGTGATGGGAGCAAATTGAGCTTTTTGTTGCTCAATGTCTTCTGGTTCATGTTATACTGTTGATTGTAAAGCAGCAGCAGTTCCAGATCCAGAGACTGGCCTTCTTCTTATTTCAAGTTTATTTCTTTCTTGAGCATACTTAGATCTTGACTCTCTTCTATAGTGAGGCACCACAGTTCCACCTTCGAATACTAATGAGGCTGATTCAGTTGGAGGTGACTTAGGTTTTGAGGAGGCAGAAGAGATGTCGTCTTGAGTTTGCCTTGACTTTATTTTCTTTGGCTTCTTATGGCTTGAAGCTTCAAGTTTCTCACTAACTTTTGTTATTTATCTTGTTTTAAGTTTCTTTTTTTGGGACCCCTAGCATCTGAACTAGTAGAATCAGAACCTGATTCTGATCCAGGTTGGAATCTTGACCCTGATTCAGGTTTGGATACAGATTCATTTGAGTTACTTTCATTATTATTTCCAGAAGCATCATCTTCACTACCAGACTCTTCATCTTCATCTCCTGACTTGTCTGATTCAGATTCACCTTTGGATGAGGCTCTGTCTTCAGGTTCTGAATGCATAGGGTCATCATGAATTGGAGAATTGATTGGATGATCATCTTGGAGATTTGCTGCATTAATATCAGGTTCAGCAGCATTAGCATCTGCCATTTCAGCATCAGCTTCATTATTTCTTTGATCTTCATCCATGTCATTATTAACATCAATACCTTCAATCATGTTTGGGAAAGATGGAACTTCGGGTCCATCATAAGGACCAATCTGGTACCGTGTGTAAGAACGGGGCATCATCCTCCTAGGAACCAAGTATGGTTCAGTCTTCTGTAAGTTCGGGTAGTAGTGATCAAGGATGGCCTGTATGAATCTGGGATACATCAGAAATGACTTTCTAGTGGGATGAAGGTTGTAGTCCATCCATTCGATTATTTTCCTGGAAAGGTTGAAACCTGCACCGGATGCTAAACCATGTAGTGCCCAGGCTGTTTCTTCCACAAAGTCATCAGTCCCAGACTTTCTTGGAGCGAAAGCAGATATGAAGAAAGTGATGATACATCTCCAGTTATTTGGGAATAATGTCTTCTTTATCTTCTTGTTCAAATCCACAGAAATATTCTCTTGATATCCCATCCAGAAATCATTTATTATACCCGAGCTTATGACAGGCTCCAACCGGATACTAGTGATCCAGTTTGAGTTTTCTAGGATTCTGAAAGCTTGTTCATAACGTCCGGCATCAGTCCAACTTCTATTGATTTCACAGTATTGATTGTGAGATTTTGAGAAATCCAGAGGGACATTGGCTGCTCTTTCCTGTCTGGGAGCCATCTGCACATAAGAAATAACATGATTACATCAAATTTGACAAGTCAAAAGAATGTCATGTCACACTAAATTCGTGATAGTGACAGAGCTTTTCAAATTAACCTACAAAGATATAAAAGAAATTTACTCAAGGCATAGGTTCAAATTTCTTCAAAATTTCAATCAATTTAGTTCAACAGAGTTCATCAGTGAAATAGACCCAAATTGCAGTAATTTCCCTTAAAATAGCAGTTTTATTGATAAGTCGAATTTGGTGAAGAACTAAGAGTGTTTTGATTTAAGAAAACTTGTTTGTGTTTTATTTTTGTGAAAAGTTCAAGTAATGGCAAATTGTGGCGAAGTTTGAGAAATTTTAGCAAAAACTTCACTTAATTGAGTGGACTTTAGATAAAAGACAATATTTTTGAACCAAGGGACTCAATAGACACAAGAAGGAATCAAGAAGTGATTCCCCCTAAACTTGTGTTTTCCATAATTTGAATTATTGATTTTGAGCTCAAACAGTATTCTTGAATCATGTTTTCTCAATTCAGCATGAATTAAGTAGTTTGAGACACTTACTAACACATATAGTCTATTTAACTACTTGTACATGAGCAATATGAAAATTTTCACTTAATCATATACGAGATGTCAAATGATGAATCAGAGTACATGCATGAAGTTCTGACATGCTTAACAACACCACCAAAGTCAATTAAGGTCAAGTATAGGAACAAGAAGCATTCAATATCAGATATGAGCATGAACATCAATGTCAGAGACAAATAGGAACAATCAGCCCTAAATTCTAACCTTGCTAGCATTTGTTTTCTTATAAGTGTGATATGAGCTTCTATAGTTCCTATCCTAATCATTTATTTAGAATAAAAGATAATGACTCATAAAATCAATGACTAATGTGCATATTATTTCATTAAATCAGGTATGGTTGTAAACCTTACACAAAATTGCAGAGATTTAGCATGCTAAGTCCTATTTCATGAGACTTATTGAATTATTGCATAAAAGTCAAGTAGGAAAATCCACCTGAATGGACAGAAATCAAATATCTAATCATTTATTTGGGATCAGAAGACATAGCTCAAAGAAGATCTAATGTTTGCTAAGATCTAATTGAGAAATTTCTAGAAATCAACAGGTTCAAAGCTTGATCCTGTTTGTGATCAATCATGAACAGATTAGAAATTTGACTAAAGTTATTCAAGCTGATTGAAAGAGTTTAATGAATTGCCCCTGTGTAGCTCAATAATTGTATATCATAATTTGCCAAGAATTCATGAAACATACCTCTTTGATGATCTAATTTGAGCTAAGATCAATGTAAGAGACAAAAAGATCTTGCAGTGTTTCTGGACAGAATCAGTTATTAAATCAGGCAAAATTTGTTAAACAATTGATTGATAGCCACACACAGCCTAAATAGGGTCAGATTCATAAAACAAGAGTGAATTACACCAGATTTGACTTAAAAGTCAACTATGCAATCATTAGTAAAAAACCAAGTCAAGACAAGTCAAACATTGCAAATTTAACCTATATTGTGTTCAAACCTATGTTAGACAATTTAAAGCCCAAACCTTGACTTATTTTATCAATTTAAGTTGCATATCCAGTGAAATTCAATTGAAAAGAAGAAATCTAACAAAATGGTCATAAGTAGCCTTTATGTTTTAATATTTGGTCAATTTTATTCTTAAAGCAACATAGAAGCAACAATTGTTACCATTTCATGTCAAGGATTTCATTCCTCGAGTTATTTGAGTCAAAAGACTCTTATTGGATTGAGTTTAAACCATTTAAAGTCCAGTTTTGGTCATGCTGATAAAATTTGATAAAAAATTCACCAATTGGACCAAAAGAATGAGATTTAAATCAAGTTTATATTATTTAGGGCTTAAACTGTTTCCTAAGCTCATTATTTTTGGTTCTTTTCAAGAATTTAAAATTTTGACATGGATGGTTCAAAAAATTCAACTTATTTCCTTAATGGGTCAAACTAAGACAAAGTCTAGTTTAGCATCCAATTTTGAAGCTTTTAGAACCCGGATTGCATTCAGAAGCATCCAAATGCAACACATTGGTGTTTTGGAACTTCCATAATCAAAACATCTCATTCACAGTATGGAATTTTAACCAATTGAGTGATTAACAGTGAATTATTCTAAACAATGCTTCAAGATCAAATAAAACCTACATAGCATAAAGCAAGCAATAGGTTTCAATCAATCTACGAGTTTGTATCACAGTTATAATTCTCAAACCAGTTTAGATTCCAAACAAACACACATTTGTAAAATAAAGCTCTCAATTTATTTAGGATTTCAGCCCCTGTTCTTGATTAGAAACTCGAAGTGAGATTCAAGAACTTGTGAATGAAATCACTTTGCTTAGTCTTGATTAAATCATTATGTATCAACAGAAATTTACAAAAAATTCATATGATATCAAGACCCATTATTGACCACCGTAACCTACCCCTGTTCACAGTTCATAATCGAATGAGAATGATGAGTTCATACCTTAAAGAAGCTTTAGGTGTAGTTTAGTCACAAGATGAGATGAATGGATCTGTGTAAACATCAACCAAAAGCAAGCAATAAGAACCCTAAACCGAATAACGTCGGCCTCAAATGATACACCCGAATCAATAAACCTCCAAATTAACCCAGAAATTGACTAAGGACAAACCTGAAAGTGCAGAGAGAGTGTGCGCACCAACCCTAAATGCACGAGTGTCAGATTCCGGTATAACTGGAGAGGAAATCGGTGTTCGGCGGTGGGGAGGGACAGTCGCCGGAAGTTCTCCGAGAGAGAGAGGGAGGGAGCGCGTATGTGTGTTTTGAATGAGAGGAATGAAAAACTAAACGATCTCCCCTTTATTTAAGTTAGCGAGCTCGGAAAAAAATAGGGTTTTCTTTGGGTTTTAAACGAAATCGCCAAAGAAACTAAGTGAGGCGAAGTCGCCAAGAAAAAACCCTCTCAATCACCGAGATCGCCAAGGGTGTTTCCAGTTATGGCGAGATCGCCAAGGGCCTGATTATAAAGCGAGATCGCCAACTTGTTTACTCTCCGAGATCGCCAAGAGAAAATCTTCTTTAGGCGAGATCGCCAAAGGCAATGTCTCGGGGATTTAAGTCTTTAGGCGAAGTCGCCAAGACCAAATATGGTTTCAGTGAAATCGCCAAAGGATAATTCGGTTATGGCGAGATCGCCAAAGGTTAAGTGGGAGGTGAAGTCGCTAAGGCAAAGTCCTCTCAACCGCGAGATCGCCAACAGCAACGGATCTATCTTAAGAAAATTTGACATCAAGTTAATTATATGAAAACTTTTCTGATTTATGATCAATTTTCAACCAAAATGAGAACACCCGTAGCAAAAAACACTGAAAATTTTCAGTTGCAGACTCAGTGAGTTGCAACATCTTAGATGAACTCATTAAGGGCAGTTTGGGAATTATTGAATTTTCTAAGTGCATATCCATGTTAAAAACACCATTTTGACTCAGAAATTTTTAAAAATTTCACATACTTGATCAAAAACCTTATTGAATCAAATTAATTTGAGTCAGGTCAGCCCAAACTTACCAAAACGGTTAAGTTGGCTTAAAATTGCAAATGCACCTCAAATTTGACATATTTCTCCCAAACTTGATGTTCTTAAGCAAAAAGCACCCAAATTCACATTTTATAACAAATTTGGTTATTTCAAAGCATAGTGCTCTCATTTGCACTGTTAAAGCCTTATTTTCTGGCAGTTTCCAGTTATTTGTCTAATTTTGCCTATTTTTGCTTGGTAATGGTTGGACTATGTTAGGAATCAAACCGGTCAATTACGTGATCATAGACACTTACAAATTAAGTCACCTCACAGATTCAGTAACCTAAGTCAGATTGTCGGTATTGTTATCCACTTAAGCTCAAGCAAGGCAATTTTTAGCAAAATCACTGTGATGTCATTTATCATGTTTTAGTCCGGTTTAATGAAAGTTGTGATTGACCTTTTATTCCACTAAGTCAACAGTTACCCTAGCCTTGTCTATTTAGCACTTCAGTCATCCACAACACAAAAATGGAATTTCTTCCCCCTATTTCTTTAGAGGGAAGTACTGATTTCAAGATGGTTACTAATTTTTTTGATTCGCGTGAACACAAGGTCAGAGTTTCCTCAGCAGATGTGTCACGGAATGTTTTCAATGATAATGATGGGACGCGTGAACATAAGGTCAGAGTTACCTCAGCAGATGTGTCACGATCAATGGATAGATGTGAGATATTTCTCACTTATTGATGGATTTGTGATATTTCACACTTATTGATGAATGTGTGATATTTCACACTTATTGATGAATGTGTGATATTTCACACTTATTGAGTGCTTTGAAATCAGCACTTTCCTCAAAAGAAATACTCCAGTGTGTTGGTTGACTTACTTAGCCGAGACCAAAGCAGATTTATAGGATTTTGCTAACTGTTTTGACTAAAAGTCCACAATTTCATGTTTTCAAGTTTGTAATCACAGGATTTGCTTAATCTTATTTTGCTGAGCCTACCGACACATCGAATGATAGAATTACTGATCGATTGGATCATATCCTGTGGTCAGATCACAAGACTAGAATTATATCACGTTCCTTATAGTTTGCCCAACCAAAAACCAAAATTTTCAGATTTTTTTTTTCAAAGTTTATTTTAAGCATTGCAAAATTGCAAAGATTTTATGCTTAGACTCAAGTACCCATAAAGTGCCTTTACAAAAGTTGTTGGGAATTACTCTATTCTAATTTTCATGATTTTTATTTATTTTTGCAATTTTTTTGGAATTTTCTTCGATTTTTCTGAATTTATTGAAGCATCACTAAAAATTCAAGATTTTTTCTTTTTCATCAGGTATTCAACAAGTGTTTTCACAAAAGTTGTCTGAAATGACCCGATTCTATTTTTAGTGATTTTTATTTATTTTTCAAAATTTTTGTGATTTTCTTCAATATTTCAACCGTGAGTCAGTTTAGGCCGGACCGACTGTCATAAAGACTAAAAAATAAAGTAAGATAAAAATATTTTTGGTATATTCTGTATATATTAATGACTCTTATGAAATTTCTTATTTATGGTCATGGTGGGATGCCCAAAAAGGAAAAAATAAAGTTCACATCTTTTTGCGTTTTTCAAAAGAATATTGAAAGATAAAATCTTCTTGGTTTTTCACTTTGGGATCTGAAAAATAGAGAACAAGGTAAAATCTTTTTGTGTTTTTCAAGTTCAAATTATTGCATGGTCATGGAGCAAACATTGACAATACATTTAAAACCTACACAACCTAAGACTGAGGCACTATACTAAACGGAACCTAAAGATGAGCTTACTCAAAGTTAATCATTCCTACTGATTGAACTAGGAAATTAAAACTAGAAACATCAAATCCCTTGGTGAAGAGATCTGCAAGCTGATTCTCAGAGGAAACATGAACTAAGGTACTCAGCTTTTTTTCATGACAGTCCCTAATAAAATGATGCCTAATCTCTATGTGTTTTGTCTTAGAGTGCTGAACATGATTCTTAACAATGAACATGGCAGCAGTATTATCAATGTTAATAGGGGTGGACATGAAATTTAAACCGTAGTCCAGAAGCTGATTCTAGATCCAGAGAACTTGAGAACAACAGGAAGCAGCAGCAATGTATTCCGCTTCGGCAGGCGAGTTAGATACCGTTGACTGCTTCTTGCATTGCCACGAAACCAATCGATTTCCAAAAATAGAGCTCCACCAGTGGTTGCCTTTCGGTCCATGTTGCAACCTCCGTAATCACTATCCGAGAAACCTCTAAGATCAAAAAGCTCATCCTTGGGATACCACAGCCCTCTCTTTGGATTGGACTTAAGGTATCTGAAATTTCATTTTACGACCGTCAAGTGTGACTATTTCGGTTTGGATTGAAATCTTGAGCATAGACACACGACAAACATTATGTCGGGGCGGCTGGCTGTCAGGTACATGAGTGACCCGATCATTGATCTATACAAGTGTTCATCGACACATTCACCTTCAAGATCAGCATGAAGCTTGACACGAGTCTCGACAGGAGTGGAAAAGCCTTTAGAGTCGTGAAATCCAAACTTTTTCAACATTTCCTTAACATACTTTCCCTGACTTATTAGGATTCCTTCATTATTCTGTTTCACCTCAATCCCTAGGAAAAATGTGAGTTCCCCCATTGAACTCATTTCAAAACGTTTTTCCATAAGACACTTGAACTCATGACAAAGAGTTTTATTTGTTGATCCGAAGAAGATATCATCCACGTACACTTGAACCAGTAGCATATCATCACCCACATGCCATATGAATAGAGTCTGATCAATCACCCCTCGCTTGTAGCCATTCTCTAACAGATAGGTAGATAGGGTTTCATACCACTTCCTTGGTGCCTGATGGAGTCCATAGAGGGCTCTTTTCAGTTTGTATGCCTTATTTGGAAAGGAAGGATTGACAAACCCTGGAGGTTGATCAACGTATACCTCTTCGTCTAGTTCACCATACAGGAAAGCAGTCTTCATGTCAAGCTGATAGACCGTTATGTTCTTTGACGCAGCATATGCCAAGAAAATCCTGATGGCTTCAAGAATCGTTTGATTTATCATTTCTTGTTATTCATTATCCTTGATTCTCATCATCCCGTCTCCTCATCTAATCTTTGTTCTTGCTCAATGTCGAGATTCTTAATGTGAAATCGGTCCTGACAAATGGTATCAGAGCGGGTACCGATCAGATCTCGTCTCACAACGAATCTGGTCACTCGAATCTTGATTTTGAGCTTGAATGAGGTGCTGATTGGAAAACCTACTTTGGAGACTTTTTCTACCTTTTTCTTATTTCTGGAGCTGTTTGGATGATTTCTGGATGAATCTGATGATAGATTCTTGTTGTTGGGTTCATTTAGATGTGATTTCATGCTCCATATGTCATAATCTGTGAAGAAATACGAGATCTGAGGCTGAAAAATGAAACTGTTAGGGTTTTCACGTTTTTTGGGTGTTCTTGAAGATTTCGAGTTTGATTCTGAGTTTTTGATGTAATAATTAGTGTTTTTGGATGAAATAAAGTATGAATCTTGATGGAAAAGGCGTTCCGGATCCATTGGGAGCATCAGTTTTGTCTAAAACGCAACGGTTTGGGCAGATCTGGTGAAACACACAGTAGTGTGTGTTTCATGGTGTTCTTGGTGTTCTTCATTTCTCTTGAAGATTGCCTTGCCGATTTCGCAGCTGTTGAAGATGTTCTTGGCGACCTCGAGTGATCTTGAAGATGTACTTGGCGATCTCAGGTGAGCTTGAAGATTGTCTTGGTGATCTCGGGTGTCTCTGAACTTTGTCTTGGCGATCTGGATCTCATGCTTGGCAATCTCATACTTGGCGATCTCAATAAGTCCAGGCGATCTCGCCAATAGCCTTGGCGATCTCGAAGGAGCCTTGGCGACCTCGAATAAAGCTTGGCGATCTCGAATATCTTGGTGATCTCGACATATCTCGTCAACTGGGTTTTCGTTCGAATAAATTTCAGACGATTCTGATCGTATAGATGTGTAAAGGATCGTCTCAGGAGTCCAACGAGCTAAAATTCGAAGTTTTTCGTTGAGTATTCATGGAGATATGGAGGATTTACGTTTTTCTGGTGGTGGTTCGGTTTTCCGGTAGTGAACTCCGACCTGATTAGGGTTTCGCAGGAAAGAAGACAATTAATGGGGACCTGTGGTGACGTGGCGTGCTTTTATTGGTCAGCTGCAACCCTTGTCACTCTCCCTTGTCGAATTCCTGAGTCAACCTTAATAGGTTGTCGCCATTTCATTGGCTGGAAAGAACTCAGGTCGGTCCCAAGCGCACAAGAAATCCGTTGAAAGCTTTAGTGTTGCTGAATTCCTATTGGTTGAATAAATATTCACGTGGCCAGTCATGCTCCAAAGAGCCGTTGAAGGCTGATGAGATGCTGCCATATGATTGGCCAGCTGACCCTCACATGGATCGCCCTCCTCCTACCATCGGATTCGTTTTTTCTAGCACCGATGGATCAGAATTGTAGAGAATTCTGATTGGTCTATATCTACACACAAGGATTGTGCTTTTAATGGGGATTTTTCTCTAATAATTATATTTTTCGCATTATTTCGTTAAATGCGGGTATTTTTTCTAATAGTCTTTTACGAGACAAACGGGATAACGCCGCACCGGAATTGTGAAAATATTTTTATTAGTCATGGATTTATTCCGCCATATTTCGACCGGGTTTCTAGTTTTTGTTGACGTCAAGACCACGTTAGCTAACGACCACTGACGGACTGGTTTCACTTCTCGGTTAAGTTTGTGACTGTTTCGTTATGTCTCACTTCAAGTTGTTTAGCTGATGCAGTGCTGATGTCATCTAACCGAATTAACTGGAATCTCAGTTAAATATTGGAATATTCTGTTAAATCTCTAACGGAAGGCCCGTTACTTGAATAAAATTTACGGTCTTCTCAGATTCATTCCAAATTGCACCGTTTGACTCAGAATTCTTCACGGAATATTTTTCCGAGCTCGATTTTCTTTGCCCAAAATTATGAAGACTCCGGTTATGAATAAATTTTGCGTTTATGCTCGGGATCTCAGTTTTTCACCGATTTGACATTATTTTCGCATCCAACCCAGTCACGCGGAACAAGTTCAGTATTTATGGATCATTCACAACTGTCAGCACCCGGCTTCTAGTTTTTCGCAAGATTGTCCGATTTCAAAATTTTAGTACCGTTTTCTCTACGGAACTGAGCGGAACGGTTCCACTCTCTGCATCTGATTTTCCGCTTTTGCATCGGATGTTTTCAGAGGGATCTAGAGAAAAGGGGGAACAATAATAGATTTGGATTATCGGGTCGATTATCAGAAGTTGGAGCATTTTCAGTGATTGATTGGTTTATTTGAGTCGATTTGTTGTGGTTTTGGCTCCGATGTTCAGCATTCTTAGTATTGTACCCGACCGTGTGAATCGAGTGAACTGCAGCACTTGGATCTCAACTGGAGCAACAAGAACAGAAAAAGCTTATTCAAAGGGGGAATCTTTTCAATAGAAAGATTCCGGTTTATCAGTTATTCTTTGAAGATGTGCGACAGAGCGGTTCTTCACCAGTATGACAGATTTGACAGCGTCAGTCAAGGGGGAATTGTTGGAACTTTTAATAAGTGTGACTGACGCCATCAAATCTATTCTCGAATAATTCGGTTGAAGAATCCATTGTGATTTGATTCAGAGACGCGGGTTGTGATGATCGAGGCTTGCAAGTTTGGACCGAAGATGTTTTCTTGAAAGTCAACTGTTCGAGTCAACGGTCAACATAAAAGTCAACAGAAGATCGGTTCGAGTGAGTCAAGCTTCATATTAATTAAATCAACTTTGATTTAATTAATAATTTATTTTAGTTGTTTATTTGTAATAAGCTCATTTTATTTGTGTTTTACTAGTTAGTGGGCTAATGAGCACATGGGCTCTCTATATATAGGGTGCGTGTGCTCATTTGTAAGTGAGATGATTCTTAGAGTGAGTGAGCACCATTCTAGAGAGAGAGAGTCTCACATTGGGTTTGAGCTCAACCCAATGTGACCGTGGATTTCCTATGACGAGTTTGTAATCATTCGGTTCGTTGTAATCATTCAGCAATAATCAATGAATCGTTTGATTTATCATTTCTTGTTATTCATTATCCTAGATTCTCATCATCCCGTCTCCTCATCTAATCTTTGTTCTTGCTCAATGTCGAGATTCTTGATGTGAAATCGGTCTTGACACCATCTATCTGCATATATCCCTTGACCACAAATCTTGCTTTATTTCTAACGATTATTCCTCTGTCATCCTTTTTATTCTTGAAGATCCACTTGACTGGAATAGGCTTCACACCAGGAGGAGTGTCTACAAGTTTCCAGACATCCAAGAGTTTGAATTGAAGCAGTTCAGCCTGCATTGCCTCTATCCAGTTATCATCTTTCATAGCAGCAGCCACAGAAGTTGGTTCTTCTTGAGAAATGAAGCAGGAAAACAGGCAAGTATTTATTGTTCCTGAAGCAGGAAAACAGGCAAGTATTTATTGTTTCTTGTGAATTCCAGTCTCTTCTACAGTCGGAATTGGAATATTTGAGTCTAGAGTTCCCATCTGCACATCATTACCCGGAGTTTCACCAGTTTCAACCAAAGATGTGTCATCTGAGTCTGAACCATTATTTATGGGTTCATTCTCAGGTTGATTTTCTAAAACATCTAAATTTTGTTGATTTTCTTGATTTTGATTTGGCACATCATCTTGAACAGTTTCTTCATTTATTTGAATTTCACCAGGGGTGACAGCTGGAGTAGGAGCAGTTGAGATGGAAGCTTTGGTTGTCACATTTTTCCAGGAAAAGTCCAGAAGATCATCCGAATAGATGGTATCCAGTATTGATGAAGCAATTGGAGCACAACTATCCGGTACAGAGGCATCCATATTATTAACATTCTTTTGCAAGTTTCCAGTATCACCTGAAATCACAGAATCACCATAGTTAAATGAAGAAGAAAAATTCTCTAGGTCATACATGCCATCTGAGTCAGGTTCTCTGGAATTATGAGTGTGCTCATTAAAGTTAACATTGCACGACTCCATAATCACCTGAGTTCTTTTGTTGTACACTCGATATGCCGCAGAGGTCATCGAGTATCCATCAAAATAGCCCTCATCTGCCCGAGGGGCAAACTTAGCTAACAGCTCAGACTGAATTAATACAGTACGAGGACATCCAAAGGGCTTTAAGCGCTTTAACACTGGTTTTTGTTTTGAAAACAGCTCAAAGGATGTCTTGTTGGCATGTTTGACTAAAAGAGTTCGGTTCAAGACATAGCAAGCAGTATTGACTGCTTCTGCCCAAAAAGATAGTTTAAGGTTAGAATCAGCTTGCATCGTCCAAGCACACTCGATTATTGTTGCGGTTCTTTCTTTCAGCAATCCCATTCTGTTGAGGAGTATAGGGAGAGCTAAATTGGCGAGTGATGCCCTTCTCATTGCAGAACGAGTCGAAGACGTGATTTCTAAACTCCGTCCCGTTGTCAGATCTGATTATTCGAACTTTTTCTCTGCTTGTGTTTTCGATGCGTGTGATAAAGTCCTTGAGTATCCCCGGAATCTCAGACTTCTCCCTTAGGAAAAATACCCAGGAATATCTCGAGTAATCATCCGTGATGACTAGGCAGAAAGATTTCCCCCCTAAACTCTTGATATTAACTGGTCCAAAGAGATCCAGGTGCAATTGTTGAAGGATTATTGTCGTTCTTCCAGGTGGCTTCAGTTTATGAGACGTTTTGTGTTGCTTTCCCTTCGAGCATGCAACGCAGTTATCGATTTGTATGAATTCTTTGTCTGGTAGCCCAAAGACATGTTTCCCCCTAACCAGGCGATTCATGTTACGGAAATTAACATATCCCATTCGCCGATGCCACAAGGTTGAATCTTCCTCTGAAGCTTTAGCCAAAAAGCACACAACTGAATTAGACGGCTTCACAGCATTCATGTCCAGTGCATACATGTTCCCCTTACGATTTTCCCGGAATAAAATCTGATCTTCAGGTACTTTAAAACCAGGTTTGAGAATGAAGCATTCCCGATCGTCGAAGAACATTGGCGTCTTATTGTAACATATCTGCGAGACGATCGGTAGATTGAATTGTAGATTTGACACGAGGTTGACTTTTTCAAATGAGACTTCACCATTAGTTAAGTGACCAGTTCCAATTATTTGACCACCTTTCTTAATTCCTCCAAAAGCAACAGAACCTCCTCCAGATATCAGTTTGACATCATGCAAGAGATCTTTGTCACCTGTCATGTGCCGGGAACATCCATTATCCATGTACCACAGATTTATTGACTTCTTTCGTTGTTCCTGCACAAACAAAGAAAAGATTAGTTCATAGATGAACCCTGGTCTTTAGGACCACGGGTTTTCTTGGCATTCTGTTTCTTAGGTGGACGAGGAGCTGGAGTGATGTCTTGAACAAAAGGCTTCTGAGGATCAGCCAATGGAGACCATGGTGCTCGAGGTCTCGTAGTAATTGGAGATGGGCCGTTAGCTGTTGCAGGGACAACCGGTTGAAATAGTCGGTACTTGCCCCCAAATCTCGTGTAGAGTGAGGTGTTGCTCCTCTGAAGAACTGTTGGTTCTGGAAATTAGGCATGAACATTTGCTGATTTTTCATATACTCATAGTCTTCGTTGTAGTTCCCATAAAACCGAGGCCATGGCTGAGTGAAAGGAGGCCTCGTCATTCTTGGTCCATAGGGTGCAACCATTGGTGGATGGTACCCTATGTGTGCTTTTGTCGAGTTGAAAGGACAACCCCTAGCATCATGATTTGGGTCTCCACATACAAAACACCCAATAGTGTTAGCAGACCCACTTGTATTAGCGGTAGCAGTTGGAACCACCTGTTGAACAGGTGTGACCTTTATTTCAGCAACAGATTCTCCTTCCCCTTGAACAACATCTTTCTTATTTCGCCTTTTGTTGTTGTTTTTCTTCTTTGAAGATGATTCAGCACCTTTATTTTTCTCCAAATTCATGGGCATAGCAACAACAGGTTCAGCAACCTGTGGTTGTAATACCATAGACTTCTCAGTGTTAGCAGTATTTTCAGTTGAAATATACTTCTTCTTATTCTTTGCTGGTTGTCTAACTGATTTTGAAGTACTCGCAACAGCTTGACTAGCCGATGGAGTGGTGTTGCATGACTGAAACAGCTTGATGGAAGACATCGGTGTAATTTGAGATGGGATCATCACAGGTGCAGGAGCCGAATAAATCACCTTACCATTGGTGATTGTGACAAAATGTTGTGTGTCACCCATGGGTTTACCATCACCCAAACTTAGCTTATTTTGTGCATCAGCAGCCAGCTCATTCACAATATCAGTTTGGCAAGAATCTGAGTTAGCAGTTTTAGCTTTGGGCTTTCGCCTTTTTGAAACTTTAGCTTTCATTGAAACAGATTTTCCTTTAAGCAACGTTTGAGTTTCACTAAAAGTTGAAGATTGAGAAATTGTCTCATTATCGGTTATTATTTTATAAAACTCAGATTCTGCCTTCTGCCTAACCATATCTTCAGATATGCCAGTATCAAATGACTGTAATGAGCTGGAGTGAAAGTCATTCAATTTTAGTGCACTTTCAACAGATGGAAGGCTTGAGCCACTTTCGTAGCCAGACAGTTTTTCTTCCATTTGCTGAATTTCAGACTTGCTTGGAACTGACTCATTATTCAAAAACCTGATGTGGCTTCGGGAATTTATTTTTGTAAGTTCAGGTATTGGAAAATAATTATGATTGAGTGGATGCTCAACAGCAGCATCATCAATTTCCCGGGTTAAACCCAAACCGTTTTGTACTCGTTTGAAAATATCCTTAGCCACATCACCTGCCAAGTTAAAAGGATTAAGTCTCATCAAGTCAATTATTTCCCGAGCTTGAACATAGTTCCTGCTTAGGGTTGAAAAACGAGTCACTAAATCCTCTAACTGAGTTCGAAGAGACATTTCAGTATGTTTCATGACCTCAATATCATCCTGCAAGGACTTTATTTTGGCCAGGAAAACCAGTTCCTTAGCTTGCATTGATTTGACCAGACATTCACTCGCTATTGCCTTTTCAACTAACTCTTCGTTGTAAAGGCGATACCGAGCGACTTCCTTTACACAGGACTCTGAGCATAAACTAGATTTTACCGTATCGGGTATGAGTTCCTTCTGACGGTTTATTGATTTTTGCTCAGCATCAGATTCAACTTTGGAAGGAACTTCAACAGTGCTGGTCACAAGAGCAGCATCTTCAGAAATTTCATCCACATCAGCCATGAGTGCAAATTCGGTCGGATAAAGTGGATAAAAGAAGGAATCTTCCTCTATCTGGGGCTCATCTCATGAATTCACCATTAATGCATAGTCAGCATTAGCCGATGGTTGAGTCTGATTGGACCACGTGTAGTTAGGATCACTCAGCGACACGAGTGCCTTCTCTGGGTTGTCAGCACGCTTAGCAGAGTTGGAACTGGAACCCTGGTGAGTTGGGCCAGCAGGTTGTGACTTCTGATATGAATAGTTGCCCTGATTTTGACTAGAATTATTGTTCCCCCCAGATGTCACAGGAATCTGTCTCAGTTTTCGCTTCTTACACTCACGTGCAAAGTGACCCAGACCTTGACAGTTGTAACACTGGGCCTTGGATTTTTCAAAGCCAATAGTAGCACCAGGTTGTGACTGGAACACTTTTCTCCTAGTTTTCTTGAAAAACATTCTTGTGCGGGCAGCAATCATACCAAGTTGCCACTTGATATCCATATCCTCGAGATCATCGGCAGGAATTTGATCCAAGTCTTTTTGGCACAATGACATGCTTTCAATACACCCTGACATTTGGGAAGCTAGGCATGCCACAAGAGCATTACACATCTCCTGGTCTTTGTCAGTCAGGCCGACAATTGAGGTTCCAGAAGGGTAAGTAGCAGAAGACTAAATCACAGGTGTGACTGGCTGTTGAGCAACGAAGGCAGTCTGATAAACAGGTTTTTATGGAGAAACTTGAGCAGTAGTTTGAACAGAAGAGCAGGACCCACCAGCAAAGTTGTAGAAGCATATCCCTATGCTATGAGTGTCTCGTGTATTGTATCTATGTGAGCATGTCTGAGTATGAGTTGTGGTAGAACTGTCTTCAGTGGCATACCACATGGTCCGGCGGACCATGTGGTCCGGCGTACCAGTTTGGTACGCTGGGTGGTTAGTCACTTAGTATATATAGGTAGTGTTAGAATGAGAGCTTAACACTTCTGAATACTTCTGTCATTTCTACACTTTCTGTGTGTGTTTCTAGAGAGAGAAACTAGAGAGAATTCTTTGTAATCTTCAAGTGATTCAATAAGAAATCTCTTATTTACATCTCGTGTTCATTACATTGATCAAAGCATGCAGTAGTAAGATCGTTTCTCGATTCTACAAAAGTAAGGAAATTCGAGGTCAGTCTCATTTGGAGCAATGAAGGCAGCATTTAGGACAATCTAGGTGGCACTTTTATTTGTAACTTTCCCCATGAGTGAATTTCCATCTCTTTCAATAGCTGCAATTTCATAGCCTCTTACTTTGTCAATGTGATCCATGTAGTCAACAGTGGCTAAGTCACTGCTTTCAAGCAGGTAGATAACATATGGAGCAAAGTCTCCAGGAAGTGACTTCAGAATTTTCTTAGATATAGCTGGCATCTCAGGTCGGATATGGTTATTCTGCATTTCACAGATGAGTCTGCAAAACTTTGTCACATGAGTCTTAAATGAGTCTCCAACAGTGTGAGCAAAGGTGTTGAAACGAAGTTTGAGGGAGTCCAGTCTTCTCTCTTTGCTCTCAATGTTTCCCTCATACTTTTTCTCAAGTTCTACCTAGATTTAATGAGCAGAGGTTGCTTCAGTGAAATGGAAAGCGATGTCATCAGACAATGCCATTTTGATACACCCGAGATCACGTTTGTCAACCTTCATCTTGTTATGTTCAGAAGGAGAATAGTCCTCAACTTTCTTTGGAACACGCCTCTGAAAAGGTGGTGGGTCAGCTCCAGCTACAGTAGCCACCGGTTCCACATAAAACACCTTAGGACCACATTTCACTGAGGTCAACAGATCATAATCCACATACTCAAGGTAACACTGAAACTTTTTCTTCCAGTCATCATAATTGGCAGCCCCAAGCAATTTAGGAGGCCTGTTATTCCCTTGGAACATTTGATTTGCAGAGGTAAACTCAGACATGGTGAAACAAGTTGTGTTTCTTCACAAGATTGCTTAATGGGTCAAACGGGTTAAGAATTTCGAAATTGCTTCAACGGATGCTAAGTTTGAGGTTAATTGCTCAAAACCTACAAAACAAACATCATGAAGCTTATTTAGTTTGAATCAGTCAAGTAATAAAGTCAAATTTGAAATTTTCAAATTTTCAAGACTATTGGTTGCTCTATTGCTGTGTTTTTGATCAATTTTCGGATTTTTAGAGAGAGAAAGTGTGGATTTCTTCATGTTTTCATCAAATTCTTCCAATTCCGAGTGTTTCCGAGATGAAAAATGATTTCTAACTGTTTCTGGAGTGATTTCGCACCTTACTGAATCATTTTCTAGTTTCAAAAGTCGCAAAATCGAAAAATCATTCGATTACAGCTTGGTCCGCAGGTCGAACTTCTGGTCCGCCGGATGGATTTTCTGGTCCGCTGGTTGGTCCGCCCATGTATCTTCATCGAAGATCTGATCCGATGATCTGGTTCGCGTAGGCAATCTTCATAATTCTGATCCGTGGTAGTTTCAGCGTACCATCTGATCCGCGACAGTTATTTCAGCGTACCATATGGTCCGCTGGTTGTAATCTGATCCGCTGGTTAATCTGATCCGGCAGTGGTCCGCAAGTACAAATCTGGTCCGCCTGTTTGATTTGGTCCAGAATTGGTCCGCTGAATTTGGTTTGGTCTGCTGGCAGAAAAGTGACCTTCACTAAAACTGACGTAACTTCAGAACCGTAAAGAGTTACAGAACCCAATACCAGGCAAAACGTTCGTCTCGACGAGATCTAGGACTTGTACCCGCCTACGGCCACTACTGTCCAGTTTTGACCCCCTAAATCCGCTTGGAAGACCTTTGTTTTTGAGTTTAAAATTTTTGAAGTATTATTTTTAGTGAAAAATGTCTGATTTTCAAGCGTTTGCGGCTATGCAAAGCACGGTACAAGCTATGCTCAATTTTGATAATGAAATAGGAACAAGTCAGAAAGTTCCCAAGCTGTTAAAGTTTGAAGATTATCAAAATTGGAAGCAACATTTTTCTGCATACATCAGCACAAACGATATTGATTTATGGATTCCAATTCAAAAGTTGTATGTACGTCCAACTGCAGATGGCGAGTATAAAGAAATTCAAGATTTTGATAAGGATGAAAGAAAAAGTTATGAGCTTGAACAAAAAGTTTATGGTTATCTTACCATGGCTTTACCTACCGAGTTGTTGCATCAATTCAGCACTTGCAAGAAAGCTAAACAATTGTGGGATGCTTTATCTGCTCGATGTGAAGGCAATGACCAATATAAGAAGAGTAGACGAAAAGTGTTGAACAAGGAATTTGAAAATTTTCAACATTATGAAAAAGAAACTATTTCTGCTCTTGTTTCAAGGTTTTCACATCTGATTAGTGAGATGAAGGTGGTTAAAATTGAAAAGACCGAGGAGGAATTGAAAGAGAAATTGATGGAAGCATTACGGGAAAAGTGGGAAAACTATGTATTATTGCTTACTCATGATAAAGAATATTCTGCATTGTCATTTCATGATTTGACCGGAAAGCTTCATGCTAGAGAGATGGAAATGATGACATCAAACAAGCCAACTGCTCAATTCCAAAATCCTGAAGTGTATCATGGTCAAAATTCTGCAAGTATCAATGCAAAGTCTAAATCTTTTGGTGTTAATTCATCAAATCCACCTCAAACAGCTTTTGTGGCTGGTCATGGTTCAGGAAATTCTGGAAATTCATCAAGAGGATGTAACTTCACTATTCCAAATCATTCGAGTTCGACTTCATATTCAGCAAAAACACCGGATGAGCACTTGTCATTAATCTCAGCTTTGTTATCTTCATATTATGGATTGCTGAATGGTGGGTTGACAACTTCTAATCTGATTGAAGAGGATTTCGATCAAATCGATCCTGATAATCTTGAGCAAATGGATATCAATTGGCAACTGGCAATGTTAGCTCAACGAGTTAAAAGATTCAAGAAAAAGACTGGATTTCAAAGTTTAAATCCAGATGGCAAAGTTGGTATTGATAAATCAAAGGAAAAATGCTTCAAATGTTCCAATTTTGGACATTTTGCTCGTGAATGTTCAAAATCAACTGCTTCGTCATCAAAGTCTCCAACAGCCTTGGTGTCTCAAGTTGATAAACAATATGATTGGGGGAAAACTTCTAATTCGCCAATTGCATTAACTGCTTTTGCTTCTGAGTCCAATGAAGGTTATGATTGGGATGCTGATGTACTTGAAGCATTTGAAAAAGCTCGAACATCAAATAAAGGCTATGATTGGGCTACTGATGAAATTAATGATGAGTCTGCATGGACTGGTTCATCTGCGATGATTGCTCAAATTGTTCATAGTGATAATGAAGAAGAAGTAACTGATTCTGAATCTGAAACAAGTGGTTCTGGAGATGGTGGCTATGAATCGGTTTGTGAGTTCTGTTCTCAGAAAGACAAGAAGATAGAAGGATTGATAAAAGAAAATGAGTTGTTGGTTGATGAAAATAAAAGAAAGATAGAAGAACTGGCAAATGAATAGAAAAAATTAGCAGATCTAATTCAAGAATTTTCTTCTCAGAAAGAAAAGTTTTCAGATTTACAAGCAGAGATTATTGAGAAAGAATCAAAATTTCAAAGTGTTAACCAAGAGTTTGAACAGAAAGTTACAAAGTTATCTGCAGAAAAGGATGAATTAGTCCAAGAAGTGAAGAAATGAAAAGATGAAGCTGAGGATACTGCAAAAGATTTTCAAAATCTTTTTGATAAATCAAAGTCCAGACTTGATACTCTTACTCAACTTTCTGGTGATCAAGCTACTAAGATTCAATCTTATCAGACTGATATGGAAAAGTTACTTGATGAGAAGAGGGAGTTGGTTAGAGTGAACAAGTTGCAAAATGCAAATTTGGATATTCAGAAAAGAAATGAAGATAAACTCGAGAAGGAATTGTTGGACGGATTAGATGAGTTAAGATTGCAAAAGTATGAAACTAATAAAGTGGCAAAGAAGCTCATTGCAACAGAAAAAGAGTTGGGTGAAGCTCATCAAAGAATTTCTGAATTAAAGATTGAAGTCATTGATTCAAAACGTCTTTTGAACAATGTTACTAATTCACAATCTTTTACAAGTTTCTTGGCAAAGGATGAGAATTTTGAAAGGATGTTCAACAAAACTGTGTCACCACCAGGAAGTCTCAAAAAAGGCGTTCATGATTTGAAAGACAAGGTTGAGACTGGTGATTATTCTGAATTTGTTAGTTCTAAATCGGTTGAAGGAAAGAAAGAGGAAAAAGGTAAGAGTACTGAAAATTCTGAAGCTCAAAAGGGTGTGTCTGGTTCTTCGTCTACAGACAAAGAGAAATTAGCAAGTTCAAACACTGACATTGATGAAACAATTGTTGATGCTCTAAAAGATCTCAAGAAAGTTAAAGCTGAATTTTCTAGGTTGGCAAAGAATGGGCATAAATCTACTGGAATGGGAGAGAAGAGTTCAGGAAGGAGTGTTGGTTTGGGATTTGAAGGAAAAGCTGATCAAGGTGGTAGTTCAAAAGTTCCAAAACAACAACAACTGAAAAGAATCAATGTGAACCAAGTAAAGAAAGATGTCTTTAAAGCTGAGAAGGTTTAACCTGAGAGATTCTACAAACTCAAGGGTTCGGAACAAATATTTTCTGACAAAGAACTCCCGCTACATTGTGTGGATGTTAAGAAAATCGCCGAAGTTTTTGTCAAGAATGTTGATCTGAAGAGCAAGAAGCCACAGGGTGCTACATATTCTTCTGGAGGATCAAATTGTGCTCCAAAGAGTCCGACTTCGAAATGGGTTCATGATCATCGACAACAGGTATATGATAATTTTTATGATCATTTTGGAGATAAATATTTTTGTGAAGCAATGCAGGTTCCAAAACGAAGAAATGTACACAATCGTTTGTGTTATAATTGCCGACAAAAAGGGCATATGGCACATGATTGTCGTGTTACTGCTGCTTCTAGTTCACGAAAAGGAAAGGTTCCACATGTTGGTAAAGCTGCCAAACAACGATTCATTGATGAATATGGCAGAGTATTTGATGAATATTCACAACCTACATTTTTCAAAACTCAAGGAAGATTTATTCCTCGTTTTCACAATGTTCCATTTGTAGGTTGTTCGTCACGATCAACTGTGACAGGTTCATCAAATACTGATTTACCAAAACAACAACACTGGAAACCTAAAGTAGTTTCGAAAGGCAATCAAGATACTGGTCGACCAGAAGCGATCCGCTTCGGGTCATTTATAAACTGATATGTTTGACCAGTGTGCAGGTACTTTTAGAAGACCTATCGGTGATTGAAAAGTTGCTGATGGAGGAGTATTCTGCTGATTTAAGTTAAATTTCATGTGATAACAATTTCAAAACTGAAATTTTCTGAAAGTTAAAAATCACAAATGAAATCACAAAGTGTGATATAAAAGCAAAAACATATCTGAGTATGTCTGATAGCGTGGGGTACACTGGTCAAAGCAAATCAAATCAATACAATAACATATCCAGATGTTATGAGTATGATTTTGCCTGAGTTTAAGATGGACAAATTATACCAGTAATCGACATGACTTATGTGCTGAAATAATTGAAATTGAAGTGTTGTTCAGCATGTTATGTTCAATATGATCCCAAGTTGTGATCTTTCTCGCAAAAGACAAAAAATAGTGTTTGGTTCTGTATTGCATTTATGTTTCATATCTGAAAAGTCAAAAAGATCTTAGGTGTGTTTTGGCATAAACTTAGAAAAATCAAAAAGATTTTCAGAGTGTTTTGATTTAAAGTTTCAAAAAGCCAAAAAGATTTTGCTTCTTATTTGTTTTCGACTGATTGACATGTGATACGAAATCAAATCTCAACACTATATCTTGGATTCTCAAAGAGAAGTTTTGCACCAAGATTAAATTGATTTTCAAAAGAAAAAGGAAACCGCGTTTCTGTCTTCTGAAATTGCAGGTTATATGTGTCAAGACTCAAGCATGGTGAAAGGGGGAATATGTTTTAACTTTCACAAGTGGATCTTGAAGTTTGAAGATGATTCAAGAGTGATCCAGCCATGCAAGCTCTATTTCTGACAAGATTTTAAGTCAAAGATCGGATGTAGCAATGTTGAAGACTGAAGACTGAAGTTTAGTTAGAAAATAGATACACTACACGTTAAGGGGGAGTTTGTAGAAGCATATCCCTATGCTATGAGTGTCTCGTGTATTGTATTTATGTGAGCATGTCTGAGTATGAGTTGTGGTAGAAATGTCTTCAGTGGCATACCACATGGTCCGGCGGACCATGTGGTCCGGCATACCGTACGCTGGGTGGTTAGTCACTTAGTATAAATAGGTAGTGTTAGAATGAGAGCTTAACACTTCTGAATACTTCTGTCATTTCTACACTTTCTGTGTGTGTTTCTAGAGAGAGAAACTAGAGAGAATTCTTTGTAATCTTCAAGTGATTCAATAAGAAATCTCTTATTTACATCTCGTGTTCATTACATTGATCAAAGCATGCAGTAGTAAGATTGTTTCTCGATTCTAAAAAAGTAAGGAAATTCGAGGTCAGTCTCATTTGGAGCAATGAAGGCAGCATTTGGGACAATCTCGGTGGCACTTTTATTTGTAACTTTCCCCATGAGTGAATTTCCATCTCTTTCAATAGCTGCAATTTCATAGCCTCTTACTTTGTCAATGAGATCCATGTAGTCAACAGTGGCTAAGTCACTGCTTTCAAGCAGGTAGATAACATATGGAGCAAAGTCTCCAGGAAGTGACTTCAGAATTTTCTTAGATATAGCTGGCATCTCAGGTCGGATTTGGTTATTCTGCATTTCACAGATGAGTCTGCAAAACTTTGTCACATGAGTCTCAAATGAGTCTCCAACAGTGTGAGCAAAGGTGTTGAAACGAAGTTTGAGGGAGTCCAGTCTTCTCTCTTTGCTCTCAATGTTTCCCTCATACTTTTTCTCAAGTGCTACCCAGATTTAATGAGCAGAGGTTGCTTCAGTGAAATGGAAAGCGATGTCATCAGACAATGCCATTTTGATACACCCGAGATCACGTTTGTCAACCTTCATCTGGTTATGTTCAGAAGGAGAATAGTCCTCAACTTTCTTTGGAACACGCCTCTGAGGAGGTGGTGGGTCAGCTCCAGCTACAGTAGCCACTGGTTCCACATAAAACACCTTAGGACCACATTTCACTGAGGTCAACAAATCATAATCCACATACTCAAGGTAACACTGAAACTTTTTCTTCCAGTCATCATAATTGGCAGCCCCAAGCAATTTAGGAGGCCTGTTATTCCCTTGGAACATTTGATTTGCAGAGCTAAACTCAGACATGGTGAAACAAGTTGTGTTTCTTCACAAGATTGCTTAATGGGTCAAACGGGTTGAGAATTAAGAAATTGCTTCAACGGATGCTAAGATTGAGGTTAATTGCTCAAAACCTACAAAACAAACATCATGAAGCTTATTTAGTTTAAATCAGTCAAGTAATAAAGTCAAATTTGAAATTTTCAAATTTTCAAGACTTAGAAAAATTTCTTGCCATGTTCTTGAGCATAATCACCAGGTTAAAATCAAATTTCATGAAATCAAGTTTTTATTGCACCAATAGTTTAGGAATTTTCTTAGGAACAAATTTGTTAACTACAACAAGCTCTAAAAACCACTTAATTTATGTGAAATCGGATCAAACAGTGATTCTTATGAAAAACTTCCAAGGACATAATTTTTGCTCTAAAATCTTCAATACTTGATGTTTTGAGTGACTCAAGTTGCTATCATCCCTAAATCATGAGTCTAACATGTATACATGTTCAATTTTGACTCAAAATCAGTGAAAGATAGACTTTATTTTTCCAAAGAAACGCACAACACGTATGCTCTGTGTTCACATAAATCTGAAAATTTAAAAAATTGACCCATTTGTTGTGATTATTGATGAAATCTAAGCATTCCAACAGATTCCTTGTGAAATTTCGTTCAAAATGGTTCAAGGAATCATACAAATAACTAGATTTGATGACTTGAATGAGTGATTCTTCAAGTTTTTGAGAAAACTCAAGAATATGAAGAACAATGGCTCTGATACCATTTTTCAGGACCAAATTTGAGCCTTTTCTCATCCAAAGCACAGATTCAAGTGTGGAAATCATGAATCCATGATCAAATCGTGTAGTTTAATTGTATGTTGAAATGCTTAGATTTCATGTCTGAAACTCAAGAACACGAGGGTTTTCACACACAAGTGCTCTCTCTTCAAACAGCCGTCCAAAAGCTTATTTAGGGTTATTCTCATGTTGCTATTTATACTAGAGAGAGCACAGGTCGTTATTGCACTGAAATCAAGAGAATGTTATTGAAGTTAGTGAAATTTATGACATCAGACTGACGACATTGCCAAGAACAATGTTGAGATCGCCAAGGGTAATGCTGAGATCGCCAAGACAACTTGGTGAGCTCGCCAAACCTTGGTGAGGTCGCCAAGACTTGGTGAGCTCGCCAAGGGTTGGCGAGGTCGCCAAGACTAAGTCACCAAATCGCCAAGACCAAGTTCAGATCGCTAACATTCTTGGTGAAGTCGCCAAGAATGTTGGTGAGGTCGCCAAGAAAGTTGGTGAGGTCGCCAAGAAAGTTCAGAAATCACTAAGTACAGTCCGGAAAAGTCAATTATCATTATTGAATCACTAAGGGTTGTTATTACGAAGACACATTCAATTATTAACATTAGCTAAGTAGATAATCATGAGATGACCCAGAATTTGGATTCAGACATTCACACTACAATTGAAATGTACAAGGGCAGTTTCTTCAATATCAATAATCAACACAAGTTAAGACATTAAATATGAAATACAAAACATCAAACACTTGGGTGATTAATACAAGCATCAAGATAATTGTCAAAGTACAAGATACAAGCAAAGTGAAAAATATACAATTGAGCTCAAATGCTAAGGATGCTATGTTTGAGTTGTCACCAACCCTATAAAGTTCTTACATATACATTGAAGAACATGATAAATGAAGTGAATGTAGGATTATATTGATAACCGAATGATTACATAATACCTACCACACCCATACAAAGACTCGAGAACAAGGATTTACCGAGTACTTGAGCCCCAAACTTAAGAACAAGAATGTTCTTGAGCCCTTGCAACTTAAAGACTAGACTCTCATCTGAGCACTTTGTGCTTCTGCGTATTTGTGTATTTTATATCCTCCGTGGGATATGTCTATTTATAGACTAACCTATGATGGAAAACTATTAAAAACATTAAATAATAAAGCAAATAACTATAATTGTCACTTGTGCCAATCTTCGTTTAGTAAGAGTCTTCGGATCCTCATAACATTCACCGAGTTGTAGGACGGTAGAATGTTTAATAGTAAGTGGCTGGTTGAATAAATCACATCTAACCAAATCAGTCCGTCTTCACTCAGTCTTAGAAAGTTGGCGAATATCATTCCCAACAGTCTCCTCCTATTTGGTAGATGGCATATTCAACACTTTGTGACATTTGGATGATATTTTCGCCTTCAGGTTAAGATGTCTTCAAGGATTCAATATAATTGAGAATTCTTCAATTGTTGAATGATAATTCAATCATATTGAATGTACCTTCTAGGATATCAAACCAAAATATTTTTCAAACAAATAAACCACTTCACTTCTATTGACTGATCTTGCCTTTGTTTTTACCATCTTTGTGGCTCAAGGACGCTTCAAAGATTAGTAGTTTTGCTAAAATCAGTGCAAAAAAAGGTCTCATCATGTTCTCCCCCCCCCCCTGACTTTTGCATCCGATAGCAAAGAAATAGAACTTCTAATCTGGACTTCATCAAATAGAATAGAAAGTTCCTCCAGACAATATCGTTAACCGGAAAATATTCACCCAAATTTGTTGTGCAATTCCCAAATAGAAACATGTTATCTTTTTCACCTATTTCTAGAGTGGTGGCAATAATCGAGTCGAATTTGTGAATAAAAATCTTAAACAGAGGCTTTGTCTTGAACTAAACCTATCTGAGCAGAATTTTTATGTGATAACCAAAGAGAGCTTCAACATAATTCCAATCCATAGTCAAATTTGAATAGTAGCAGTACCCTTAACCTTCCATTTATCAAGCCCCATAGAAAAAATAAATCCAACCAGAAGCTTTAACATGGTCTTGACCCACATAAAATAATCGAGCAAAAGCTTCAAGTGATTAGAAATAAAATCCGAACCGATGTACCCATGATACTGACCTGAGATACATTGGACTCTTTGATCGGAGAAACATTTTCTGATAGCCGGTGGACAAGAGTATTACTAGCGACCACAAGACCTGAACAGAAGTGCTTTCTTAGTTTATATCAACATCTCCGGTGACCTGAAAGTTTCTCCGATGTCTTGAACGGTGACCGGAACTTGAACATCAACTCCGAATAATAGAACTTGAACCAGTAGTGCCTCCTTCGGTGGTCGGGGTCTGATGGTTTTCTGGTGATATGAACCAGAATAGGGGCACCTCCGAGATAAGTTATTCACCCGAGATAACTTACCTCGGTTGAGTTACCTCGGGCCAGTTACTCAGCGATTACCTAGGGTACCCATTTACCTCGGAGCCAAGATATCTCGGATCTGTAACTCCGACAGTGGTTACCTCGGAGGTTATCTCGGATGGCTTATTACCTCGGGTGGAGGTTATGCCGGGAACATGTTATCTCGGAGAGCGTCTGTGAAATGAACCAATTTTTGATATTGAGAAGATTGATTCAATTTGAAACAAGTAGCTAATATTACTCAATGAAACGTTACAAACCGATTAGCATAGTGAACAATACTAATGACAATAAGAAGGAGATGGGAAACAAGGATCAATGAACCATAGATTTTGGTGAGAAAAGAAGATCACATACTTGATGACAGGAGATAATCATACTTCAACAATAATATTCGATGCCCTCAATTGTTCTCCGTCATATCTTTTTATCATCATGGAGTTGGGTCTTTGGGCTTTTAACTTGGTTAGGTTAAATGGGCTCATGTCATTCGGCCCATTCATAACATTACCCCTCCCTTTCACATTCACCTTGAGGACAAGGTGCATATGAAGACGTTGAAGGAGCTGCCTTCAATTTGCTTCCCAACTGACTGCATAATCTGAAGTGTGATGTAGGAAACTGGCGATGTTAGGAGGTGTATGTCCATACAAGGCCTCAAACAAAGTAATGTCCAAGTGCATAAAAAAAATTTCTTCAGGGCGCATAGAAGTAAACGTCAAGGATGTTACATCCTGATGAAAACCAACTTCAAATAAGTCAACAATAGCGAACATTGTGCGGAATTCTATAATGTCAACATTTCCATCACTTGGTATTTCGAAATCCAAGTTGGCCTTTGCAACAATGATCTGCAAGATATTCAAACTACCTTCACTCCAAATAAAAGCTCGTGGTAGCATCACATCAGGTGGCTCCCATTCTTTAAACCAACTTAACAATTTCACAAGAAGAATTAAGCTTCCATAAAGTTCCCGATCAGACACCAAGGAGCTCATTAATATTTTACTAGCAAATTCAATTATCCCCTCTTGGCCAAGATAACGAATAAAGCAGGCATAATGTTCCAATTTGACTAAAAAAATTTCATCTGTGACAACTTCAGAAAATAGTTTATGTTTAGAGGGACCCGTAATAAGAGAACTCCAGATCACAATGTTTTTATGTAATGAAATATCAAACACTAAGGTGGCGTTTGGTTCACGGAATGTAATGTAATTGGAATTGTAATATTTTCCTTTTAAACTTGTGCTTAAGTTGAGTAAGGAAGTGGCTTGAAATACAATGAATTCCTTTACTCAATGGAATTTAGAAATCCTTCACTTTAACGAAGGAAAGTAACATGACCTCAAATTCCATTGATTAAAGGAATTCATTGTATTCCAAACTCCTTCCTTACCCAACTTAAGCACAACTTTAAAAGGAAAACTTTACAATTCCAATTACATTACATTCCGTGAACCAAACGCCACCTAAGTTTGCAATAGGTATGAAATCAGTCTGTTTGGAACACAAGTGAAGTAAATACGATAAATGATGCACTTCCGAGTTGAACCCATGACGAAAATCATACCAGTGACGGTGATCTCGAAGCCGAACAAGACTAAAATTGATGCATGCATGTAAAATAGAAATTAGGGTCACTTTAGGAGGTTGAAACCACTCGAGCGGTAGTCGTCGAAAACATACCAGCGGCATCAAATAATCACAAAATCCCACATAGTCCTCAGTCATGGGAAGCCAAGAAACCTTGTTTTTATCCACCAGTTGATCAAAAAGTTGAAAAGCCACCATGAAATATCTATAATATGATAGAAAATCAAATATTAGGCATTTCCATGGACTAAGGAACCATAAGTTTTTTTGGTGGACAATGTTCACGATCATGACAATCTCCAAAATAATAGCATATGCCACTGTTGTCGCAATAGAAGTACATGTGAGGCTAATAGCTAAGCCTATATAATTTCTATAAATGTCAATTTGGCTCTCAAGCACCTGGGACGGTTTGCGATATACAGACAATCAATGTAGTTTCACATTCCAACCCGTATCTATCCACCAGAAGAACTTGGTTGTGACTGCGTTCATCTTTCGGAAGGTGAAATTGCCTTGTGCACTACCAAATCGACATCGGACAGTTAATGTATCAGTGAGGGCGACTACAACAATAATTGGAGCAAGGTGCCTTTGGAAATAATCACTATCAAGAGTGGAAACAAGCACAAAATGGTTTTGGGTAACGTTGTGTTCTATGAACAAGGCCATGTAGCTACCGTTAATGCCTACAAAATTTAGTGCTCGAAAGAGGACTGTTAGGGCACCAGGGAAGAACAAACCAACGATAAGATGAATTCCACCGAAGTTGTGGCTGAATATAACGAAAATGAGGATGTCATTTAGTGCCATTCCATGAAGTAAGTGGAATGGTATGCCCTTTGCATAGAAACACAATGGCAAGGTCAGATGTCCATCATGCAAACCTCCTAAAAACATTGGCATAAAATGGAGATGTGAAGGTAAGGAGCTGTGGTTGTGCGATTCATTAATCCAGCATGTTAGAAACTTTAGTGGCGTTGTTTTCTTTAAGCCAATTTCAAAATAAACCTTGACGAAGTCCACATCAGAAAAGACATATGCAGCATGGTCTCTGCTATTTTTAAAGAACCCATACAGCAATATATTATGTGAGCAGCAAGAAGCCCGCACGCCATCATCACCCATGTTCTCAAACAGTTGGAATGCGTCCATAAGTGTTCTTGAGTGCAGAAACCCATCAAACATAGAAGTGTACACAACTGTATGCAGATAGCCCAGACTTTGATATCTATGTTTAACATTTTTTTCCGCATTTGCAGATGTGCAGGGCCTCTCTAAGCCAGTAACTATTATATGAAAATCAGTAAGAACCTTAGAGTTTGTACCCCAAATTGGTGTAAGTGCATCTTGATCCATGAGTACTCGAGCTAGTGGTATGGGTATGCCCGGTTTCCATGAAATTGAGTGAATAACTAGTGAATCAAGCATGTTTAATTGGGCAGATATGATGTTATTTACTATGGAACCACTACCAAGCCACCTTAGATTCGGATGTTTGCACTTAGAAGAAGCAACAACATCATAATCTTTACGCTTGGCCATACAATTCTCATTCAAATCATCAGCCAGGACTACATATAAACTAGGTTTAACATTGTCAAGCACAAACACAGAATTTAATATATTAATCTGAGCAACCTTTACATCTAATGACTTAGTGATAGTAACCCTTGATTCAGATTGGATGTTGAAGTCCTCGTCAGCAATGGTTTCATCAACTTCATTGTCAATTTCATTATGAATACAATCAGGCATTTCATCAAACATGTTTTGAGCATTATGAATCAGTCAATTGGTAGCATTTTCAGAGAGAATAATAGGACCAGGATCAAAACTAAAGTTTCTCCTTAACCAATCAACCCAAAAATATGAAGTAGAGCCATCGAAGAAAGTAGCAAAACGACCACTATAACCATACTTTATAAAAAAAATCCGTAACAAAAGGAGGATCAACAAGAGGGTAAAGGACAGGAAGATGTGGGGGTAGATATAGAGATTACCTCAACAGATGCAACTAAACCCTCCATTGTAGTAGAAAATTGAATATTATCATGTCCATATGCACACACAGAACCATCGATAGATTCATCGTCACCATGAGAATCAACTTCGCTAGCATCATTACTTATTTCCGAATCGTCAAAATTGTAAATAGAAGGCCTCGAGGGATTAGGAATCAATGGCTCAACCACAATCGATTGAGAAGGAAGAACCTCAGTTATACGTTCAATCGAACCAGATTCATTAGATATATATGTAGAGACATCGGTTGGAGCCGATAAATCCGGCGAACCATATCGCTTACATAAGGCAACCATGAAGGAATTCCAATCAGTGACTTGACGAATCCGTTGAACCAAATCAAACCACTCGGAAATATCATCATCTAAATGAAATGAAGAGATGGCTAAACGATTTGTATCAGAGATGGAGTAAAAATCGAAATACCGATCAGCCTGTGCGAGCCATCGATATGGATTATCACCAGCGAAAGAAGGCAGGCGTGGCCCTAAGATGTGATGAAATCCTCGCGAGTTCAATTCAACGTCAGCCATAGTTGCTAACGAAGCAATGAAAGCACCAATGAAATGAACCAATTTTTGATATTGAGAAGATTGATTCAATTTGAAACAAGTAGCTAATATTACTCAATGAAACGTTACAAACCGATTAGCATAGTGAACAATACTAATGACAATAAGAAGGAGATGGGAAACAAGGATCAATGAACCATAGATTTTGGTGAGAAGAGAAGATCACAGACTTGATGAGAGGAGATAATCATACTTCAACAATAATATTCGATGCCCTCAATTGTTCTCCGTCATATCTTTTTATCATCATGGAGTTGGGTCTTTGGGCTTTTAACTTGGTTAGGTTAAATGGGCTCATGTCATTCGGCCCATTCATAACAGTATGAGGTTTTCTCAGATCAGTTGAACCCAACTAGTCATCACCTTCTTTGTTTTGAAGAAACAACAACCCTAATATCAAACCAGATCTCCATCTTCATCTGTTGTCAACCACGTAAACTGAGAACCCAGAACGAGCTACGTAACCTTTGTTGCATTCATCATAGATGATCTTCAAAACTGAGTCGATATACCGGCGGCATGTGGCAACACCGGCGATTGTGGTTGATCGGAGATGTAGACAGAAGCCAACACCGACGGACTGATTTAGGACAGAAGCTATTACCAGTGATCTAGACGTGAACAGTGGCTTTCCGATTGCCTGTAGTGAGCGGATTGCACTTCCGCTGGTCTGAAAGTTTTCCGGTGAACTGAAACAGAACATGGTGCTTCCTAGATAAAATATTACACCCGAGATAAGTTATCTCGGGAGTTTTATCTCGGACAGTCACTTACTCCGGCGATTACCTCGGGCACTTGAAGTTATCAAGGATACGGAAATCCAGTCAGTTACCTCGGACAGAAGAGGTTATCTCGGGCATCTGGTTTACGTCGGAGATGGTTATCTAGGATGAAAACCCAGTTATCTCGGACGAATTTTATCTCGGGCATACCCAGTTATCTCGATCAAGGACTTATGTCGGGAGGCAGAAGTCATCTCGGGTACTTACATTGGAAGCTTGGTTATCTCGGATGTTATCTCGGGACAACATCTATCTCTGGTCAAAAGATTACGTCGGAGATGGTTTTCGGTTATCTCTGACGCTTCACACAGTTACTTTGGAGAAGAACGTTATCTCGGGTGGCATTTCCAGTTATCTCGAACTGAATAATTACCTCAGGAGGACTGTTATTCCAGCTGGTTCCTTCGGATGACAAACCTGGTTGCTCTGGTTGGAGGTTATACCGGCTACTGACCCATGCCGGTTTCATGTTACTCCGGCGAAGTAACATCAGGTTATCTCGATTTAGGGTGGGGGTATGGTTGTTTCAAAAAAAATTTGAAGCAAACTTTTTAACCAATGGGAGGAGAGATGAGAAGTTTGTAGATTTTTTTTTTTTGAACAGCAACTCCATTAAAACGGGAACAACTTCCCTAGCGAGCAGCTAGAGACGCCCCCAAAACACCAAAACAAATTACATCAAAGAGCAATTATCCCAATGTATACTACCTTTACATCTATTTTCAATCCACACTTTACACCAACTCATAATCTCATTAATGACTTTGCTAAACGAAGGCACCGCCCCATTAAAGATCACGTTATTCCTTTCTTTCCACACGAACCAACACGAGGAAAGCACAATACCTTGAACCACATCTTTTTTCTTGTCCACAATCTCCGGCATCTCGTATACTTTCACCAAGTCCTCAAAAGAGAAAACAATGAAGTTTGTAGATTAGTTGTAAAATGGAGGGTATGGTTGTTTAAGAAGTTGGAGGTGAAATTTGGTTATTTTATGAAGTGGGGACCACCCAAACACACACAATCTTGTCGCCGATGCTCGACAAAAACATACCGAAAACATATGCCGTTTGCCGATGCCGAGCCATGCCGAAGAGGGGGGAGTACGTTGCCGAATTGTTGCCGAGAATTAAAGGGTTTGCCGAGGTATACCCCTACTGTAACATCCCAAAATTCATAAATACATGATATATATATTAAATACGTGTTTATATTATAAATACGTAAACTTGATTGATAAATATGGTAAGTCTATATATTGGATAGGTTGTATGTGTTAGAAATATGCATTTGATAGCCAATGTAATGAATTGCGCATAAATGAATGTGTTAAACATGAGAGAAAGTAAAATATAAGATGAATAATGTGTTTATATGAATAGCATGATGATACATGAATCATTTGATGGATATATACATATAAATACGTGTGATAATAGCTAACAGAAAAGTAAAAGGGCTAAAAGCGTAATTATTGTAAAGATATAAACATATACAAGTATTATACGTATTTATATTCATTATAAGTATTTTGAAGATTAGAATATAGTAAAGATATATCCTAATATGATTCGTAACATGAAATGATAAGTATTGTAAAGTTTGAGGGGCTAAAACGTAATTTAGCAATTAATAAAGAAAATATATATAACTATATATATATGTTATCATACGATTCCCGAGCCTTAGAAACCTTAGAAAATATAAGAAATATGTCCCCTAATGTTTTGGTACATAAAATGATAAAAGGTTAGAAGTTTAGGGGCCTAGAGTGCACCAAACCAAACCACAAGGGCTGAAATTGCCAAAAACCAAAATCTGGCCAGAAACCATGTCCGTCGCGTATCGCCTAGACCTGTCCTCCCTTTGGCGCGATACGCGAAGCAACCAGTTACAGCAGAATTGTTCCAGGTCGTTTTTGAGCCACGTTTCAGCCTTGTTTCACACGATTAGCATCTCCAGACGTCAAATTACTTCGACTAGTCACTCCCTTACGTGTTGCTAGACCCAGACGCCCCTTTCCCCTATAAATACCGGATCAAACAACTTCTCAAACTCGCCAATTTCGTGATAAATCAACCCAAAAACCCCATTTCGCACCAGAAACTTCGACGGAGCAATTCGAGCACACCGGAAGGAATTAGGAGCTGAATTTCTGCAGTCACCCCTTATTTGGTATGCTTAACAATAACCTCTTTCAGTTTTTCTTAATTCGATCTCTAAGTATGGTTTCTAGAAATGATCCAAAATTAGGGTTCTTGAGCTTGTTTTGATAAAATCGGGTGATCGGGTGGGAATTAGGGTCTGAATTTTTGTAGGTAATCATAAAATGATGTATTTTAAGAAAGCCCTAAGTTTATTTCACATTTGGAAAAGGTTTGGTAAAGGTTTTATTAACGGGTCAAAATTAGGGTTTTCATAACGTTACTCTGCCCAAATTGACTAAACGACGTTGAATTAAGCTTCGATCTTTTAAAGGGTATTATAAAATGTTATAATGGATAAAACCCTAAGTTGGTTTGAATTAAAAATGAGTTTTGATTATAAAACGAGAAATTCATGAAATTAGGGTTTCTAAATAAAGATAATTATTATAAAATAATCCGGAGGGTATGGGTACTTGATTTTTGGTCTTTTAACATGTTTATATATATAATAAGAATATATGAAAGTAAATTGGCTATATAATCAAGTATTTAAAATACCGAGCTAATCGGATATTAGAGGTTCGCGCGGACCGGAAGGGTAGGCACCTGTACACTGGGGTTTCTGGCAATAGCGGGGGTGTCGCCATCCCATCTGGGCAATGGCATCCCAACACTGGGCGATCCCGAAGTGAGTGTCTACTTATAGGAATGCGCGTCTTCATAATTATAAATAAAAATGTTATTATGCCTATAAGGGCATTTTGGTCATTTTAACCTTAAAAGAGATAAACCCTAATAAAGTATTATTAGGATAATAGGATATAGGTATTATTTATAATGACTTTGCATTAACGCAATCCGATACGCGATTAGGTTAATTGTGGACCATAACGGAGGTTCTGTCTGAATAACTGATTAAAGATATCAGGTGAGTTCTATGAGCCCACTTTTAAATGTTTTAATGTTTTAAATGTTTTAAATGTTTTAAATGTTTTCGGGCTAGTATACATACAATACTTGTGAACATATTTTCAAGATAATTGTGACTATATATATATACGTGTTATATGATGAAATTGTTGTTGAATTGCTTATACATGTTATGGAAATATGTTGACTATAATGTGATGTGTATATACTTGTTTTGAAATTAGGTGGCCAAGTGACTAGGGAGTTGTTAGTAAACGTTTAGTGAATATGTATGATTATATGAGAACAGCTGGTGCATTTGCTTGTATTAATATGTGGTGGATACGCCGATGGTACATCCTATATATATACATAGTAATATAAGTTACCCGGTATATCGAAAGTGTGGAGGATACGCCGCTGGTACATCCTGTATACATACACCTAGGTAAATTGGGGGATATCCATTTGTTGCAGTATATGAATGCCTTATCACTGTTTAATAACAAACCTAAAGCATCTGGTTATTTAACTAGAAGTAGGTAGTATATACGATCGGATAATAAGTCATTAAGATGAGAAAATGACCTAACAGGGATAAAGCATGAGTTGCTACTAGAACCTAATAGAGTTGAAGCATGAGTTGCTAATATGACTTATTAGAGTTAGAGCATGTGTTGCTACTGAAGACGAAGGGTCGCTGCTTCCCCATAGTGGTGGCTTAGGGAACCGTGTACGGACGGAGCGGCAGTCGGACATCGCAAAAGCTATCTTACGAAAAAGGGTAGGATGACGATTGCAGTGGCGGGCGAACCTTTCGAAGGAGATGAAGAATGAGGAGACGCTGCTTCCCCATAGTGGTGGCTTAGGGAACCGTGTACGGACGGAGCTGCATTGGGCCGTTGTAATAACTATCCTTCGAGATCGGACGGAGTGTGCAGTGGCGGGCGGACTCTTCATCGAGAACCAAATTAGTTGGTTGAATATAGTGACCTAGAAGTTTAGCCTAGGGTCATGATTAAGATGATAAGATATATTATCATAGTACATACGTGTTAGAATTTATGTGTGATTTATAAATGTGTGTTGTAGAACCAGGTAAACACTTTAACGGTTTTGAACTAAACGGTAGAACTCACCAGCGTAAGCTGACTTTTTAAAAGTATGTATGCTAGGTTCTGCAGAGACGTTTAGAAGTAAAGGCACGGATCTTGTGAGGACGGGATAATCGGGAAAGCTATCAAGGAAGGATTTCTGGCAAGCTGGCTTAGTTATAGATTTCGTATTCATAATTAGTTATAATTATGTACAATATCTCTCTTACTGTAGTACTTGGCTTATATAAATAAAAGTTTTAAATTTCCGCTGCTTAATATCTCTGTTGATACCTTGTGTTCATGAGTAAATCCGATTCGTGACCCCTCCTAGCGCCAAGTCTGGGAGTGGGCGCCACACCTACCCTTACATATTCAATGTAGGTTACTTGGAACTTGGATTTTATCGAAGAGAGAGACATGTGGGGGACCAAGAGTTGCATTGGCAAATTCTTTTAACTTGCAGATTCTTGTCTTATCCCTTGAGAAAGTCACCTAAAAATGTCTTTATTATCGACAAAAGACAAAGATGACAAGTTGAATATCTTTAACCTTTGACAAAGGATAGTACACCTTTAATTTTTTGACAAAAAGCAAGCAGAATGTGACATAACATCTTCTTTCTCGAAAACCCACCCTAGAAACTTACATAGTTTTTACCGGCCACCAAAACCTCATCGTAAGAACCCTTTGAATAATGAAACCCAGATCTCAACACAGATTTTTCTTGAGTTATTTTTAAGAGAGAGAAATATGGTATATTTGCAAGTGGGTACGGGTAAGATAAGATAAGGTATGGGGAAAGAGATAATGTCTAGATAAGTGTCAGACAATCATATCTCCTCTATTTTTTTTTTTTGAACAACAACTTCTATTACACCAACAAAGGGCAACAACACACCTCCTAGCGAGCAGCCAGGAGGGAAACAAAACAACACCAAACAAAAGAAAGCAAAACCCACACAGCCCACAGGCCTTACATCAAGAACTTATCCCAAATTTTCCAACTAAGGCTAGACCAATGACCTCTATGTTTGACCCACAAGAAACTCAAACACTTAACTTCCTTGAAGATGTTGGAGATGATCGGCTTCTTGCTCTCGAAAATAGAATCGTTCCTCGACTTCCAAAGCACCCAACACGTAGTAAGAATGATAGCAATGAAGATCATCTTAGCCTTCTTATCAAAATGCGAATCTTCTATCAACTTGAGAAGGTCCCCAAGATCGAAGGCATAGATCGGAGGAACTTTGCACCACCTTGACACCAACCCCCACACCCCCGAAGCAACACGACAGCCCATCATCACATGAAACGCAGACTCGTCGGCATCCTTACAAAGATCACAGGAGAGGTCATCGATGTTAACCCTTCGCCGAGAAAGCGCCTCCTTTGTGGCTATGCGATCCTTTAGGCATCTCAAAAAATGGATATTGACCTTGTTTGGAACAAGCTTATTCCAAGGCATAATGATCCCTTCAACCGGAAAGGAATTCCTAAGACAAAGAGCCTTCACACTCGCCACCGAGAAGATCCCGCTACTATCACCCCTCCAAACACACCTATTCCCTTGGACATGGATGAGACTTTTGAGGTCAACAAAATCCTCCCGGAGCATATTAGCCGATCTGACAATGTTAACCCAAGTTCCTCCCAGCTCCTTCCTACAAGGAATAAAGTCAACCCCATTACCTTTTTCATGGAAAGCTTTGATTATTTTCCGCCAAAGCCGGTCAGGTTCGTTATGAAATCTCCACACCCATTTCGCAATGAGACTTCGATTAGATAAGCTAAACGGGACGAGGCCCAAGCCACCACATTCAACCGGTTTAGCCACCTCCTCTTTACTAACCCAATGGATGCATTTCTTGTCCCCATTACAACTCCCCCATAAGAAACGGGCACGAATGCTTTCTAATTTTTGAAGGATTTTAACCGGGGCTTTGTATAAAGAAAGGTAATACGAAGGGAGGCTTTCCAAGACGGCTTTGGCAAGAACAAGCCTACCACCAATAGAGAGATTCCGGGCTTTCCATCTAGATAATCTAGATTCAAAAGTCTTTAAGACCTCCTCCCAACTTTTGACTCTATTCATATTAGCCCCAACGATGAGCCCGAGATACTTAAACGGAAACACCCCACTCGAACAATTAAACAGCCCTGCCTTATCATCGATCTCTCCTGCCTCAACATTTAACCCATAAAGAGCACATTTATTGATGTTAATTTTCAGGCCCGAAGTCATGCCAAACACTCTAAGGATACGAACAAGGTTGGCAACGTTTTGAGAAGACCATTGACCAACAACGAGAGCATCGTCGGCAAAAAGAATATGGGAGACACACGGCCCCCCATTCGGCGTAACAAACCCATGGAAAATCCCCAACTCGACCGCCTTCTTCATCATCCAATTAAACGCCTCCATTATGATTATAAATGGGAAAGGCGAAAGAGGGTCCCCTTGCCGAACCCCTTTCTCACATTGGAATTCCCAAGTCGGAGAACCATTCACTAGAACCGAAGTCCTAGAAGCTTCAAGACACCCACGGATCCACATTCTCCACCCCGACGGAAAGTTCATTTGGTCCATGATCGAGTCAAGGAAACTCCAATCCACCGAATCGAAAGCCTTCTCGAAATCTATTTTAAAAATAAGCGAGGGGATATGTCGTTTTTTAGCCCATGCCACCAACTCATTCACAATCAAAACCCCGTCCAGAATGCTCCTACCGGACAAGATGGCCATCTGCTCTTCCGAGATAACACTAGAAAGGGGGCCTTTCACCCGGTTAGCTAAGACTTTAGAGATCACCTTAGGGATGATACCCACTAGGCTAATGGGCCGGAAATCCGAAAGAGATGAGGGATCCTGATTTTTAGCAAGAAGATGGATTAAAGCCGCCCCACACCCATTTCCAATCTTCCCATCAGCAAAGAAGCATTTGAGAATATTGAAAAAGTCCTCCTCGAACCAAGACCAGAATTTCTTTAAGAAAGCAAACGTAAACCCATCCGGGCCCGGGGCCTTATCACTACCGCAATCCCAAACCGCAGATTTGATTTCCTGTTTAGTGAACTCGATTCCAAGGGCCATACTATCCAAGTCAGAAATTTTGTTAATGCCCCTGCATTCAATGTCAGGCCTCCAATCCAGATTTCTTTTAAATTTATTTCTAAAGAAGGTATACACTTCCTTTTTCACTTTGATCGGATCAGACAAGCAACTGCCATTGACAATTAACCCATTGATTCTAGTAGCAGATAAATTAGAGTTAACCATACCGTGAAAAAAGCTAGTATTGGCATCTCCATCAATCGCCCACTTGATCCTTCCTTTCTGCTTTAAGTTTTCAATCCGGGCATCTTCTATAGATTTAAGGCAGAGTTTCGCTTCCTCCCATGACTTCGATTCCTCATCGCTTAAGGGGAACAGGGACGCAATAACCTCCATCTCCTTACATACCTTCTCAGCGTTAGCCTTGCTTCAAGAGAATCCTGCGCCACCTTATTCCTCCAGCATTTAATGTCAGCTTTGAGTTTTTTGAGTTTCTTAAGCAGGGAACAATCGGGTCTGTCCCCTAACTCCGGAGTAAAACCCTCCAAGCTATTCCGAACAGTAGTCTCGAACTCCGGGTGTTTCATCCAGGAGTTGAAAAGTTTGAAGTATGAAGGCCCAAAGTCATCATGTGCCAGTTTTAGGAGAATCGGGTTATGGTCCGACCACCCCCGGGGGAGGGCCTTGACAGCAGCCACCGGCCACTTCAAAAACACCTGATCACACACCAGGAATCTGTCGATCTTGCTGAAACTTTTTCCGAGACCTTCCATATAAGTAAATTTGTCACCCCCCATTGCAAACTCTTTTAGCCCAGCCTCATCAATGAATTGGTTGAACGCATCAGCACCTCTTCGATTGAAGGCAGAAAACCGACGTTCGTCACGAGACAGGACTTCGTTGAAATCCCCGACAAAAATCCACCATCCCTGCATCGAATTTTCAAGCCCAAAAGTTTCCTCCATAGCTCTCTCTTTTCCGTATGACCTTGAGGATAGTAAACATTGACAAAATTCACAATCTCCGGAAGACCCAAAATCGAACCGGTAACAATAAGGAAGTTCACGTCCTTAACAACTTTGAGAAATTTGAATCTGGATTTGTCCCAAACGCTCAACAATCCGCCCGATTTACCTCTTGCATTAACCCAATCCCAACCTATCTCACCCTTCCCCCACATCTTTTGCACCTGAATCTTTTCTCCATCTTTGGCCAAAGTTTCTTGAAGGCAAAGAAAGCAGAAACGATTGGCCTTCTTGAGCTCATTCACCCAAAGGATCTTGTGAAGATCCCTCACCCCTCTAATGTTAAGAGAAAGGCAATCCATTACACCGATCTTTTTTCACCCAGCACCACCTTGGCAACCAGCTCTTCACCCCCTTCCAGTTGCACCCCCAGGCACGCAGCGACGTTAATCGTATCATCGATCTCATCCCCCACCTCCTTGTCTACGAGATAATCGCTCCTATTAGTCTCCAGGCCAGAACTGAAGATCCCCTTCTTTCTTGGGATATCCGAAATACCCCCAGACGCCTCACTGGTTGACCCCCTTTTGCTCATAGATCTCAAAATAGGCCCAGAGTAAACATTGGTCCCTTTCCCTTTTTTCCTAGGCCCGGGTTTTAAGTTGGGCCCTAGATAGACATTATTGTTATCAAAACTAGAAGTCGAAGACCCGAGCCCAATCTTCTTAATCATATTAGACACATCTTCTGAGTTTCCATGGGACCCACTACATTCCCCGCCAACTCCAGCCTTTTCGGAATCCCCATGCATGTTGGAACCATTAACCGCCGCCAAAGCATCCTGACACCCACTCTCCGCATCCTGCCACGCCTGCCTTGGAGGGTACGTAGCCGAATCAGCCAGACCCTTGAAGCTCCCATCGGAATTTGATTCGACGTACACCGGTGAACCTTCGACTTCCTTCCGGCAAAACACCGAGGGTCTCGCCGGAGTCACCGGGACGCCCTCCAAACCAGTCTGATGCCAGACAAAGTCGGGCGACCAGTCCTTGCTGCATTCAGAGACGTTACAACGGAATGTTTTACCCTGCATTACGATTTCCACCACCTCGTTGATTATATGGAAGGAGTTCATCAGAATTCCAACACGTTTCCATGCCAGATTAGCAATATATTCATCAGCGCCAGAGTGGCCGATGACTTCCCCAAACACCCCTCCGATCTGATCAAACACCTCACCATCCCACAGAACCGGCGGCACCCCAGATATATTTACCCAAACAATTCTTTCCATCAAACACGATTGCCCGTCCCAGATAGAGAGTCTAGAGAAAATATCCGATCTCTTTCCCATGCACTCCCGAAACGAATCCGCTTCATCACCGTTACAAAAAGAAAGAAGGACCTGCAGACCCCCGACGTACCTGATCTGACAGCGATGAAAACCCTCCCGATCAATCTTGATATGCAGAGTATTAAGGGTGGCCAAATCCGTCACCCTGCCCAGAAGCGAAACACCTTTCCAAACTTCTGAAGCAAATTCCTTCTTATCCTGGATTACCACATTCTTAATAGTTGACGAGGGGATCGGCTCTTTCCCTTTAACAATTTCAGAGAATGACTGAACCCTCTCGGTGCCTTTACGATCCAGATCAATCCTGTCCCAAACACATTGCCTCCTAGGGCCCATCTTCAACCCACTAGATCCCCCCACACCAGGATTTGTAGGCTTCCCGTCACGATCAAAGCGTTCCAAGTTTGCCGAGATAACTCTACTACCCATCTTAATCTTCCCCAGAACTCTTTCCAGACTCCATTTATCTTTAACCTCGTCGAATTTGACAAAGCCAAACGAATCCACGGATTTACCTTTCCTAAAGGAAATGAAGACGTCAACCACTTTTCCAAAGTTAGCACACTCCTTCCATAATGCATGCCGGGAACAGTCCTCCGGGAGGTTGCTGATGAAATAGGACACCACCGATTTAGGCCATCTCATCCACTTAGCACTACCCAACTTGCCACCCCACTTCTTCTTGCGTTGGACAGTGACCCAACCTTCATTAACCGACTCTCTCCTAGTGTTCGCCATAGCCGGATAGAGACTGCTTGTACCCCAGCCTCAGACCACACTACGGAGAAAACGATCTACGGTGAGGATGGGAAACACCTAACAAAACCCACTGGAGGAGACGCAACCCGGAGGAGACGTACTTCGGCGAGGATGGGATAACCCTAACAAAACCCACCGTAGGAGACGTAACTCGAAGTAGGGAGAATCGAAGGATACCGGAGCACTAACCAGACTGGGAACCGGTCACCGGCGAGGAACCGACGATCGGAAAAGAGAGAATAAGAATATATATCTCCTCTATTTTATGTTTTGAAAAACACAAAAATAGGATAAGGTAAAATATCTTTTTTTGAACAACAAACCATGATAATAATTTAATGTAAGGATGAGTTTGAGTAACAAGAAAGAAAATATACGGATGATTTTGAGAGTTCATGAAACATGAATGTTTCAATATTTTTGTTGAACAGTAGCAGAACGTAGAAATCATTCAAAATGTTTCAATATTTTGAATGATCGTGGAGGGGATCAAAAATCTATAAACATCACCATTTTTTATAAAGAACGAGCATATGAGCAAAAAGTTGAGAAACCAACCGTTCGGTTGCATTTCTCGACCATGGATCTGATGCCAATTGAAAAACCGAGGTGGTGGGCTAATACCTTTAACCTTGGTTGCGCTTCGGAAGTAGGATCGAATACTCTGTGTACTCGTCTCATATAACAAACGAACATCCGGAATTAACCTCGGTAGTGTTAAGATGTTTGACATAATAATGAGAATCAAGAAGATATACATTGAAAAACATGATAAATGAAGTGAATGTAGGATTATATCGATAACCGAATGATTACATAATACCTATCACACCCATACGTAGACTCGAGAACATGGATTTACCGAGTTCTTGAGCCCCAGACTCAAGAACAAGAATTTTCTTGAGCCCTTGCAACTTAAAGACTAGACTCTCATCAGAGCACTTTGTGCTTCTGTATATTTTTGTATTTTATATCTTCCATGGGATATGTCTATCTATAGACTAACCTATGATGGTAAACTAGTAAATAACATGACTAGTTACAAGTTGACATAATAAATAATAAAGCAAATAACTAAAATCGTCACTTGTGCCAATCTTCGTTTAGTAAGAGTCTTCGGGTCTTCATAACATTCACCAAGTTGTAGGATGGTAGAATGTTTAATAGTAAGTGGCTCGTTGAATAAATCACATCTAACCAAATCAATCGGTCTTCACTCGGTCTTGGAAAGTTGGTGAATATTATTCCCAACATTTAGAATTGGATTTTTCACAAAAAACACAGTAGAGATGATCAAACGGAAGCAAAAAACGTAACAATTTTTCAAAAACCCCACTTTTTAAACCCAAAAACTCAAAGAACAGTAGAGATTTGATTAGTAGATTGAACTGAAAGCTCTGATACCACTTCAAAGTTCATGAGCTGTGGACCGTCTACTCGATCAATTATCAAACGTGTAATTCGAGTATAAAAAGTGACACAAAGATGTAAATCCAATGTGGAATTGTATTACTATACTTTTAGAGTACACACATAAATACACACAGAAGAACTGATCAAGTTAGTTCATTCTATACAAGACGGTGCTATTTATACTTGAAAAGATTGTGCGAACTTGACATCACACGAACTGCCACTTCGGGTCATTTCGTGTGCACCCGAATTGGTAGTTTGGGTCACTTTGGACACAGCCTCTTTTGTAGCTTTTGTCTTGTACTTGATACTTCACACGATGACCAAGAACATACTTTAACAAATTATATATAATTCAATGGAATTTGAGGTTTTTATAATTTGGAGGAAAAAATTTACATGTACCTTTCCGTTTGAGACGAAATTTTTATAAAACTTAGGTGATATCAAGGCCCGTTTTTTAAAGAGTTTTGTGTAAGGCGTGAATCTGGACAAGGTAAAGGTTTAATTCCTCAAAAACGTCTCCCAGTATTTTCCCATCCCCACTTAGTAAAAAGAGAGACAATAGACAATAAAAAATAGTTTGGGGTAAGAAAAATTTGGCAGAACTTCATCAGTAACCTGACAAAAGTACCCATGGAATGATTACCATGCCATGCATTGTGACCTCCCGATCCCAAACAGAATATCAAAGGAGTCGGTACCTGTTCATTTGCTCAAACAAAAGATTAAACTACTAAAATATAAAAATTAAAATACTAGATTAAACATTGCATTACCACTAAGTTAAACATGCAAGTGTTTCTTCAATTACGTTTAGTCCAAGATCTTAACCTAAATGCAATTAAAACACTCATCAAAATAATTCCTTCTTTCTAAGGAATGCCCAAAAGTTCATCATTCAAACATCACAACCAATTTATTTAATATTCCTAAGCTATTTATTTAGGCTTTGTATTATCTCTCTTAGCCCATTCGGAAGGATCTCGTCTCATAGTTTTCCGTGACTGCTCAAGCTTCTTCAACACCCGCCACCTCAAAGACCTCCGAACTCGTGGGGAAGGAGTGGGACGTCATCATCATCACCAAGGTTGATGATAAAATCATCAATGAAACCATCAAGGATTGGGACGGTGACGAGCATGTCATCGTTGCCGAATCGCTTGTTAGAGCATATTCCTAAAATCCGTCTTTAAGACCTCCATTTTCGAGTTTGAAGTTTTGATATTCAATTCCACAATTTTCAAAATGTATGCAATTGATGCATTTATTGCGAGTCACAGTCAGAATGTGCCGAAGTTGATAAATCTTGGATATTATCATGGTTAGGCAACAAATTTTAGAGCATATATTGTTGATTTGGATAAATGATTGTGGTTACCGTTTTCAAATGAATATCAGTATCCAACTTTTGGTGGTAATTGTAAGATGAGATGGGAGTTTTCACCTAAAGAAAGGGAATCATATGATCAACATGAAAAAGCTATTACACTTGTTATGTTAGCTTTTCCTATAACTCTTAAAAATCAAGTCAGAAATTACGGAAAAGCAAAGCAGATATGGGATTTTGTAAAAAGACGGTGTGAGGAACATATGTCTACAACTTCTCAGAAAACAGTTGATCAAGAGTTGAAGTTTAAAGGTAAAATTGAAAAGTTTGAGAAGAAAGAAGCAAAGTTATCTGAAGAAAATAGTATTCTGAGAAAAGAATTGAAGGAATGGAAAAATAAAATTCATGATGGTTACCAAGCAAAAATTCAACAGAGTGCATCTTCCTCTTGTACAACGTGTACTGATTTTGTTAAAATTAAGGAAGATTGGTTGAAATAAAAAGAAGTGTTAACTGAAGAATGCAATAAAGCTAAAGCTAATGAAAAGGAAGCTGTTGAAGATTTTGATGCTTTATTTGCGAAGTGTTATCCTCTTCAACAGAAATATGAAAAAGTTAATAAAATTGCTGTCGAAGCTGCTGATAGAATAATGCAACTTCAAGAGGAACTCACAAAGTTGCGTGATGAAAATGGTGAGGTTCAAAGTCAAAATAACATTTTGAAACAAAATGTTGTCTATTATAAGAAACAGGTAGAGAAGGTCACTGCAGAAGTTCTTGCTGGATGTGATAGAATGTATGGTCAAAAGAATAAGTATAACGAGTTGTCTGAGAAATTTATTGCTTCTCAAAAAGAGTTACTGGAAGCTATTACAAAGGTTTTTGAGATAAAGATTGAAATGCTTGATCTTCAACGAAAACTTGAGAATTGCAATACATCAAGTGTGTTTCAGAATTATATGTATCATCTGGAACGAGATGGCAAACCAAGCAAAGATGTTGCTAATCATGAAGTTCCTACTCAAGTGATCGATCTGAAAACGTCAACTAATGATAATTCAACCCAGAAGTTGCAAGATTATCCTGAAGGAGATGGTGTTAAATCTGGAAAAACAAAGAAGTTAAAATCTACGAAGAATAAAAAAGGAGGTTGATTATTACAAAGGATTGAATTTTAATTCCAAGTCAATATTTCTTGATAAAGAAAAGATTTTTGAAGGAAATCCAGGTCATGTGAAGATTCCTAATTTTTCTGATATTGTGATTGATGAATTGTTACTAAATAAGGAAGTTGGTGTTAAAGCTATCAAAGATGAATTTTCTCGTCCAGCATCAAAAGGTCATTCTATGAAAGAACATCCTAAGCAGAAGAATGGTGGTTTGGGATATGAAGGAAAAGAGGTTCCAATTAAGGATTCCAACAAGAAGACATTCAAAGTTGAGAAGATAAAGAAGCAGAAGGTGTCTACAGATAAGAAGTCGCAATTTTGGAAGAAGAAAGTATCTTCACCATCTACAGATGAAAAGATTTCTCCTAAAGAGTTTTCTTGTATATCTGATGCTACACCACAAGGCGGTAAAAATTCAGATTCATTTTATTCTGCTAAATCAAACAGGTTTTATCATCAAGATAAATTCCTTGGTTATGGAGATGATTCGTGTTTTTATGATTCTCCAAAATGTTTTCCAAAAGGATAATTGGAAATAAATAATCCCAAGTTTTGAGGTTTGGCCGGCAATAATCCCAACTTTTAAAATAGCTCCCAGTGGTCCCAACTTTCATCTCATTTAACTGTAATGGTCCCACCATTAAAATCACTAACACCGTTAACACCGTTGATGACATGGCATGTGACATGGCTTTTTTTAATTATTTGTTTAATTCTGAAAATTGTTTTCTTATCTACCTGGCATCCTAATCTCCCCCCAATCTACGTAACCTTCTTCCCTCCCCCAAACTAGAGCCCTAATTTGCGCTGCTCGTTTCCTTCCTCCTTTGAATATACGGTGCGATTTTCCTTACCCTAAACAATCGCTGATCTTGCACCATAAATCCCGTACGATTGAAGCATTATCATCATCTCCATCAACGATTAAGCAATATCATGAGGGCCTCGTCTTCTTCTTCGACATCTTATCGATCTCCATCTGTATAAGCTTTGATTCAACCCCTTCATACCTAGTTTGCAGTTCTGAAATTGACTTTCCACCATAGTTGAAATTCACAAAGATGAAGCCACTCATATCTCTGGATTAGGGTTCGAATTGACGATGGAAATTGCTCCACAGATCAAGGTTTGATCGAAATTAGGGTTGAAATCTGTTGGGAGGTTTGAATTTAGGGTTGAAATCTGTTGGGAGGTTCGAATTCGTATCTGTGGGGAGGTTACGTAGAATAAGGGGGGGGGGGGATTAGGATGCCAGGTAGATTAAAAAGCTAATATCGGAATTAAATAAATAATTAAAAAAGCCATGTCAAATGCCACGTCATCAACGGTGTTAACGGTGTTAGTGATTTTAACGGTGGGACCATTACTGTCAAATGAGATGAAAGTTGGGACCACTGGGAGCTATTTTAAAAGTTGGGATTATTGCCGGCCAAACAACGAAACTTGGGATTATTTATTTCTAATTTTCCTTTCCCAAATTTCAGAAAACAAAGAAATTTAAACCTCTCTTTTCAAAAGTTTATGATGAATGTTTGATTGATCAGTTTGGAAAACCAATTTCAATCAATCCAACTGGTAGTCGACGTTGTTATGTTTGTCGTCAGAAAGGTCATTATGCTAAACATTGTCCTACGACTAATAAAGATTCATCATCAAATGCCAAACATACAAAGTATGTTGATCCTGATGGCATTATTTTCAGTGAACCAATACCTAACACACAATTTTTCTGGAAAAAGAGATTTAATCCTGGAAAGTTGGGTAGTAGTTCTGATTGTCACTCGTTAGTTGACAATGGTTCACCAGAAAATTTAAAACCAAAACAGGAATGGAGACCAAAAGTTGTCTCTACGGCCAACAAAGATTTTGTTAAAGACACTGGACGACCTATCACCAATGTGGATGAGAGTCGGGGTTTTAGTAACTTATTATTTTCCAGTGTGTACAGTTATTTCAAGAAGACCTGTTAGTAATCGAGAGATTGCTGACAGTGGAATACTTGTGGTTGATTTAAGTTAAAATGTATCATTCCTATCTTTGAAACCCAGTTTTGTACAAAAATCATTTTCAAAATGTGTCAAGTGTTGATCGATCATTTTCATTTTTGTTAGTCATTTTCTTTCGTTCATATTTTTAGGGGGAGAAAAATTGAAAATTAAAAAAAAATAGTGTTTAAATAGTGTTTGTTTGAATTTTAGGGGGAGAAATTGGAAAATATAAAAAAAATATGAAAAATTGAGAAATTGATCCGACAAAAGCGAGAAATGATGGTACATCAGCATATACGTTTATATGTCATGGATAGATTAAGTCTAAAGGCTGTAGGTTCTTGTATAATCTGTGAATGTGCATGACTAATCTGATATCTGCAAGTAAGATATAAACATAAAGCTTGCCTGATGATCGTTGGTTATTTGCTTCTTGATGAATGTTGTGTGATGATTCCAAAAATAGAATAAAGAGATATCCTTATGAATGCATGTTTTCATTTTGAAAGATTTAAATTTTTTTGATTTTCTTTATTTTTTCAAACGATTAGAATTTCTCTGCGTATCGAAAGATCGACCTGATCATTGTTCGTTTGACATTCTGCTTTATTTTTCTTGGTGTTTCATATAATTCATCGGACGTTCTCTGCGTATACTGAAGTATTGACCTGATCGTTGTTGAATTATACAACTTCAACTTGTTTTGCTTTCTTATTTTCTCAAATACTTGGGCTTTCTCTGCATGTCCACATGACCGGCCTGATTGCTAGGTATTTGGGGTTCTGCTTTATTTTTGCATGACTCATCAAGGATGATTAAATCTCTAAGAAAATTTGCTTCTATATCATAAACATGATGATTTTCCAGTATTTCTGATAGAGTGGAGGCCGAGTTATCAGTGCATAATAATATTACCTTAAGCATATCTGAAAACGAAAAAAATGATTGGTGCATGCTAAAATAAACATAAATGTTGTATTTGCGATTATCTTGGCTTGCATGCTGATTAGGACCGAAATTGAAATGTGCTAGATGCGTTATGTCTAATATGATCTCGCGTCGTGATCTTTCTCGTAAAATACCAAAAATAGAGTTTACTTTTGTATTGCATTTTATTTTTCATTTTAGAAAAAGCAAAAAGATTTTTGGTGTGTGTTAGCATAAACTGATAAAAGCAAAAAAGATTTATCTTCTTGTTTGTTTTCGATTGATCGACACAAGATAAGAAAAACATTTTCAAATCATATATCTTGGATTCTCGAAGAGAAAGTTTCCGCCAAGATTAACTTATGTTGGCTTGAAAATGGAAAACCGCGTTTTTGTCTTCTGAAATTACAGGTTGTGTGCTGTCAAGACTCAAGCATGGTGAAAGGGGGAGTATGAAGTATCTTTCACAAATGGATCTTGAAGTTCAAAGATTGTTCAAGAAGTGATCCATCCATGCAAGCTCTATAGATGACAAGAAATTTCATGTTGCAGATCAGATGCAGCGATGCTGAAGATTAAAGACTGAAGTTTAGTTAGCATAAATACTGTCACACCCCAGTCAATGGATTCGGGTGTGAACGAGAATGGAATCATAGTCGCGGATACATAGAACAACTTCTAATAATTTCAAATTTCATAAAAACATCACGTCATTTCATTGCAGCGGAAAGAGTAATGGAAACGATAATGTCTTATATTTTGAAAATCATAAAGTCTTAAATTAATATTAAAACATAAAACATTTCATTGGGAAGGTTGGGACTATGACTCCAAAAGCAGGTCCGATTGCATATTGAAGCCCCATTTGCATGTCTTCCATTGTTTGCATTAATTACCTAAGAAATCATGAGTTTAAAAGGTCAACATAAAGTTTGTGAGGTTCATAGGTTTATGACTCTACGTTTAAAGTTGGTAAAGCAGTTTCAGTATACTTAAATATTATATTGGTTTACCTTTTTGGTTGTATGAACTCACCTGAACCTTGATTTCAAATACTAAAGGTTTACCCACCCATAGTATCTCGCCCGAGAGATACTGAACAGAGCAGAATAACCGACGTGTACCCCAAGACAATCCAGAATCAGAACTGGAGCTACCAGTTAGGGCAGGGTTGTCAACCGAAATTGATCTATTCACTAGCTATCATTTCGTACAGAACTAATTGAAATCAGTTAATGGTGGGAAACAGTTGTACAAACGTTTATAACGATAATGTACCATATTGGGCAATCAGTTAGAGAACAAGCAGTCATACGGCTAACAGATAAACCATAATATTAAGTAAAAGCATTTATCAGATTTCATGATTTCTCCACCAAAGTATAAAAACAGTTAAAAGAAAAGGGGCCGTGAAACTCACTAGATCAGCAGGTAGGCGGTAAATAAACAGTATAGGAATGGTAGTACGTAACGTCCTAAATAAATAAATAGGCATTTGCATAAGGTCTACAATCAATTGAGTAACATAAGTCACCCAAGTGATACCGGTCAAGTCTTGACATTTTAATCCCGTTTGTATTCGGTTGAAAACCCGTTAGCTTGTATTTATAAAATAAATACTTTCGTGAATGATTTATATTTATGTTCAATAAATATAAATAAGGAATTATCATTTAATAATTTAAATCAAGTATTGAACATCGAGTTAAAATAATAATGTTTATTATTATTTTCATAAGTTCGTATAATTAAATAATTATGTGTTTGATTTGTTAATCATGCTAGTTATAATTATTTTTAAATAATTATGATTAACATTTCTTGGTGAACTTTAATTAAATCAAAGTTTAAACTCCTGTAAATAATTATTAGTCAAATGAATAATTATTTAAAGTTCATTTTAACATAAACCATTTGAAAGATACATTTTTAAGTCACGACATTTAATCATTTAATATCTCGGAATCGTTTAATATTTCATTTAGATGAAATATCCATTTCTTTTTAAAACGTTGTTCTAAAAATATTAATTGGCGACACTTGGATTTATAAAAGTTTATTTATTATAACCCATTAATTGTTTTAATAACACATGATAAGTAATTGGTTTGAGATTTCAAACATTTACGTTTTCGCGTATATCGCCGTATGAACCCGGTTTTATTAACGTATTTTATTTCGTTTACTTCGATTCATCAAAGTAATATAATAATAAAGGTTTAAAAATACTTAAATTCAATTGCTTGGCTTTTGGTTATTTTTATAAAAAAATCTTTTATAAGACATAATCATTTTACAAATGCCTTTTTATAGATAAACCTCCATTTTTATACCATGTCTTTAATTGCTATAAACTTGTAATAAATCCAAGTATTTATGTCAAATTAATCATTTGACATAAATTTTATTCCTTCCATTATTAGTAAAAATTAAATATATTCCTTTTGTCTTGTAAGACTTTTATAACACTTTAATATGTTATACTTTTACTAAAACAAGAAATATTATTTTTGTTTCTTTTACTTGTCACAAATTGTTAAGTCATTTATTGTCATAATTTACATATGTAACTTATATTTAAATCCTTAAATCTTGTTAGGAGATTTATTTGTTTAATTAGCATTAGTCTTAATATGTGATAAGTCCAATTTATCATAATCCATGATTCATATTTATATCAACTAACACGTATAGTGTTAGGACCATTTAAATGAATAACATTCAACTAACACATTTGTGTTAGGACAAAATTTAAATAAATAACAATCAACTAACATTTTGTGTTAGGACCAAATAAATATAAATCTACTAACACTTTTCAAGTGTTAGGACAAATTAAACATACAATCATATAATCATTTAACATTTTAGTTAGTCATTTTAAACCAACTAACATGAAATCAAAGATTTCATAAATACCAGAATCATGGTGCACACTTATTACTTTCATTTGATTTCACAAATGTGTTACACCACACTCTTTGGCTATCTTTAAGCATGCAAATGCACCAAGAGAGTGTTTGATCTAGAAAGAAAAGAGATAGAGAAGAGAGTTTTTGTTAGTTGTTTTAACAAATGCAAGCATTCAAAAGTTTAGTTGTCAAGACTTGAGCTTCACTTTGGGTGCTAAACATGGGAGATCATAGGAGAAGAGGGGGTTAGAAACACTCACAATGGGTGAGGATCTCAAAACCGAGAAGGAGGGAGGAGGTGGCGGTGGTCCGGCAGCGGTTTGGTGGCGTTCCATGGCGGCGGGGCAGTGGCCGGTGGTGGCGGCAGCCGGTCGGCAGGGCGGGGGGGGGGGGGGGTGGCTGGTTGTGGTTCGGCCGAAGAGTGGGAGAGGGAGAGAAGTGAATGAGGGTGTTGGTTGTGTGGTGGTTTGAGTACAGATCTCCTCCTCTTATAAATAAAAGTGTGGTTTATTAACCATTGGTTGATAACACTAATCAAGGTGTAGACTAGGTGAGTTGTCTACCTCTCATTCACCCAACTAAACCATGTGTAGGTGATTAGTTTGATAAATATTCCATGTATTTTCTAAAAAGGTAAGAGCTTTTATTAAATATGAAGGGGTTAGGTGTTTATAAAAATCATAAATTTTATAAATTTGATCCAAGCATAATTAACTACAAAGGTGGTGAGATTTGTCGGTTGATGAGCCAAATTTTATAAAATCTAGTGGGTTAATCTTTATAAAATTTGATGGGCCAAAATCAATTTAATATCAAGGGTGGGAGATTGGGCCAAAGCCCAATTAAACTCGGGAAGGAGACGAGCCGAAGCCCAAGGGGAAAACGAGTGGGGCTGGGCCGGTGCTCGGTTTGGACCGCGAATGGGAGGGAATCGGGCCGGGTTGGGCTATCGAGTAAGCCGAAGAGGGGAAATGGATCGGGTTCTGCCCAAGGCCATTCGGGCAGCGGGTCAGGCCTCTGGGTCGGGTTGGATAATCGGTGAGCTGAGTCGAGTCTCCGGGTAAAGTTTCGGATTTATTCGGGTTGTTTTGGGCTTATTGGGCCTAACCGGGCCCAATAGGTTTATCGGTTTTTCGTTTGGCTAAGTCTTGACAACGGAATGTTTTTACCACATTTTAAATTCATTAAAGTTTTAAGGTGAAATAGTTTATATCAATTTTGATAAAATATAAAAAGTCAAACTTTTATATTTAATTTCTTGTTATTAAAATTTCATTTTTAAAATATGAAAACTTTCATATTTTACGGGTATACAAACACGGGATTAAATTAGCTATCAGTTAATCATCGAAACTAATTCAGTTGATCACATAGTTAAAACGTATGAATATTTAAATTAAAAGTCAACGGAAAGAGGTTTGACCTGTTTTTGGACGAGGTGTCACAGATACACTACACGTTAAGGGGGAGTTTGTTAGAGCATATTCCTATGCTACAGTGTGTCTCGTGTATTGTATCTATACGAGAGCATTATAGTGTGAGTCTTAGAGACAGCGTACCATGGTTCGTACCACTTGGAACGGAGCTAACGTACCAATGGTACGTTGGATGGTACGCTGGGCAGTTTGAGTTACCTATAAATAGGTTGACCTGTTTAGCATGTGAGAACTCTTGGTCAGATTTTACACTTTGTGTGTGTGTGTCCTAGAGAGAGAAACCAAAGCTTTGTAATTGTTCTCTTTGTGAAATCAATAAAACAAAGCTTATTTACATTCTCATGCACTAGATTGGTCGGTTCATCCAGTAGTAAGATCGCTCGTATCTTTACATCGCTCTTGGATGACAATGTCACCCACTTCTTCTTCGGGCCATGGGGCATCCAAGGGGACGAACTCAGGCTCGAGAATGGAGGAAAGCCTCTCACTAAGATTAGCGAGGCACCCTGCGAGAAATTTGTATGCGATTGTTAAGAAGTTGATGCGCTCGTTTAACTCCAATTCTCGCTCGTAGGTCTCATCGAGGTCATTCCTAAGGGTCATACATTGTCGCACGAGAGTGGAGATCATCGGGGGAGTCCTTTTGTTGCTGTTTGACCTGTTAAAGATTGCCATAATTGAAAAATAAGCAAAAATCGTGTTATATGCATGTTGGTGAGCATGGCACGGCCTGTGTCCAAGTAGGCACGAGGCGTGTCGTGCTGTCGGATGAACGAGTTTGAACTTGAATATTTGAAGGAAACCATGGTTTTGTTGGTTTTTCAAGCATCTAACACCCAAAGATGTTTAGTGGACTGTTTGGTCAAGATTTTGGAGTGTTAAATGGGTTTAGACTACCAAAATCAAAGTTTCTATGGAGTATGACTAATATTCATGCACAAAGAACCAGGAAAAATCATGGATGAACATATGAAGAATGGGAATGTTCTTCATGTTCATGCACATTGTAGAGTGGTTAAGAAGATCAAAACTAGGGACAAGGGCTTTACCTTGTTGGGTTTGTGTGCAAACTCTTGTCCCTAGCAAACAAGTTAAAAATGATAGAAGAATGAAGAGCAGGTGCAGCTAAAATGGGCAGACCTGCTTTATATACAACTTCAGACTGATCGACACGGGGCATGTCGTGCTGAGGGACGGAGCGTGCTCTGTTGTCAGAAATTCAGAAGATTCCAAGTTCGACTGACACTGTCGTGCCACATAGGCACGACCCATGTTAAGTTGGACACGGGGCGTGTCTATCGAAAATGGTTAGAAAATTTTGATTTTTATTCCTAATCTACCTAAACTAAGGATAGGTGGCCTAAATTTATTTCCGGGTCCTAAGCTGGACTCGTGGACACACTATGCTGGTCCTCCTCTAGCGGAAGGTTCTCTTGTTCGTTGTTGAAGATACCTTCGTTGAGTTTGAGACGATGACCGTTGACTTTGAATGATAATCCATCTTTGCCTTGTATGTCAACAACACTGTAAGGGTAAACACACGTCACTTTGTATGGTCACGTCCATCTGGATTTTAGCTTTCCGGGGAAAAGTCTTGAACGGGAGTTGTATAGCAAAACCCAATCTCCCTCTTGAATTAACCTCAACTTTTTCAGACGCGAATCCTGATATTTCTTGGTCCGGTCCTTATAGATGTTGGAGTTGGGGTAGGCTTGGCGGTGTAATTCCTCGAGTTTAGTAAGCTGACCGAGTCGATTTTGACCTGCATTTTGTAGGTCGAGGTTTATAGTCAGAAGGGCCCACTATGCCATGTGCTCTAATTCAACAGGAAGACGACAGACTTTGCCATAAACCATTCGGTAAGGGGTAGTTCCCATTGGATATTTGTAGGCTGTCCGAAATACCCATAAAGCATCATCGAGTTATCAGCCCAATCCTTTCGGTTGTTTCCGACCGATCTTTCTAAGATTCGTTTTATACATCGGTTGGTGAATTCACTATGTCTGCGAACCAGGGTTCTACGGAAGAATCAACTCTTTCGAGGTATTTGATGTACCTTAATTTATACATATATTCTAAGCAAATATCATTCGCGTATTGGGTAAAATATGACTAACTATTGAAAAGAAACAGTTTTTTTTTGTCTTCTTTGTAGTTTTTCAGGTTTTACTAAGCCAAAATCACAAACGGAACGGAAAAGGCAAGAAAAACTAAAGAAAGTGAAGATTTTGAGTTTAGCACGGCCCCATGCCACACCTAGCACGCCCCGTGCCCAAGTGAGCTTAGCCCCGACAGCACCAGCAGAGACACGCACCATGCTTCTGAATCAATTATGCACCACAAGGCCCGTGCAACAGAGACACGCCCCATGCCCCTAATGCTCAAAGATTTGGAGATCGTCGATCTGACCTAACACCCCCGTGCCACTGATGACACGACCCCTGCCCACTGACTCAGCATGGCCCGTGCCTAGTTTAGCACAGCCTGTGCCATTCTTGGCTGGTCTATATAAAGGGGAACTCTCTTCAAATGCAACTTGCTCAATTCTTCTCCGTCTCTTCCACTAGTTTATCATGTTTTCGATTTAAGTCATTTGTTTTAGTGTTCTTGAGTCTACTCGTCAAAGATTGTAAGAACTTCAACTTATGGTGTTAATGAACTGTTATTTGTCTACGAATCTTTCATTATCCATTAAGCAAATCTTAAGACTAACATTTGTTAGCCTCAATCTTAGAAGTGTTAGTCAAATTCTGACACTCATTTGGGAATAAACGAATCTTTGGTGGGTTGGTAAACTAATTTTCTAAACTTGCTTTAAGGTGAACTAATGACTTTATAAAAACTCCTTTTATTGAAAGTTTATTACTAATTTTCTGAAGCAAACGTGCTCTACGTATCATAGACCATTTGGGGAGTCGAAATCCCAAAATCCGGACTTGTGACACCCGGTCGGGGGACGATGCATGATCCAAAAGGTGACTCGCGTTCCATGCTACATGATACGTTCGAGGTCCTTATGTTTATTGAAGCAAACTCGGTTGACCACGCAAGTGCGGGGTGAAAGTATTTGGTTGGGAATGGGGGTTGTAATATTTTATCACTTCATGGAAGCCGAGATGGTACGTGTTTGTGAACTTGGCTCTGGTTACCCCGGACGTGCATGTGCAAGAGTGGTGCAAGGAAGAAACGAACCTTAGTCCCTTAAAAAGATAATTTTTATAATAAAATAATCCGGCACGCAGGGTTGTTCCCCTGCTGGTTCATGATGGCGTGTCGAGTACAGTAAGTCGCCGGCTTGAGGGACCCCGTAACTAAGTGGCATTAGCTTCACTATATTTGTTTGCCAACAGCAGATTTCCCGGGGTTCGTACTTCTCGTAGACGATCGCCCGGGAGAGTAGTGATACTTGATTTAAGGTTGAGAGGCAGTCTTGCTGCCTGTTGGTGAATAATCTTACGGGAAGGGTATAATTTATGGGTTACCAACATCACCACTGATAAGTCACCCAAACGATATTATCTGCAACCGAGTTGACCAAGACACGACTTTTTAGTTTACCCTAGTTTAGTTTAGTTAAATTATTTTACATATTTTTACTAACATCTTAACTTGAAGAATGACCAGGTTAGACGTCCACAATGGTAAAGTATCAAGAGCCCCCCTTTTCCTTTGTGTCTTTGAACGATCCCGATTCAACTTGCCACTACTATACTGCCCACGATGGGTGCACTTGCCCGTGAACGTGGTGAAATAGTAGTAGTTTAAGTAAATCGTGTTTATAAATTTAAAAGCTTAACTGCTAAAAGGTGTCACAAAATAACAATAAATTTTATATACACCACAACCACATCAAGCTTTTTGGCGCCGTTGCCGGGGACACAAAACGAGGATTTTGGGAAAAATCTGAGTTGACGGCCTAATCAATAAATATGTGTATCATAGTTTTTCTTCAAATTTATTTTCTTAAGAATTTAGACTTTGTGACCACTTGGTGATTTCTAAATTTTTAAAACTTGCATTTTCTTTTTATATAGAGTGTACATCAGCACTAGGTAGTGTCCTGATCACACACCACTTAGACTGATTTTCCTTTTTTTCCGTACTATCTTACTTTGGTTTGCCTGATGAAGACCCTCATTCTCACATCACAAACTTCCTAGTAGTTTGTGAGAAGTTCAAGTCCAATGGAGCCTCTGATGACGTCGTTAGACTTCGCATGTTTCCTTTCTCACTCAAGGACCGTGCGAAAACATGGCTAAACACTCCACCCAATGGTTCTATCAACACTTGGGACGAGCTCGTTCAGAAGTTTCTTTACAAGTACTTCCCTCCTGCCAAGACAGCCAAATTCTTTACAGAAATCAACTCATACACTCAAGAAGACGAAGAATCACTGTATGACAGGTGGGAATGCTTTAAAGAACTCTTGAAAAAGTGCCCTCATCATGGTCTTGTAATCTGGCAGCAGGTCTCAATCTTCTACAATGGTTGGCACCCGCAAACCTGCTAGATTCTCGACTTCAACTCTGGTGGCATTTTGGGGAATGGAATGCCTAAGGAATTCTTCTAAAAAATTGAAGACATTGCTCAAACCAGCTTTCAGTGGCACACTTCTCGCAGTGCCAAGGCAAAGGCTCCAGGTATGCACTCTCTAGATGAAGGCACGGCCCTCAAAGCTCAAATTGAGGCCTTGAATTCCAAAATCAAAAAGCTAGAGACCTACGAATCTGCAGAAGTTGCTTTGTAGTGCGACAGGTGTGGAGGCCCACATGAAAACTGGAGTTGTATGGTGGATGGTAAAACCGAAAATGTCAATTTCATGCAAAACCAACCCCGCCAGCAATATAGCAACAATTCTGAGTGGAGGAACAGTCAGAACTCTGGGTGGAGAAACAACGGGAACAGTCAGCAGCCAGGTAACAACCAAAACTTCTCGCAGCAGCCGCGACAAAACAACAACTACCAAGGCAGCAGTTCATCCGATGGGCTCGCTCGCCTTGATGAATCAATATCCCAGATGTTTGCAGAAGCTAAGAGGAAGATGGAGGAGAAGTTCAAAAGCAATGATGCATAACTTCGAAACCAGCAAGCCTCTATCAAGACGCTCGAGAAGCAACTTGGCCAAATAGCAAAAACGGTAGGTGAAAGATCCCCAGGTTCTCTCCCTAGCAACACAGAACCCAACCCCAAAGCGATGATAAATGCTATCACACTCTGTAGCCGAAAGGTTGGACCCGAGGAAGCTGCTCCGAGCTCAACAACACCAACCCCACCTTCTCAAAAACAAACTGAAGCACCTATCCCTGTAACGGTGGAAGAAGTCATGAAAGATCTAAAGGTTCCTTATCCCAGCAGGCTAAACAAAGCCAAGAACGAGGAGCAATTTGGTAAGTTCATGAACCTTCTGAGACAGTTACATATTAACTTACCTTTTGTTGAAGTGCTTTCTGAGATGTCGAAATACACAAAATACATGAAAGACTTCCTGACCAACAAGCGCAAGATTGTGGAACTCAACTCTGTTAGCCTAGGGAAAGAATGATTTGTCATCCTTTCAATCACTATTCCCAGAAAGCAGCTAGATCCTGGCAGCTTCACACTACCTTGTGTAGTGGGAGACATTGAGGTTTCAAATGCACTTGCTGACTTGGGGGCTAGCATAAACCTTATGCCATCCTCCATGTTCAACAAGTTGAACCTCAGTAAACCCACTCCTAGAAGGATGAGCATTCAGCTAGCAGACAGGTTAGTCAAGTACCCTTCAGGTATTGCTGAGAACCTTTAGTTCAAATAGGAGAGTTCACTTACCCTGCCGACTTTGTTGTGCTGAATAGTGAAGAAGACAAGGAGGTACCCCTTATCCTCGGAAGGCCATTCCTCGCAACAACTCAAGCAGTGGTAGACATGAGCAGCTGCACTCCAACGATCAAGTTCGGCGACCAGGAAGCAACTTTTGACGTAGGTAAAAATTGGATAGTACTGTACAGGTGGTGGACAGGATCGAGTCAGGTCTAGAATTCGCATACCGACGAATGGAGGAAGCCTCTCCTCCACCATCATTCTTCTAGACCAAGACTGCGGGTCTAGCCAGCAGACCCGTATATTAAACGTGGCACGCCATGGCGGCTCACCATGAAAGTTTAAGGTAAAACAAAAAGAATAGGACGGACTTCAAAGAACACATCTTCAGGACGGTCAGAATTCCGCCCTTCCTTTTCTTTTCACTTCTATTTTAGATATCTATCGTAGTTTAGATTAGTTTAGTTCTTATCTTTCAGTACTAGTAGTTTAGTTACTAGTACTAGAGATCGAGGTTCGCATAGTGTAACTCTGGACTTAGACCAGCATGAGACACTCCTGCTGAGACGCGGGCAGATTTACCGGATCTCCAGTACAAGTGTTTTATAGTTTAATTTAGTCTTATAGGTAATGAATAAGGAAGACAACCAAGAAGGAGCGAGCAAGAGCCATGAGTTTCGGTTAGGCGATGCAACCTCAGAAGCACGACGTGTGTCTGATCAATGTAGTCGGTGACAATTTCCTTACCCATAAACTATGTAAATCACATCTTTGCTTTATTGGTGCAATCAACAAGCACATTCAGGGCATTGTGCAATTTAAGTGTGGGGACGGGATTGTCAATCTTAGCTGGAAATACGCAACACTAAAATTTTGCTTCGCCCAAAAAATATTCGAAAATAAGTCAAAATTTATCTTCTGAAAAAACCACTAAAAACTTGTTTATGGACCACAATCAGCTGAATAAAAAATATGTTTTCCAAATAGAAAAGATTCAAGTCATTGGGAACATACATTGAAGTATTTTTGGGAACAACAAGCTGAACCAAAAGTTTATTTTTATGCAACTGGTAATTAAAACCCTTTTTCCCACATTTTCAAAGAGTGTTCGAGCCTAACCCCGTAAATACCTAACATGTTCATCCTCTACAAAGATAGTGAGAAACCAGGTGAGTCATTCAAGCCAGAACTTGGTAAGGGTATACAGTCCAAGATGGACAAAGTCAGAAAACATGTTCTCAAATGATTGAGGCCCCTAGAATAAAATCCCTTTTATCTCTTTCACCCCGAAAATTTCTTTACCACCCAAAATATCCCCCAGTTAACCCCTTTTAGCCTAAACCTTTCATTTCTTAACCCGCAAATTTATTTACATAAACCCTCTTCCCCTAAACAGCCTTTTTCGCACCAAGCTTTGCATAACGCAAATCTTTTGGCGCACTTGTTGATGCATAATTCTAGGTCGTCATGTGACGTATCAAATACAAGACAAAGTACTACAATATGTGCTGATCCAAACTAGAGGCGAACTGCCAGTTCGGACTCACACGAACTTGTCCGAACTGGCAGTTCGGATGATCGTGTTTTTGCATGTTCATGTTCAACTATAAATAGTGTTGTCTTGTATAGGATTAGAACTGCTGGTCATATTCTACACCTTTTGTGTGTGTTTCTATGTGGGTTTTCTCTCAAGCTTATCAATACAAATTTTCATTTGTATTTACATTTTGATCTCGTTACATCTCACAATCACTAGATTAGCAAACGATCCATTGCTCCGCTCTTTCAAGTGGTATCAGAGCTTTCTGGTTCCATATCAAATTCTAATGATTTTTGAGTTTTTCTAGAGAGAGAATGTGGGTTTTTGCGAGATTTCATCAAGTTTCATCAAATTCGAGAGCTTTTTGTGTTAAAATTGATTTCAGAACGTTCCTATTGTATTTTCGTTGCGTACTGCTGAAAATCTCATTCAAAAACACCCAAAATCGCAAATTTTAGAGAATGTACGGTTTTGTTCGTCTGAGTTCGTATCATGATTTTTTAGTTCGGCTCAAGAACTTCCAGTTTGGGTAAATAACCGCTCCAAACTCATAGTTCGGATCTAGTTCGGATAAATAACCGCTCCAAACTCACAGTTCGGATCCAGTTCAGATTGAATTCGTTTAGCTTGGTTCTATTCAGATTCATTTCAGATACATTCTCAATTCGGATTCAGTTCGGATCCAGTTCGGTTCACTTCGTGATGATTCAGTTCAGACAATGTTGGAATATTTTGGTTGTTTCACTAAAACTGACGTAACTTGAGAACCATTAAGAGTTACGAGAGCTAATACCAGCCAAAACGACCGTCACGGAGAGATCCTCACTTTTAAGACCTTCGTTTTTGAGCTTGAAGTTTTTGGAGTGTTAGTATTCGGTTTTGGTAAAGAGTGATTCAAGCACATTGAGCTGATTTGTCATAAATTGTTCAAAAATGAGTGCATCACAAGTTAGTCCTATGATACCTACACTGATGAAATGGGAAGATTATCATGAATGGAAAGTTGATTTTGAGATGTAAATCAACAAACATTTCAAAGATTTTTGAAAGATAATCTATAAGCAATTCAAATGGCCTACTGATGTAAGAGGAGATGTAAAAATACATCGACATCTTTCTTTAGAAGAAAAGGCTTATACAAATAATGAAGACAAAGCCAAAGATATTATCAAAACAACTCTTTCAAGAGAGTTATTTCTTAAGATCACAGTATATTGGACTGCGAAAGATAAATGGAATGCATTGAAAGAAAAAGGTGAGACATGTGCACACATTTAAACCATGAAGGTTGACTCGGACTCTACTGACTCAAAATCATATGATTCAGCATCTAGTGGTTTAGAATCAGAAAGTAATGAGTTTTTAGACAAACAGGATTGTGATACTGTTTGCAAGACTGAACAAATTGATGGTTGTGTAACTGATTCTGATTTTGATTCTGAAACAAGTTCTTGTGTGATATATGACAAAAGGGATGATAGTGACATAGAAGAAATTCATAATGAAGTTTCTTTAATATGTCCAAAGTGTGCTGAACTTGCTAAGATCAATGAGAATTTGAAGAAAGAAAAAGATTGTTTGTTTGTTGAATACGAAAAAGATAAAGCTGAAGCTAAAGAAGTTGCTCCAGATTTTGAAGCTTTATCTGAAAAGGCTTATCCTGTTCAATAGAAGTATGAAAAAGTTAATCAGATTGTTGTTGAAGCTACTGAAAAAGTAATTACTCTTCAAGAAGAACTTTCAAAACTTCGTGATGAAAATGTTCTTTTCCGAGATAAGAATGAAGTGTTGACACAAGATATTGATATCTTCAAGAAGAAATGGGAGAAGGTTACCGAAGAGGTGTTAGCAGAATCTGAAATTAGAAAGCAGCAGATGTATGAATACAATGATCTCAATGAAGAGTTCATTAAGTCACAAAAAGATCTGTTTGCTACTCAACAGAAAATTCCTGAATTAAAGCTGGAAATCCTAGAATTACAATGGCAAGTCAAGAATTTCAATTTGTCGCCTACATTACTGAATTTTTTGTAGAAAAAGGACAGAAGTGGTGATAGTTCAAAAAAATATGATATTCACAAGGTTCCTCAACCGGTGGATTTATCTAAATTTTCATCTATTCTTCTTGATTCAAAGGCAGAGTTGCATGATTATTCTAAATTTGTTACTCCGGCTAAGCAAAAGAAATCCAAGTCTGAGAAAAAGGGAAGAAGATTTTGGGTGAAGCTCCAAAGTTTGATTCAAGATCAATATTTTTGGAAGACGAAAAGATTTTTGATAAAGTTGAAAAGTCTAGAAGTATTTCATCTGAAAAAAGAAGCAACTAAATCTTTGGTGCGTGAGAACAAGTTGAAGGATATTAAAGCTAAATTTACTAAAGAAGCTAAAGGGAGAGATGCTTCTGGTTCTTCGTCTGGATCTACAAAGATTTCTGGATTCATGCATAAAGGGTTGGGTTATGAAGTCAAGTATGTTTCATTGCAACAGACAACACGGAAACAGAAGAACATTTTTGTTCAGCGACAACCGAAGAAACAATCTTTTAAACCTGTTCAGACTCAACAAAAAGCAGAAGAAGCCAAATGTTTCTACATTAAGAAATGGATGTTATCATTCTAGAGGTTCGTCGAGTGGTTCTTACTACTTACCTCAACGATCATCTCCTAGGTATGATTCTTCTGAAAATTTCTTTGATTTATTTGCTTCTGATCATTATTTTGGTTATTACGATTCTCATGCTGCGAATCATAGTTGGAAACTCAAATTCTCACCAAAGCTTCGTGAAAGAATTTGCTATGCATGTCATCGACCTGGACATAGGGCTGAAAATTGTCTGACGACTGCATACATTAAAAAAAATGCCAAATATGTGGATAACAATGGTAAAAATTTTGATGAACTATGGTCCCTAAAATTTAAAACAACTAGTAAGTCGTCTTCGTCAAAGACGCCAGTTGAAACATATTCACGTTCTGATAAAAAATTAAAATTTTTAACGAAATGGAAACCGAAAGTTGTTTCCAAGGCCAACACAGACTATGTGGAAGACACCAGGCGACCCGACATTGTTAATTCGGGTCGATCCCAAAGCATCTAATGTTTATTTGGTGTCAGCAGATATTTCAGGAAGACTTTTCGGTGATTGGAAAATTACTGATTGTGAAATATCTATGATAACTTAAATTGAATTTCCAAACAAATTTTATTTTGAAAATACTAAATTGCTAGTATTCATGTTGGTTGATCAATTTCTGGTTTGTTTTTTACTCCGTCTCATTTTGAAGGGGAGTTTGTTTTTTAAAATACAAAAATAGTGTGTTGTTTTTTAAATGTTAAAAATGAAAATCTGAAAAATAGAGTTTATCATTTTTAGGGGGAGAAAATTTGAAAAGACAAAAACATTGAAAAATGCAAAAATCCAAAAACATTGAAAAATGAGAAATTGTATCCGACATGATTGGGAAACGATGGTACGTTGGCTGACATCGTCTGACTCATGGATAAAGTAAGTGAAACAGTCATAAGACCATTTTTCGATGTGCTAGGTAGGCTTGGCAAATAGAAAATATACAAATGTGATATAAACTAAATCTGATGCTTGACCTAGTGGACAACATCTTGATGCGTATCTCATGATATATCAAGAAAAAGATGTGTGAAAAGAAAAATGAGAAGTCACTGTGTATACATGTGTTTATTTTACAAAGATTTAAACTTGTTTGATTTTCTTTATTTTCTCAAACGATCGGACTTTCTTAGCGTATCGAAAGATCGACCTGATTGTTTTTCGTTTGAGGTTCTGCTTTATTTTCTTGGTGTTTCGTATAACTCATCGGACTTTCTCTGCGTGTCCACAAGACCGACCTGATTGTTGTTGAGTTATACAATTTCAATTTGTTTTTATTTTCTTATTTTGTTAAATCCGAGGCCTTAAGGTAGACGATTTAACGTTCTTATTTCTTTTTGCATGGAACATAGTTGACTATATCATGAATACAATCACTATGTGTTAAATCACAAGTGAAATCACAAAATGTGATAAGCAAAACATATCTGAGTATGTCTGATAGTGTGAGGTACACTAGTCAAAGAAAATCTAATAAATATCTTAACATATCCAGATGTTATGAGTATGATTATGCCAGAGTATAAAGTTAGACAAATTATATCTGCAATCGAAATGGCTTATGTGCTACAATAACCAAAATTGAAGTGCAGTTAGCATGTTATGTCCAATATGTTCCCAAGTCGTGATCTTTCTCACAAAAGACAAAAATAGTGTCTGATTCTGTATTGCGTTTACTTTTTTATATCAGAAAATACCAAAAAGATTTTAGGTGTGTTTTGATGTAAATTTTGGAAAATCAAAAAGATTTTATTTCTTATTTCTTTTTGATTGATCAACACGGAATACGAAATCTATTTTCAAAATCAAAACATCTTGGAGTCTCGAAGAGAAGTTTTGCGCCAAGATTATTTATGTTGGCAGGTTTCTAAGTGGAATAGAACATCACAACTTCAAGTCTTCTGAAGATTGTTGATAAATAGATTACACACGACGTAATATCAAGTATTCAAGATTGGACTCATCGTCAAATCGAGGAAGAGTTTGATTGAAGATATAAGATACAAGTTTTTTGAGTGAAAATTGATACTGCACATGCCGAGGGGGAGTTTGTAGATACATGGTTCCTGATCGTCATGTGAGGTGTCATATACAAGTCAAAATCGTGCAAGATTGCTAGTGGCCGAACCCTAGGCGAACTCAGAGTTCGGATGAAGGCGAACCTGGTCCGAACCTGAGGTTCGGCTGATCGGGATTCATCTAGTATAAATAGTTTGTCTTGTATCGAGATTGAAGCTTCTTGGTCGTATTTTCATCTGTGTACTCTGTGGTTCTAATACAAGTATTTTGTATTTACTCAGTGTGTTCACTCGTTTAAACATTGATTTCGATAAGACTGAGTAGACGATCCACCGCTCACGCATTTTCAAGTGTACCCCACACTATCAGACATACTCAGATATGCATTTACTTATCACACTTCGTGACTTCACTTGTGATTTAACACATAGTGATTGAGTTCATGATGTCGTCAACTTTGTTCCATGCAAAAAGAAATAAGAACGTTAAATCGTCTACCTTAAGGTTGATCTTTCGATACGCAGATAAGGCCTCGGATTAAACAAAATAAGAAAATAAAAATAATTTGAAATTGTATAACCTAACAACAATCAGGTCGGTATCCCCGTATACGCAGTGAAAGTCCGATGAGTTATACGAAAAACCAAAGAAAATAAAGCAGAACGTCAAACGAACAACAATCAGGTCGGTCTTGTGGACACGCAGAGAAAGTCCGATCATTTGACAAAATAAAGAAAATCAAACAAATTTAAATCTTTGCAAAATGAACACATGTATACACAGTGACTTTTCATTTTTTTCACATATCTTTTCTTGATATCTTGAAATACGCTTCAAGATGTTATCCACTTGGTCAAGCATTAGTATTTAGTGAATATCACATCTGAAAACTTTCTGATTTAATGCCGAGTCTACCAAGCACATCGAACAATGATCTTATGGCTTTTTCATCTAATTTATCCATGAGCCAGACACGTAAGCCAATGTACCATCATTTCCCAATCATGTCTGATCAATTTCTCATTTATTTTAAGGTTTTTGTATTTTTCTGTTTTTCAATGTTTTAGTATTTTTCCTTTTTCTCCCCCTTAAAATGAAAACTCTATTTTGGACTTTTCATTTTAACAAAACACACAAAGAAACTATTTTTAATTTTACAACCTTCTCCCCCTAAACTACATACAGAATGTAAAAGAAAGAAAATTGACCAATCGATACTCATACCTTTCAGTTTAAGCTTTCAGAAAAACATTCAATTTTGAAAGATGAGTCATTTGATTTAAATTAAGCAGGAGACTCCACTATCGGTAACTACTTGAAGCGTGAACTTCACAATCACCAACAGGTCTTCTTGAAGTACCTACACACTGGTTTTAAATGATTAGTATTCAAATGACCTGAAGCACACAGCTTCTGGTCGACCAGTAACTTCAACAAAATCATTTGCAGCCTTGCTGACCACTTTAGGTCGCCACTGCATTTTAGATTTGTCATTTTTAACTGAGTCATTACCTGTTGATGAACCTTCCACACTTGAATCATATTTACAAAATTGTTTCTTTGAATATTTAAAAGATATGGATGTGGACTCAGTAAAAACTCTGCCTGATTCATCAATAAATGTGGCAGATTTATCAAAACATGTTCGTTTTGCAGTTTCAGGACAATCCTGTGCCATATGTCCCTTTTGGCGACATTGATAGCACAAACGATGTGATCTTTTAGATTCTGGTTTGACCTGAAGTGTATAACACATATCATCAGAATCAAAAGAATCATAGAAATCATCAAAAAGTTGAAACCGATTCTTGTGCACCCATTTAGATGTTGGACTTTGAGGAGTAGGATTTGAACCGGAAGAAGACCATCCACAATGTCTTTGACCAGCTTGATACGGATTTGAGAAAGCCTTGTTCTTCAAATCTTTCTTCGAATGTATCCTTGATCATGCTTTGAATTGCTCGATGAATCATATGTAGCAATAAAATTCTAAAACAAATGATATACTCGACCAATGTTTTAATCTTCTTGAACACCATTGGTTTTCTTTTGAACCTTCTTAGACTGATTTTTCTTATCTTTCTTCATTTCATTCTTCTTGACATCAGAAGTTTTACTACCCAAACCAAAATGTTTGTAACCTCGTAGTATTGAATCTTCCACTTAAGGACCAACATTTCCAGATTTAGCAGCTTGATTAAACGAAGCTTTAATTCCCTTTACATTGTTAGCTTTAACTAACTCAACAACAACTTTTTCTTCAGATAACTTCTTCTCATCTTTCTCAGCCATTTTATCCACAGAAATTTCTTCATCATTTACAACATTTCCAGCAGACACAAATTTGACAGGCGTAACCTTTTGGCTTATTCTTCTCTTTCTTGGTAGATGATGTAAATATCTTCTTTTCAGATTTCTTAGTAGCAAATTCAGAATAGTCTCCAGTTGCATCAGAAGGTTTGACATCAGCCAGAGGATCAGTGTGAATCACCGGGGGTGGTAATTGATTAAATTCTTCTCCTCCAAACATTCTTTTAAAATTCGCATCGTTGCACAAATAACTCGTGAAAGAGTGTGAATTCTTCAAATTTTTTAACCGCCTGTTAAGATCCAAAACTTCAACCTTCAAATCTGAGATCTTCTTCTGAGCTTCACCCAATGCCTTTTCTGAATCGATTAACTGTTCTGAAGCTCTGTTAGACAAAAAAAAAATATTCTATTCTCATCTTATCATGTGCATTATACACTTCCTGTGTAACTTTATCCACCTTTCCTTGATAAATTTCTACATTTCTTGTCAACAATTTGTTTTCTTTTGTTAAACTGGTGACTATATCTTGTAGTTTGGACTGGGCTACTTGATAGTCATTATTCAATCCTTCAACTTTATTATAAGCTTTATGAAGTTCAGCATTAGATATCTAAAGTGATTCTAATCTTTCTTTTGGTTTCTTAAACAATGCATCAAAATCTTCTGTTACTTCTTTTGCTTCTTTTTTCCATATCTCGGCATTCTTGACTAAATCGTCTTTATTAGCGAGCAATGTCGAAATCTAGGTTACCAACTCTTCATTTTCAATTTGGAGTTTCAAAATCTGTTCTTTATCAACAACTTCTTTTGATAACTTTTCATTCTCAGCAAGCAACTTAGCAATTGTTTTCTTTAAATCTTCAATTTCATTTTGAAACTTTAATTTGTTCTCAGCAGCTTTATTCTGACAAGATTCCTCTTTCTTGTGACTTTCATCACTATAGAAATTATGATCAGTAAGCAATTCCCGAATCTTCTTATCTTTACGTGAAACCTCTTGAAACTTATCAACCAGACGAGAAAACCTAGAACTCAAATGTGGCATCTTTTCATTGTCACAATGCCTGATGTTATCAAAATCTTTTTTCAAAATTTTCTCTTGAGTCTGCTGATATTGTTCAAGTTCTTCACATTTTTCTCTAAGAGCTTCCCATAAAGTTTTAGAAATCGAGAATTCTTTAAACTGATGCATCAAATCTTTAAATAATGCTATTTTAAGATAACTATATGTTTTCTTTTCTCTTTCAAAGAGTTTTTTTTCCTCATCAAAACTATTAATCATATTTGGCATGTGAGCACTTAGCATCGGATACTCATATTTTTGTTTAAGCGGAATCCAACACTTTGCATCTTGAGAAAAAATGTAAGATTCAAATTGTTTCTTCCAATTATTATAATCCTCTAATCTGAGTAACTTGGGAACATTCTGAGTTGTTTGATAATCGCTCATTTTGAAGTTACGATACCGAACGCAAAAACTTCAAACTAAAAAACGGGCGTCCTAAAAGCGGATCTTGAGGGTCAAACCGGAGGGTAGTGGCCATTAGGCAGTAAAAGTGTAGATCTCGTTAAGACGGTCATTTTGGCTGGTATTAGCTCCCGTAACTCTTAACGGTTCTCAAGTTACGTCAGTTTAATGAACGTCACTATTCTGCTAGCGTACCAAAAACAATCTCAGTGGACCAAAACTTTGATCACCATACCAAAAACTTTGACCGGACCAAAGACTCAGCGTACCACAAACCTTAGCGTACCAAAAACTCAGCATACCAGTGAACTCAGCGTACCACCTTGGTACGGCGTAACTGCCTGCGTACCAAAGAATAACTGTCGCGTACCAACGATGAAGATTGCCTTTCGTACCAACGAGCAGCGTACCAGAAATCTATGAAGATTACCTAGCATACCAAGCAGCGTACCAATGGATCATCTGGCATACCATCATATTCATCGGACGTACCAACGACGTACCAAGATGAACTTAATTGATTTTTGCAAATTTTGACAATTTGGACTGGAATTTGGAACAGTAAGGTGCGAAAACACTCTAGGAACGTTCAAAAAATCAGTTTTAGCACCAGAAACACTCGGAATTGAAAAAAATGATGAAAAACAAAGAAAAACCCAACTTTCTCTCTCTAAAAATTTCGAAAATGACCAAATCAAAGCAGTAGAGCAACTTAGATTGCTCTGATACCACTTGTTAGTGCCTGGAAAGGATCTTACTACTACATGATTCGGTCAATCTATAACAACGAGACTAAATAAAGCTTTGACTATATTGATTCACTAAGAGGTTTACACAAAGTATAGAGAGAGAGAGAGTTACACACAGTTAAGAGAATAGAAAATGATAGAACTCTTCAGCTCTCTCTAACACGAACTATTTATAGTCACTACATACTGGCCGGCGTACTAACCAGCGGACCAGTTAGTACGCCCGTACCAATTGGTACGGCGAACCATTTGGTACGACCCCAATGGTATGTTGAGTATTTGACTCACAAAGAAGCTCTAATCTAGATACAGTACATGAGACACAATGTAGCATATGAATATGCTCTAACAGTATAAATCTAAACATTCCAGTAGGTGTAACTTTCACCCTAAAAACTTCAATGAAAAAATAATAAAATCAAATGGATTAACGAATCGAAGTAATTGGAGATAAGTTCTTAGGCAAGTGATAGGTCCATAACAGGTCAAGGTCAAAATCAGAAATGCGAATGGCAGCTATTTTCTAAGTTTGCTTGATGGTAAGCAAAAGTCTAAGTGTGGGGATGTTTGATGTACCTTAGTTTATACATATTTTCTAAGAAAATATCCTTCGTGTATTGGGTAAAATATGACTAACTATTGCAACGAAACAGTGTTTTTGTCTTCTTTGTAGTTTTTCAGGTTTTACTAAGCCAAAATCACAAAAGGAACGGAAAATGAAAGAAAAACTGAAGAAAGTGAAGATTTTGAGTTTAGCACGACCCTGTGCCACAAGTAGCATGCCCCCGTGCCCAAGCCAGCTTAGCCCCGACAGCACCAGCAGAGACACGCACCATGCTTCTGAATCGATTCTGCACCACATGGCCCGTGCCACAGAGACACGCCTCGTGCCCTTAATGCTCGAAGATTTGGAGATCGTCGGTCTGACTCAACACGACCCATGCCACTGATGACACGACCCCTGCCCACTAACTCGGCATGACCCATGCCTAGTTTAGCATGGCCAGTGCCATTCTCGGCTGGTCTATATAAAGGGGAACTCTCTTCAAATGAAACTTGCCCAATTCTTCTCCCACTCTTCCACTAGTTTATCATCTTTTCGGTTTTGAGCCATTTGTTTTAGTGTTCTTGAGTCTACTCGTCAAAGATTGTAAGAACTTCAAATTATGGTGATAATGAACTGTTATTTGTCTATGAATCTTTCATTATCCATTAAGCAAATCTTAAGACTAACACTTCTTAGCATACAAGTGTTAGTCAAATTCTTACACTCATTTGGGAATAAACGAATCTTTGGTGGTTTGGTAAACTGTTTTTCTAAACTTTCTTTAAAGTGAACTAATGACTTTTAAAAAACTCTTTTTATTGAAAGGTTATTACTAATTTTCTGAACCAAACGTGCTCTACATATCACAGACCATTTGGGGAGTCGAAATCCCAAAGGCCAGACTTGTGACACCAGGTCGGGGGAGGATGCATGATCCGAAATATGACTCGCGCCCCATGCTACATGATACGTTTGAGGTCCTTATGTCTATGTAAGCAAACTCGACTGACCACGCAAGTGCGGGCTGAAAGTATTTGGTTGGGAATGGGGGTTGGTAATATTTTGCCACTTCACGGAAGCCGAGATGGTACGTGTTTGTGAACTTGGCTCTGGTTACACCGGACGTTCATGCATGAGAGTAATGCACAGAAGAAACATACCTTAGTCCCTTAAAAAGATATATTTTATAATAAAATAATCCGGCACGCAGGGTTCACTTGCTTGTGAATGTGGTGAAATAGTAGTAGTTTAAGTAAATCATGTTTATAAATTTAAAAGCTTAACTGCTAAAAGGTGTCATAAAATAATGATAAATTTATATATACACCACTGCCACATCAGTATTCTGTTGGAAACATCTCATTTACTCCTCCTCCTGAAGATTGAGTATCATTTTCAAGCCTGGATAGGTGATCAGCGGCAGTCTTTTCAGCACCCTTCTTATCGCGAATCTCAATGTCGAACTCTTGAAGCAAAAGAATCCACCGGATGAGTTGTGGCTTTGCCTCTTGCTTCTTGAAGAGATGTTTGATAGTTTCGTAATCGGTGAAAACGATAGTCTTGGATAACACCAGGTATGAACGAAATTTATCAAAAGCAAATACCATTGCTAATAATTCCTTTTCGGTAACTATGTAGTTTTATTGGGAATCATTAAAGGTTTTACTGGCGTAGTAAATTGGATGGAAATGCTTATCTTTTCATTGACCTAATACCGCTCCCACAGTATAGTCACGTGCATCACACATTATCCCAAAAGAAAGAGGCCAGTCTGGTGCAATCATAATTGGTGCATGAACAAGCTTTTCTTTAAGGAGGGTGAATGCTTCCAAACAGCCTTTGTCGAAATTGAAGACTGCTTCTTTCTCCAAACTTTTGTCAAAGGTCTTGAGATATTCGAGAAGTCCTTGATAAAACGATGGTAGAATCCTGCGTGTCCGAGGAAACTGCGAATATTGCGGACGGTAGATGATGGTCGTAAACGAGAGATAGTGTCTATCTTAGCCTTATCTACCACTAATCCGGCTTGGGAAACTTTATGACCAAGAACTATGCCTTCTTGAACCATAAAATGACACTTTTCCCACTTTAGGGCCAGGTTAGTTTCTTCACATCGGGCGAGCATTTTCTCTAGATTGTGCAGACAATGGTCGAATGAGTTGCCAAAAACCAAAAAGTCATCCATGAAAATTTCCATGGATTTTTCGATCATATCGTGGAAAATGAAAACCATGCAACGCTAAAAGGTAGCATGAGCATTACATAAGCCGAAAGGCATACATCTGTAGGCGAAGGTGTCGTATGGACATGTGAATGTTGTTTTCTCTTGATCCTCCGAGTCTATATGGATTTGGAAATACCCAGAGAAACCATCAAGAAAACAATAATACATATATCTAGATAAACGTTTGAGCATCTGGTCTATGAATGGCAAAGGAAAGTGATCCTTTCGGGTGGCGTCATTCATTCTTCTATAGTCTATACAGACTCTCGAGCCAGTGACTATGCGAGTAGGAATGATTTTATCTTGAACGTTGGGGTTTACCCTTCGTTGCGGCTGAACAACAGGCTTATATACGTCTTCCATAAGGAACTTGTGGGTGCAGAGCGATGGGTTAATTCCTTTCATATAAGAGAGCTTCCATGCAATAGCCTTCCTGTACTTACACAGAACAGCAAGCAATGCTTCCTTTTCTTGTGGGCTCAAGTGTGTAGAAATGATGATTGGCGAGTTGCGGTCGTCGTCCAAGAAGGCGTACTCCAGATGTTCTGGAGTTCCTCTTCTGGGTTGGCTTGAATAGCTTAGACTGACTCAGGCGATGAGTGATTGTGCTTAGGAGATATGTTTTTCTCCACTTCCAGGACTTCCTGGGTGATCTCGTCTTCTTCTACTTCTTGCAACCAAGGAGGGTCATCAGATGCATGATACCTAAGGGATCTTCCGATCTTCACAGAAAGCTTATAATCTTCGAGTTGGAGCGTCATTTCTTCATTGTCCGAATTGATCATGGATCTCCAAGTTTCTAAGAAGGGTCTTCCGAAAACTAAAGGAGTGTCATCAAGGATGACGAAAACGTCGTTAACATGGATTAGTACGTCTTTGATGACTCCTTTCGATAGTCGGGTGGATCAATTAGAGAGAATGAACGGAAGACAAAAAGGGGTCATTTTTCTTAACTCTAGTTTATCAAGCATGGGGGTAGGCATCATATTACTAGCAAACTATCATAAACTATAGCAGTTTCTATCTTCTTTTCGATAATACATGGAACATAATTTTTATCAGAAAGTGTTCTAAAATGTAATGATTGTTCTTTCATAAATATAACATGCTTTAATCCTTCGAGTTTAGGTGAAGTGAACATTTCTTTGAAAAATCTTGCAATAGTGGGTATACAAGAAAGATTTTCAAGAGAGGGCGGAGAAATGCGTACCTGATTTGGGAGAGGTTTACTCTTACCGCTTATCGGTGAGGAAAGTGGTGTCTCGGTTGGTCTATGCATTTCTTCTGTCTTTTTTACTGGTTCGGCATCTTGGTTAATCGGGATCTGAATAGAAGGGGTTGCATCCAACTCCTTTTCTTCAGGACTTGATGAGACACGGTGAGCATTTGAGATGGTAGGATCTAAGATTACTTCTTTGATTATGACTTCTTCTTTTTCCTCCTCCTTTGTTCAACTAAAAGAGTCCTTTAGAACCTTTATATGTTCTAACATTCATTCCGCGGTGTTAGAGCACAATGTAAATGTAACGGTTAATAGTCAAGTATTAGAAGGAAATATAAGATATATCCTTAAAAGAGAAAGGATATGAAAATCTTTACGAAATACAGATTTCTGTATTCATACAGAACTACTCCGGAAATTCCGAAGTAGTTCTGTACAGACCAAATTCTATAGAAATCCTCATTTCTGTAGAAGGCTTCTAATGGGAAGCATCAATAGTCTTCAAAGAAGAGTCCTGAAGGAGTTCTGGACTATAAGAAGATAAAGATTACGAGAAAAACACATTCTGCTTTTGCGTGAAGAACAAGCAATTTGAATATGAACTTAGCATTGAATATCAAAACAGTTGACGACAGTTGAAGAAGAGATAAATTAAACATCCTCAATTTATCTCTATATACTCTAACACACTCCAAATTCAACCGTCCCAAACCACCTTATCCTATGCAACTTGTTACATCGTCCTATAAATAGTGTTGATACATAATCTGTGCGTCGTGTGAAGTATCAAGTCAAGACAATATGAAGATCAAGATAAAGGTTTGCTGCCAACCGAACTTTGTCCGAACCTGAGGTTCGGATCAGGTGAACCTCCAGTTCGTCAGGAGTTCGGCTAGTCGACTATATATATGAAGTTTTTTTTGTATTTTGGAGGATTGAGTGAGCTAGATCAGATCTTAAGTGTGTGTTTTCCATGGTGTTTCTTTGAGTCAGTTTCTCTGTGTCTCTGAGTTGTAATTGTTCATTTGATCAATAAAACAACTCTCAGTTACGAGTTTCTTATCCGAATAGCTAGATTAGGTAGACGATCCGATGCTCATGAACTTTCAAGTGGTATCAGAGCAATCTGGTTCATTCTACTGATCTGTGGTTGCTAGTTTCAGAGTTTTTGAAACAAAATGTGTTGTTTTTGGTGATTTTTGAGTGTTTTTACGAGTTTTTGATCATTTCGGTCGTGTATTTCGTGAGAATTTCACTCCTAAATCATTCTGCATCATTTGTTCTGATCAACTGCTACAAATCTCATTCAAATTTGTCCAAATTCGAAAATTTTGAGTAAAAATGTTTCAGTTCGGCTAAGGACTTTTCTGTTCGGAATAACTGTCGTCTGAACTTTAGGTTCGGCTAGGGTTCGTCTGTTCGATGTTCACGTTCATTTCAAGTTCGGGTCAAAGTCCAAGTTCGTCTGAGGTTCATTTTAGGTTCGGATCAGAAGGTATGTTCGGATAAGGTTCGGATCATAAGGTGTGTTCGGATAAGGTTCGGCTCTATTTTAGCTATATTCTAGTTCGGAAAAGGTTCGGTAGTTTTTTCAGTTCGGAATTATTTTAGAGTTCGGCAATAATTCGGATCAGGTTCGGATAAGAAACTCGGTTTGGGTATAGTTTCGATCAGGTTCGGCTAAGGGTTTTGAGTTCGTATAGAGTTCAGCTGATAAGAATTCAAATTTGTTAGAGCATATTCCTATGCTACGTTGTGTCTCATGTATTGTATCTAGATTAGAGCGAGTATGTGAGTCTAGGTGTCAACATGCATTGGTGACAGTACCAAATGTACGCCGTACCAATTGGTGCGCACGTACCAAATGGTACGCTGAGTGGTCCGCCAGTTAGTATGTTAACACTATAAATAGTTCATGTTAGAGAGAGTTCATTAGTTCTGTCATTCCTATCACTCTTAACTGTGTGTATTCAAGTATGTTTCTCTCTCTACATTGTAACTCATAGTGAATCAATAAAGCAAAGCTTTATTTGCTCGTTTGTGTTTCTCGATTGATCAAACATAGCAGTAGTAAGATCCTTTGTCGTTTTACAAGTGGTATCAGAGCATTTGGTTGCTCTACTGCTGTGATTTTGGTTAATTTCAAGTTTCTAGAGTGAGAAAGTTTGGGTTTTCTTCGTTTTTCATCAAATTTTCGCAATTCAGAGTGTTTCAAAGATGAAAAATGATTTCTGAGTGTTCCTAGTGTCTTTGCGCACATAACTGATCCATATTCCAGTCAAAAATATCAGAAATTCGAAAATTCAGTTTCATTTCGCGTGGTACGCATCTGGTCCGACCGAAGAACTTTTGGTCCGTATCTGGTACGCATCTGGTCCGCACGACAATCTCCTTCGAGATTCTGGTCCGCTAAATCTGGTCCGGATGACAATCTTCAAGTTTGGTCAGTGGCGGTTATTTTCTGGTCCGTTGACAGTTACTCCGTACCAAAGTGGTACGCTACTCAGTCTGGTACACTGACTTTCTGGTCCGTGATCTGGTACGCTGAACGAATTTTGGTCCGCTCATTGCTTTGGTCCGGAGTTGGTATGCTGAGAACAAGTTTGGTACGTTGAGAAGGTTTGGTACGCTGGCAGAATACATGTGTTCACTAAAACTGACGTAACTTGAGAACCGTCAAGAGCTATGGGAGCTAATACCAGCCAAAACGTTCGTCTCGACGAGTTCTATACTTTTACTGGCCTAACGCCCAGTACCCTCTTGTTTGACCCCCAAAATCCGCTTGGAAGACCTTTGTTTTTGAGTTCGAAGTTTTGACGGTCAATTTTTAACTTCAAAATGAGTGATTTTCACGCATTTTCAGCTGCTCAAACATCGTTGCAAGCAATGATGAATTATGATAACGAGATAGGAACAACTTAGAGGTTCATAAGTTGTTACAATTAGAAGATTATCACAATTGGAAGAAACGTTTTGAGTCATACATATTTTCTCAAGATGTTGATTCTTGGATCCCGATTGAAAAAGAATATGAGTATCCAATGATAAGCCCGAGAAAGCCAAATATGATAAGTGATTTTGATGCTGATGAAAATAAATTTTTTGCCCGAGAGAAGAAAACATATAGCTTTCTTACAATGGCTTTACCTAAAGACTTGATGCATCAGTTTAAAAATTACACAACTTGTAAAGAATTGTGGGATGCTATTGCTGAAAGATGTGAGGGTAATGAGCAATACAAGAAGACTCGGAAGAAAGTTTTAAAGAAAGAATTTGATAATTTTCGACATTGTGCTAATGAGCAAATCAAAGATTTGATTGCAAGGTTTTCACATTTGATCAATGAACTTGAACTTGTAGTTGTCAAGAATGAAAGTGATGAGTTGAAGGAGAAGTTTCTAGAAGCTTTACCCAAAAAATGGGAGAATTTTGTTATGATGTTGAATAATGATCCAAACTACTCAAGTTGGACATTCAATCAATTGATAAGCAAATTACAAGCTCGTGAAATGGAACTGCTTGTGAAAAAGTCAGCAACTCCGTTTGTTCAGAATCCTGAAGTATACTTTGGAGAAAATTCTGCTACCATGCATGCTAAAGCAAAGTCACATTCTAATTCAAGTGTTAATCCACCATTAACTGTATTTCTTGCTGGAAAGTCAGAAAATATTGGTTATTCTTCAGGTTTCAGTTTTACTATTCCTGATAGATCATCAAGCAAGTCTACTTCTAATCAAGCAACTGAAGATCTAGCTTCTATGTTATCTGCTTTCATATCATCTTCGTGTGGAGCTATTTTTAGTCAAATTGGTCAATCTGTATTGTTTAGAGATGATTTAAGTCAGTTGGATGTAGATCAATTGAATAAACTTGATCTGGAATGGCAGTTTGCTATGGTAGTGGAGAGAGGCAGGAGATTCATAACGAAAAATGGTAAGACATCACTTTTTCAAGGAGAAAAGTTTTGTTTAGATAAGTCGAAGCTTAAATGTTTCAAATGTTCCAAATTTGGACATTTTGCTCGTGAATGTAAGCAATCTTCTTCTAAACCAAGTACTTCAGATAGTCAGAATCATAATAAAGATGCAAAAGCACTGGTGTTCGAGGAAGGTTATGATTGGGCCGCAGATTTTCTGGATGAATCTGCATTTGTAGTCCACCCTTCAGAAAATTATGCATTGATGGCAAATATTGAGGTTGAATCGAGTGGGTATGCATCTGAGACCAGTAAATCTGAAATAAGTGATTCTAAAGTTAGTGCGTATGAGTCAACATGTGAATTTTGTGCTGAAAAAGAAAGAAAGATTCGAGAATTGAGTTCTGAAAAAGAAAGATTGATTGTTGAAAATGAGAAGAAGGAAGAAGAATTAGAAAGTCTCAAGAAGAAATTTGAAGATTCTGATGAGATTCTCAAGATCAATGCGAAATTAGTCAGAGAAAAGAATGCTTTGATGGAAGAGTTTGTTGAATTTCAAACAAAATTGTAGAGATGGTTAGTTTAGATAAAGAACAAATTTTGAAGTTGCGAACTGAGAATGAAGAGTTGGTCAAAAGTGTTGAGAAATGGGAGAGTGAAGCAAAAGATGCAATTGGTGATTTTGATAATGTTTAAGAAATCAACTGCAAGAGTAGAATCGCTGAAGCAATCTTATGATGACCTCAAGAAAGAGTTTGATGAAGTTACTGCTAAGGAAAATGATCGTCAAATGGAACATTCAACATTACTCGATAAAGTCACGATTTTAACACATGACAACAAGTTGTTGAAAAGAAATATTGAGATTCATGAGTGTCGGGTGAAGAAAATTACCCAAGAAGTGTATGATGCCCATGATCAGATGAGACAAGAGAAGTTTTTGTCAAATAGGGCTTCGGAGCAATTGATTGAATCAAAAAAAGAATTGGGTGAAGCTTAAAAGAAAATATCTAATTTAAATGTTGAAGTTTTGGATCTGAAGCGACAATTGAACAATTTGAAGAATTCACATTCTTTCACAAGTTACTTGTGCAAAGATGAAAATTTCAAGAAAGTTTTTGGAAGTGAAGAGTATAATCAAATTCCACATCCAGTTATTTCATCTGATGCTCTAGCTGATATTCATTCTTCTGATATAACTGGAGATTATTCTGAATTTGTGTATGAGAAATCTGAGAAGAAGAAACCAAAGATTTCAAACAAGAAAGTGGTGAAGAATGAAAGTTTGATTGAACAGTCTGTTGTGTTTGTTTCTGGTGGAACTGGTGTTACTAATAAAGATATTTTCTGATGATAAGATGGTGGAGACAAATGAGAAGATAGAGTCTGAAGAAAAATTGGTTGCTGAGCTTGTTAAAGCTAACAATTTGAAGGGTATTAAAGCTAACTTTACCAAGGTTGCTCAAGATAGTTCTTCTAAGTCTCAGATCGAGTTGTCAAAATTACCCGGTTACAAACGTTCGGGTTTGGGTATTAACAATCAGAGATTTCAGCAGACAGCTAAGAAGAACATGCTCAAGAAGACCCCAAAGGAGAACGAAGATACCAGTCTCGATCAAATCTATCATTAGGCGCAGGTATTCATTTCTACCATGGAGAAAGGATTCGGAGGAAAACAAAAGCCGAAGAATTCTTCTGAAAGTTCTCCGAAAGAATCTTCTTCATTTAGATCAAATTCCACTCCTCGAAGTCCTACTTCCAAATGGGTACATGCAAACAGGTTTCAAGTTTTTGATGATTATTCTGATAGTTTTGAGTTTGATGATAGATGTCATACAGTTCAGGACAAACCACAATCTAAACGATCATATCGTTTGTGCTATCAATGTCGCCGAAAGGGATATATGGCACAGGATTGTCCTGAAACTGCCAAAAGATCATTTTCTAACAAATCTGCCACATTTATTGATGAACCAGGCAAAATTTTTACTGAATCCACACCTTTCAAATCAAAATCTAAACCGAAACAATTTTTCAAATTTGATTCTAGTGTTGGTGGGTCATCACAGGATGATGATTCAGTAAAGAATGAAAAGGCAAAAATGCAGTGGCAACCTAAGTTGGTCAGCAAAGCTGCAAATGATTTTGTGGAAGACACTGGTCGACCAGAAGCTGTGTGATTCGGGTCATTTGAATACTAATCATTTAAACCAGTGTGCAGGTTTCCTCAAGAAGACCTATTGGTGATTGTGAAATTCAAGTTTCAAGCAGTTGCTGATATTGGAGTTTCCTACTTAACTTAAATTGAATGCTTCATATTTAAAAATTGAAAGTTTTTCTGAAAGCTAAAAAACCTAAAAGGTATCAGTATCAATTGGTCAATTTTCTTTCTTTTTACATTCCGTATGTAGTTTAGGGGGAGAAAATTGAAAAACCAAGAAAAATAGTGTCTTTGTGTTTTTGCTAAAATGAAAATCCAAAAATAGAGTTTCATTTTGAGAGGGAGAAAAATGGAAAAAATACAAAAACATTGAAAAACGGAAAAATACAAAAACATTGAAAAATGAGAAATTGATCTGACATGATTGGGAAATGATGGTACATTGGCTTATGTGTCTGACTCATGGATAAAATAGTTGAAAAATCCGTAAGATCATTGCTCGATTTGCTTGGTATGCTCGACATTAAATCAAAAAGTATTCAGATGTGATAAACATACTAAATACTAATGCTTGACCAATTGGATAACATCTTCATACATATCTCATGATATATCAAGAAAAATATGTGAAAAAGGAAAATGAGAAGTCACTGTGTATATATGTGTTCATTTTGCAAAGATTAATTAAGCTTGTTTGATTTTCTTTATTTTGTCAAACGATCGGACTTTATCTGCGTGTCCACAAGACCGACCTGATAGTTGTTCGTTTGGCGTTCTGCTTTATTTTCTTTGGTGTTTCGTATAACTCACCGGACTTTCTCTGCGTGTACGGGAGTACCGACCTGATTGTTGTTGAGTTATACAATTTCAACTTGTTTTTCTTTTCTTATTTTGTTAAATCCGAGGCCTTATCTGCGTATCGAAAGATCGACCTTAAGGTAGACGATTTAACGTTCTTGTTTCTTTTTGCATGGAACACAGTTGACTGAATCATGAATACAATCATTATGTGTGCAAATCACAAATGAAGTTGTCAGGACCGATTTTCACTACAAGAATCTCGATCTTGAGCAAGAACGGGGTTCAGATTCAGAAAACTCAAATGAGACGATGATGAAGATGAAGAAGAATCAAGGATAATCAAAACACAAGAAAGATGATAATCTAGTCGAATGATTTCATTGAACCGAATGATTACAATCAAGAAATCATGACAACACATAATCTCTCTCTAGAAATCCATGACTCACTCTCTCTCTCTAGAATGGAAGACTCAACATCCTAAAGAGTCACCATACATCTCTTTTGGAGACTCTTTCTTTAAATGAATGGGGCACCCTCACTATATATATAGTGAGGGTGACTAACAAGTAAAAACATAAAATATTAATTAAATCAAAGTTTATTTAATTAATCCGAAGCTTGACTCGCTCGAACCGATCTTCCGTTGACTTTTACGTTCACCGTTGACCCGAACGGTTGACTTTTCTAGAAAACGGTCTTCGGTCCAAACTGCAAGCCTCGATCATCACAACCCGTGTCTCTGAATCAATTCACATGGATTCTTCAGTCGAATGCTTCGGTAAATAGATTTGAGGGCGTCAGTCACATAGATTTTTGTTCCAACATATTCCCCCTTGACTGATGCTTTCAAATCTGTTCAACTTCTGAAGAATCGCTCTGCCGTACATCTTCAATGAGAAACTGATAGATCCGAGAGTTTCTGACGTAGAGATTCCCCCTCTGAATAAGCTTCTTCTGTTCTCGTTGCTCCAGTCGAGAGCCAAGTTTTCCGCTCACTCGGTTCACACGGTCGGGTACAATACTGAGAAAATGCTACATCTCGGAGTCAAAACCGCAACAAACTGAATCAGATAAACCAGTTAATCACTGAAAATGCTCCAACTCCGAATAATCGACCCGATATCCAAATCCATAATAATTCCTCCTATTTCTCTAAATCGCTCCAAAAACATCCAGTCGGAAGCGTAAAAATCAGATGCGGAGAGTCGAACCGTCGCGATCGGTTGCCTAGAGAAACTAGATAAATAATCTTGAAATCGGACAATCTTGCGAAAAACCGAAAAACAGATGCTGACAGTTGTGAATGATCCATAAATAAATCTTGTGTTCCACGTGACTGGGTTGGATGCGAAAATAAAGTGTCAAATCGGAGAAAATTTGAGATCCCGAGCGAAAATAATCATAACCGGAGTCTTCGTAGTTTTGGTTGAAGAAAAACGAGCTCGGAATAATATTCCGTGAAGATTTCTGAGTTAAACGGTGCAATATGGGAAAAATTCCATCAATTTTGATCAAGAAATGGCTCTCCGAGAGATTTAACGGAAAAAGTCCATAATTAACTGAGATTCCAGTTAATCCGGTTAGTTGAGACCCGCGCTGCATCCACTAAAAATAAACCGTGAGATATAACGAGAAAGCTAAGTAATTAACCGGATAATAAACCTAACCCGTCAGTGATCGATAGCAAACGTTGTGCGAGACCCCAATAAACGAGAATCCCAATAAAATGGAATAAAATCCTTGACCAATAATTTTTTTTTCACAATTCCGTTCGGGCGTTATCTCCGTTGATCTTGTAAAAAACCGATAGAAAAAAAGCCCGCGTAACGAATTAATGCTGAAAAAATTAATTAGTCATCAAAAAATATCTCAAAGAAACACAGGATCCGAGTGAAATGAAATGGGTCAATCAGATTGAGCCTTAAATCTGATCTGACGGTCGAAAAATGAGGGATCTAACGGACTGGAATGATCAATCCGTGTGAGATGGGCAACCTCCAATTAGATGCGGACATCAATTAAGCCTTCAACGGCTCACTAGAGCAGCTGGGACCCAGCGCTGAATCCAGCCAATGAGAATCCAACAGCGCCCAGCCATCATCGGATACTTTATGCTTCTGGTGGGACCACGCGCTAGCTCTCCTCCAATCAGCGAAAGACAGAAGAAAAAAAGGAATGATGGGAAGCCGACAATAAGGAGAGAGAAAATTCTCTTTGAACCAATAACTGATCGACACGTCATCGTCACCTTCAAAAGTTGGTGAAACACCGAACCCTAGTACAGCTCGCCGGAGAAATAAACAACCTCGCCGAAAAACCGTATTATACTCATATCTCCTTCAAATCTCGACCAAATTTGATGATTTATAGCTCGATGAACTCCTTGTTCGAAGCTCTACAACCCTTAACGATTAGAATCTTCTGAAAATGTCTTGAACGAAAACCCAGAAACCCAAGTCATTAGATTACGTTTAACGATCAGCTCACCAGGTCGTTAAGATTCAGACCAAGTCGTTAAGACTAGCTTCAAGTGAACCCAGATCGTTAAGAACATAAGCAGATCGTTAAGTTCATCAACCTGATTGTTTGGCTTAGAACCTGATCGTTAAGAACACACAGGTCGTTAAGACAATCTTCAAACTGAGTCCAGATCGTTTAGAGCATCTTCAAGACTAACTCAGATTGTTAAGAACATCTTCAAAACTCCAATGAACTTGAAGAACACTTGAAAAAACGCAGCAACCTTGATTGAAGAACACTTGAAAAAACGCAGCAACCTTGATCCTTGAAAAACCTCAAAAACGAGTAGAAACCATCGATTCTTGACACAAATCTGTTTTAGAAACATGCTATGGCCACTTACACATCCTAAACAGCAGCAAAACTCGATTGAATCAACCCAAAATTCTGGAAATCTTCAAGAACACGAAGAACACCGCGAAACACGCACTAGTGTGTGTTTTTCCAGATCTGCCAAAATGGGTGAGATTCAGATGAAACGGATACTTCTAATGGATCCGGAATGCGTTTTCCACTAAGATTCATGCTTTGTTTCATCCAAATCCGACCATTAAAACACCAAAAACTCCAGATCAATGCTCCAAAATCTTTAAAAACCCCAAAAACGGGAAAACCCCAAAAGTTACGAAAAATCTGCTCTGATCTTCATTTTTCTCACAGATTTGCAGAAGTAAAACATGAAGTAACATCCAAATGAACTCCATAACACGAAACAATCATCCATATCATCAGAATCCATCCAGAATCATCCAAAAATGAAGAAAAATATGAAAAAGTCTCAAAAATGAGTTTTCAAATCTTCACCATATTCAAGCTCAAAATCAGATTCGAGTGACCAGATTCACGGTGAGATGAATCTGATCGGTACCCGCTCTGATACCATTTGTCAGGACCGATTTTTCACATCAAGAATCTCGATCTTGAGCGAGAACAAGGGTTCAGATTCGAAAAACTCAAATGAGACGATGATGAAGATGGAGAAGAATCAAGGATAATCAAAACACAAGAAAGATGATAATCTAGTCGAATGATTTCATTGAACCGAATGATTACAATCAAGAAATCATGACAACACACAATCTCTCTCTAGAAATCCATGACTCACTCTCTCCCCTAGAATGGAAGACTCAACATCCTAAAGAGTCATCATCCATCTCTTTTGGAGACTCTTTCTTTAAATGAATGGGGCACCCTCACTATATATATAGTGAGGGTGACTAACAAGTAAAAACATAATAAATGAACAAAATTACAAGTAAATCAAATAACATAAAATATTAACTAAATCAAAGTTGATTTAATTAATCCGAAGCTTGACTCGCTCGAACCGATCTTCCGTTGACTTTTACGTTCTTCGTTGACCCGAACGGTTGACTTTTCCAGAAAACGATCTTTGGTCCAAACTGCAAGCCTCGATCATCGTAACCCGTGTCTCTGAATCAATTCACATGGATTCTTCAGTCGAATGCTTCGGTAAACAGATTTGATGGCGTCAGTCACATAGATTTTTGATCCAACAGAAGTCACAAAGTGTGATAAGCAAAAACATATCTGAGTATGTCTGATAGTGTGGGGCACACCGGTCAAAGCAATCTAATCAATACAATAACATATCCAGATGTTATGAGTATGATTGTGCCTGAGTTTAAGATGGCCAAATTATACCAGTAATCGACATGGCTTGTGTGCTAAAGTAATTGAAATTGAAGTGTAGTTAAGCATGTCATGACCAATATGATCCCAAGTTGTGATCTTTCTCGCAATAGACAAAAATAGTGTGTAATTCAGTATTTTATTTCTACATTGCATTTATGTTTCATATCTGAAAAATCCAAAAAGATTTTAGGTGTGTTTTAGCATAAACTTAGAAAAATCAAAAAGATTTTCGGTGTGTTTTAATATAAAGTTTCAAAAAGCCAAAAATATTTTATTTCTTATTTGTTTTCGACCGATCGATACAATATACAAAATTATGATTTCAAAACTATATCTTGGATTCTCGAAGAAAAGTTTTGCGCCAAGATTAAATTAATTTTCAAAAGAAAAGAAAGCCGCATTTGTCTTCTGAAATTGCAGGTTATCTGTGTGACAAGACTCAAGCATGGTGAAAGGGAGCGTATGTAATATCTTTCACAAGTGGATCTTGAATTTCAAAGAATGTTCAAGTTTGATCCAACCATGCAAGCTCTATTTCTGACACGATTTCAAGTTGAAGATCAGACGCAGTGATGTTGAAGGTTGAAGACTGAAGTTTTGTTAGATAGATATATAGCTAGCTACAATACACGTTAAGGGGGAGTTTGTTAGAGCATATTCCTATGCTACGTTGTGTCTCATGTATTGTATCTAGATTAGAGCGAGTATGTGAGTCTAGGTGTCAACATGCATTGGTGACCGTACTAAATGTACGCCGTACCAATTGTACGTTGGGTGGTCCGCCAGTTAGTATGTTAACACTACAAATAGTTCATGTTAGAGAGAGTTCATTAGTTCTGTCATTCCTATCACTCTTAACTGTGTGTATTCTAGTGTGTTTCTCTCTCTACATTGTAACTCTTAGTGAATCAATAAAGCAAAGCTTTATTTACTCGTTTGTGTTTCTCGATTGATCAAACCTAGCAGTAGTAAGATCCTTCCGTGGATTTACAAAATTTTCAAAAATGTCGTAATTTCAAGCGTTTGCAGCTATGCAAAGTGCAAAGCAAACCATGTTGAATTTTGATAATGAAATTGAAACAAGTCAGAAAGTTCCCAAGTTGTTGAAGTTGAAAATTGGAAGTAATGATTTTCTGCTTGCATAAGCACGAATGATATCGATTTGTGGATTCCGATTAAGAAGCTTTACCAACATCCAAGTTGAAAAACCGTAAGACAGATCTTACTAGAGGTTTGCTTGATCATATACGAGAGAACAAGATGTAAATAAAAGTTTGTTTTATTGAAATTAACAAAAGACTTAATTACAAACTCTCTAATCAGCTCAACTAGAGAAACACTCTCAAAAAACATATTTAAGATCTGGTTTCTCTTAGTTCTCTCTCTCATAGTTATCAAAACAACGACAAGCTTCCTATTTATACTAGACTGGCCGAACCTCAAGCGAACTTGAGGTTCGCATGATCCGAACCTCAGGTTCGGCTGGCAGCAAACTTGTCTTGATCTTCACATCGTCTCGTTCAGATACTTCACATGACGCACAGATTATGTATCAACACAACTGATCAAGGAGATTTCAAAGAAGTTCATACTTTTGATATTGCTTAAAGAAAACTATATGAGCTTGAACAAAAAGCTTTTGGTTATCTTACGATGGCATTACCCACTGAGTTGTTATATCAATTTAGTACTTGCAAGAAATCGAAACAATTGTGGGATGCTTTATCAACAAGATGTGAAGGGAATGATCAATACAAGAAGAATCAGAAGAAGGTGTTAAGTAAAGAGTTTGATAATTTTCAACATTATTAAAATGAAAACATCACAGCTCTTGTTTCAAAATTTTCACATCTTATTAGTGAGTTGAAGATTGTTGGAATTGAGAAAACTGATGAAGAATTGAAAGAAAAGATAATGGAGGCTTTGCCAGAAAAATGGGAAATTTATGTTTTGCTGCTTATACATGATAAGGAGTTCTCTACATTAACATTTCACGAGTTAACTGGTAAACTACATGCTCGAGAAATGGAAATGCTAAATTTGAAGAAATCAACAGCTAAATTGCAAAATCCAGAGTTATATCATGGTGAAAATGCTACAAGTCTGAATGCTAAAGCAAAACCAAGTCTTAGTTCTGCACCGAGTACTGGCTTTATATCTGGAAATGTTTCTGGAAGTTCAGATAATAATTCTTTAAACGGTTACAACTTTACCATTCCAGGTTTCACAAATCAGAATGCTTTTTCTGCTGAAACAACGAATGATTGTGCTAGAATGTTTGCTGATTTAATTTCTTCATCTTTTGGATTGGTTATCAAAGATGTTGCTGATGCAAAAATAACTAGAGATGATCTTGATGAACTTGATGATGATCAATTAAATGAATTAGATTTATCTTGGCAATATGCTATGCATAGTTTAAAAATCAAAAAGGTTTTTCAAGAGACATGGAAGAACTACTTCTGATTTTAATGGGAAATTGGGTTTTGACAAATCTAAGTTGAAATGTTACAAGTATTCCAAGCTTGGACATTTTGCTAGAGAATGTCAGCAGGCACATGTTAACAAACCTGGTTTTACATCTAATACTGGTTCTCAACCACCCTCAAGTAATTCAAACAAGACAACTTTAACGGTTCAGAATAATGGTGTTTATGATTAGGGCAAACATTTTGATACATCTGCTTTGATTGTCACACATGAGCAAGATGAATATTATTTTGATTCTAGTTCATATGAAGCTGCTGAAACTGAAAAGTTTAAATCCAAAATTGAGTGTATGATGAAAGAAAATGAATCTTTGGTGAAGGAAGTCAAATTGCTCAATGTTGAACTTCAATTGGTTAAAACAGACTTGGAGATTTCAAAGAAAAATGAAAAAGATTTAGATTTGCAAAATGAGTCTTTGATCAAGGAGGTTAAGTTGTTAAATGAGGTTTTGAAAGTATCTAAACAGAATAGGAAAGATGATGAAGCAAAGAATGCAAAATTGAGTGAGGAAAAGCATGAATCGGTTCAAGAAGTTAAGAAATGGAAAGATGAAGCAGAAGATGTTGCTAATGATTTTCAAAATCTGTTTGAAAAATCAAAAATCAAGCTTGATCTACTTACAAAGAATTCTGAAGAGTATGTTGCTAAAATTGAAGCTTATCAAGTTGATATGGAAAAGTTGTTGGATAAAAGGCGAGAGTTGGTTAGTGTCAATAAAGTTTACACAGCAAATCTGGAAATTCAAAAGCGAAATGAAGATAAATTGAAGAAGGAATTGTTTGAAGGACTTGATAATTTGCGACTGTAAAAATTTGAAACTCATAAGGTTGCTAAGAGAATGATAGCTACCGAGAAGGAGTTAGCTGAAGCTCAACAGCAAATTTCTGATTTAAAAATTCAAGTAATTGATGCTAATCGGTTACTGAATAATGTCTCAAATTCGCAATTGTTCACAAGCTTCTTAGCAAATAATGCTAATTTTAAAAAGATGTTTGACAAGACAGCATCACCCCCATCTATTATCAAAGAAACGGTTAAATAGGTGAAAGACAAGGTTGAAGAATAGGATTATTCAAAGTTTTCATCATCAACTTCAGAAGAAGAGAAGATTGTGAAGAAGAAGAAAAGTAAGAAAGCTAAAAAGAAGAAGGGAAATAAATCTGAAATTCCTCCAGCTCCACAGTTTGTGTCTGGTTCACCGTCGACAGAAAATGACAAATCAGCTACTTCAAGTGAGAAACTTTGTTCTCAGCCTGAATTTGATGAGACGATTTTCTATGAACAGAAAAATGTTAACGAGGTGAAAGCTGAGTTTTCAAGATTGGCAAAGAATGGACATCAAAATTCAAGTTCTGAAGAGAAAGTTTCTGGAAAAAGTGTTGGTCTGGGATTTCAACAAAAGTTTCATGCAAATGATGGTATTCAAGGTTCCAATTCACAAAATTTGAAGAAGCTCAAAATGAAGCAAGTCAAGAAGGAGATATTTAAGGCTGAGAAGATTCAACCCGAGAGATTTTACAAGCTCAAGTGTTCAGATCAAATATTTTCTGACCAAGAATTTCCTCTTCATTGTGTCGATACTTAAAAACTTTCTGGAGGTTTTGTGAAGGAGGATGTTTTAAAGACCATGAAGAATCAAAATGCAAAATTTTCTTCTGATGATTCTATCTCTAAAAGCCTGACATCAAAATAGGTTCATGATCACAGACATCAGGTATATGATTCTTCTTTTGATCATGTTAGAGATATCCATGTTTTTAATTCTATGCATGCACCTAAAAGGTGGGACAAAGCTGATCGCTTATGCTATATTTGCCGCCAAAAGAGGCATATGGCAAAAGATTGCCCAATTTCTGACGATTCCAATCAAAGATCTCCAAAGGTCAAAGTTTTTGGTAAACCTGCTAAATCAAAGTTCTTTGATGAACGAGGCAGAGTTTTGTTCCTATTTTTCAAAAGGTTCAAAATGTAGGTTCTTCATCATAGTCACCTATGACCAATTCATCAAAAACTGAATTACCAAAACAACAACAACAATGGAAACCTAAGGTGGTTTCAAAGCAAAATCAGGATACTGGTTGACCAGAAGCACTTCGCTTCGGGTCATTTAAGAACTAATCAGTTTGACCAGTGTGTGGGTACTTCTAGAAGACCTATCGACGATTGAATGTTGTTGATGGAGGTGTATTCTGCGTAACTTAAATTTCATGTTCAATTTTTCTAACCTGAAAGTTTTCTGAAACTTTACACTGCAAGGTATCCTTGTTGGTTGATCAATTTTTCTTTACTTTTCATTTGTTTTGTTTACAAGAGAAAATTGATAAAAGCGAAAAATAGAGTCTTGTTTTTGTAAAATGTAAAATCCAAAAATAAAGTTTTTGCATTTTAAGGGGGAGAAATTGAGAAAGTGCATGTTATGGGGAGAAGATGAATACATGCAAAATATATGGAGAAGATGAATACATGCAAAATATATGGAGAAGGTGAATGCATGCAAAATATATAAAATTTTGAGAAATTGATCAATGGGAAATGATGGTACATTGGCATACGTATCTGAATCATGGATAAAATAGATGAAAGGGCCATAAGATCTTGTTTGATATGCTTGGTAGGCTCAGCAAGTCAGAAAGTAAACTGATATGATATACACTAAGTACTATGCTTGACCATGTGGATAACATCTTGAAGCGTATTTCATGAAATTAAAAGAAAAATAAGTGTGAAAAACAAAATGAGAAGTCACTGTGTATATATGTTTTCATTTTGCAAAGATTTAAACTTGTTTGATTTGGTCTGGGATTAAATGAATTAGATTTATCTTGGCAATATGCTATGCATAGTTTAAAAATCAAAAAGGTTTTTCAAGAGACATGGAAGAACTACTTCTGATTTTAATGGGAAATTGGGTTTTGACAAATCTAAGTTGAAATGTTACAAGTATTCCAAGCTTGGACATTTTGCTAGAGAATGTCAGCAGGCACATGTTAACAAACCTGGTTTTACATCTAATACTGGTTCTCAACCACCCTCAAGTAATTCAAACAAGACAACTTTAACGGTTCAGAATAATGGTGTTTATGATTAGGGCAAACATTTTGATACATCTGCTTTGATTGTCACACATGAGCAAGATGAATATTATTTTGATTCTAGTTCATATGAAGCTGCTGAAACTGAAAAGTTTAAATCCAAAATTGAGTGTATGATGAAAGAAAATGAATCTTTGGTGAAGGAAGTCAAATTGCTCAATGTTGAACTTCAATTGGTTAAAACAGACTTGGAGATTTCAAAGAAAAATGAAAAAGATTTAGATTTGCAAAATGAGTCTTTGATCAAGGAGGTTAAGTTGTTAAATGAAGTTTTGAAAGTATCTAAACAGAATAGGAAAGATGATGAAGCAAAGAATGCAAAATTGAGTGAGGAAAAGCATGAATCGGTTCAAGAAGTTAAGAAATGGAAAGATGAAGTAGAAGATGTTGCTAATGATTTTCAAAATCTGTTTGAAAAATCAAAAATCAAGCTTGATCTACTTACAAAGAATTCTGAAGAGTATGTTGCTAAAATTGAAGCTTATCAAGTTGATATGGAAAAGTTGTTGGATAAAAGGCGAGAGTTGGTTAGTGTCAATAAAGTTTACACAGCAAATCTGGAAATTCAAAAGCGAAATGAAGATAAATTGAAGAAGGAATTGTTTGAAGGACTTGATAATTTGCGACTGTAACAATTTGAAACTCATAAGGTTGCTAAGAGAATGATAGCTACCGAGAAGGAGTTAGCTGAAGCTCAACAGCAAATTTCTGATTTAAAAATTCAAGTAATTGATGCTAATCGGTTACTGAATAATGTCTCAAATTCGCAATTGTTCACAAGCTTCTTAGCAAATAATGCTAATTTTAAAAAGATGTTTGACAAGACAGCATCACCCCCATCTATTATCAAAGAAACGGTTAAATAGGTGAAAGACAAGGTTGAAGAATAGGATTATTCAAAGTTTTCATCATCAACTTCAGAAGAAGAGAAGATTGTGAAGAAGAAGAAAAGTAAGAAAGCTAAAAAGAAGAAGGGAAATAAATCTGAAATTCCTCCAGCTCCACAGTTTATGTCTGGTTCACCGTCGACAGAAAATGACAAATCAGCTACTTCAAGTGAGAAACTTTGTTCTCAGCCTGAATTTGATGAGACGATTTTCTATGAACAGAAAAATGTTAACGAGGTGAAAGCTGAGTTTTCAAGATTGGCAAAGAATGGACATCAAAATTCAAGTTCTGAAGAGAAAGTTTCTGGAAAAAGTGTTGGTCTGGGATTTCAATAAAAGGTTCATGCAAATGATGGTATTCAAGGTTCCAATTCACAAAATTTGAAGAAGCTCAAAATGAAGCAAGTCAAGAAGGAGATATTTAAGGCTGAGAAGATTCAACCCGAGAGATTTTACAAGCTCAAGTGTTCAAATCAAATATTTTCTGACCAAGAATTTCCTCTTCATTGTGTCGATACTTAAAAACTTTCTGGAGTTTTTGTGAAGGAGGATGTTTTAAAGACCATGAAGAATCAAAATGCAAAATTTTCTTCTGATGATTCTATCTCTAAAAGCCTGACATCAAAATAGGTTCATGATCACAGACATCAGGTATATGATTCTTCTTTTGATCATGTTAGAGATATCCATGTTTTTAATTCTATGCATGCACCTAAAAGGTGGGACAAAGCTGATCGCTTATGCTATATTTGCCGCCAAAAGAGGCATATGGCAAAAGATTGCCCAATTTCTGACGATTCCAATCAAAGATCTCCAAAGGTCAAAGTTTTTGGTAAACCTGCTAAATCAAAGTTCTTTGATGAACGAGGCAGAGTTTTGTTCCTATTTTTCAAAAGGTTCAAAATGTAGGTTCTTCATCATAGTCACCTATGACCAATTCATCAAAAACTGAATTACCAAAACAACAACAACAATGGAAACCTAAGGTGGTTTCAAAGCAAAATCAGGATACTGGTTGACCAGAAGCACTTCGCTTCGGGTCATTTAAGAACTAATCAGTTTGACCAGTGTGTGGGTACTTCTAGAAGACCTATCGACGATTGAATGTTGTTGATGGAGGTGTATTCTGCGTAACTTAAATTTCATGTTCAATTTTTCTAACCTGAAAGTTTCCTGAAACTTTACACTGCAAGGTATCCTTGTTGGTTGATCAATTTTTCTTTACTTTTCATTTGTTTTGTTTACAAGAGAAAATTGATAAAAGCGAAAAATAGAGTCTTGTTTTTGTAAAATGTAAAATCCAAAAATAAAGTTTTTCATTTTAAGGGGGAGAATTGCATGTAAGGGGGAGAAATTGAGAAAGTGCATGTTATGGGGAGAAGATGAATACATGCAAAATATATGGAGAAGATGAATACATGCAAAATATATGGAGAAGGTGAATGCATGCAAAATATATAAAATTTTGAGAAATTGATCAATGGGAAATGATGGTACATTGGCATACGTATCTGAATCATGGATAAAATAGATGAAAGGGCCATAAGATCTTGTTTGATATGCTTGGTAGGCTCAGCAAGTCAGAAAGTAAACTGATATGATATACACTAAGTACTATGCTTGACCATGTGGATAACATCTTGAAGCGTATTTCATGAAATTAAAAGAAAAATAAGTGTGAAAAACAAAATGAGAAGTCACTGTGTATATATGTTTTCATTTTGCAAAGATTTAAACTTGTTTGATTTTCTTTATTTTCTCAAACGATCGGACTTTCTTTGCGTGCTCACAAAGATTTAAACTTGTTTGATTTTCTTTATTTAAACTTGTTTGACCTGATTGTTGTCCGTTTGAGGTTCTGCTTTATTTTCTTTGGTGTTTCGTATAACTCATCGGACTTTCTCTGCGTGTACGGGAGTACCCACCTGATTTTTGTTGGGTTATACAATTTCAAGTTGTTTTATCTTTCTTATTTTGTTAAATCCGAGGCCTTATCTGCGTATCGAAAGATCAACCTCAAGGTAGACGATTTAACGTTCTTATTTCTTTTTGCATAGAACACAGTTGACGATATCATGTAAAATGTTATGCTATGTGAAAAATCACAAGTGTAATCACACAAAAGAAAAAGGAAAAGAAAATGTATGATTATGTCTGATAGTGTGAGCTACACTGGTCAAAGCAAATCTAATCAATACCTTAACATATCCAGATGTTATGAGTCTGATTTGGTCTGAGTTTAAGATGGACAAATTATGCCGGCAATCAGCATGACTTATGTGCTTCAATTAGTTGAAACTGAAGTGTAGTTCAATGCGTTATGATCAATATGATCCCAAATAGTGATCTTTCTCATACCAAAAATAGAGTTTGATTCTGTATTGTAATTTCATTTCATTTCAGAATATTACAAAAAGATTTTCGGTGTGTTTTTGCATAAGTTTGAAAAATGAAAAAGATTTTAGGCTTGTTTTGATATAAACTTTCTAAAAGCCAAGAAGATTTTGTTTCTGATTTGTTTTCGATCTGATCAATACGTGATACAAATCAAAATTTTCAAAATCATATATTGGAGTCTCAAAGAGACGTTTTGCGCCAAGATTATTTAAATTTTGAGCATGTTGCTAAATGAAAGCGATGTTATCACAACTTCAAGTCTTCTGAAGATATTGATAGAGACAGAGATACATCGGACATTGTCAAGTATTCAAGATTAAGCTACAATTAAGTTGAGGAAGAGTTTGTTCGAATATTTATTTCATTAGATGAACAGATTCTGCACTTAAGGGGGAGTTTGATTGAAGATATAGTTTTGATGATGTTAAAGATACTACACACGACGAGGAGGAGTTTGTTGATACATAATTTGTGCGTCGTGTGAAGTATCAAGTCAAGACAATCTGAAGATCAAGATAAATGTTTGCTGCCAGCCAAACTTGGTCCGAACCTGAGTTTCGAATCAGGCGAACCTCCAATTCGCCTGGACTTCGGCCAGTCGACTCTATATAGGAACTTTGTCTTGTATTTTGTAGGACTGAGTGATCTAGATCAGATCTTAAGTGTATGTTTTCCACGGTGTTTCTCTGAGTCAGTTTCAATGTGTTTCTGAGTTGTAATTGTTCGTTTGATCAATAAAACAACTCTTAATTACGTGTTTCGTATCCGATATAGCTAGATTGAGTAGACGATCCGATGCTCACGAACTTTCAAGTAGCAAGCTAACTTCACCAAACAAAGCAAGACATCATGCATACAATTCAATATCTTCTCAAAGCAATTACAACATCACTCGCATAGAAAAGTTATTTCTGTTGATACATAGTTATACTATAAGCTCGTGTAAACCATTATTTACATTTGAGATATACAGAATAACCCTTTTATGAGTTGTTGTCTTCCAATTTGATTTACTTTCCGCAACTTGTTTATCTTGTTTAAATCAAATTGTGCCAACATTGTTAAAGAGCCCCTCAGAGGACCCAACGATTGGTATCAGAGAAGATTGAATAATTAATATTCAAAGTTCCTCCTCTTTAACATCTTTTCTTTAACACTCTCTGAAAAATGTCTTCAAGCTGGAACAATGGAAAATCACTTGGCTCATTAGCAAAACCCCATATGCTTGCTAGGGAGGAATATCCACAGTGGAAAATCAGAATTACCAACTTCCTAAAAAAAGTTGATAGCTCCCTATTGGAATGCATAGCCAAGGGAGCCCATTGCCCCACAGTTGACATTCTTGAGATAAAAAAAACTGAAAACTCAGATGGTGTGCCCACTCGCACCATTCCTAAAGAAAGGAAATGGTGGAGTGAGGAAGACAAGACCAAAGAAATAAATGAGGACAGAGCAAATACAATCCACATCATGGCTCTTCGTCATCAAATATTCTGTCAAGTTAACTACAATACCTCAGCAAAGGGCATATGGGATGCCCTTGAGAAACTCTTTGATGGGGGGGGGGGGATCAAATGAAAAGAACCAAAGCATTAAACGAATATGAATCTTTTTAAACACCTACAATCGTTTTACCACAATAATTAACAATCTAAGAAATTTCAATGTCTCTAAATCTAATGAGAAAACTAACATTAAACTTATCAAAAGTCTTCCTCATGAACGGAGAAGTCTAACCATGACTCTTCAATCAACTTCGGATTTAGAAGAAAAAAGCTTAAATGATCTCTTTTGTATTCTAGACTCTAAAGAATCTGATATACTGGACATCTCAAAATCCAAATTGGATCCACTGGCTCTTTACTCTGAAAAGAGGAAAAGAAATATCAAACAAGAGCCAAACCACTCAAAACGAAAAGAATTAAGTGACTCAGAAAATGAATATTCTGAGAGTGAAATACCAAATGAGTCATTTGAAAAATCACTGGCATTACTGACCAAGTAGTTTGGTAGATTCAAAAAGAATCCTTCCTGGTCAACCAGAAACAATTTTTCTAAAAGTGAAGAAAGCAAGAAACAGTCATCTGAATACAACAAACCTGAAGTTGACAAGAGTGAGATAAAATGCTTCAAATGTGGAACAATGGGCCACTATACCTCTAAATGCAAGAACAAAAGACTCAAAGATGTTGCATACTACAAAAAGAAGTATGAACAGGCCATTGTCCCCTCATCATCTTGCTGACCATGACACCTAAATGGTCATGCATGCTCTAATTCACGGACTGGACGTGAATTTCTCTCACTATCTTATGTAGAACATGAAAAACAACTGCTACCTCCCTATAGAGGAGAGAGTTATTCTATATCCTCGATTCGTGATAAGAATAATCTGCCAGGCCAAGCAATGGGAAGGAATTCCCCGCAACTATCACACCCAACTTATACCTTCTCAAAGGTATCCTGGTCTTCACATCACTGGACTTCCAAATGAGATAATAGAGGAAGAAGATGAAGGCCTGAGACCCATCTCTCATAACAACATTCCTCTCCAACTTGAAGCCAGAGCACATCCTCCAGTGCCCACCAGAATTATCCTACCTTATACCTGTAGAACTACATGCACTCACTTAAACATAATGTTTAAATAAGTTCTGCACTAGGTATCTTTTCTGAAAAAAATATTGAAGCTGGATCTTTTTGGGTTACTGTAAGAAAAACTCAAAATTGTGCTAATTTGGAACATTACTACTAGTGATTCTATTTTTATGCTATTTTCACCAAGAAACTGGTCATACAGAACAACTACGGAAATTCCGAAGTAGTTCTGTACAAAAGCCAAAATGCTAGAATGAAACAAAAAGGAGGGTAAATAAAAATATTTGACGCACTCTAACACACACACACACACATACACATGCAAACACATACACAAAAATAGTTGAAAAAGGGCTGCTAGAAAATTCTTCATAGGAAAAAGGGAAAAATATTGTAGTTTTTGAAAAACACATTTGATCAGGGGTGGATGAAAAAAGGGCTGCTAGAAAATTCTTCAGATGAAAAAGGGAAAAATACTGTAGTTGTTGATAAACACATTTGATCTCACCGTAAAATTTGAGATAAAAAATAATCCTTCATCAAGAAATCCCAACCGACAATGAAGACGTTAAAGATCTCAATGAATAGAAACGGTAACTTTTTCAGTTACAAGGAAAATCAATGATCCGACGGACATCCGTTTCACCACCTAGTCAATCCAATCGGTGAAAAATAGTCGTTAAAAACCCTAGAATCTCTCTCCTGCCATAAAATCCTCACACACTCTCCAAATCAAACACCGTTCCTAAAATCATCATCCTCACCAAGCAAAGCATTTCTTCGAACAAACAACATGGCCTCATCCTCTCAAATCTGCCTATTCAAGACATTCAACATAGATCAAAACAACATGCGAGCAAATCTAGATCCACTGGCTTACTCCAACGATGTACAGATCATCATAGAAGCACTAAGGTACTTGCCTCTCATGACTGGTCTCACTGAAGATGAAGAAATCTCCAAAGAAATCCTTATGAATGTTATGTCAACTATAAAAGTAAAAACTGAAGCTGTGACAAAAAGGGTATGGATTGAAGCACTCATCGATCCACAACAATTCGGTAGTTTACAGAAGAAGAATTCAGACAAATTGTCGACCTCAAAGCACCAAAAGATCCCGCTTAACCCCCAACTAAAACAAAAATTCTCAAGATCATCAATTCCTTGAACAAAGAAACAAGCTTTACCACAGTCTCTGGAATAAACATCAATCAACTAGAGAGAAAGTGGAAGTTGATGATGCACACTCTCATCTATTGCCTAGCTGCCAAAGTTGGATCATCAGATCAAGCTAGTGAATCAGTGTACTCCATAATGATTACTCTAATCCTGAACAAAAGAATAGACTATGAACTATACTTTGGAGGAATCTAGTGAAAAGAACTGAAGATAAACACAAGAAAAAGAAGGAAAATGCCCACATTCCATTTATCAGATTCCTCTCTCTACTCATCTTCAAAAAGTGTCAGGTAGGATCATTGGTCATGACAGGAGCTAAGCATAGGTCAACTACTCTGAATATTTTGAAGAAGTTTGAATCAGGTACAATACACTCTATATCCTCTGTACCAACTTCATTACTTTCAAATATACCAAATGACTCCCAGTTCTAATAAAATACAAAGAAGGAACAGAACTACAGAAGCAGAACTCATCTAAACCTGAACAACCAACCCCTAGACACAGCCCACAAACATCCCACTTTTCTAAATCAGTCAATCTAAACAGAAATTCATCAGACTCTCCCACATCCAACTCCACCACCTCAGCCTATAAAGACTTCAACTTTAGCCCACCAAACTCACCTCCTCATATCCATAATCCTGAAATAGCCACCAAGCCCAGCCTGTTTGATGACTCTGAAGGGAGGCGGTATCATGGGGTTACCGGGACGCGGTTCCAAGGGGAGCCGCATGGCTCTTCTTGGAAACCATACCGTGTATGGTTGGCTCCCCACCTGGCTCCGATTTTTTGGTCTACCGCGGCACGAAGGAACCGGCGAGAGCCGGGGAAAATTTGAACGTTGGAAGTTGGAATGTTTTCGGTGGCTTCCCCAAGCCACACCACAACCATACCATGTGGTGTGGCTTGAAGCCTTGCCCATTTTGCCAAATTTGACATGTCGCAATGTTATTGGTTGGTTAGCATGGCTTGGGGAAGTCTTGTGGCAACCATACCCCCTCCCCTGAGAGTCATCAGCAAGCGCCAACAAGTGGAGACTCAATGAGTTAAGGAAGCTTGGAAAGAATCCATAGGGATTGGTTCCTTAAGGATTCGACAAATTAGCATTCTGAAAAGAATAATCAAATAACAAATGAGCCTGAATCATCCAGGATAAAGACAATGAATGTGGAAGGCCTAGGAACATCAGATATTTCTGGTCTTCTAGGCACTAACAAAACTCTCAACAGAGAATCTGTTAGTAAAACTGCTGGACATGTGTTGTCCATTGGTATGTTAGAAGGAGAAAGATCATATGTTAATCCAACTATAAGCTTACCCAGTATCCTACTCAAATCTGATCTCTTAGAGTTCTCTCAAACAATCAGAGAGAAAATATTTAATTTCAAAAGGGGTCTGAAAATTGATGAACTAGGAAAACTCAAATACTCAAACCCAGAAAAGCTCATGAAGGTGGAAAGTAACACAGCTCAGAACACAAATCAGCTAAATAATCTAGCAGATGAGCTGAAAATCTGGAAAGAAGAACTAAGAGAAGAAGCCATCAAGATTTCAAAAGACATCAACAGAAGTCTTCAAAAGCTACAATCAGTAGACACAAGCGGTGATGAACCAATCATTAAAAACTTCTCTACATAATTAATGAACAAGAAAAATACTCTTGAAGATATGGGCAGAAATCAAGCAAAGGAGGCTCGAGAAGTAATAAAGTTGGTCAGAAGCAACCTGACAAGAAATCAAGTGACTTCGGTAAATCTGGAGATCAAACCCTCTTCTCAAGAATATCAGTTGAGAGAGATATAAAAAGAATGGAAACAAAAGGTAAAAGGAACAGGAATATCAGTTGAGAGAGATATAAAGAGAATGGAAACAAAAGGTAAAAGGAACAGATGAGAAAAGAAAGCTAATCACAATCCATGTTCAACCTCCAACGAAGAAGACAAGACTTCAAGATAATAACCCAAGTGAAGAAGAAGAAAATGATCAACTCAAAAGGAAAAACTCAAAGAAATGCAGACCTCCATCTCAAGCTTATGAAGACATGCCTCCTCCCCCACCTCCTTCTTCTCCGAAACCACCAACAAAAACTGCCCAGAAAACAAATGCTTCTCAAACCTCTCCACCGGAACAACAAAGAAAGACCCAGCTAAACAAACTCAAATACAATCATACTCATTAACTGGATCTTTCATATCTGGATCAGTCTTTGATGGTGATTACACTGAAAAATAGAATATGCAAAAAGTCATCTAGGAAGAAGTCAGAAAGCTGCAAGATAAACTACTCAAAAGAGAAGAAGACAGACCCACAATGAGTCCTATATCAAGAAAACCTTTTGATAGGACCACCGGAATACTAGTTGAAGAAGATCCAAACTACACAATGCCTATAATTACAGAGTTCATAAAGATCAAAGCCCAACCAATAACAAAACACCTATGGGTAGATCACTTCAACTATTACAGAGTACTAAAGACATGTGATGAAAGCATCAGGGAATTCACTGATAAAGACCAACAGTAATTAAACCCAATACAATTGGTGTCATTTATAAGGTACTTTTTAAATCAACCCTCAAAAACAGAAAGGGTGAGCAGTGCTTTATACCAAGGAATTGAAGCTGGAAAGAGGGTGTTCAGAAGACACGCACAGGTGGATATTGAACTAGCAAAGGAATCAGACATTCCTTTACTGTTTTTAACAAAGCCAAATGAGATTATCCCTCCTAAAGTCTCGTGGAGAGGATCCGGAATAGCATTTCTCAGCCCAATCCACGGTATATGCTTTAGAGATCATTCTAAAGAAATAAGGTTCTTCAGGCTGAAAGAAAAACAGAAATACACAAATCAGGCCTTAGAATTCTTCTTATTTATTATATAGAAATGCAAGACAAACAACAGCAGAACCAAAGAAGTCATCAAAGCAGAAATTGATGCCTTGATAAAAGAGAGAACAGTCTTCAGAGCCCTACTAGAAGAATGCACTAAGGACTACAGCTTTGAAATTAACTCACTCACTGGTAGGGAAAAAATAAAAAAAGACTTGTAAAATTCTAAATTATGATAGACAAGACCTCTTTTCTGTAAGAAGATCAATGAGAATGATCTATGCACATGTTACTTTCTCTTTATGTTTATTTTCTTCAAATACTCAGGGGGAGATTGTTAGAACACAATATAAATGTAACGGATAACAGTCAAGTATTAGAAGAAAATATAAGATATATCCTCAAAAGAGAAAGGATATGAAAATCTGTACGAAATACAGATTTCTGTATGCATACAGAACTACTCCGGAAATTCCAAAGTATTTATGTATAGACCAAATTCTACAGAAATCCTCATTTCTGTAGAAGGCTTCTAATGGGAAGCATCAATAGTCTTCAAAGAAGAGTCCTGAAGAAGTTCTGGACTATCAGAAGATAAAGATTACGAGAAGAACACATTCTGCCTTTGCGTGAAAAACAAGCAATTTGAATACCAACTTAGCATTGAATATCAAAAGAGTTGATGACAGTTGAAGAAGAGATAAATTGAACATCCTCAATTTATCTCTATATACTCTGACACACTCCAAATTCAGCCGTCCTCAACCACCTTATCCTATGCAACTTGCTACATCTTCCTATAAATAGCAAGCTAACTTCACCAAACAAAGCAAGACATCAAGCATACAATTCAATATCTTCTCAAAGCAATTACAACATCCCTCCCATAGAAAAGTTATTTATGTTGATACATAGTTATACTATAAACTCGTGTAAACCATTATTTACATTTGAGATATACAGAATAACCCTTTTATGAAATGCTGTCTTCCAATTTGATTTACTTTCCGCAACTTGTTTATCTTGTTTAAATCAAAATGTGCTAACATTGTTAAAGAGCCCCTCATGGGACCCAACACGTGGTTTCTTTGAGGTCCGTTTTAGGTCGGATATAAGGCGGATTTTTAGTATGTGGTGTATGAACAAAGCTTGTGCTTTGCGAGTTTTGCTCATTACATTGCACGCAGACAAATAAAAATTCATGGGAACAAAATGTAGAATAGGAAGATGTTTAAGTTAGTTCATTTTTAAAATCTCGTGATCTAATATCTTCTTGCCAATTTTCGTGGTTTAGCTCAGATTGATTAAGATTATGACAAAAAGTACTATTGTAACACCTGTGTCCGACCCATTTACAAAACTCGACCCAAATTTAAACTTGTCACGCAAATCGAGTTTTGATTTAATGATGTTCAGAAGAAACTTTCTAAACTATACATTTAAAATGTGTTCGGATATTCCATAATGATTTTTGAAAGCAAAATAATAAATTTGGAAAGTTTTAGGTTGAAAGATTTGTTTGAAACGAAAATAAAGCAATTTTCGGTTTTTACGCAATTTCGGTACTCGATTTATCGTTTACCAGGAATCTCGGGGTTTTTATCTTAAAATATATACTTTGGAATATCCTAGAATCAATTTATATCATTAAAAACCAATTAGTTAATTTATAGAGCAATTTTGTTAATTAAAATGCAAATAAATGAATTTACGATTTCTTACGCAATTTCGTTAATAACCGGGAATCACGTAAATTTCAAACATTATATTTTTATGATCCATAATGTTTTATAAGGTTAATATAGGTTGCTCGTAGAATTTGAGAGGCTAACTAATTAAAACGAGATCAAACGGTAAAAAAAAAAACTAAATAAGTAAATAAATAAACTAAAATATCCTGGCACCCCCGCCCCCCTCGTGGACCATGAGGGGTGTATGCACAAACTGTCGCGGTCCGCGACTTCCTTCAGCGGACAGATTCAAGTGCAGGTCGAGTTTCAGCCACGTTTCCTTTCGTGTTCTCCAAAATTGACCCTCCTACGTGTCGTTTTTGCTTGGATTATCACCCTAGACACCTGGAGCATCCTCTTGCGAGTCCATTGACTATAAATAGAGGCTTTAAAACTCCAAATTCATCATAAATTCATCAAATTATCACCTCAAAAACTAGGCGTGCTAAACAGGTCGGGTTGGCGGGTCAACCCAACCCGAACCCGAAAATTTTTACACGAACCCGAACACGACACGAATTTTAACGGGTTGACACGAACCCGACCCGCTTGACCTAAATATATATTTTCTATTACATTATTCTACTTTAAATTCATAAAACTATTGTTAATATTCATTGTAACATATAAAAGATCAAAACTCCAACAAGATATTTTCACCAATAATATCCTTGAACTAGTTTTACAAGATAATAAAGTTCAAATGAATTATGATATTCAAGATTTCATATGAAATCATACTAAAACAAATAAAAAAACATTCTAAAATAAAAGTGTGTTCTTCAATCTTCATTGAAATCCATTTTTAGCTTGCAGTTCTGTATGTGTATGTTCAGATTGCCCATATCACTTTTACTTGTAGCTTTGAATTTGCATCCACACTTCATGCATTTACACATTAGCTCTTCGTCTAGCCAACTTTCTTTTCTTTAAATCCATAAAAGAAGATGCACTATTTGAATCTGTCACACCCCGCTCCGAGGCCACCCGCGCCAACCACCACGGGTGCCCAGGACGGGCGCGCAAGACAGAATAGGATCTGAGTCGTCAGACACATCAAACATTCTATATGCTAGACACAAGACCAATACAAGTTTTCTAAAACAGTTTATCAGAGTTAACTTATTTCTAAAATAGTGCTGAAGCATCTTCAAAAGATTAACTTGAAAATGCGTGAGCGTATGGATCGTCTACTTAGTCGTAACGAAATCAATGTAAAACGAGTAAAAACACAATGAGTAAATACAAATCAGACTTGTATTAACCACAGAGAGTTTACACAAAGACACTTAGAAGATATGACTCAGAAGCTACTCAAACTGAACACAATGACAACTATTTATACATATGAAAACCCGGTGGTCCGAACCTGAGGTTCGGACAAGGTTCGCTGGGTCCGAACCTAGATTTCGGCCAAGGTTCGGCCAGAACCAAACTTGCACAAACAGTCTTGTATTCAATACTTCACATGACGATCAGGAACCATATACCAACAAACTCCCTTCGGCATATGCAGTATCATCTTCCTTCTAAAACTTGTATCTCGTATCTTCAATCAAACGATTCCTCGATCTTGACGATGAGTTCAATCTTGAATACTTGATATTGCATCGTGTGTAATCTCTTTTATCAACAATCTTCAGAAGACTTGAAGTTGTGATGTTCTCTTCCACTTAGAAACCTGCCAACATAAATAATCTTGGTGCAAAACGTCTCTTCGAGACTCCAAATAATCTTGTGAGAAAGATCACGACTTGGGATCATATTGAACATAACATGCTGAACTACACTTCAATTTCGATTATTGTAGCACATAAGCCATGCCGATTGCAGATATAATTTCTCCAACTTTAAACTCTGGCACAATCATACTCATAATATCTGGATATGTTAAGGTATTGATTAGATTTGCATTGACCAGTGTACCCCACACTATCAGACATACTCAGATATGCTTTTGCTTATCATATTTTGTGGTTTCATTTATGATTTTAATCACATAATGATTGTAACCATGATATAGTCAACTGTGTTCCATTCAAAAAGAAATAAGAACGTTAAATCGTCTACCTTAATGTCGATCTTTTGATACGCAGATAAGGCCTTGGATTTAACAAAATAAGAAAATAAAACAAGTTGAAATTGTATAACTCAACAACAATCAGGTCGGTACACCCGTACACGCAGAAAAAGTGCGATGAGTTATACGAAACACCAAAAAAAAATAATGCAGAACGTCAAACGAACAACGATCAGGTCGGCCTTGTGAGCACGTAGAGAAAGTCCGATCGTTTGACAAAATAAATAAAATTAAACAAGTTTAAATCTTTGCAAAATGAACACATGTATACACAGTGACTTCTCATTTTATTTTCACATATCCTTTTTTTTATATATCTTGAGATACGCATCAAGATGTTGTCAACTAGGTCAAGCATCAAATTTAGTGTATATCACATTCGTATACCTTCTGATTTGTCGAGCCTACCTTGCACATCGATCAAATGGTCTTATGGCTTTTTCATCTATTTTGTCCATGAGTCAGACATCGTCAACCAATGTACCATCATTTCCCAATCATGTCGGATACAATTTCTCATTTTTTTAATGTTTTTTTTATCTTTTTCAAATTTCTCCCCCTAAAAATGACAACTCTATTTATAGATTTTCATTTTTACGATTTCAAAAACAAGACACTATTTTTGGGTTTTTCGAAAACAAACTCCCCCTCAAAATGAGACGGAATGAAAAACAAACAGGAATTGATCAACCAACACGAATACTAGCAGTTTAGTATTTTGAAATCAGAGATTTATCCTTAATAGCCTTCTTGCTTATTCTCATAAATCAGAGATTTATCAATTTCAGCTTCAGTTGAAGTACTAACAGACTTCTTACTTTTACCAAATATCTTCTCATCTTCCAAGAATGATGAACCAGCATCAAACTTTGGAACTTGTCCATTGATAATTTTATTCTTCCCAGACTTTGACTTTTTCTTTTTCTTGCTGAGAGCGGTGTGACAAACTTTTAATAATCATTCATTTCGTCAGTGGATGAATAGAAGAAGATGGAATACTTGATACATCAACCGGTGACGGAACATTATGTAAATCAACCTTGGCACTTTCTTCATTCTTCTCGAGTTTGTAAATGTAATTCAGAAATATTGGTGACAAATTACAATTCTTCACTTGTCGCGTTAAATCAAGAATCTCAATTTTCATTTCTGAAATCTTCACTTGAGCATCCAATAGATCTTTTTGAGAAGCAATGAATTGTTCCGGCAACTCATTATATTCATACTTATGTCTTCTTCTCAAATCACATTCTTCCAACACTTCTCCGGTAACCTTTTTTACTTTCTTCTTGAAATATTCAACATCTTTAGTCAAAATTTCATTCTTTTCTCGAACCAAAACATTTTCTTCTCGAAGTTTTGAAAGTTCTTCTTGAAGACTAATCACTTTTTCAGCAGCTTCAACAACAATTTGATTAACCTGTTCATATTTCTGTTGAACAGGATAAGCCTTTTCAAATAATGCTTCAAAATCTGCAGCAACATCTTTAGCTTCAGCTTTCGCTTTTTCACATTCAATCAACAATTTATCCTTTTCTTTCATCAAATTCTTGTTAATCTTAGTAAATTCAGCATACTTTGAACATACTAACAATACTCTATTCTGAGCTTCTTCTATGTCACTTTCATTCCCTTTGTCATATATAACACAAGAACTTGTTTCAGAACCAGAATTAGAATCAGTGACACAACCATCAATTTGTTCAGTCTTGAAAACAATATCATTATCCATTTTGTCTGACAACTCATTACTTTCGGATCCTAAACCACTAGATGCTGAATCATATGATTTTGAATCAGAAGAATCTGAGCCAACCTTCATGATCTGATTGTGTGCACATGCCTCACCTTTTTCTTTCAATGAATTCCATTTATCTTTAGCAGTATAGTACATTGTGATTTCAAGAACTAACTTTCTTGAAAGAGCGGTTTTCATAATGTCTCTGGCTTTTTCTTCATTTTTTGTATATTCCCTTTCTTCTAGAGAAAGATGAAGATGAATTGTTACATCTCCTCTTGCATTAGTAGGCCATTTGAATTGCTTATCGATTATCTTCCAAAAATATTTGAAATGTTTGTTGATGTAAATCTCGAAATCAACTTTCCATTCATGATAATCTTCCAATTTCATCAATGTAAGTATTATAGAACTAGCTTGTGATGAACTCATTTCCGAACAATTTATGAAAAATCAGTTCAATACACTTGAATTACTCTTTACCAAAACCGAAAACTGTAGGTCCTCACTGATCTTTATCAGTGCAAATAATGATGTTTTTGAGAAGAAAACCAAATAAACAACAAGATATGTGATTTCCAATGACTAAAATGGTTTTCAAGCCTTGAACAATCTCAATATGAACCAAAGGATGGATAAGAAATGATAAACTAGCTACAATATACTGAAATAAGCTCCTAGCCGTCACCAAAACTCACCAAATGAAGATTTCTTGTATTAGGGTTCACAATGATTGAGAAAGTTACAAATGGCTGCACAAGGCTGCGTTTAAATACTGTCCAGTGAACAGTTTCGCTGGCAGTTTCGCTGGCCAAGCGAAACTGTCACTGAGACAGTCTAATCTAGATACCGAGCGAAACTACAGTTTCGCTCGGTAGTTTCGCCAGCCTACCAAAACATAACATTTACAAGAAACTAATCTATTACAATCAAACTAAACAAAATAATGAATTCCTCCCTACATTGATCTTCAATATTCCCCCTAGGGAGGGATTCAGCCACTGGATCTTCACTTGTCAGCTTCGGCTTCAGTTTGGTTCGACTCCTTGTTCAGATCAGGAGTCCCTGATTCCCCCAAAGTAATAGACGTGTCAGCAACGGGGACATTATCTTCAGATTCCCCCACAATTGTTGTTTCATCAGCACCTGGGGCTTCGGACTCTGGTTCCCCCAAATTGATTGGTTTTTCAGCAACGGGGACAGCAGTCTCTGGTTCTGGGATTTGAGTAGAAGATTCTCCAAGCCCGCTCAATGATTTGTTCATCTGATTCGCCAGATCCCGATCTTCTTCCATTTTATCTTCAGCAGCCCTAACTTTTACGGTTAAGTCTTTGATTTCCTTCACGATTCCCCGGGCCTTATTGGCAACTCTCATGAACAAGCTTGCCTCTTCTGCGGTGTCATCGCCTGCCCCAAATCTGATGTGATTTTCGCACAAAATCCTTAAATCATCATTGCTGAAAGAAAACACTTCCATAGGATCAAATAGTCTTATTTCAGCATCATTTCCAATTCTTATAACGGCTTCGCCAGTCCGATTGTCGTAAAACCACTTCTGGAAAGATTGCAGCCTCGACAATTGCTGATCAGGAATTCGGATTCTGGTCATTGTCTTAGCAGCTTTAAACTTTAAGAGCACCTTCGGTTTCCCGGTAGCTTCATCAATTTCGGTCGTGGATTTCACCCTTTCACCCTTCATAAAACCAAACGATACAAAATCGTCCTTTGCCGCCTTCTGAATCATTAATCTCAGATTTGAAGCCCTGACGCTTTTGTCTTCGTCTATGAGGGGGAGCTCAGCCAGCCTTCTTAGATCCCATCTGGGCAAGGTATTGAAATTTTCTCGTTTACGGATATAGGTAATACTCCCCCCTCTTCGCTTGATCATGAAGGCATGAACCGCTTCACTGTATTTCCAGCTGATAATGTGCCTATCAGACTCCTTTCTCTTGGGTTGGGCCATGTTTTGAAACAAAGGGGTCTGATCTTCGAGCTCGGGTTTCTTAAACCATTCTTCTCTCCTGAACTCGAGAACCTCTTCACTAACAGAGCTTATCTTTGCTAGATAAGTAATAGAGTGTTCTTTCCATGAGTAGCTCTCTGGCTCTGTGTGATCATCAATTTCAGCTTCATCCTCATCTTCATCGATTAAATGAAATTTTGCTTGAACGATCTCAGGCTGTTTATCAGATTCAAAGCTGAAGAGATTCGCGTCGCTTACATCAATGTGGTCAAGATCTTCAATGTTCACTGCACCACTACCACCAGCCTCATTTGCACCCGAACCACTAGCACCCATTCCCCCCGTTCCACTGCCTCCGGCCGCCTCAGTTGTGACCTTTGAAAAATCAGTCATAGAATCGATTTCGGCATCACTCATTATGTTTGGCAGATTTAAGTGCTTCTTGATCCCGTTCAATTCAACCAGCAAAGTCTTGATCAGAGACGACTGTTTTCCAATGATTTCATTCAAACTCAAAATCTGTTTATCTTTTTCTTTTTCTCTCATTTCTGAGTTCACCATCTTTGTTTTTATCATGCCGAGTTCGTTAGCCAAGGAGGCATTAACACCTCGGATGATGTCTTCATCCAATTCGGAACGTTGATCAACTCTTCTTTTCTTTGTTGCTCTAGCTTCATCTTCAGTTGGAGCGCTTTGTTTTTGTGTGGACTTCTTTCCTTGTCGAGATAGACTTTCAAGCTCATCTTCAATTTCATCTACAGCTTCTTTCCCCGAACCCCTCACATATTGTTTCCGTTTCCCCTTTACATTCTCACTTACCTTTCCTTGAGTTTTTCTTTTGTTTTCGTCTTCGATCAACTTCTTGATGTATTCATATCTTTCTTCAGAATACATATGTTTCATTAGATAGGTGGTATACCCAGAAAAATCATCTCTTACAGCACAACAATCTGATAGAATCCTTGAGTGCATTGGATTTATAACAAGAGCTGTACTTTGCTTTGGCAACTCAGGTTCTAGATGTTCAATGATCATTTCCAGGAATCTTGGGTACAGGAGCCATCTGGATTTCTTCAAGGCTTGAATGTTTGCAACCATGGCATCAAATATCCTCTGAGGAATATTTGCTTTCTTTCCTTTACATAGCAGCAACATTGCCTCAGCCCAGTTCAAATTCAAGCCATCTGAGCCACCTTTTCTGTCATCAATGCAGGAAATGATGACGTGAGCGATATATCTCCATTCTTTAGACATATACGACTTTTTGATCTCCTTCTTATTTTTCCACAGATGACCACCTTCATAACCCATATGTCTTTCAAAACCCTTCAACACATCCATGTCATTCATCTTGGGTGCTTCACCAACATCCTCTTCCAGTTTAAGAGCTTCAGCTATGACTGGTATTAGCTCCCGTAACTCTTTACGGTTCTCAAGTTACGTTAGTTTTCGTGAAACCTTTCAAAAATCCTGATTACTGTTCACCAGAACCTGTTCTGAACCTCTTCCGAACCCCTTCCGAACCTAATCCGAACTCAATCTAGCCGAAGTCCTTCCAAACCTAAACTTCGGAAGAATCAATCGAACTTGGACCGACTTGTGCCGAATGCTGTCCGAACTATATCCGAACTCTGTGCGAACCCTATCCGAACTTCTCAAATGTCCGAGCTCGATCCGAACCTGGAGTTCGGAGCGGTTATTGATCCGAACTTCAGACTCTGTCCGAACTCCTCCGAACCAAAACCATTTCTGACACAACTTTCGCAATTTTGAGTGTTTTTGAATGAAATTTTCGACAAGAAATCAAGTAAACTCGATAAAAACAATCTAGGAGAAGATTTTTGATGAGAATTACACTCGAGAAGATCAAATGAACTCAAAAATGATACTCATTATCACAAAAATGTTAATTTTGACTCAAAACTTCGAAAAACATAGATTTCCGACCAATAGAGCAAACCAAATGCTCTGATACCACTTGAAAATGCGTGAGCATATGGATCGTCTACTTAGTCGTAACGAAATCAATATAAAACGAGTAGAAACACAATGAGTAAATACAAATCAGAGTTGTATTAACCACGGAGAGTTTACACAAAGACACTTAAAAGATATGACTCAGAAGCTACTCAAACTGAACACAAGACAACTATTTATACATATGAAAACCCGCTGGTCCGAACCTGAGGTTCGGAAAAGGTTTGTTGGGTCCGAACCTAGAGTTCGGCCAAGGTTCGGCCAGAACCAAACTTGCACAAACAGTCTTGTATTCGATACTTCACATGACGATCAGGAACCATGTACCAACATAACTTAACGTTTGCGGAAGTGAAAGGCATAAAAACAGTTTAAGTAAATTCTTTCTCCGTGGCGATAAATGTAATTAAAGTGTTTACAAACCATGCAGACCATTACATGATGATCCTAACGTGCGTGCTTAGCTGACCTCCTAAGAACCTGAGAAGAACATACTAAAAAGTGTCAATGCTAGGTTGGTGAGTTCATAAGTTTGAGTAGATAAACAACATTTATCAGGAAACAGTTAGATAGTAAGTTACCCCCGAAGAACATAACCTAAGCAGGGACCACCCTGAAAAGCAGCAGATTTATATACCCGTGGGTAGCGAACCCAGAAGACCTTTTATAACTCCATAGGATTCGTGACACCATTACTGACAACAACGCATGCCATCCAGCCAAACTATTTGCAAGTTTGACTGCGCGCTAGAGACAACATAACACCCGCCCTGCTCCAAGCAGTCGAGTGGGGTTTGTCAAGCCCAGTAGATCTACCTTATAGTTCCCCGTTACAAACTATTCATGGTTCACCTTGTGGAAGGACTTAACGCAAACGTTTCCTCCATGGTTTATAAAATAATTTCGTATACAACATCCAATCGAACCATAAAAGTAAAGTTACCGTATGTCTTCTCCCCCAAAAAGCTTTAAAAACAGTAAAAAGAGGGGTATTAACTCACCTTAGGGTGCAAGTAAGCTATTCCAAACCAACCAACCACCGAGAAGTAGTGAAGACCTCCTAGACTTCACCTATGACACATAACCATGTGAGTGTTGACTAAGTTTGACCAACTGTCCGACCACGCGCGGACAATCGACAAATGGACTTGATTACACATTGGTGATGGAATTTAGGTTTTCTACACATAACATACCATGTCTCACATACACAATATATTGTACCTTGTTAAATATAATGCGTCACAATTACTTACGAGATTATTCCGCATATACGATGTACGATCAACGGGGAAACCGCACAAAGTCTTGCCATCCCAACCGAGGTCGGAGACTTAGGACTTGTATACACGTATAACTCATAGCCAATTTGACTTATCACATGTAAACACATAGCCAAGTAACTTTATGCTAATAATCATGCATTTTCCAATTTATTTATTTACCGATAAATATATATTTACTTCCTACGGGTCAATCCCATGATCAAACACCATTATCAACTTATGCAAGCCACATAGATTATCACTTATCATGTTTCAAATCAGGTCATAAGCTTCCAATCACATACATAAATGCTACCTTGCCCTAAGAGGTCATTTTCACCATATTTTCACGTAAATAATTTTTATAAAATTAATCGCATGCTATTGATCATCAAGTTTACAACTTTATACTTCATCGTGTTACAAATAACCTAGATTACATACTCACATAGTGGATCTAACAACAATCATATGCCTTTATTCAAGATGTTGCATGCATGGCTACCGAAATCATATTTTCATCATAGATCTCACGCATAGTCAATCACTTTATGCATCATCAACCCTAAATCTATCATAATCTAGACATTACAACATAGATCTAGCACAAATCATCAACCTTTATTCACATGCATGCATGATTCTCCATAAAAAATTCTAGATCTAGCTCATAATACATCATCACGCATAAAAGTCTCATTTTTGATCAAAAGATGCAATCTTTATCATGCTAAACACTTGATCTACACTTGATATCATCAAACCAACATAGATCAGATCTAAACCTAACATAATGCATGAATCTTGACATCTTTAACACAAGCAAAACATAAGAAAACACATACCGAAAGTTATATGAAGAGAAAGGATGCAATCAGGGCTTGATTCTTGTAGAAAAACTCAAATCTTGATGATAAATGAGTATGAAGATGATAAGAGACGTAAATGGGGTTGTGGAGTCGTTTAGAGCTGATGGGAGTGAGTGAGTTGGCTAATGATGCTTAAATAGTGGTGAATTAGGGTTTTGCTGGAAAATGAGTTCCAAGCGTATCACTTGCCACTCCTAGAGGCTCCAGGCGATACGCCTAGTGCCTCCGTCTGGCAGCCCCTGTTGACTTTTGTTGACCGCAACCCATTTTGTTAGTTTTTCGCCTTTTTGGTCACGGTATTCAACGTTTTCTCCTATTTTCAATTCACCATCATTTTTATCACATCAAATCCAATAAAATCAAGTATCAACATGCCATATAACAATTTTCAGTTAAACAATTAAGTTAACGTATCAGTTTTCACATAATTCACGATAGTTAGCAGTTTTCAGTTTTTCACCAATGTTTCGAGACGCGAAATTGTGTGTGATGTTTGTGAAGTGTTTTAAGGCTACTAGACTCTTCTAATACCTTAATTGACATACTATGCTTATATACGCGACTCTCAGTTTTGCCAGTTTCATCAGCTTTATCCGTTTTTGAGGCTCGGGTCCCACCCGAAGGGCCGGATTGTCACATCCTCCCCTTGTTAGAGAATTTTCATCCCGAATATTAAGATAACGACCCCGTTGCTAACAGCATGAGTCTTAATAAGTTTCACTGCACAGTTTAATAGTTGCAACCCCGTTGCCATTTGCGAGAAATCAAGTTTTAACATTTTACTCCAATGATTCGTACTCGAATCACTTTAAGTTTTCGTATCAGTTTTTTCTCAATTATCGCATATTTTTCTCGATTATCACATCATCCTCTCCTTTTAGGTAATTTCGTCACGAAATTTAACAAGTAGACTCAGTTCACAGCACTAACCGCTTGAATGAGTAAGTTCTCGCACTCCCCGGCGAATTCTAAGTGCTTTCCATCATTGGAATCCCACTTTGCTTGGATTTTCTAATTCCCGTTTCTTTATCCCTACTGGATACTCTACAAGCTTCATCCTTTGTCAATCCCTAACTTCCGAAGTGGAACTATGAGCAATACGTTATGAGTTCAACTCATGTCTTTTGATAAGCACGTTCTATTGTCAATAAGACCAATACACTCTACGGATTCGAAGGATTCCTTCGCTTTGAGTTTAGCTACCCTCGTTCTCCTCAAACGAATGATTCTCTTTTCCAAGAATAAATTTCTCGTGCTCACGTACGCAGCTTTCTGCCAACTTCGAACAATTCTTTCTTGCTCATTATGAGTTACCTGATGTCTGCCTCTGTCTCGCAGGTCGGTGATTCATAGTTATGCCCACATCGTGCTTCAAATGACGATGCCTCCTTGTTGTCGTGACAATAGTCGTTTCAAGAATCTCTTCATCCTAAGTAGGTTACATCTCGTAACCCTTACCGAATCAATTTTCGCATGCCCTGAACTTGACTCCTGATGCTTTGTACAAGAATACTCGGAGGTTCTGGGTAAATCTCGGTTTCTTTAAACCAATGGAATCGAATAAAAGCATCATGACAAGATAACCTCTCTCAAGCGTAGGTGAATGAACTATTTCGATCCATCCATTCTCGTCTAAGCTAAGAATATAGATTTCGCAAACCCAGTTGACAATCTCCTGGACTATACCATGTTGCTACTAAATCTCAGACAATTCTCATCACGATGTCTAATTCCCATTACCTCTCTCTTCCACTTCGGAATCACAAATTTCTTGACCAAAACCGATGGCTTTTAATTGTTGGTTTTTGACCTTCGAATAAGCCAAACAGTCATTTTCGCATCGATTTCCTTTCCTGGAAATGAGTCGACCACTCCTAGAAGACGGTGCTCCTCCTCCCAACTTAGCCGTACGGAGTACTTAAACGTATGGGCTTCGTTCGCGGTTAACTACTCTATAGTTTTTCACATTTAGACTTTCTCAGTTTGCCAATGAGTGTCGATTCTAATTAGATCGGCTCTTGTGCTGATGGTCTAAGTATCACAAGACCTTATGTTTCTGTCTCAGGGTTCTCCTTTCCGGTGCCTTGCCTGAACATTCAGGTTCCGACTTGGCGACTTGAAATGATTCTTCTGTTACCAAACACAGACTTTCCTTGGTCTTTCTTAATCCGGACATTGACTATCATACTAGTCCTCCTTGGATATCGTCTGATGATACGTTCCCAATCTACCGAATAGTTCCTCCCACTGATGGTATCTTACGAATAGCTTTTACCTGGTTAAAGATACGCTGAAGATCCTTGTAATCAGTCTAAATCTCGCATGCGGTACCGTTCAAGAAATATCTCCAGACCTTCAACACAAAGTACTATATTTTTCGAGGCATAAGCGACGTCTCTATCGCGCATCGCGACATCCATCCCTTCCCCGAATGGAGTCATCGCAATCTACCATGGAGTTCTAGCATATTCTTAATGAAAATCGAATGAGCATGATCCAAGGCTTTTACTTTCTAAGCTAAAGACTCTATCTCCGGTTCCTTGTTCTGGTTCCCGTCATGTGGATATGTCGCTCCCTCACGAGTTAAGACAATTAGAGTTTGAGCAATTTGGAGAAAGGAATTCTCCACAATTAACCTGTGATTGCATGCTAAACTGACAAATTAACATACTCCGGGCAGCGTTCCGATACAGGCCAATTTCTTAATTGCCTCACTTACTTTGATAGCCTGCTTGATTACTTCTCTTATAAAAGACCCGACTCGAAAATTGCTCACATTAAGCAGTATCTCAGGTTCAGAAGATGTTCTTGTGTCTACATGACTGCCCAATCGCATTACCGCATGCCCTCTCGGTTTATAAATCTCGCGATTACTCAACACACACGGACTGAGTTCCGGAAAACGTCGGTGTTCATCCCTCTTGGACCCCCAATCCTTGAAGGTTAGTTCTCGAGCCTATCCCTGACTAGCACGTCAATCCTTGATGTTGCTATCAGACCATCATGTCGCAACAGAAGGCACTGATCCTTAGTAATCACGTATCCGAAATTTCTCTCAACTGGTACGCACTCGAAGAGTCTCACTTTTCTCCTCAGCGAATGAAGGATGAATCTTCTTCCCGATAATCTTGTCGATTCAATCTCACCGTTTTTGAGGCTTACTTGATACGAGTCGATAGGGCGCTTGAGCATTTAGCGTTGCTCCATGTGCCACATTGGACCAAATCTCCAACTAAAAAAATAGTTGGATCCTAATAGACCTCACGGTACACACTCAACGGATTTTAAACGATTAGGGTTCTTTCCGACAAAACTTTTGAGTAGCGATTCCTCATACCAAATCTGAATAGATACGCTTCACTGGCGTACGATCTTCTTCTAGTTGCTTTGGCTGACTGATTCTGACGACCTCGTCAGAGATCCATAAAGGTAACAATAGCAATTTCAGGCTCAAACGATGACCCAATGGTCTTAACTCCATACCTCCGATGGCATAGCTCACACCACTTGCCTACCACGCATAAATTCTACAGGATACTCGAGTCCTAACGAACTATTCGCATCTCAATCGACAACATGGGTTTAACTCAATTGGCGTTGAACGATTATAGCAAAACAAGACACATATTGAGGAGAAGTACTTACCACTGGTGCTTCATCTTGATTCAGGCTTCTTCCTCCTTGTACTCGATTAATTCCTTCAAGCTTGTTCCACCATTCCCTTTGCCGGTATTGATGCCTCTCTTCAGTCTTGAGCAGTCCCTCTTGAGGTGTCCTATTCGACCACACTTGAAGCATCCCAATTGAATCCCCTTTATGTTCTTCCTGCAATCTTCTGCTTTATGCCCACCTTTCCTGCACTTGCGGCACTTCATCTCGTCACAGCTCCCCTGGTGATAGGAACCACACTTGCTACATTTGGGTAGTGTTCCCTGGTGTCTCATAACTGGAATGTCCGAACCTTGACCCTTTTGACTTTTAACTTTGCAATGCAGCGCCATGTGTCCAACGGCTCCATATTTGTTACATGTCACTTGTCCGCAATTATCTCGATGGTTATACTTGCATTTGCGCCATTTCGGGTGTTTTCCCTGGTAACCATCCTTCGAATCTTGACTAAGTCGCCTCTTTTTGGGGTTTTCAATCTCCGAAAGTCGTTTCTGGCTATCTTGTTTCACTTGATATTGAGCTACAAGAGCTGCTGTCACACTTTGGGCGATAACGGCTCCCAAGTCCTCAACTGTCAGTCGGAAAGTTCCATCTGGTTCTCAATAAATCCTTGCCATTGTCGTCTTTGTTCACAATACATCATCAATGACTAATACCCCCGATATTTATCATTCAATCACAAGTAAACATCAAATGGAAAAAGATAACACATAACAAATTCAATTACCAATTAAAAGTAAAACATAATCGCAACTGCTTCGCAATTTTCATTTAATTCAAATAGTGGTCAAATTTTTATATGTCAAATAGATAGAAACCTACTACACTTCTTACATCGCTTCATGTAGCATCTAAACTTAGAATTTAAAATACCCACTAACTATGCAGAAATACCAATCAAAATCTCAACCACAAATAACAGAACCCTCACTCTCCGCGCCATCCTGATCCATGGGTGCCGGTGCCGACTCGGGCTCAGGAGCTGCAGGCTCCTCCTGCGGCTCCAACTCCGCCTCAATGGCTGCAACTCGAGTAGATAGCTGTTGAGTGCGAAGAAGCAACTGCTGAATGAGACCTCCCTAAATGTCCACCGTCGCTGCACGAACAGAGAATCTCGCCTGTAACTCCTCATGACTCTCGGTCAGCCTAGCCAACATCTCCTCACTCTGCTGATATCGGGCTACAGCCTCCCTCAACTGGCGATCGGTATCGGCTGCTCCGAACTGCAAGTCATATGATATCCCCCCTAGCATGAGTAACATGATCCTGGTGCGCAGAGTAGTCGGACACCAATGCTGCCATGGCTCGCTCAGTGGTACACGACAAAGCAGGTAGGGTCGGTGCAACCCTCATGCGTGCAGTCATACGCACCGCAGCAGGTGCTGGTACTCTGTGGACTCTCAGTATGTCATCCACGTAAGCCGGATAGGTCCTCCAGTCGCTAGTGTCCATCCTCCTCTCTGATATAGTCGACATGGAAAAGCTGGACTCCCCAAGCGGGCATCTCCCCCTGACCCTAACTGGTGATGCCGGTGCTCTCGTATCTGATGACGATGAATCTTCGGACGCCATGTCTGCAATATACATCCCATGTATATTCCGGTCAGTAGTCACTTTTTGAATAACCAAGCAGTTAATTTAAACAGGTACTACCGAAAGTGGATACGATGATGTGATAGAGAGATAGAAGTAACAGTAACAGCTCAGCAAGAAATCAATATGTATAATATTATTACGTATACGTATATGTACCTACATATATTTCAGTAAGTGGCTAACAGGAAAACCGCGTATATGTGCGTCTACGTGTGTGTCTAACTGACTCTAGCCATAGCTGGATCTAATGCAATCCTAAGTTCGCTATGACTGCTGGAGCTCTGGTACCAATATGTCACACCCCGCCCCGAGGCCACCCGCGCCAACCGCCACGGGTGCCCAGGACGGCCGCGCAAGCCAGACCAGGATTTGAGTCGTCAGAGACATCAAACATTCTATATGCTCGACACAAGACCATTATAGGTTTTCCAAAACAGTTTATCAGAGTTAACTTATTTCTAAAATAGTGCGGAAGCATCTTTAACAGATTAACTTAACGTTTGCGGAAGCGAAAAGCATAAAATTAGTTAAGTAAATTCTTTCGTCGTGGCGAGAAATGTAATTAAAGTGTTTACAAACTATGCAGACCATTACATGATGATCCTAACGTGCGTCCTTAGCTGACCTCCTAAGAACCTAAGAAGAACATACTAAAAAGTGTCAACGCTGGGTTGGTGAGTTCATAAGTTTGAGTAGATAAACAACATTTATCAGGAAACAGTTAGACAGTAAGTTACCCCCGAAGAGCATAACCTAAGCAGGGACCACCCTAAAAAGCATCAGATTTATATACAGTGGGTAGCAAACCCAGAAGACTTTTTATAACGACGTAGGATTCGTGACACCATTACTGACAACAACGCATGCCTTCTAGCCAAACTGCTTGCATGTTTGACCGCGCTAGACACAATATAACACCTGCCCTACTCCAAGCAGCCGAGTGGGGTTTGTCAAGCCCAGTAGATCTACTTTATAATTCCCTGTTACAAACTATTCATGGTTCACATTGTGGAAGGACTTAACCCAGACGTTTCCTCCATGGTTTATAAAATAATTTGATATACAAAATCCAATCGAATCGTAGAAGTAAAGTTACCGTATGTCTTCTCCCCCAAAAAGTTTTAAAAACAGTAAAAAGAGGGGTATGAACTCACCTTAGGGTGCAAGTAAGCTATTCCAAACCAACCAACCGCCGAGAAGTAGTGAAGACCTCCTAGACTTCACCTATGACATATAACCGTGTAAGTGTTGACTAAGTTTGCCCAACTGTCCGACCACGCGCGGACAACCGACAAGTAGACTTGATGACACATTGGTGATGGAATTTAGGTTTTCTACACATAACCTAACATGTCTCACATACACAATACATTGTACCTTGTTAAACATAATGCGTCACGATTAATTACGACTTTATTCCGCATATACGATGTATGATCAATGGAGAAACCGCACAAAGTCTATCCATCCCAACCGAGGTAGGAGACTTAGGACTTGTATACACGTATAACTCATAACCAATTTGACTTATCACATGTAAACACATAGCCAAGTAACTTTATGCTAATAATAATGCATTTTCCAATTTATTTATTTACCGATAAATATATATTTACTTCCTACGGGTCAATCCCATGATCAAACACCATTATCAACTTATGCAAGCCACATAGATTATCACTTAACATGTTTCAAATCAGGTCATAAGCTTCCAATCACATACATGAATGCTACCTTGCCTTAATAGATCATTTTCACCATATTTTCACGTAAATAATTTTTATAAAATTAATCGCATGCTATTGATCATCAAGTTTACAACTTTATACTTCATCATGTTACGAATAACCTAGATTACATACTCACATAGTGGATCTAACAACAATCATATGCCATTATTCAAGATGTTGCATGCATGGAAACCGAAATCATGTTTTCATCATAGATCTCACGCAAAGTCAATCACATTATGCATCATAAACCCTAGATCTATCCTTATCTAGACATTACAACATAGATCTAGCACAAATCATCAACCTTTATTCACATGCATGCATGATTTTCCATCAAAAACCCTAGATCTAGCTCATAATACATCATCACGCATAAAAGTCTCATTTTTGATCAAAAGATGCAATCTTTATCATGCTAAACACTAGATCTACATTTGATATCATCAAACCTACACAGATCAGATCTAAACCTAACATAAAGCATGAATCTTGACATCTTTAACACAAGCAAAACATAAGAAAACACATACCAAAAGTTATAGGATGAGAAAGGATGCAATCGGGGCCTGATTCTTGTAGAGAAGCTAAAATCTTGAAGATAAATGAGTATGAAGATGATAGGAGACGTAAATGCGGCTGTGGAGTCGTTTAGAGCTGATGGGAGTGAGTAGGGGTAACTAATGATGCTTAAAATTGTTGAGAATTAGGGTTTTGCTGGAAAATGAGTTCCAAGTGTATCGCTTGCCACTCCCAGAGGCTCTAGGCGATACGCCTAGTGCCTCCGTCTGGCAGCCCTGTTGACTTTTGTTGACCGTAACCCATTTTGTCAGTTTTTCGCGTTTTTGGTCACGGCTTTCAACATTTTCTCCCATTTTCAATTCACCGTCATTTTTATCACATCAAATCCAATAAAATAAAGTATCAACATGCCATATAACAATTTTCATTTAAGTAATTAAATTCACGTATCAGTTGTCACATAATTCACAATACTTAGAAGTTTTTAGTTTTTCACCAATGTTTCGAGACGCGAACTTGTGTGTGATGTTTGTGAAGTGTTTTAAGGCTATTAGACTCTTCTAATACCTTAATTGTAATACTACGCTTATATACGCGACTCTCGGTTTTGCCGGTTTCATCAGTTTTATCCGTTTCTGAGTCTCGGGTCCCACCCGAAGGGCCGGTTTGTCACAGAATCCATCAAAGGTTCTACAAAACAGTTTTTGATTTCATAAAAATTTCTGGTTAATAGTGCTAAATACATTACATATACATCAAAATCGATTATACTATAAATCTAAAATTTTACAAACAATGATTACATATGAAGTTGAAAAATAGTAAGATTAAAAGAACCAAATAATCATTTAGTTCATGCTTATGTTATGTTTCTATTTGAACAACTTAATCATTAATTCATCCATCTTTTTCAAGAGCAACAAAGATTTAAAAAACAAAAAAATCAATCATGTAATGACGATGAAACCAACACAAATTAGATTTATGTGTGAGGGTGATGAAACTGAGATGAATCGAAGAACTCATGTCGGTTTCTCAGATCTTTGTAAGAAATACTAATACATCATAAAGAGAACAATCAGTTAAGAACAATAAGTCAACTTTTTATATATGAATTCGAAGACAAGAAATCGCTTGTTGATGTATATAAAGAGAACCATCAATTAGAAACATATCGACAAGAAAACGGTGAAACAATGAACAGAGAATAATTAAGAAACTAACCTTAAGAAGAGAAGCATCGATTGTCAATGTACATAAGTTGGAAATCAAAGCACTGATATGGTTAATGAACTTGGATTTGTAGAAGTTGAGAGTCGATATATAGAGGCATGAAAGGAATTCGAAGAATCAACTCGAGCATCGGGAACAATCGACTATATTTTGGAATGTAGGAATTTGGTTTTCTAGGATAAATTGGAATTGATTGCAGGTAACAAGAGGCGACTCACATAGGAAAAGGATTTTAGGTTTTAACATAATCACAAAATATACCGTTTTAGTTTTAAAATGTAAAAATATATGTAATATATTTAATATTTTAATTAAAGGGGCAACCTTTTAACCTGTCGGGTTTTACCCGAACCCGACCTGCTTAGCTTTCTAACCCGACGGGTTCAACCCAAAATTGACCCAAACCCGTTTAGCCTAAACCCTAACCCGCATTCGTGTTCGGTTCGTGTCGAATTTTCGGGTCGTGTCAAAAATTCACACCCCTATCAAAAACCCTAATACACGTCCGGATCTTCTTCATTCAAATTTGCAAACCGTAAGGTGTTAGGAGCTCTAATTTTGCAGTACTCTATTATTAGGTATGCTTAACAATAACCTATCTCAGTTTTTGATAACATTGTGTCTAAAATGGTCTCTAAAAATGTGTAAAAATTAGGGTTCTTGAGCTTGTTTTGCCAAAATTAGGTGATCGGGTTCGAATTAGGGTCTGAAATTTTATAGGTAATGCTAAAATAATGTGCTTTAGAAAGCCTAAAGTTAATTTCAAGTTTTGGGAAGGTTTGGTATTTTATCTAAAAATCGGTCAAAATTAGGGTTTTCGTAACGCTATTATGCCAAAATTGAGTAAACGGTATTGAATTGAGGTTTGATAATGAATATTATAATATATTATAATAAATAAAACCCTAAGTTTATACAATTTTATAAAAATTTTCATATTTACTTAATAAATACGTCAAAATTAGGGTTTTGTAATATGAATATTTAATATTAAACAAACCGGGAGGTATTAAGACTTGATTTTTGGTCTTAGATCATATTTATATGTATAATAATTATTTATGGGTACAAAAGTTAATAAAATATAAATTACCGATAAAAGGGTAATATGGTCTTTTTGAACAAATAAAACATAAACTCCTTAAATTCCTCATAACTATAGTCATCGTAAGTTCCTATATTCATTTAGCATGTTCGTTTCATCAGGATAATCTCCAGGTTGTTATCTCTCGCAAACTGATTCTATCCCTCGTATCTGATCTACTTATCAGGTGAGTATTCACTAAAGTCCCTCTTTAAACATTAGGGATTGTGCCTAAATGATCAACTCGTATTATCATTCAAATGGTGATTCATTGGAATGATAATCCACGTTATGAGTATTCACTAAATCCCCCTTTCTTTTAAAATGGGATATGACTCAATATTCAATTCGTATTATCATTTCTAATGGTGATTCATTCGAATGATAATCCGACTTGTGAGAAATCATAGCTCCATATCTTTAACCTTTTTAGGGTGTAACATGTATCTCTATTTCAAAATCGTTTCTCTAAAATGAAAACGCGATTATGTTGATTGGATAAGTTCTATGTATGTTAAATTTGTGTGGATTATTGTGATTGGTTTTGCTCTGGCATTGTACTCTATTTCACTATCTCGAAGCGTACTCATTAACATACCGAGCTAGGGTTTCAGTAATAGATCTATTGGTTTGACAGGCCACACGGTAAATTGAAACGTATTTTCAATGGGTGATTGGAAGCCTAGTTGTCTAGGGTTTGATGCGCTCACTCATTATCTCCAAACTCATTACTTGTTTGACTATATATATGAAATTATCTCGTTACACATATATCACTATTGTTAAAAATATACATATATTATTTAAACTTGTGTTTACTCACCAACTACTTTTGTAGTTGACACTTTATCTTATACATGTTGCAGGAACCTATACTTGAGCTATGTTGTGATCACGCTATGATTGCTGGACCAGACCTAGATTAAGGACCTTAAATTTTTTTTGAAGTTTATTCAATATTTTTATCTTTATTGTATGGTATCTTTGATTGATTAATAAAAAGGGCATGTTTAAGTATTACAACTTAATAACCTGTTATCTTTGTTGCAGTTCCCAAATCCAGCTCCTCGTTATCCCTCAAGGATCTTAACTCCATGCTCACAATAAAGAAGGAAAAGTCAAAGTCTCTTGTCATCTCCAAGCCACCTGCCAGCCGGCCCAAATTCTCCGCCTCTAAGAAAATAAAGGGCACTAAAGCCGTGGTGTACTTGGAAAGCTTTGACGGCCTGGCTCCCGCTGAGGTGAGCAACAAGCTGCTCTCCATGCAAACAATGATGAACATGGTAAGAAGCTCAAACACTATATTAGTTTCATACCTATTGTGGTTGCTGCTTAAGATTCCCATTTTTCTGTACAGGGCATCGAGAAGCTCAGCACCTACGCTATGGAAATAGAGCAGAAGCTAGCCAAGGCCGAGGACAAGATCAAGACTCAGGCTGAAATCGCCAAAGGCAAAACCCCCTACTATGAGCAGAAGCTCACTGAGTAGTGCCTGGTCTTTGAAGCCGTGAAGGCCTCGGATGCCAAAATTATCAAGCTCTCAGCTGACCGAAGCGTTTTGGAAAGCCGAATTAAGATGGCGTGCGAAGCTGAAGAGGTTGGTTTCAAGGTTCCTGGCTGGGATGCTGAGGATTGGAGGTCGATTCTGGAGTCCCTAGGAGGAGGTGATGGCAAAGCGGTTGAGACTGGAAGGATGGGAATGAAGGTTGCTCCTCGAAGGTGGTTTGGGGATCCCTGGAGGCGATGAAAAGAGCGTATGTGTTGACACTCGGCGAGGGTGAGAAGGTTGGTGAAGGTGGAAAGATGACAGGCGATGAAGACAAAGCAACGGTCTGAGCGTAGTTTTTTAGTTTAAATGGTGGTGGTTGATGTAAAAAGAGTTTACTTTTGTGGTATCCTGTTTCAAACAAACAACAAACAACAAACAATGCTAGGGATCCGGGCGGAGGGATCTTATAGTTTACAAGATGAAACCCGGATTCCTAAAATGAACAATGAGCTCTGAGCTTCCAAACCAGAGGGATCCTTAGGTTTTCAGGACGAAACTTGGGGAGCTCAACCTTACCCCCTTTTGTTAATAATATTATGGTATGGCTTTTGACTTATTATGGTATACTTTGACTTCTAATCTTGTTTGCAAAAATTATTCCGAGCATTAGAACTTGTAAAAATCTTTTAAGTGTAACAATAACTCACAAAACAATTTAGAAGATTTAGAAGTTGTAACAAGATAAAATGGGAAAGATGTAAGGTCACAGGTTAGAGTCCAATAATGTATAATTTATAAATATTAGATACTTGTCCATTAGGTTTTACCGTAGGCAATTTCTAAATTTATTCACTACATTTTTATTGACATCTTGTCGAGATCCCAGTTGGGATCTTTACAAGAATCTCTTCTGGTATCCTGGCAGCTAGCCTAGGCATATCACCTGTGGGATTCCTTAACTCAAAATAAGTTAGGAAATATAGTTAAAATAAAGCTAAGATACTTGGGACTAAGCCAATTCTGGGGACAAGCCCTTAAAACTTGGAACAAAGCCAAATCTGGGGACAAGCCCTTAAACTTGGGACAAAGCCAATTTTAGGGACAAGCCCTTAAAACTTGGGACAAAGCCAATTCTGGGGACAAGCCGTAAAAACTTGGGACAATGCCAACTTGCATAACATGTAAATGCCAAAGCCTTTGTTAACACGTAACTGTTAAAAACCTTGAGAATCCGCCCAGAAGCCTACAGTGACAAGATTATCAGCCACCACTTAGGATGGACTGGTCCGGCCACCTTGAACATACTAGTGGACAACGTGCACTCCTGGCGAGGGTTGTGTGCTACTGGCGATTACCAAACGTAGGAGAGTAGACAACCTCTCAAACCTTAGAAGGTATGCAGGATACCTTAAGCGAGGGAGAGGTGGCCAGCCTCTAACCGGGGATATTGTTTTGGTCAAAAATCAACAAAGTGATTTCGTATTCCAAACATAGAATGTGAGGTAGTGTGCTTGTCAATATGCTCGAAATGTAAAGCTGAACACAAGGATATAACGAGGGAAAAATCCAGGATCCTTCGAGTTGCCTCTAGGAATCCTAGCAAAAAAACCTCGGGAGCCAGCCTGAAGAGCCAGCCTGAAGAGCCCGCTTCCTCACTATTTTATTGATTCGAAACTGGAAATTACAAGAGTTTTGGAGGTTTGATCGATCGTTGCTAAGTGTTACAATAATCGAATGCTATCAAAACTAGAGTGTATCAGTGTTGTGTGTCCCGAAATCGATTAAATCCTCGATTATATAACGATTACAAAAA
>JBCNJP010000012.1:54000228-54091743 GCA_039602395.1 Deinandra increscens subsp. villosa
ATGCTTTTGGTAGTTTGTATTTGACTTTGTATTAAACGGTTTAGATTAGATCGTTTGAGATCAATGGCTGCCATTGATCTCATCTGCACTATATATAGCAGTAGTTAGCTCTAGTTTTACACACTGTTCTTGATCACCTTGTAATAGTGTAACTTTGAGTTAATGCAAATAGTGCCGAGTATTTCTTACTTCGTTGTTACTATACTTATGCAAATCAAACACTACCTAATACAAGAGAACTAAATTTGCTCGAGTAAAGTGAAGTATAAACACCCCAACCCGTATAGGGCTGACATGTCACTCATACAGTAAACAGAGATAGCAATAATCCAAAAATACCTAACTCAAAGTTTATAATCCAAAAATCCAAGTTTTAAATGAAAACATGACAAGTTCAAAGAAAGTAATAATTTAAATAAATAGAGTTTTTTTTTTTTAATCATCATAGTCTCTTTCCCTAATCAGTTTTACTCTCTCTCTTGATCTCTTTCCCCTTTTTCCCAGAAGTACATGTCATAATAATAAAGAAGACACAAGAAAAAGAAAAACGGCTGAGCCAAAAATTGCTCACTAACGGTGAAACAATAGCAGTACAATGTAACAATAAGGATAAAATAAATATACGACTCAGAAGAAATAAATGAGACGTATCAATAAGGAAATACCCATTTGAGCCTGTAACAGTAATCAGTAACAATAACAGAAACAGTATGTACATTGGCTGCAGCCCCAATGTACCAGTAATGTGATATGGGAGTGTGGGCACACACACCTAACCAATTCACCAATAACAGTAATTTTCCTAGGATCGATCCATACGCCTCTAATTAACTAAATAGTGCAGCAACTTAGCACGTCATTAACTACTTCGAGACGCCGTGGCTAAGCGCTCCGCCACAGATAGAGCACGTCAAAAGGTGCCACAATTGACGCCCTATGGTCCCCATAGGTGGATGTGCTCGGGTATTGAGGCCAAATAAAGCAGTCACATATGCAAGTAAATATAAAAGTCTTGGTAACCTTAACTCTAAGGTTTGTAACTATGTCCAAATATAACGGGAACATGCGATAATGAGTACAAGGGATCTATCCTATCGCATGTAAACAATTTCAATAAAACCACCCAATGCGATGTAACAATGCTTAATGAAACGGTGTAACACTATTCAATGAAACGGTTCAATAAGGCAATCACGACGACGACGCTTGAAGCAATAAAATACAAACTCAAACGAAATAATAAATAAGCTACGAGGAAAAGGTCGAAAAACCGCACCTTTGTTGATACATGGTCCTTGATCGTCATGTGAAGTATCGAATACAAGACGGATTCACACAAGGATGCTGAGGTCCGAACTCAGGCCGAACCTGGAGTTCGGACATGGCCGAATGTGTGGCCGAACCTGAGGTTCGCCGGTCGTATTTCAGCTCTATAAATATGTGTTTCATGTGTTGTATTTAGGAGAGATTAACGGTCTATGCTTTCACATCATATATTCTCTGTGTACTCTGTGGTCTTAGTGGTTAATACAAAGATCATTTGTATTTACTCTTTGTGTTTCATCCTATATTACTTTGATTTCATTACGACTAAGTAGAAGATCCGCATGCTCACGCACTTTCAAGTGGTATCTGTCACACCCCCTAATTAACCACTAACGGAGTTTATACCGTTAAGGGGTGCGAGCAAACCAGGACCACAACCATTAGTTACAAATACTAAACGAATCAGAGTAAAGTCCAAATGTTTCAAATAAAACAGTTTTAAAAGTACGCAGCGGAATAAAAACATAAGTATCTTAGCACTAACCACGTGCTTTAATTACAGAACATAAATAGTTGTTTAATTCCCAAATTAAGTTTAAAATAAAGTTAAGTATCTTCTTGTGCCATGCCAACCTCCAGTGGATACTCTTCAACGATCTGCAAAAGTGAAAACCACACAAGTGTCAACCTAACGGTTGGTGAGTTCACGGTGGGCATGACATGCATTGGCCCGGTCTCATAATCGTATTCATCAACGTGTAAATAAGTAATGGATTTGCAAAACATTGCCAAGTGTTGAATTACCGAATATGCACTAGTTAAGTAAAAGTTAAAGCGGTCAACCGATATCGCGGGTAGCTAATCCGGTTTCCATGCACTAAGGAAGTCGTACTAGGGCTGAAAGCTGACGTAACAGAGTTCGGCAATAGCCGATGGTTGGTGCCTCCAGTTGTGTCCCTTTCGGGAGGCCCACAACTAAAATAGGCTGATATTGAACTCCGTTCGGCCCCCGGCCGGTTGGTTACACATTTGTGTACCGCGGAGCAGGGTTTGTCAAACCCTCAGTAGATCTACCCAACATCCCCTCGCTTCTCAGATCAATAGTACTAAATTGAGGACTTTTAAGTTTTTAAGGCATCCTTAGAAATCATGTGATATCATCTGGTTTAGACTTTAACCTACACTAGTCATATTAAAATGTTTATTCTGGATTTCATCTGAAATCCTAAAAAGAGTTTAAGTGTCAAAATGGTCGTTTCCGGATTTCAATCGAAACCCCAAGGATGGACAGTTGCAAGTGCTCCCCATAAAACACTCCAACTTCCATAACAGGTATCCCATTCGTTAAGTTCATTCGTTGTGTTCCAAACGGGCTCACAATTAAAGGGTTAGTGAAACTCACCTTAGGTTGCTCAGCTACACTTGCTAATTAATCCAATTATTGCTTAACGAAGACCTATGAACACGTTTAGGTCTTAAGTATTAGTTTTGTGTCTAATCGTTAACTTATCGTCACTATGGCCCATAACATAGCACGTTGGAACTACGACACGACATAACGACACACGACACCGATGGTTGATCATAAATAAGGGTTCACATATTACAGAAATCATAGCATGTTTCATCATAGTATAATCATGTAAGTCATAGCATAACATTCAAATAAGTTGCACAAGTTTGGGTTTAGGTCTGGCGAAACTGCTGGAGAAACTGCTAGAGAAACTGCTAGAGAAACTGCTAGAGAAACTGCTAGAGAAACTGCTAGAGAAACTGCTAGTTTCGCTAGCTAGTTTCGCCAGGAACTGGTTGAACTTTCGTTCAGGGACAAGGTCAGTTTCGTTCACGAGAGACACTACAGTTTCGCTGCACAGTGTCGCCGGAAGGAGATATGCATAGTTTCGCTGGATAGTTTCTCCTAATGAATGCACAGTGTCGCTGGTCGCTAAAAAACCCGTAAATTTGACTAAAAATCTTTCTAACAGCCTCCATACTTCATGTAATTCATTTTCAAGCATACATAATCATTTAGGAACATCACAGGAGCATTTTTAACATCATAAACATGTATTTTCCTCATCAAATCTTCAAGAACACATTTTACACAAAATAACCTAATCTAGCATGAATCTCTATTATGGATCAGTTTCACACGTAAAGTTGTAGTCTTTATGATAGATCTAGTATTCCTAAGCATTCTTACAGAAAATCTAACGATTACATGGAGATCTAGGCATGCTTTATGAAGAAAACACATAGAAAAGCAAGAAACATGGTCATGGGACTCACGGTTTGATCTAGGATCGATGGGTGATCTTCTTCCAGAAAAGATGGCTGATCTTGATGGTCTCTAAGGCTGGTCCAGAATCGCAAGAGGGAGAGAGTGTGTGTGTGTTTCTTGTGTGATGTATGCAAATGGGTAATTTAGGGTTTAAAGCTTCATTTAAATACTAATGGCCATCATGGGCTTTCATTGGGATTTGGGCCCCCTATGATTAGCCATCATTAGCCCATGATTAGTCTAATGACTAGCCCAATCATTAATCATGTATGCATACACTTAGTTACCCGGTTAAACATATAATCACATAATTAGGCAATTTGTCACATAATTTATCAAATAATTAAATAGTCATTCTTTTTAATAAAAATCATGCATTTAAATCACGTTTCTCATAATAACAACATATAAATAAATACATAGCACATATGGACGGGTTCGGTGATCAACCAAAGGTCGTGGACGTATTCGGCCTAGTTAAGCATTAGTTACTAAGTTAACACTATTAACGTAACTAACGGAGATTGTCTAACGGAAGTAAACCTTGAAATTCCCGGATGTCACAGTATCAGAGCATTAGGTTTGCTCTACTAGTCGGAAATCAGTGTTTTTCGGATGTTTGAGTTCAAATTCACGTTTTTACAAAAATGTCAATCATTTTTGAGTTTGTTTGATCATCTTGAGTGTGCTTTTTGTCAAAAATTTGTTTCTTGATTGTTTCTATCGAGTTTGCTTGAATTCCTGTCGAAAATCTCAGTCAAAAACGTTGAAAATCGAGAAAATGAGGTCGAGTGAAATCTGTCTCGTTTGAGGTTCGGACAAGCTCGGAGTAACCGCTCCGAACTCAAGGTTCGGACGGAGTTCGGTCTCTATATTGGTTCGGTGAGAGTTCGGTGAGGGATCGGTCTGTGTTCGGACTAAGTTCGGGGATCGTTCGGAGTTATTTGGTTTTTGTTCGTCCGAAGGTCACGTTCGGAGAGAGTTCGGCGTTGTTAAGTTCGGATTAAGTTCGGAGGCAATTTGGAGGAGGTTCGGACGAGGTTCGGAGTGGACGGTAACCTGATTTTTTTTTTAAATGTCCGATTTTCAAGCGTTCGCGGCTATTCAAAATTCGGTTCAAGCTACGATGCAACTAATGATGAATTATGATAATGAAATCGGAAGAAGTCAGAAAGTTCCCAAATTGCTAAAATTGGAAGATTATCATAGTTGGGTTAAACGATTTGAAGCATTTGTCGATACAAATGACATTGATATGTGGTTAGCGTTCACTGAGCAATATGTTTACCCTAAAGATGAAACTGGTGAACCTATTCTAAAAAGAAAAATGTCTTCTGAACAAAAGAAAGCTTATCACGCTGAAAAAAAGGCGTATGGTACGTTAACGATGGCATTGCCTAAAGAGTTATTGCATCAATTTGCTGGTAACTACACATCAAAAAGTCTATGGGATGCGTTGGAAAAACGATGTGAAGGCAATGACCAATACAAGAAAATTTGACAAAAGGTTTTGAAGAAAGAGTTTGATAGTTTTAAGCATTATCAGAATGAAACGATTCCCGATCTGATTGCAAGATTCGCTCATCTGATGGGTGAAATGCGTTTGGTGAATCTTACTAAAGAAGAGGTTGATATGAAAGAAAAGATCTTGGAAGCATTGCCTGAAAAATGGGAGAATTATGTGATGATGATTACTCACGATAAGGATTTTTCAGGATTGTCTTTCAATGATTTGGTTCAAAGAATTCAGGCTCGGGATATGCATTAATGGTGAATAAATCACTTCCTACACAAATTCAGAATCCTGCAGTGTATCATGGTGAAAATGACTCTACAATGAATGCTGGGAAGTCTAATATTCTTAGTTCTGCTCCTCCTACAGCATTTCTGGCAGGTAAATCTGAAATTCCAAGTTATTCCTCTGCTGGTTGTACTGTGTCAATTCCTAGTTCTTCTACTCAAAGTGCATTGTCTGTTCAAACTATCAATGATTATAATGCGTTGATGTCTGCATTAGTGTCTTCATACTTTGGTGTTATTACTGGTTCTGTGAGTAGTTGTCACACCCCCAAATAACCACCAACGGAGTTTATACCGTTAAGGGGTGCGGCTAGACCAGGATCCACAACCATTAGTTACAAATACTAAATGAATCAGAGTTAGTTCGAAAATCAGTTATAAAGTAAAGTCTCAAGTACAAACGCAGCGGAATAAATATTGTCTTAGCACTAACCGCGTGCTTTACAAATTCTTTGTTTAAAATTCTCAATTAAGTTTAACAGAAATAAAATTGTCTTCACGTGCCTTGCCAACCTGCTCCGGAATACTCCTCAGCGATCTGCAAAAGTTTAAACCACGCAAGTGTCAACCTAACGGTTGGTGAGTTCACAGTGGGCTTGTCATGCATTGGCCCGGTCTCATAATCATAATTTGTATTAAGGTATACTTACATAGTATTCGTTTGTGAAAAGCAATGCTAAATGTTATGTCTTAGTTTATAAAGGAATTGTCCGTGACCTACGTCATCGGGTATGAACTAGTTTTGTAAAAGTTAAAGTGCTCAACCGATATCGCGGGTAGCTAATCCGTTGTTCCATGCACTAAGGAAGTTTGCACCAAAGCTGACTATAAATTATTGTAGTGGCCGTGCCATCTAGTACTGCGGACCTACGTCATCGCGGTTTTGCCTCCCCCGTGTCCTCTCGGGATCACGGTCAAATAGGCTGATATTGTACCTCCGTGCACTCCCCGTGCCACGGGGCGGAGTTTGTCAAACTCCAGTAGATCTACCCAACATCCCCTCGCTTTACAATTAATGGTACAATTAGTTGAGGACTTTTAAGTTTTCAAGGCATCCTTAGAAATCATGTGATATCATGTGGTTTAGACTTTAACCTACACTAGCCATATTAAAACGATTTACTGGATTCTCATGAATCTCAAAAGTGTTTTTGGTTTCGTTTTAGAAATCGTTGTTTTGGTAATTCGCAAGTGCTTCCCATAAAGCACTTCAGGTTCATCAAGTGGGTGCCGAGCACTCCAAGTTTTCAAGTTTATCAGGGAGGTGCCTCGCACTCTCGAGTTGTCAGCATTGTTTTACTTTTAGTTATTCGGTGTGACCCAAACGGGTTCACGGTAATCGGGTTAGTGACACTCACCTTTGGTTGCACTGCTACACTTGCTAATAATCCAAGTATTGCTTATCGAAGACCTATGAACACGTTTAGGTCTTAAGTATTAGTTTCGTGTCTAATCTTTACTTAACGTCACTATGGCCCATAACATAGCACGTTGGAACTATGACTCGACATACAGACACACGACACCGATGGTTGATCATAAACAAGGGTTCATATATATATCAGAAATCAAAGCATGTATCATCATGGCATAATCATGTAAGTCATGGCATAACATTCAAGCAAATTGTACAAGTTTAGATTCTGGTCTCAGTTTCGCTAGCAGTTTCGCTAGTCAGTTTCGCTGTGTGCACGGGCAGCACTTTCGCTAGGCAATACCCGATGACACAGTTTCGCTAGGCTAGTTTCGCTCGAAACTGTTGGCACAGTTTCGCTAGCCTAGTTTCGCCCGAAACTGGTTTGAACTTTCGTTCAGGGAATTTTGCTCGGTAGATTCGCTCGAGCTGGTCTGGTTGGTTTACCCGGCGACACTGCAGTTTCGCTGCATAGTGTCGCTGGAAGGAGATATACATAGTTTCGCTGGACAGTTTCGCCCAGAGAACACCACAGTTTCGCTAGTCGCGAAAAACATACGGATCAGCCTAAAAATCAACCTAACAGCTTCCATTTTACATGCAATTCATTGTTTAGCATACATAGGCATTTACCAACATAAATCAGTAAGCTTTAACACCTTAATCATGCATTTTTATCCTCAAATCTCCAAAATACATTTAAAACCCTAAAATGACCTAAATAGCATAAATCCTTATCATGGATCAGTTTTACACGTAAAGTTATCAACTTTATGGTAGATCTAGCATTCCTAAGCATTCCTACAGAAGATCTAATGATATCATGAAGGTTTAAGCATGCTTTATGAAGAAATACATAGAAAACACATAAAAATGGCATAAAGGAAGGTTTTGGGAATCACGATTCGATCAAGGAATCGAATGGATGTTGTCTTGAGGCTGAGATCTTGGTTTCTCTTGATGGTTTTCGGCTGATCAGATTTCCAGAGAAGAATGTGTGTGTTTTTGGTGTAAATGAGGCAAATAGGAGAACTAGGGTTTATTAAGATTATTTATATCAGGAGCTAGTTTCGCTGGCAGTTTCGCTGGCCAAGCGAAACTGGCTCTGGTCACATTTAACTGATTGGTTTAGCTGGCTACCGGGCGACACTACAGTTTCACCCGGTAGTTTCGCTGGTAGCACAACTTAGGCAATTTTCACATAATCAAGGATTTACAATTTGTCATGCTATTCATAATATTAAATCATGCGTTTAAATCACATTGCACATAATAACAATAAATGAACACATAGCACATATGGGCGGGTTCGGTGATCAACCAAAGGACGTGGACGTATTCGGCCTAGTTAAGCATTAGTTACTAAGTTAACACTTATAACGTAACTAACGGAATTGTCTAACGGAAGTAAACCTTGAAATTCTCGGATGTCACAGTAGTACTGAGTTAGCAAATGAAGATTACGATCAGATTGATTATGATCATTTGGAGGAAATGGATCTAAATTGGCAATATGCTATGTTGGTTCGTAGAACGAAGAAATTTTTCAATAGAACTGGTAAGAAGAGACTAAATCAGGAAGGAAAGTTTGGATTGGACAAATCTAAGGTAAAATGTTATAAGTGTTCAGTTTATGGTCACTTTGCTCGAGAATGTCCAAGTTCTACGGAAAATAAATTGAAGACTGGTCAGCATGCACATTTAGTTTTTCATCCGTCCGATAAAGCTGCAAAGGTTGATCATAAATCTGCTACTCTTGCTCATGATTGGACTGATACATTTCTGCATCCAGATGGATTTGCCTGGAATGCAGATTCAGAAATTAAAAAGAATAATACTCTGATCTCAATTGCTTTAACTGTTCAACATGCTGATGATGAAAGTTTTTTAACAGAATCTGATACTTCTTCAAGTATATCTTTGGTTCAAGAAGAATTACCTAAGTCTTCTGAGAATTCAAAAGATGATGAATTTAAATGTTATAAATGTGAGAAGTTGCTCAAGAAAATTGCAAGTTTTGAAAAAAATTGTCAAATTTCAACTGAAGAAATTGTGGTGTTAAAGAAAGAGTTGGAAGATTTTCAAAAGAAGTATTATGAGTTGGTTCATATTCATGAAGATGTTTTGAAGGACAAGGCTCAATTGGCTGAAGAGTGTGAGAAAGCCAAAGCTGAAGCGTTAGACGCAGCTCAAGATTTTGAGAATCTGTTTGAGAAGAGTTATCCGGTTCAGGAAAAATATGAAGAAGCTACTGCTCTTATTGCTACAACTGCTGTTACTGTTGAAAAATTGCAAAATAAGATTTCTATACTTCAAGATGATAATGTTTTGTACCGGGACAAGAATGAAGTATTAACTAAAGATGTTGATATCTATAAACAAAAGAGAGAAAGTGTTCTTCAAGAACTGTTTGCAGAATGTGAGATCAGGAAGTTACAGACGTATGAATATGATGATCTCAATGCATAGTTCATCAAGTCACAACAAGAGGTGTTTGAAGGTCAACAGAAAATTAATGACTTGAAATTGGAGATTTTGGAGTTGAAAAGACAAGTTAAGAATTGCAATTTGTCACCGACATTGCTAAATTTCTTATACAAGCAGGATCAGAGTTCAGAGAAGTCTAGGGAAGAAGATATTCACTTGGTACCTCAACCAGTGCACTTAATTGAAGTTACTGCTGCTCAGATTGATCCAAAAGATGACTTGCATGATTATTCCAAGTTTGCCACTCCATCCAAAAAGAATAAGTCCAAGTCTAAAAGGAAGGAAAAGCCATTGGGTGAAGCTCCAAAATTTGTTTCAAAGTCTGTTTTGTTGGAAAATGAAAAGGTTTTTGATAAGGTTGCTTCGAGTTCTTCATCTGCAACCGAAGAAGAAAAAGTTTTGATTGAAAATAACAAGCTGGAGGATATCAAAGCCAAATTTACTAGTGAAGCTAAGTCAAGAATTGCTTCAGGTTCTTCGTCCAATTCTTCAAAGCCTCAAGGATCTAAACACAAAGGTTTAGGTTACAAAGTGTTGGAAGAACCGGTTCAAGCAAAGAAATCAGTGAAGGCTGAGAAGGTTCCTAAAGCAAAAGTTACAAAGAAATCACCATCTCAGAAAGAATCGTCTTATTATTCTGGAAGATCTTCATCTTCAAGGAGTCCATCTCATAGGTATGATTCTTATGATAGTTTCTTTGATAACTTTCAGTCTGAACATTCATCTGATTCTCAAAAATCAAAACAATTTTCAAACAATTTTAGAGAAAGACTTTGTTATGTATGTCGTTAACCAGGACATTTAGCTGCTGATTGTCTGACGACTGCATATATTCACAAAACTGCAAAATATGTGGATAACAAAGGTCAAATTTTTGATGAACCATGGTCCCCAAAGCTTAAGTCAACTCGTAAATTGTCTTGGTCTAAATCAAGTACGTCGGTTGAATCTGATTCGGGTTCCGATCAAAAATTAAATCTTTTACAAATTTGGAAACCAAAAGTTGTTTCCAAGGCCAACAAAGACTTTGTGGAAGACACCGGGCGACCCGACGCTTTTGATTCGGGCCGATCCCAATGCAACTAATGTTTTATTTGGTGTCAAGCAGGTGTTTCTGGAAGACCTTTCGGTGATTGGAAAATTGCTGATTGTGAAATATCTGTTCTAATTAAATTTCATTTTAAAATCAATTTTGTTTTCAAAAGGCTAAACTGCTAGTAGTCGTGTTGGTTGATCAATTTTTCTTGGTTTTCACGCCGTCTCATTCTGAGGGGGATTTTGTTTTTGCAAAAATACAAAAATAGTGTGTTATTTTTTCAACTCGTAAAATCACCATCTATAAATAGAGTTGTCATTTTTAGGGGGAGAAATTTGAAAAATACAAAAACATTGAAAAATGCAAAAAGCCAAAAACATTGAAAAATGAGAAATTGTATCCGACATGATTGGGAAATGATGGTACATTGGCTGGCAGTGTCTGACGCATGGATAAAGTAGATGAAAAAGCCATAAGATCATTTGATCGATGTGCAAGGTAGGCTCGGAAAATCAGAAAGTATACAAATGTGATATACACTAAATCTGATGCTTGACCTAGTGGACAACATCTTGATGCATATCTCATGATATATCAAGAAAAAGATATGTGAAAAATAAAATGAGAAGTCACTGTGTATACATGTGTTCATTTTGCAAAGATTTAAACTTGTTTGATTTTCTTTATTTTGTCAAACGATCGAACTTTCTCTGCGTGTCGAAAGACCGACCTGATCGTTGTTCGTTTGACTTTCTGGTTTATTTTCTTTGGTGTTTTGTATAACTCATCGGACTTTCTCTGCGTGTACGGGAGTACCGACCTGATTGTTGTTGAGTTATACAACTTCAACTTGTTTTATTTTTTTATTTTGTTAAATCTGAGGCCTTATTTGCGTATCAAAAGATCGACCTTAAGGTAGACGATTTAACGTTCTTATTTCTTTTTGCATGGAACACAGTTGACTAAATCATGGTTACAATCATTGTGTGATTAAAATCACAAATGAGATCACAAAATGTGATAAGCAAAATCATATCTGAGTATGTATGATAGTGTGGGGTACACTGGTCAATGCAAGCTTAATCAATATCTTAACATATCCAGATGTTATGAGTATGATTGTTCCAGAGTTTAAAGTTGAACAAACTATATCTGCAATCGGCATGGATTATGTGCTTCAATAATTGAAATTGAAATGTAGTTCAGCATGTTATGGCCAATATGATCCCAAGTTGTGATCATTCTCACAAAAGATAAAAATAGTGTTTGATTCTGTAATGCATCTACTTTTCTTATCAGAAAATACCAAAAAGATTTTAGGTGTGTTTTGATATAAAATTTCTAAAAGCCAAAAAGATTTTGTTTCTAATTTGTTTTTGATTGATCAACACGAAATACAAAATCAATTTTTTCAAAATCAATCTATCTTGGAGTATCGAAGAGACTTTTTGCACCAAGATTATTTATGTTGGCAGGTTTCTAAGTGGGAAGAGAACATCACAACTTCAAGTCTTCCGAAGGTTGTTGATAAAGAGATTACACACGATGAAATATCAAGTATTCAAGATTGAACTCATCATCAAGATCGAGAAAGAGTTTGATTGAAGATACAAGATACAAGTTTGAATAGAGAAGATGATACTGCACATGCCGAGGGGGAGTTTGTTGATACATGGTCCTTGATCGTCATGTGAAGTATCGAATACAAGACGGATTCACACAAGGATGCTGAGGTCCGAACTTAGGCCGAACCTGGAGTTCGGACATGGCCGAATGTGTGGCCGAACCTGAGGTTCGACAGGTCGTATTTCAACTCTATAAATATGTGTTTCATGTGTTATATTCAGGAGAGATTAACGGTCTATGCTTTCACGTCATATATTCTCTGTGTACTCTGTGGTCTCAGTGGTTAATACAAAGATCATTTGTATTTACTCTTTGTGTTTCATCTCATATTACTTTGATTTCATTACGACTAAGTAGAAGATCCGCACGCTCACGCACTTTCAACCTTAGTTTAAAAGCGAAAACAAGGATAATGCTATGCCAGCGTCAAGAATCACGAGGACCTACATTTAGTTTGTTTAATTATTTATATCTAGATTTATATTAGTTGTAATTAATTAAAAGTCATGAAAACCATATGACTCCATGACTTCTAATAGAAGCTTCGAAAGCAACAATAACCTTAATTGAAATTTTCGAATATTTTTTCCTTCTTAAAATTTCAAAGAAATCGACTTTATCCATTTGTATATATTATACATGCAGCAGATGCTGGTACCGTTGAGCAGCCATTGGCCCCACCCTTTTTCATATGAATAAAAAATCCATCTTATAAGAAAGAAGAAGTTGCAGGTTTATCTTTTCATGACATTAGAAAATCTAGATATATAGCAAAACACATTCAATAGCTTGTGTCAACCATAACCGATTGATCCTTTAGGTTGGAGAAAACAAAACAGAGACTACAAAAGACGAGGGTTACCTCAATAAATACGCAGGAATGCACTCGTTTGGAGGACGTCAACGAGGTCTATGATCACGCTGGGGATGGTATTGCAAATATAAACACATCAATTCTACAACCCATTTACGAGGTTATCTTAATGTCCAGCCGGGTTGAACGTTACCTGACAGTCGGATACGAACCGGTCGAAGAAAAAGTAGGAATTCTTGGTACCTTGTCGTGGAACAGAAGCTTGCACAGGAACCGATTCGAGTATCGTATTTATGACGAGGGCAGGATGCAGCGGGGGACTACAGCAGCGGGAGTGACTGATCCGATGGTGTCACGTGACGGTTGTTCGCCGGAGTCTCTTCACGGTGGTCCGCTACGGTGGTGGTTGTTGGTGATGTAGACGGGGCTTGAGACGGCAATAGCGGTGGTGCATTTCAGTGCTTCAATGGCTGGGATTGCAGTTGTGTTCGTGAGATATGAATGACGATGAGAAAATCAGTCTTTGATGGGTTAAGAATGTTTTTTATATGCAACTGGTAGTTATGATATGAGGTCAACTATTCCATTGAAATCGGAATTTTAGTTCGGTGATGATAGGTAACGATGTAGAGGATAGCGAAATTTGAATCAGAGCAGGAAATGGTGATGATAGGTAACGATGTAGAGGATAGCGAAATTTGAATCAGAGCAGGAAATAGTAAAAGACGGTGATGGAAATTTAAAAAGAAAAAAAAATGTCAATAAAGGCGCTAGGGGGTTTATATTATTTTTGACCGTAAGTGTCAAAATTGAGAATTTGGAAGTTTGGGATCCGTATGTTCAAATTCACATGGCATATTAAAGAAAATTAAAATTAAAATATCAAATATACAAATTAATTCTCTTTTACTTTCTCAAGTTACTACTATTACTATTAATTATTTAATTTAATTAATCCATAATTTTTTTTAATTAATTATCGGGTATTTCAACTCTTCCCCTCTAAAAATTGATTTCGTCCTCGAAATTCTAAACCGGACATAGCAAGAACCCTACTTGACATATTAGACAAATACAATATCCTAAGCACATAGGATTTAAGTAAAAACAAACCAATAACTAGCAAACACGTTTTGAACAGACAACATACCTTTAGGTTTCAAAAAGACCAGGATATTGAGAATAGATCATTTCTTCCATCTCCCACGTCGCTTCACGCTCAGAATGATTTCTCCATAGAATTTTAACAAGCGATATAGATTTACGTCTCATGACTCGTTCTTGACGATCAAGAATCGCTTCAGGTTCTTTTTCGCAAGAAATATATTTTTGAATCATAGAGGATGATAATTGTATACCTTTAACAGAGATACATGAAAGACGTTATGAACATAAAAAAGTTGCGGTGGTAACGCCAAACGATGCGAGACTTCTCCAATTCTTTCGAGATTTTCAAACGGGCAGATAAAAAGAGGACCTAGCTTTCCTTGAATTCCGAAGCGACACACACCACGACATGGTGAGACTTTAATAAACACGTGATCTCCGACATTAAATTCGAAGACACGACAGTGCTGATCGCATAACTCTTTTGTCTAGTCTGATCCTCGTTCAACTTTTCTCGAGCAACGACGACTTTATCATTATGATCGTAATGAGTTCTGGACCTTCAATTATCTTCTATCCTACCTCATTCCAACATATAGGAGATCTGCACTTGCGACCATAAAGAAGTTCGAACGGAGCCATATCGATGTTGGCCTACCAACTATTGTTATAGTAGAACTCAACTAGGCATAAATACTCATCTCACTTTCCATTCCACTCGAGTATGCACGCTCTGAGCATGGCCGTTAATGTCTGAATGGTGCGTTCAGACTGCCCATCATTTTGAGGATGAAAAGTTGTGCTAAACCTTATTTTCGTAACCTAAGCTTTTTGTAGACCTTCCTAGAACCGTGACGTAAAACGTGGATCTCTGTCACACACAATAGAAGACGGTGTGCCATGAAGCCGAATAATATTATCGAGAAATATATGCGATAATTTGCTAACTAAGTAGCCCTGCTAAATAGGTGAGAAATTGGTGAACTTTACGAGTCTTTTCATTACAACCCAGATGGAGTCATTCCTCTTGAAAGTCTTCTTTAAACCGGCCACGAAATCTACATAGATATCGTTTCATTTCCAAACAGGGATGTGTAAGTGTCGCAACATTCCACTAGCTCTTTAATGTTCGATCTTCACTTGTTGACACACTAAGCAGTGAGCCACATATTTAGCTACATCTTCCTTCATGCCGTTCCACCAAAAATTCTGCTTCAAATCTCTATACATCTTGGTGGATCCTGGGTGGATAGAAAATGGAGAACTGTGTGATTCAGCTAATAAGGAATCCCGAAGTGTAGGATCGTCTGGAACACACAATCTCTTTCCACACCAGATGAAACCTTGCTCGTCTACCCGAAATTTAGATTGCTTTCCTACTTCCAAGTTTTGCAATATCGCCCAAAGTTCACCATCATGCTGTTGGGCTTCCTTTATGCGTCCAATAAGGTCTGATTCAATCTTTAATTTCGCTAGATAACCATCAGACTTATTAAACTGTAACCCAATTCCCATTCTCTCTAAGTCTGATAATATCCGAGGTTGGATGTTAAGGCATGCCAACCTACCTGAATTTTTCCTGCTTAACGCATCTGCTACCACGTTCGCCTTACCAGGGTGGTACTAAATGTTGGCGTCATAATCCTTAAGGAGTTCTAACCATCTTCTCTGCCTCATATTCAATTCCTTCTGTGTGAAAATGTACTTGAGGCTCTTATGGTCGGTGAAAATGTCGCATGTCTCGCCATACAAATAATGTCTCCATATCTTGAGTAAGAAGACGACAACACCAAGCTCTAGATCATGCGTCAGATAGTTTACCTCATAAGGTTTAAGTTGTCGCGAAGCATAGGCAATGACTTTTCCATATTGCATGAGGACACAACCTAACCTTTTCTTTGAGGCGTAGCTATAGATCTGAAATCCGCATGAACCTGAAGGAAGAGTAAGAATAGGGGCAAACACCAATCTATTTTTCAGCTCTTCAGAACTCTTTTTTTTTCGTCATTCTAGACAAACTTTAACCTTTTCCTCATAAGCTTAATAAGAGGTAATGCCAGTATAAAGAATCCTTCAACAAAACATCGGTAGTAACCTGCAGACCGAGAAAGCTTCTAGCTTCAATAACTGTGGTCGTCCTAGGACAATTAGTGATAGCTTCCACCTTTTACGGACCCATAATGGTATCTTTAGCATACGTGATGTGACACAGAAATGCTAGTTATTCAAGCCAAAAGCCACATCTAGAAAATTACGCATACAACTTTTATAGCTTCTTATAGCTTTTTCTCGCGTGAGGTCTCTAGAATTTTACGAAGGTAGTCTTCATGTTCTCGTCTGCTCTTTGAAAATACTAGTATAGATAAACACGATAATGAAAAAAAGTCCAGATATTCGTGAAATACTCTATTCATAAGGTCCATAAAGACAACTGGAGCATTTGTCAAACCAAATGGCATGACTAGGAACTCGTAGTGGCCATAACATGTTTGAAATGCTGTCTTATGAATATCTTCATCTTTGACCCTCAGCTGGTGGTAACCCGATCGGAGATCTGTTTTTGAAAAGAACTTCGCTCCCTGAAGTTGGTCGAAGAGGTCGTCTATACTTAGTAATGGATATCGATTTTGAATGGTGATTTTGTTGAGCTCTCGGTAATCGATGCAAAGTCGCATACTACCATCCTTCTTCTTCACAAATAATATTGGCGCTCTCCACGGTGAAACACTAGGTCGAATGAATCCGAGTTTCAACAATCCTTGCAACTGCTCCTTTAACTCATTTAATTCCAGTGGGGACATACGATAGGGTGCCTTAGAGATAGGTTCGGATCCAGGAATCAAGTCAATGGTAAACTCCACTTCATGTTCGGGTGGTATCCCTGGTAGTTCTTATGGAAATACATCAAAATAATTTCGAACTATAGGGAAGTCTTCAATGCGAGGTGTATCCATCGATGTATCCTTGATGTAGGCTAAGAACCCTTCATAACCGTGTGATATAAGCTTTTGAGCTTTGAGAACAGAAATAATCTTGATGGACTTTTGAGGCTGAGTCCCTTAGTAGATAAATTCAGGATGAAAAAAAATATCACCAAAAATAACTCGTCTAGTTTGACAGTAGATGGTCGATCGACGCATAGTCAACCCGTCCATACCTATAATGACGCCGAAGTCTCCCACGTGCATGGGAAGAAGATTCTGTTTACGAACAATATTTCAGATCACTAACGAACAATCTCTATACACATGCGTAATAACGTAAGAATTTCCCATGGACGAGGAAATAACAATGGCATGGTCCAATAGAAAAAGCATATTTTGAGACGTGTAACAAATACTTGTGAGACTACAGAATGGGTTGCCCCGGTATCAAATAATGCATGCATGTTACGTTCAACAAAACAACAATACTCGAAACAGTACCTAGTCACGGATAACTAATAAGATACAAAGGATCATAAGGAACATGATAACGAACATACACTCTTAATCGGATAGAAAGTTGTCAACAATGATGGTGAGAACAAAAATGAAACCATCATTACAGGAAATCACTAAGAACAGTGAAATACTTCAGAAAATTATACATGATAGGTTCCACTAGCACACGTATGTACCTGTAAATTGATCATTGCGTTCTAGAACCGTAATCATCAATTTACCTTACAACGGTATCCTAAGTGTACTTCCATCATGTACCTTAATGGGGGCGAACATAAAACAAATAATAAACTTGTCAGAAGTAGATGGCCAAAACTTTAAAAGATGATAAGGGCTCTAACCAATACAGATACGTCAAAATTACATAGATCGATATTCTTGTGCAACGCAACACAAGTAGCAAGGTCCTCATCGAGAGTGTAGTAGCCGTTTTAACAATGTTGTTCGACATTCATTCTTAAAAGCTAGAGTAGCGAAAGAAATGATGGTAGCACCAACATAGTTTGTTAGATTCACACTAGATCATGAACTACAGTAAGTGAATAAGATGAAGAAATTAATACATCTGAGAAATATGCCCAAAGAATCACTGTACCATGAAGGTCAAACTCATGATACCCTAACACAAGAGCCAAAAACTTTTCAAACACTTCCAAAACATTTATAGTTCATCAAAACCTTATCGTTGTTGATACTATTTAAATACAGTGGTAGTGTTCAGAATCACCACACGTTCTGATTCAGGTGTCGTCTCCCAATATATCATTAGTGTTTATATATAGGATGTACCGCATCGTATGCACCACACCATTTAATATTTTGGATATCGCACCATTCACCATATCGTGTGTAACCCATCACACGAAAATTTCTCACTGACAGTCACATCACAATTTAGCCATGGACTACACTATTCACGTTGTTGACATGACTAAGAACTTAGTCGGTGAGTAGAACTGAAGCTCCTAATAAGTGGGTAACAAGATTGCTAGTTTCTCTTAGCAGGGATTTCATGAGTTAGAGAACACTTCTAATCCCAGATGCACTTATCGATAGTCGATGGCATCGCAGTTAGAGATTGATTGAGCACAATCATGAGGTTAGGATCAAGTTCACATGACCCATAACCATTATCTTGACATGAATTACGTGTAGAGCGACGATGAGGCATCTCAGAATAAAACTTATCAGAATTAATCAGAGCAGAGCGATAAAACTTATCAGAATTAATCACATCACATCAGATAAAATAATCAGAATTAAGCAGAGAAAACGGACAAAACTTATTTGAATTAATCCAAGCAAAACGGATCTTAAAAGAAAGAAATCAAATATTCAAAAGAAAACCTAACCCAATGTCTACCCAATCCTCTCATGACATATTTATCTAGTCTAAGTTTTGTAGAGAAAAATCGTTTTTTTTTTCATTGTGTTTCGAACAAGAGTAATGGTTGTAATTTTTTTTCTACAGGAAAGAGCCGAAGCTCTGATACCATAATTGTAACACCCCAACCCGTATAGGGCTGACATGTCACTCATACAGTAAACAGAGATAGCAATAATCCAAAAATACCTAAGTCAAAGTTTATAATCCAAAAATCCAAGTTTTAAACGAAAACATGACAAGTTCAAATAAAGTAATAATTTAAATAAATAGAGTTTTTTTTTCTAAATCAGCATAGTCTCTTTCCCTAATCAGTTTTACTCTCTCTTTTGATCTCTTTCCCCCTTTCCCCAGAAGTTCCTGTCATAATAATAAAGAAGACACAAGAAAAAGAAAAACGACTGAGCCAAAAATTGCTCAGTAACGGTGGAACAATAGCAGTATAATGTAACAATAAGGATAAAATAAATATACGACTCAGAAGAAATAAATGAGACGTATCAATAAGGAAATACCCATTTGAGCCTGTAACAGTAATCAGTAACAGTAACAGTAATAGTAATAGTATGTACATTGGCTGCAGCCCCAATGTACCAGTAATTTGATATGGGAGTGTGGGCACACACACCTAACCAATTCACCAATAACCGCAATTTTCCTAGGATCGATCCATACGCCTCTAATTAACTAACTAGTGCAGCAACTTAGAACGTCATTAACTACTTCGAGACGCTGTGGCTAATCGCTCCGCCACAGATAGAGCACGTCAAAAGGTGCCACAATTGACGCTCTATGGTCCCCATAGGTGGATGTGCTCGGGTATTGAGGCCAAATAAAGCGGTCACATATGCAAGTAAATATAAAAGTCTTGGTAACCTTAACTCTAAGGTTTGTAACTATGTCCAAATATAACAGGAACATGCGATAATGAGTACAAGGGATCTATCCTATCACATGTAAACAATTTCGATAAAACCACCCAATGCAATGTAACAATGCTTAATGAAACGGTGTAACACTATTCAATGAAACGGTTCAATAAGGCAATCACAACGACGACGCTTGAAGCAATAAAATACGAACTCAAACGAAATAATAAATAAGCTACGAGGAAAAGGTCGAAAAACCGCACCTTAGTTTAAAAGCGAAAACAAGGATAATGCTATGCCGGCGTCAAGAATCACGAGGACCTACATTTAGTTTGTTTAATTATTTATATCTAGATTTATATTAGTTGTAATTAATTAAAAGTCATGAAAACCATATGACTCCATGACTTCTAATAGAAGCTTCGAAAGCAACAGTAACCTTAATTGAAATTTTCGAATATTTGTTCCTTCTTAAAATTTCAAAGAAATCGACTTTATCCATTTGTATATATTACATGCAGCAGATGGTGGTACTGTTCAGCAGCCATTGGCCCCACCCTTTTTCATATGAATCAAAAATCCATCTTATAAGAAAGAAGAAGTTGCAGGTTTATCTTTTCATGACATTAGAAAATCTAGATATATAGCAAAACACATTCAATAGCTTGTGTCAACCATAACCGATCGATCCTTTAGGTTGGAGAAAACAAAATAGAGACTACAAAAGACGAGGGTTACCTCAATAAATACGCAGGAATGCACCTGTTTGGAGGACGGCAACGAGGTCTATGATCACGCTGGGGGTGGTATTGCAAATATAAACACATCAATTCTACAACCGATTTACGAGGTTATCTCAATGTCCAGCCGGGTTGAACGTTACCTGACAGTCGGATACGAACCGTTCGAAGAAAAAGTAGGAATTCTTGGTACCTTGTCGTGGAACGGAAGCTTGCACAGGAACCGATTCGAGTATCGTATTTATGACGAGGGCAGGATGCAGCGGGGGACTACAGCAGCGGGAGTGACTGATCCGATGGTGTCACGTGACGGTTATTCGCCGGAGTCTCTTCACGGTGGTCCGCTACGGTGGTGGTTGTTAGTGATGTAGACGGGGCTTGCGACGGCAATAGCGGTGGTGCATGTTAGTGCTTCAATGGCTGGGATTGTAGTTGTGTTCATGAGATATGAATGACAATGAGAAAACCAGTCTTTGATGGGTTAAGAATGTTTTTTATATGCAACTGGTAGTTATGATATGAGGTCAACTATTCCATTGAAATCGGAATTTTAGTTCGGTGATGATAGGTAACGATGTAGAGGATAGCAAAATTTGAATCAGAGCAGGAAATAGTAAAAGACGGTGATGGAATTTACAAAGAAAAAAAACGTCAATAAAGGCGCTAGGGGGTTTATATTATTTTTGACCGTAAGTGTCAAAATTGAGAATTTGGAAGTTTGGGATCCGCATGTTCAAATTCACATGGCATATTACAGAAAATTAAAATTAAAATATCAAATATACAAATTAATTCTCTTTTACTTTCTCAAGTTACTACTATTACTATTAATTATTTAATTTAATTAATCCATAATTTTTTCAATTAATTATCGGGTATTTCATATAACTTTAATTCCGTAGGGTTATATTTACAAGTAGAGAGTTCTTGTTTCTGTTTAATCGTAACTAATACAGATCCTACAAGTGGTATCAGAGCTTGGCTCCCACTTTGAAGACTTTCAGTGCTTCAAATTTGATACTCTACTTGTCTACTTTACAAGCTTTGTTGTTTTTCTCTTTCAAAATGAGTGATCTCAGTTTAGGATCTTAAAACGGCAGTGCTAACAAACCACCAATGTTCACTCCTGATGACTTTGGTACCTGGAAACTCAGGATGGAAGGATTTGTTAGGATTTTAGACCGTCGTATTTGGAAATCTTTTACTGAAGGCCCCTACTCACCCAAGGTTTCCTCAGCTGATGATGCAGAAGACAAAATACCAAATCCTTTAGAAGAATATGTTGATTCTGACTATGCTGCTCTTGAATTTGACTATAAGGCATATTGGACTCTACAGGCTGCTATTCCTAATTCCATTTTAAGTGGGTTTAAAGGATACAAAACTGCATTTAGGCTGTGGAACGCCTTAAGTGAAATGTATGAAGGAACCAGTGAAGTTAAAGAAAACAAGAAAGATGTCTTAAAACAGAAATATGAGAACTTTACTTTCAAATATGGTGAATCAATGACAAACCAGTACCTAAGATTTGTTTCCTTACTTGATGAACTGCAAAAGGTAGACGTAAAACTTGACCAAGTAGATGTAAACAGAAAATTCCTGCGTTCCCTGCCCTCTGTGTGGACAGTTTACACTGTTAGCATCAGGGAATGTAAAAATTTGAAAAAGATGAGACTTAGTGAACTTCATTGCATATTCAGTGCCTATGAAATGTAATTAAATCTTAAGCAAAACTCATCTTCTGAGTCAACTCAGCTGGTTTCAACTGCACTAGTAACTACCGATTTTCACAATCAAAGATCTTCAAACTCATCATCATACCAGTCACCTATAGTCAGTTTCCCTGAGACACCAAGGTGTCAAGAGAGTTTTTCAAACGTGTTTGACAACTCTCACAATGCTCACGTAGTAACTGACTCATACCAAGGCTTCATTCGTGAAGATCTTGAGTGTATAGGTGCTGATGATTTGGAAGAAATGGATATTTTGACCCAACTTGCTATGGTGTCCGTCAGAGCTCAAAGGTTCTACAAAAGAACTGGTAGAACCTACAAGGGAGCAAAGGGTGCTCACATTGGCTTAGACAAGAGCAAGGTGAAATGCTACAACTATCACCAACTTGGTCATTTTGCAAGAGAATGCCCACAACCAAGAAGGGAAGGACAGAACCAGGGTCATGTCCAAATGAAGAATCATGGTGGAAACAATTCTAACAACAACAATTCTGGTCACAATTCGGGTCATCAACCCACCCCACCAAAACCAACCAAAAGTCAAAACCACCAGAATGTGGTTGATGTTGTTGCAAACCAAACCTCATGTGTTGAATGGGAAGATTTTGTTGCTGAGTTTGAGCCAATCAATCATGCTTTGATGGCCAAACAAGACTCCACTTCAGATTCGGTAAACTCTATTCATGAAAAGGTTTTAGAAAATTTATGCAGCCCTGCTTGCATTGAACAAGTGGCAAAGTACAGAAATCACAACACTGATTTAATTGATGAAGTTTCAAACCTGAATGAGTTAAAGGAATGTTTCAAGAAAACTGAGTCATCTTACATTTCAAAGATTGAAAATTTAACCAAAGAATTTGAACAGTTAAAACAAACCAACTCAATTCTTGAAACACAGCTTAATGATTTACTGTCCAAGCTTGAGAAATCAATAAATGAAACCAAAGATGCTAAGGCTGAGGTTGATGTTATTGAAATCAAGCTGAAAGATGCTTTGTTCACCTGTGATAAATTTCAAACTGCAAACAGAAAGGCTGGGAAGTTATTGTTGGGTTATATAACAAATTATCACTTTAAACACGAGTACGCAGCTGAATTAATCCTATGAATTAATCTAACTAACCGGTTAAAGAACATGTACCTTTTTAGCTCGGCAAGAGAAGAACCTTTAGGATTTGAAATAAATCCCTCTACGATCGTACACACGACACACCGATGTAGGTATGCTAATACTCGATCACGAACTCTTCTTGTGAAGATGGCTTGGTCGAACCACAAAAGAAATCGAAACCCCTAGGGTTCTTTCTTGTTTGCCGAGAATTAGAGAGAAAGAGAGAGATTAGGGTTTGCACTTTTATCATATAAATGCAGCAACTAAACCTTAAACCCAGAGGGACCATCCACCAAATCGCCCTGAGGCCTTATCCCAATCCTTCTCTCAATTGTAATCCAATTACAACTCTCTCTAATTACAACTAACACCCCTGTTAACAATTAACTGTCAGTTTTTAACGATTCCTCATTAAATGTTCGTGATAAATATTAATTAACTAATTAATTAATACAAATACATTAGTGTCGAGACGTGTAACCCCGTAGGCTTAAATACTTTCCGGACATACGCTTATTAATACGTGATCATATCCCTACAGCTCCCACTTGAGCTCGTAGTAATAAAGGTAATAACATTTGTTAGCGTCTAGCAACACGCCAATGCCCCCGGAAATATTTAAGTACAGTTTCTCAAAGTGTATTTAAATGGTACAGTCATTTACTATCCCTTTGTTACCGATACCGTTGTTAAATATGAATATGGATCAAGTCATTTCATACTTTAACGATTCTGTTTCTCATTCCACAACTAATTAAAGATTACCAAATTCAAATCGAGACACATCTGGATTTCATTTGGGCATGGCCATGCAGACATCTTAATTAGTCCCAATGAGGGGCCCAGTGGTATCTGCTTCAACTTTTAAGCTGAAGGAACAAATCCTCTTGACTACACGTGTCCAGTCACATACTTCACTACACTTACTGAAAATAGCCCTTTTGTACTACCTTATTCAGGATAGTTAGAACTATAAAAAGCGTGGCCTTTGGTATTATATGGTCACGTATATTTGTGTTTTAGCCACATATAATTGGAAAAAAAAAGTGGCCAAAGGGTAGTTGAAATCAGATAATTTGTCCCAATAAGCGTGGCCAAATGGTGGCAACGGCCACGTTAAAATATAAAAAGTGTGGCCTTTGGTATTATATATATGGTCACATATATTTTCTTAATTACAATTAATTATATATTAATTAATTAGTATAGAGAAACCTTAAAAATCATATATTATAATTAAAAATTAATGTACATACACTAATCATGACGCTGTTCAAAAAGATAACATACGACACTAATCAAAGTTTAATTTCTATAATAATTAATTATAATTTCTTGTCCGTGCTGATCAGCTGCTTCTGCTGGTGCCGTGTGATTTTTCTATTTATCAGATTTTGATTCAGCTGGTTTGGTGTTACGTACACTTTCGTAATCTTTGATTTCCCCTGGAAACATATATGACAAATAAAACCGATCAGGTATATATATATAGTTAATTAATTAGCGGATACGATTAATTAATGTAGAATGATCAACCGGCTATGATCTATCTGACTTGTTATTAGAATGAAGGATCATTCGGTTCATCGACCATGCAATAATATATTTATTTTCAACCTCCGAAAGCGTTGTTTTATCATCTACTGGGAATGGTAAAAATGTTGCACCCTTATTGACCTGATAAAATTTAATTCTACGGCAACCAGGAGGTAATGGACTTCCATGAATCTTCTCATCTTTTTGTTTTGGTAATAATTCAGCCATTCCAAAGACGTTCAGTGGATCCCCCTCCATGTGCAACGTCGCAGTTTGGCTCCCCTGATCAGAAGTGACATAATAATAATAATAATAATAATAATAATAATAATAATAATATTAATTATAGCATATATATAAACAATTATTTAATTAAAGTAAAAAATAGAATACAACAATTGTGGTATATACTAATCTATATACCTCTTGGATTACTGGCTGCAGATCGATAACAGTTGCAATGGCATCATAATTATTTGGTTTTTCCAACTGATGATCACTCTTCTTAGGAGGTACTTTACGAGATGCAGGTTTTACTGGTTTTGCATGTCTCTTATTCTTTTCCTAAATTGACACCATGTAATTAACTGATTAGTAACATATATATTAATTAATTAACGATAACGTCAAAGCGATTTGTCAAATTTCTAAATTAATTATATATATATACCACTTCCTGCTCTGATGCCCTAGCAGCACTGGCTGCAGCAGCTGCTGCTTTTGTCATTTTTCTCTTTCTCACCTAAAGACAGCATCAACATTTAATTAAATGATCATATAGCAATTAGTTATAAGGGAAGTACACAACTGTGTAAATTAAAATAGTTACCCTTTCCTTTTGCGACGCTGTTGTAGATGGAGGAGTGTGTTGTGATAGAGTCGCAGAAGAGACCTACAATTCAATTAATTAATAAAATCATATCGATCATAACCGGCTAAACATTAGTTAACTATCTAGATAACCATTCGGATGAAGTACAAACTTATCATAGCCGGCACAGTTAATTATTAATTATATTCCGGAACAACTCTAACTATCCTGATGAACTTTAACTATCCTGATGAACTTTACCTATACTGGTGAACTTTAACTATCCGGATGAACTATAACCAACACGGTGAACTATAACTAGGGACGCATGTTCATCCAGATGAACTAGAATCTTCCGGATCAACTCTAACTATCCCGATGAACTCTAACTATCCTGATGAACTTTTTACTATCCTGATGAACCTTACCTATCCTGAGGAACTTTAACTATCCGGATGAACTCTAACTGTCCGGATGAACTATAAGTAGAGACGCATGTTCATCCAGATGAACTAGAATCTTCCAGATCAACTCAAATTCAGAACTGTTTCAAATCCGTACCTTATCGGCCGACCTTTGAGATGAGTTTGATTGAGTAGATTGTTTCCGCGATGTATTGTGCGCAGAATTGATCATGTCCTACGTACAATTAATTCAATTAGTTAATTAATTAATAAATATGCGCTCAAGGGAGATTAATCGTATCAGCAATAATATTTAATTACCGTTGTAGTAAGAGGCGCCTCCGCAGACTTTACCTACGAAATGATTTAATGATTTATAATAATTAATTGATCGATAAAAAGTAAAGTATATATAATATAATTAATTATAGGTATATATATATATAGTTTGTCCCTTACAGAATTTACCGCTTTATGAACATGTTTATTTTGAATCACGGCCTCCATAAGCGCCGTAAGCTTATCAATTTGATCATGCTGTGCTTTAACTATATCAGTGAGGTGCTCAACCTCTTGATCCTTTTTCTCACGCAGCCGTTTTTCATTTTTTAGCTCCGCCTCTAGTTTTTCGATCCGTTCTTTCGATCTCCCTTTTGGAGCACCCTGCCAATATCCACGGGAAGTCACTCCATACCCGATACCTTTTAGGTATCCACCCCTTTCCTTTCCAAGGACCAATGTCAGGGCATCCGTTCCCGGTTCTACGGTCACATATCCCGCATTTATCTTTGTTTCATTCTCGGCCTGCAGTAATTAATTTAGTTAATTTAATGAGGTGCTGTTAATATTTTACATGTGAATAATTAGGTATATATATATAGCAATTAAACTTACTATATCATCTGCTACGCCCTTCACCACAGGCGTTTTGTATTCCCCCTCTTTATTTACCCTTCCTTTCCTCCACATAAACGATCGAGAGGGGAATTCATCAGCTGCTATTTCTTTGTTTTGTAACTTGTATTATAATAATAATATATATCAGACTTGAAACATACATTGCATGTTCTTAACCATGACTGGGTGTAACACACTTAGCTTATTACCAGTTTTTCTCTCAGAAAGATGTATCCTCCCCGCCCCATTGAATGATCATAAGTATATTTTGCTCGAACCTCTTTTCCAATCTTTGACGCAGCCTTTCGAACAGAACAGTAGGATATATAATTATAATCTCATTAATTAACACAGAACAGTAGGATATATAATTATAATCTCATTAATTAACACTTATTAGCTTAATTAATGAAATCTGCAGTTTGAATTGAATAAAAACCTCGAATTCTTCAGATCTTGTATGTGCTACAAATCTGTCCCAGTCTTCTTTTTTCACAATAGTGCGATACATCTTTGGAACTTTCTCAAGCACGGTGGGTTTTGCTAGGTTGGGACGAATGTGTTTTTCCAACATATTTCTTCTAAAACTCCTTAGCAACCCACCAAGCCGTACCATTATAGCTCTCCTTCGACAGTCATCAATTTTGAAATATTTCTAAAAAAGTAACATATGACAGGATATTTTAGTCACATGGAATTCAATAACAAACCTAATATGAGAAAATGTTTAATCTGTTTCATAAACTGAATCGCTGCCCACATTTTGTTCTTGTTCTCTTTTGGCACCTTCCCCCATTCTAGATACCTTAATCCAACCTCTGCCCTTACAATGTCTCCCATAAAACTCGAAAATTTTGCTCTATGGTCCCCGCCAACCCTTCCCAGCGCATCAAATGTTAGTGGCCATTTTTCCTCACCATTTTTCTCAAATCTGGCACGCCACTTTACCAACCGCGTCATCCCCCTCTTGTTTGCTTGGGGAGCAGAGGCTTCCCCATTCTCATTGTCGACTTGGGTATCATTGTCGACTTGGGCATCATTTTCGACTTGGGCATCAATGTTTTCCATGTCCTCTTCATCCGAATAATTATTTTTATCCATTTCCTCTTCATTATCCGAATAATCGGCATTGTTATACATTCCCTCTTCTTCCGAATAATATTCATTGTCATATGCTTCACCTTCAATGTCCATTGTTAAATCAGATGAATCCTGTAGATGACAGTGAAATAAATAGAGAATTAATGAAATAAATGCGATGGAATAATTATGATGAAATAATTGAGATGAAAATGATCTACTGAAGATGACAGTGAAATTAATATATACTGACAGGAATTAGGTAGTGATCTTCTGAAGATGATAGTGTGATGAATCCGGAACTGATCAATGAATTAGGTAGATGAACTTTTAGTGATATGGAAGAAGAGAGTAATGAATCGTTTTGGTGATAAAATTTTGGTGAGAGGGAATAGGAACTGATCAATGAATTTTGGGAAATTTGAAAAATGGTGGGAAGTAATTTGGGGATTAATAAGATCGATCCGGGTGAAAACATCTCAGCTAATAAGGACGTGACAGCATTTATCGGATTTAATATAAACTCAATTAATACGATTTGCGTTAATATTTATCTTGAATTTTAAAGAGTTAAAATGGACTCAAAAAGTTAAAACCACCAAACCATAGGGACGCAAATCGTATTTAACTTTATTTTAAACATACCTTTAAAATGATCTTTAAATGTAAAATGGAATATTAAGCAATAAATTTAATGATAATTGTATCCTAAAATGACCCTCATTGCCCCTAAACACACCTTATTGGGCCGTCATTGGTCCTAACAATGCTTATTGGTTACATACACACCTTATTGGGACTAATTGGTCCCAACTGGCCCTCGTTTCCCCTAAACACACCTTATTAGGACTCATTGGTCTTAAACATGCTTATTGGTTACATACACACCTTATTGGGCCATCATTGGTCCTAAACATGCTTATTGGTTACATACACACCTTAGTGGGACTAATTGGTCCCAACTGGCCCTCGTTTCCCCTAAACACACCTTATTGGGACTCATTGGTCCTAAACATGCTTATTGGTTACATACACACCTTATTGGGCCATCATTGGTCCTAAACATGCCTATTAGTTACATACACACCTTATTGGGACTCATTGGTCCCAACTGACCCTCGTTTCCCCTAAACACACCCTACTAGGACTCATTGGTCCCAACTGGCCCTAGTTTCCCCTAAACACACCTTATTGGGTCTCATTGGTCCTAAACACAACTTGTTTGTTACATACACACCTTATTGGGCCATCATTGGTCCTAAACATGCTTATTGGTTACATACACACCTTACTGGGACTCATTGGTCCCAACTGGCCCTCGTTTCCACTAAACACACCTTATTGGGTCTCATTGGTCCTAAACACAACTTATTTGTTACATACACACCTTATTGGGCCATCATTGGTCCTAAACATGCCTATTGGTTACATACATACCTTATTGGGACTAATTTTTCCCAACTGGCCCTCGTTTCCCCTAAACACACCTTACTGGGACTCTTTGGTCCCAACTGACCCTAAACACACCTTATGGGGTCTCATTGGTCCTCAACACAACTTATTGGTTACATACACACCTTATTGGGCCATCATTTGTCCTAAACATGCTTATTGGTTACATACACACCTTACTGGGACTCATTGGTCTCAACTGACCCTCGTTTCCCCTAAACACACCTTATTGGGTCTCATTGGTCCTCAACACAACTTATTGGTTACATACACACCTTATTGGGTCATCATTGGTTCTAAACACAACTTATTGGTTACATACACACCAATTGGGCCATCATTGGTTCTAAACAGAATTTATTGTTTACATACACACCTTATTAGGACTCATTGGTCCTAAACACATCAAATTGACCCATTTAACCCCAAATTGACCCATCATTTAATTTTTATCTTAAATATTTTTATATAATTTATTTAGAATTATAATTCCCCAAAATTTAAGGTTTTTGTAGATCCGTTCTGTTTTTTGTGTTTAGGGTTTTTGATCGTCTCTGCATCAGTTGTTGATCGGATTGCAATTGTTGATCGTCTCTGTTTTCGAGGATTGGGGATTTTGTTTAACGAAATGGAGATTGTGCGAACATATTACCTTTGTTACCTAAAATTATGCATGAGTTGTTGATCAGATTACAATTGTTGCCCGTACAGTGGATTCCATGGTTGTGTGGTATGTCGGGAACAAACTAAATGCATTAGGCTTCCTTTCTTAGCCAAGCAGTGTTATGCTGGTCACAGAAGATATCTACCATATACGCATGCCTTCCGAAAGCAAACAGAGGCCTTCAATGGTAAACAAGAGTTGGAAGTTGCTGCTGATCCTATGACCGGAGAACAGATATACAACAAAGTTCAACATATCAGGAACAAATGGGGAAAGGGATTAAGGTGTACTGATTCAGAAATCCCAGAGACCCTCAACCGGAAGATGGGGGAAGATTGATAAGAGAAAAAGAAAGAACAAAGAGAAGCCACCATATTGGAAGAAATTCAATATATGGTTTCGAAGACTTAGATACTGGAGGCATAATAGTGTCCAACATTGCATTGATTTTATGCATATTGAAAAGAATGTGGCTGAGAGTCATTTGGAACTCTGCTCAACCTTCCCGGAAAGACGAAGGATGGACTGAATGCGAGAAAGGATCTGAACTTTTTGGGGTTAAGACCAGAGTTGCAGCCTAAACAGAACAAGAACAACATAGTACTTCCTGCAGCGTGTTACACGTTACAAAAAGATGAAAAGGAAAAGTTTTGTGACACGTTGTATAACTTGAAGGTTCCACAAGGCTATTGTTCTAACTTTTCTAGTTTGGTTAGTCTAAAGGACAAGAAACTTGTGGGGCTCAAGTCACATGACTATTATTTGCTGATGCAACAGTTTCTGCCAATTGCAATTCGGTCAGTCATGCCTGAACCAACAAGATATGCTATTATAAGGCTCTGTTTTTTTTTCAAATCAATATGCAGCAAAGAGATCAACGTCGAAGAGCTAGACAAATTGCAAGCAGATCTTTGTGTCACACTATGCCTGCTTGAGAAATATTTCCCGCCATCATTTTTTGATGTTATGCTTCATTTGACGGTGCACCTTACTAGGGAGGTAAAATTATGTGGCCCAATATGCTTTCGATGGATGTATCCATTTGAAAGGTGTATGAAGGTAATTAAGGGCCACGTGAGAAACAAAACTTATCCAGAAGGGTGCATTGCTAAGGAGAACATTGTAGAAGCAACGATTGAGTTTCTCAGCGAATACCAAAAAAACATCACAACTATTGGTGTTCCAACTAAAAAGCATAGCAGTGCGGATGGAAGTCCTGGGTCAGCTGGTAGATCAGTTGAAGTCTCTGCAGAGCTCCTATCGAAAGCGCATTTATTTGTGTTGCTAAATACGCCTGAAATTGAGCATTATATCGAGTAAGTAATTTAGATTATTAACCTTTTTTTATCTGTTTAATTAATTATAAACTTTTAAAGATAACTTCAATTCATGTAATTGCAGAGAACACATGAAATTTTTGGAAAAGGAACATCCTGGTAGTAGACTAAATGACCTGACTAAGAAGCAGAGCACAACATTTGGTAAATGGTTACGCAACAAGGTCAGCTAAATTTGCTTATTGCTTTAATTCCGGATGAACTGTAACTTTCCTGAACAACTGGCCTGAGTTGTCCGGAACAACTCTATTTTCTATCCGGATGAACTATAACCTTCCTGGTGAACTGAAACTATTTTCTTATAGTTTTAATTCCGGATGAACTGTAACTTTCCTGAACAACTGACCTGAGTTGTCCGGAACAACTCTATTTTCTATCCGGATGAACTATAACCTTCCTGGTGAACTGAAACTATTTTCTTATAGTTTTATTTCCGGATGAACTGTAACTTTCCGGAACAGCTGACCTGAGTTGTCCGGAATAACTCTATTTTCTATCCGGATGAACTATAACCTTCCTGGTGAACTGAAACTATTTTTCTTATAGCTTTAATTCCGGATGAACTGTAACTTTCCGGAACAACTGACCTGAGTTGTCCGGAACAACTTTATTTTATTTTTGGAAGAGCTATAATCTTCCTATTCCTAATGAACTCTCCTGATGAACCTACTATGAATTTCAGGTTGAAAAGGAGATGACGGAGTCCCCAAAAACTATATCAGAGACCGTTAGGTGGATTTCACATGGTCCGCACAGAAGCGTGAGGAAATATGAAGTATATGACATCAATGGCTATTCATTTCGTACAAAATCTCGAGACGGTAGGGTTTACCAGAACAACGAGGTTGGTGTAGAGGTAAATGACATGCACATCTCTAACGAGGTCTTAACCTATGGAAAAAAAACCTTACTATGGGGTTTTAAAAGAGATATGGCTACTAGATTACCATATTAAAACCATCCCTCTATTTATGTGCGACTGGGTTGAGAATACATAGGGGGTCAAAAAAGATAGTCTTGGTTACACTTTGGTCAACCTTAAAAGACTAGGTCATAATGAGGACCCGTTCATTTTCGCGTCACAAGCACAACAGTTGTTTTACGTCAAAGACCAGCTGGATAAAAAACTGCATATTGTCTTTATGACACCTCCCAGAAATTACAGAGATTATTATGAAGACGATGCCAATGAAGAATTTAGTACGGTAGTTTTTCCTCACAACGATAATGTATTGCCACCCGTAGATACACGTCACAATGTTTACCATAGAGCTGACTGTACTGGAATGATATTACGAAAAACCACCGATTAATTGATCATCATTGTAATGTTTTTGAATCTTAGCAAACTACAGTATCAACAATATTTGTTTTTTTTTCTTTATGTATTCTGGAATATATATTATGGATCTAAATTTTGAGTCAAGTGTTTCCTTTTTTTTATTGTGCCTGCAGGTCTCCTCTCTTTGACTAAACCAGAGTCAATAAAAGTCAAAAATAAACAAACAAAATCATCTGCTGCTTTAACAAACACAATTACATACATAATCCAAAGGTTATGATTCCATTAATACATTGATCTATGAAATTACAACTGAAAAACTACTAACTTAAAAGGGAGAAGAAGCGGTTGAAGAAAAATCCCTCTTTGCTTTCTCACATGCACTTGCTTCTGATCAACTGAAAATGGTGAAGATGTGGGTGAAGATAAACCGGGTTCATGGGGCCAGAACGGAGAGAAGCACCTGAAGAATACAAGTCCTGCAAACCTCAACATGTGCCCTTACTGCTGACTGTTATAAAATTACACAATAACTTAAAATCTGCTCTCAGTAAAGCATTTGTATGAACCATTAGAGACTCCTCGTCTCCATGGTTTCCACAATAACTTAAAATCTGCTTGCAGGAGATATAGAGTGCAATCTTTCCCTGCACAAGAAAAAATTACCAAATCTGAGACGAAAATTTCAATCGAATTTCAGTGGTGAAGATGATAACTTATCGTTTTCCACATACGGATGATGCCAATTCCACATTTTTTGCCGTCGATGATGGACGAAAAACAGAGAGAGAAAGACTGGGAGAAAAGGGTCATGGTGGAGATGATGATGAAAACTGATACAGAGTTAGTATATATCGATACTCGAGGGGCGTGGTAGATGGAGATTTGAAACATAAAGTAAATGAAAAAGTAAATGAAATAGTTATGATTACAAGCGCCGTCGACTGTTGGTATTCTTTTAGCCACCTAAAATTAATATACCGTGACCATTTGTCATAATTTGTCACGCAACCAATGTTTAATATGAGTGGCCATATCACAAGATAATCAAACATGATAAACATATATAACCATCATATATTCAATTATAACTACTAATATCATAACTAAAAATAAACATATAAAACGTTGTTCTTAATTTGTTCATAATTAAACTAAACCCTAATTAATAATTAATCCGGATCACTGCAATCTTCGGATATGTATCCTGAACTTGCATCGTCATCATCATGATCATCATCATCATCTTCTTCATCTTCTTCATCTTCTTCATCTTCTTCATCTGCTTCATCTGCTTCTTCATCTTCTTCATCATCTTCTTCATCTTCATCTTCTTCATCTTCTTCTTCGGGTTCATTGAATTTTGTATCAAGGACACGAAATAATTTCGCTGTCTCAACATGGTAGGCAAAACAATCAGGAATCTTCTGCGCATGGAGTTACTTCAGGATGTTCTCATCGTTGTGTTTAATCACAGATTTGTGGGACTTGAAGGATCTTCTTCTCCTGTTACTGTAAACCAAAAAAATACGGTTATGCTTCACATACCAGTAATTAAGGGAGCGTTGATTATCGGCCATTTGATACCAGAATTGGTGTAAACGAATTGGTGTAGAGATTTTAAAATCAAGAAAGGGATGGCGGTAAAAAGGAAAATAACAATGATGATGATATATAGGGTAGCATATTTTAACCCGCTCGAATTAATTGGTACAATTGAAAAAAGCGCGTTGTTTTAGAGGGAAACAAATCTTCTCTTTTTCGCCACGCGTTTAATATTTTACCGTGACCATAAAATATTTTTTTGTCACTCACAACCTACCATTTAGTCACGGTTAATATATGTGGCCATAGGTAATAGATTTTTGTCACTCACAACCTACCGTGACCATTAGTTATCTAATATTTAGTCACACAACCTAATAACAGTGGCCATATGTACTAGCTTTTAGCCACATAACTAAGTAAAAAGCGTGGCCATTGCTCACATTTAGCCACGCATAAATAGTTTTATTTTCTTTTAATTTACTAAGTAATAAAATCTACTCTTCCGTCACACAACATTATTTAAGCGTGGCCATACATTCCTTTTTGGTCACACGAATAAAAAATCATAAAAATTCCGTGGCCGTTTGGTGCATTTCGCCACTCTTTTTTAAGTGTGACAAATAAGTGCCACATGTTTTTGTAAAACAGTGGCTAAAGCCACTGACCTGATTGTTGTTGTCACATAAACAAAAAAATACGTGGCTAAAAGGGTCCAAAGGCTATATATTTGGCCACGGGTACAAAATAGGTGTGGCTAAAACGAGAATTTCTTACCTTCGGCCACGCTTTTTTCAAAACAGTGGCTATGCGTTATCAAAAAAACCGTGGCCAAAGCCACTTTTTGACGTAGTGTTGGTTTGGATGTTTTGGATCAATGAACCCTTCAGGTTGATCCATATAGACTTCTTCATCTAAGTAACCATTTAAGAAGGCAGTCTTAACATCCATTTGCCATATCTCAAAGTCATAGTACGCTACTATGGCTAAGAGAATCCTAATAGCTCTAATGTCAGCTACTGGTGAAAAGGTCTCATCATAGTCAACGCCAAAACGTTGAGTATAACCTTTCGCCACGAGACGAGCTTTATAGGTGTGTACATTTCCATCCATGTCGGTCTTCTTCTTGAAGATCCATTTACTCCCAACGGTTTTCGCGTTAGGAGGAAGATCAACCAAGTTCCAAACTTGATTATCTTTCATGGATTTCATTTCCACGTTCGCAGCTTCAAGCCATTTGTCAGATTCCGGATCTGATAATGCAGCTTTGAAGTTCGGAGGCTCATTGAGATCTCCTTATACGTTATCCTCGGATTCGACTAGACCAATCCATCTATCCGGATTACGTAAGACCCTTTCAGATCTACGAAGTGGAATCGCAACATCATCGACTTGAGGTTCATCACTTTGAACATCCCCCCCCCCAAGTTGATGATTGCTAGTTGTTTCAGAAGGTGACACATCTTCTAGTAGTTCTACAAGTCTCCCATTGTTCTCTTGAGCTATAAAATTATTTTCAAAGAATTCAGCATATCGAGCAACACGAACAGTATTTTCGGAAGGATTGTAAAGTAGTAACCCATTGTTTCCTTTGGGTATCCTACGAAGATGCACTTAGTAGTCCTGGGTTGTAGTTTGTCAGGCGTATCACGCTTCACAAGTGCCTCACATCCCCAGACTCTTAAGTAAGACAACACAGGGACTTCTCCATGCCACAATTGATGCGGTGTCTTTTCAACCTTCTTGGTTGGAACCATATTTAGAACGCGTACAACGGTTTCTAGAGCAAAATCCCAAAATGATACTGGGAGAGTTGTAAGGTTCATCATCGACCTTACCATTTCTAGTAAGGTTCGATTCCTCCTCTCAGAGACTCCATTATGCTGAGGAGTGTAAGGAGGAGTAAGCTGTTGGACAATTCCACACGCTTTAAGATAATCCTTAAACTCTTGGCTTAAGTATTCTCCACCACGATCCGATCGAAGGATCTTGATGGTCTTTCCGAGTTGATTTTCTACTTCGTTCTGGAGCTCTTTGAATGTTTCAAACACTTCATGTTTATGTTTAAGCAAGTAAACATAACCATAACGGCTGAAATCATCCGTGAAAGTCACGAAGTAGCTAGCACCTTTTCTTGACACATGCCTAAATGGGCCACAAACATCAGTATGAATGAGTCCAAGTAGGTCTTTAGCCCTTTGTGGCTTGTTCGGAAAGGGTTTTCTTGTCATCTTTCTTGAGATACAGGAAATGCATTTTTCAAATGATTCATCATTTGATTGTAAGATCCCTTCATGTTGAAGTCTTTCAATGCGGTTTTTGCCAACATGAGCAAGACGACAGTGCCAAAGATAGGTAGAGTCCAAACTAGTTTTGGCTCGTTTGCTAATATTGTACATTGAATTATTTGAAACACAACGACGCATATCAATTTCATAAATGCCATCACAAGGAATAGCATCAAAATAATGAACATTATTTTTAGAAACTGAAATACCGATATTATTAAATGCATTAATAAATCCTTGGTTTTTCAACAAAGAAACTGAAATAACACCTCTAGTAATAGAAGGTGCATAATGACAATTGTCTAATACAATGAATAACCCAGAAGGCAGAATTAAATGATATTCTCCTATAGCTTCTACAGCTGCTGGCAAACCATTTCCCACATACAACTGCAAATCCCCAGGCTTCAGTTTCCTCCTCTTTTTAAGACCCTGTAACGAATTACAGATGTGAGTTCCACAGCTGGTGTCATACACCCATGAATCACACTTAGAAAAGGAAAATAATTCAATTGTGAAGATACCTGAAGTACTAGCCCCGCTAGTATTCTTTCTCTTCTTCATCAACTCAGCTAGATAGTTAGGACAGTTCCTCTTCCAGTGTCCAACTTCACCACAATGGTGACAGATCTGGTCTTTAGCCGGATGCTCTTTTGTGGCCGGAGGGGTTTGCTTGGTTTTAGGAACAAACGCAACTGCCTTGCCTTTTCCTTTACCATCATTCTTGCCCTTCGCCTTCCGGTCGTTTAGCCTTTTGGATCTTTCCCCCCTTGATCATAAGAACTTGGGGTGTTTCAGTGGCCTTCTTAGGAATCGTTTTTTCATACTCGACAAGCATAGCATGAATCTCAGGTGTAGTCTTAGTCATACTATGCATGTTGTAGTTACGCAAAAAACCCTCAAAATCCTTCGTAAGAGATTTGAGGATCATGCCAACTGCCACAGCCTGATTATACCCATAATTGAGCGATTCCAATTTGTCAAAGGAGCTCTTCATCTTGAGCACATGACTACTGACCGATTTACCAGTTTCAAGCTTCAAGTCGTGGAGTTCCACAACTAGGTCGAACAATTCAACACTAGCTTGTTTTTCATACATCTTCTTTAGCTCTTTGATCATATCACAAGGTGTATGAAATTCGTATTGCTTCTGAAGATCGGGAGTCATACTCGAGATCATCATGCAAGCAACCTCATCGTATCTGCTATATTCTGCATTGTAGAACGCTTTCTCTTGATCAGAAGCATTAGCAGCTGGCTCGGTCGGCCAATGATTATCAAGGACATCGGTCCTCCGTTCAACTCTAAGGACAATCCTCAGTTGACGGTACCCGTCATCTAAGTTAGATCCATTCAGCTTTTCTCTTTCAAACATTTGACGAAAAGCATAACCAACATTGTTTTGAGGAGGGTTTGTTGCCATCTACAAAACAGATTAAGTTCAAAAATCAGTATTTTCGATAATCTTTTCCTTAATAAATTTAATTACCCAATGTTTAAACATTTTAAGCTTATTAAGGCTAGGATCCAATTGACATGCCATCATTTCATCAGTTGATTTGCTAGAAATGATGCATTCAAAAGGTAAGTGACGATCAATAATTGTACTCCAAGTACAATTCCTAGATTTTATGGGACCTACAAATAATACTTGTGAATCTTGCACCAAGTAATTTGTAGTCATGTTTCATCCCATCTTTTGCCACGGGCCAAGGGTCTCACTGCCTAGCTCGCTTTAAGTCGTCTAACTAAGAACGCACAAATTGTCCACCATTGTGTACCAATGAGTGGGAATTTGCCATGTAAATTCCATTTTACCATTGTGTACCAATGAGTAAGATGACATCCACAAGTGTCCTTTTCAAGGTGGATGGCAAAGACTTAAGTTTGGTTCGGGTCAAAACAATTTTGATGTGTGATCAAAATGTTATGTGTGAAGATTCATGCACATCTTCATCACATAATGTGTTTATAAAATTCTTAGTTTGTCTTTCAAGTCAAAAGAGCTCGGTAGCTCCATTAGCAACTCACAAAGAAGCGTAGGGGTGAGGTTTGCACTTTTGCACTTAAAAACCTACCCACTTTAGGGAAGCAAAGCGACCCGACTTATACCTCTCTTAGAGTGTGTTCAAATGGGTGAGCCGGTGTTTCTTTTGAGTTTTAGGACACAAATTTTATTTTATAAACAAAATCATATTTCAATAGATATTTAAGCAAATTTTGATTTTCATAAAACAAATTTGCAATAAAACCTTTTATTATGTCACAATTATCACAAATAATCACATAATCTTAGGATTTTTAATTATCTAACATAATTTTAATTTTAATCCTCTTTGATCTAAGTAATAACCACGAACGATTTGCATGAAACATCATGGTTTTTACTTCCTTTTAACATTTAAAATAAAGGTACAACATGTTGATTATCAAATAACAAAAACTTGGGTTCTTAATTTTAGATCACAAAATCAAATTTTTAGAGCTAAAATTAGGGTTTCCGATTCGGCTAGAGGTTTGACATGCTAACATGCTCAAGTGCTAAAACTCCTATCTCCACTTCCCACGAGTTAACAAGTGACTTAAGAGGCAAGCCAGTGGATGTACACATGTACAGAGCCATGATAGGATCACTGATGTATCTCACATCAAGTAGACCTGACATCATGTTCAGTGTTTGCTTATGTGCAAGATATCAGTCCTCACCAAAGGAATCTCACATGCTAGCAGTCAAAAGAATTTTCAAGTATTTATAGGGTCAACCAAAACTGGGTTTATGGTATCCTAAGAATTCTGATTTCTCCTTCAAGCATTCACTGACAGTGACTATGGAGGATGTGACATTGACAAGAAATCAACATCAGGAGGATCTCAATTCTTGGGTGAAATACTTGTTTCCTGGTAGTGCAAGAAACAAACCGGTGTTTCTACATCCACAACTGAAGATGAATACATTGCTGCCTCGAGTTGCTGTAGTCAAGTCCTTTGGATTTAAAATCAGATGCTTGACTATGGAATCACCTTCATGGAAACTCCCATCTTTGCAGACAACAACAGTGATATCAGGTATCACTTTATTAGAGATTGTGCAGAAAAGAATTTGATTAAGTTATTCAAAGTTCATACTGATCACCAATTGGCTGATTTATTCACCAAAGCTTTTGATGAGGCAAGATTCTTCTACCTTATCACAGCCATTGGCATGTGCTCAAGAGCCCGTCTCTTGAGCCCGTATCTTGATACAAAAAGAAAAGAAAAATGAAAATTTCTTGTGTTAATTAGAACACATTTCAGTTCATAGTCAGTAACTGTCTTTAAAACTATGAAAAATTAACACAAATTTTCGAAAATCATGTGTTTTGGTTTTCCGGTCCAAGTTCCGGTTCAACCTGCGAGAACAACACTCTTGAAAATCTCCGGGTGAACTTCAACCGGAAAAACGCTTTGTAAAATGGGTGGCGAAAGTTTTTGAAAACAATTCTTCCAAGCGGAAAATTCATCCGCTTGAAGTTCAAACGGAAGAAATTTGGTTTTTAAAATAAAGGAGAAAATGAGTTCCGCTTGAACTTCCGGGTCAATAGGTCAAAGTTACTTTTCATTAAATTACCCGGAAGGCACAACTTTTTAAGCGGATACACATTTAATTACCCATTGAATTTTTAACCATTAAATATCCTAGGTTTCAGTAAATATTCTTTTGGATAAAGACGTGCGTTAACGTGTTATACCATATAACCTATAAAGCACCTGTCACATCAGTTACTGAACGGTTGGTTCAAAAACCTCTCTCCTCCACGTCAGTTACTGAACGGTTGGTTCACATCAGTTATGGAGGAATTCTGGTCGCATGCTAGGGTTGCTGAAAGCGATGATGGTGGTGAAAAAAATCGTGTCAACAGTTCAGGGCACAATAGTGGAAATAGATGAAGCCAAAATCAGAAAGGTGTTGAAACTAAGGGATGAAGAAGGATATGTGTTTGTTGAATCATCTGTCTACCTACCACTTTGTTAGAGATATCGGCTATGGCGGTTCAATGGGAAGCAAGACCATAAAGAACGGGCAACTACCTTACAAGTGGAGACTCTTAGCCCACACCCTTCTAGTTTGCCTAACTCCTAAGAAAGGCGGTTTTGATGAGCTTGCTGCTGAACAAGCCTCAGCATTTTATGTTGTGGTCAAAGGTCAAAACTTTAACTTCTCTAAACTGATTTTCAAGGGTCTCAAAACAAACATTCAACAGACTACTTCTATTTATACCCTAGGTTTCTAACTTGTATTCTCAGAGAGGAATACCCCCAAATTGTTTTGGGTGGTAAAATTTTGCAACCAAAACACCTAAATTAGAAAACTTTCTCAAATTTAGCTTTGAACAAGTCTGTTTTTCTTGGAAGGGATACTGACCATCCCCTGCCAGTTCCAAGGCAGTTTCCTAATGAACCTGCTCAAGCTGAGGTTCAAACGGAAACTGTGGCAGCAATTGAGCAACCTGCTCAAGATGACTGGACTATGGACCCAATAGTTCCTGATCCCACATATGTCCCTGCTTCCTCTACTTTACAAACCTATCAATCCAAAAAGAGGAAAGCTTCCACAAAATCTACCACCACTGCCACTTCCTCATCTGAATCCCCTCCTGTCATTTTCAAGAGACAGAGAAATGTGGTCTTTAGGTCTCCTCCACCTATTACAACCAACCAACCTGAAGCTTCAAACCCCGCAAAAGGCAAAAAGCCCAAGCGGAAACTGGTAAAACTGGGATATTCTCTTAGGGATGAACCTTCTTTTGAGGAGGAGTCAATAGAAACAGATGTACAATCCACATCTGAAAGGTTTTCACCCCTGTAACCCCTATCATCTAGGAGTGACAGTGCATACATTCTTGACCCAAATGAGGATGTTATTAACTCACCAACCTCATTACATGAGAACATTCTGATGGGTCAAGACCCTGATGCACTGAACCCCCACTCCTCACCGGAGGTGAATCTCAGGTGTTTTGAAGAGATTCATGCAGAGAGGGCTGCTGCTGCTCAAGTATCCCCGCTGGATCTTGGTGCTAGCAGTAACATAAATAAGACCCAAACTGCGGCAATCTTCTCTGAATCAGCACCTACGGGTCCTTCATTGGAACCAAGGGTTGCTAAAACAGTTGAAGAGAATCCCAGGTGCCAAGAAGCCATGGGTACCATAGTTGATCAATCTCGGATTGATAACTTGGTTTTGTCCCGGGATACTGGTAAAAAGCGAGTTGAGGACAGTTATACACTACCTGAATTAACGAATTTGTACCTAAATCTCCAAGCACAGGTTGATTATCTGAATGCAACTGTTGCTACATTGGTGAAGGCTGCTCCTACTGAAGCTGAAGGTCCTTCAAACCCAAACAGAGAAGCTGATGAAGCTGATACTGTCAAATTGGGGGAGAAGATGACTTCAACACCTGCCATGATCGAAATACAAGAAACTGACAGAATACCAGTTGAAGTTAGAGCCACAACCTGCAAGAAAATTGGTGTCAAATCCTTCACAGTTGAAGAGAGTTGGGTCAACATGAAGAGCAGTCAACTGATTGTTATTTCTCCATTTGAAGACCCCAACCTCACTGAATTAGTTCAGTCTTCAATGCTGATTGCTGGTGCTCTCCCTGAGCACATAAACATGATCACCAGACTACTGAAAGATGTCATCTTTCCTGCTAAAAGAGCCAGTGATCAAGCGGAGAGGAACACTGCTTCCACCAGCAAGGCAACAACTGATATTGAAGAAAGCACTGCAACTATTGCAGTGGCCACTATGACTGAAGGAGAAGATGAAATTTTGATTGGTGAAGAAGAAGGAACCGAGGTGTTAGAATTGACAGATAAAGAACCTGATGTCACCCAACCTCGGGTGGTGACTGAAGGTCTACATATAGTTCAACCGGAAGTTCGAACTGGAACTTCAACCGGAAGTTCAACTGGAAGTTCAACCGGAAGTTCAACTGGAAGTTCAACCGGAAGTTCAACTGGAAGTTCAACCGGAAGTCCAAACAATAACCCAGGTTGAAGTTGTTCTAATTGATGAACATGCTCCTGATCCAATATGTGGCCCTGGTCAATCAATATTTGGGTCTGATCAACAACCTGTGGTTCAACCGGATGAACAATTGAATGAAGAGGCTGAGGACATAGCTGAAACACTGATAGCTATGAGGAGCACAGAGCCAGTTCAAACTGAAGAACCAGTTCAACCTGCAAATCTTAGAGCTATTCAGCAAGTTGTTCAAACTCCTGAAGCTGAAGCTAAAGCTGTGATGAAAATGGTGGAAGATGCCAGAATGGCTGCTGAAGATGAGAAGCTAGCCAAAGAACTTCAAGAGGAATTGAATTTGTATTGACAAGATGGAGTTGTTGAAAGTTTACTGGAAGAAGCCAAGAGAAGCTCCTTCAATTGGAGACTGAGAGAATACAACCTGGATGCAATGACTGATGTTGAAAGGCAAAGGCTAATTTCTATTGCCTCTCCGATGCCTACCAAATTGATAAAGAATGATGAGAACTACCTACTGTTGAAGAAGGTAAAAAGGGTTCTGGTTGTCAGAAATTTGAAATCAGAGGAAGAAGTTTCTTAGATGAAAGTTAGGGAGCTTTGAAGTTTGATTGATTCAATCTTCCAAGAGCTCAAAGGAGATGTAGCTGCTGTAAACCCAAAGTTGGTGATGCCTCCACCTTCAGAATTCACTTCAGGTATGCCAACTAACTTAAATGTCAAACCTGAGTTTACTGATGATGCAGATCTACTACCTCCACCTTCCTTCATCTACAACCCAAACCCTACACCCACAGCTGTTCCATCAATATTTCAGTCACTAGCCATTGTACCATATAAACCACCCTCAATTTCCAAAAAGGTAGCCACCAAACTTTCCAATCCAAAATACAGAACATACAATTTCACTCCAGTTGTCCCTTTTAAGAAGAAGCCTGTTCCCACCATTGACTTTTCAGATATTTTCCCACCTACTCCTCCTTCCAGCCCTACACCCGAAGCTAGTAGACCACCAACTCAAACATCCTTGCCTCCACTCACCATCAAAGAACCCTCAACCACCAATGCTCCTACACCACTTGTTAAACCTACTAAAGTTCAACCTGGTCCCTCTTCTCCCTCATCAAAGAGCAAAGCCCCAATTGAAAAGGAATCAACAGATGAGTTCAATGAGGAGAATAAAATTAGAAAGAGGAGACTAATGCATCTCAAAAGAAAGAAAGAGCAAAGGCCAAGGAGGAGAGGCCCACCCCGGCAAAACAAAAATTGTTGGGTGGACAGCAAATGAAGATAACATCGACATCAAATTCAAGTTCCTAAATGGCACTTCCAGATTGGTAAATGCTCATCTTGCCACTAGTATGCTCGATATCTCCCAACTGACTGATATTTATGCCAAATTAAGAGAAATCACGAGTCCAACCAGAGCTGAGCTCCTGCTGAGAATGAGCATAGAAACGAAAGTGCTCGAGCATGGGATGCCTTCTGAAGCTCAAGGTGATGATGATGTTGAGGAAGAATCAATCAGTCAGATCAAGTTTGTGATTTGGGAAGAAGAAGAGAATCTCTTCTATGTACACAGGGCAGATAGAAATTTCACCACCCATGAAGCAATCAACGTTCAAGAACACTGGAATGAGCAAGATTGGGAAGCTCTGAAACATGTGAAGGTCACTATGACCAACATGAGTGTTCTTTCGAAGGATGTGAATGCAGGGGTCAAATTCTTTGAAAAGTAGGTCAAGGAGAATTTTTTTGGGTACAAGTCCGTTTTTGAAGATAAACTTTGAAGTTGAAGAATAATTTGACAACATCAGCTTAGGGGGAGATTGTAAGGAATATAACGCTTTGAAGATTTCCGGCTAAAAGCCATTTTTGATGAGTTCCGGCAGAAGTTGAAGTTGAAGCGGAAGTCTCAACTTCAAGCGGAATGGCTGTTCAAGTGGAAGAAGCAATTTTGTCAGCTAGCGAATATTCCGGGTGAACTCGGTTATCCACCAGATAATGAGTTCAACCGGACTTTTCCTGAGATGTCTTTTTAGTAGTCCAATCCTGCAAAAGCTTCTCGTTTGCTTCCAAATCTGTCAAAGCCGCTCTCCTAAAATAGTATGGTGCTGTTCACACGCAAGATATTCCAATTTCCGAAGTTTATGCTTTTGGTAGTTTGTATTTGACTTTGTATTAAACGGTTTAGATTAGATTGTTTGAGATCAATGGCTGTCATTGATCTCATCTGCACTATATATATAGTAGTTAGCTCTAGTTTTACACACGGTTCTTGATCACCTTGTAGTAGTGTAACTTTGAGTTAATGCAAATAGTGCCGAGTATTTCTTACTTCGTTGTTACTGTACTTATGCAAAACAAACACTACCTAATACAAGAGAACTAAATCTACTCGAGTAAAGTGAAGTATAACTTTAATTCCGCGTGGTTATATTTACAAGTAGAGGGTTCTTGTTTTAGTTTAATCATAACTAATACCGATCCTATAATTTTTAAAACTTAAATTTACACCTCCAACCTCAAACCCAATCATGAAATCTACAAACAACTAACTACGAAAAGGAAAGAACCTACATACTTCCCTAGTCAACCATCCCAAAATAAACAGTAAACAACTAACTAGAAACAAAAAAAAAGAAATAGAAGACAAAACCTCTCAATAGTACCACGGGTGAGGTGGCCCGAAGATCTGTATGAACGTATTGGTGAATTCCCCAAAGCCAAATGCACCCTCCTGCCCTTGCTGCTGGGGCGGCTGCTCTAATGACTGGCCCTGCCTTGGATCTATCCACTAAGAATGATGGAGTGGCGGCACGGGGTATCGGATGGTCCCATCATAGGGCGGTAGTGTAGTGAAATCAAACATCGAAGGGTTCGACACAACCTCCTGCCCCGCATGCCATTGGTCATGCATCCTTCGCTGCCTGTCATCATCGTACCGGTGGTTAATCTCTTGTTAGAAGGCATTTGCATTGGCACGGTTCCAAGTTTCTTGCCGATCAGACATTTGCTTCAAGGCTCTCTCTTGGCTCGCCCCTACTCGAGTGATGTGATTGAAGTCCACACGTGTCGACCCCGACTAGCTTCTATAAACACTAGGCCTTGAATTTCATATCACCTCTTCCATCGTTCCTTCATGAGCCCAATTCTGGTCTAGCTCCTGCCTATCATATTGAAAAAAATCCCCCCCCCCCCCGGGGAAACTTCGAGAGCCATCTGCATCAGCACCAACGGTGGTCTTCGGATCTTGCATTTCAACATCTTCCCAAAAATTCTCTTCCTCTACAATCACCTTTCTTGGAACAGGCTCCCACTCAGCATCCATTTCGTCTCCAGAGTTCTCATGATCACCCTCCTTTAGCACTGACCACTTCCTATCCCCATTCACATTTCTCAAAAAATAGTGCGTTTCAGTTTCCATATAGAACCAGTTCATGCCCAGATTTTCCAATTTGAAGGGGCCAAATCGCTTGCCATAACCCACTGATTCGGAAGTAATCACCCCCGCCTTCTTCAGTAAGGCTGCAATCAAACGACAATGAGGTACAATCCTCCTTCCTTCGCTTCCCCGGCTCAACCAAATGTTGTAGATCACGAGATACCCAAAAGACACCATTGGCGCCCCGTGCATTAACACGTATAGAATTGGCACCTCGGTAAAGCGTACCTCTCCTTTATCTCCACAGTGGGGTATCACATTATGCTGCATGATTAAGTGGAGTAACTTCGGTTTTAGCTTCAAGTCTTCTCTCAGGAGCTTCTTTGGATCTTTACCCGGTAAAAACAATTCGGAAAGCATCCTCAACCAAGTTGGGTGAGTCTCTGGGTGGTGGTAAATGTCATCTAGACTCGGGTAAACATATTTCCTGGCGGGCTTCGAGTCAAATTTAGCAATTTGATTTAATGACTCAAAGGACATTGTGACCCTAACTTTGTTTGAGCCGGACTTTTACCCACATGATGCTCTAATGTAGACACTCACTCCTCAATCTCATCCATGTACAATTTCTTTTTCCCCCTATCAGAACATTTAAGCGCGGCTTCCCAACCTAAAGCCTCGAATTTCCTTTAGACACCAAACAAGGAGAAAAGCTTTTCGGGCACCTCCTTTTCATAAATGAACCCTTCCTTTTTGTCTTTGAGTGTGTTCATTTTATATATGAAGTGCTGGGGTTGATCTTCATCGGGCATACCTGACAAAGGACCTCCTTCCCATGGCGGCTTCACACAAATGATTTTTGGTTCATCAGCTTGTTGTTGCTGAAGCTTTCCTTTCTTTTGTGCTTCCGGCTCGCGCGCACTTGAGCATTCGGCCGGAACCTTTCCTTTTCCCTTAGTACCAAACACTTTCTTCATCTACGCATAGAACAATTCAACATTTTAACATAGTAGCATCACAATTCAAAATTCAATCCCCACACTTGCTTGAAACCATGGTTGTGACTTTAAAACAACTAACATTACCATCATTAACAAAACCAAGCAAAATTTAAACTTTTATAACCAAAAAATATTCTGAATTTTCATTTTCCAATCAACCAAATCACAACCATAAGCAACAATGTAGTATAACAATCACTACCTAAACATCTAATTCATCTTACAAGCAAGTGGGAACTAACAACGTGAGAAAATTTTAGCATTTAACTTCAAAAACCAAGCATGAGCAACAAGAGTCATAAAAATCGTACCTTTAAGTGTAGAATTGTGTGACTAATGAAGCTTCCTTGCACAATGCTTGAAACAAACCCGAAAAGCCCAAATTTTATTAAAATTTTCGGACCTTTAATCCCTAGAAAATCACCCGAAAACTTGAAATCAGTGAAATCTAGTGTCATATTATGATTCCCCTCGAAAAAACACTCAAGATGCACTAAATAATCACTAAAATCGGTTGAGATTTGAGAAAGTTGTGAACTTGGAAAACTAGGGTTCTTGAGGGTTGAGAGGAAGAAGATGAAAGGTGAAAGATGAAAGAGGAAGTGGGTGGGGATCGATGGCAGCTGGGTTTTAATTTGGTTTCTCTTTTTTTTTATTAAGTAAAAGACACAAGAAAAAGACAAAACTGCTACTGCTGCGTGAAAATAAGACCTAGTCTCACAGGCCGAACCGTAAGCTACCGTTCCTGACCCGTAAGCTACGGTTAGCTCAGATCAAAAAACGCACCCGTAGACCAGCTCATTTAAACTATAGGAAAACCCTTTTTCATCGTAAGCTAAGGTTTCTAGCCCAGCCAGCTCCGAAATTTTTCAAAAATTTAACTTATCGTTCACCAAAACTTGATTTTTTAACATCCTTTTTTAAAGAAAACTACTAAAAACTAAAAAGAACTCAAAACTTTTATTTTTATTTTTAAAAACTTTGTTTTCCATCTCACCCTCCGTAAAGAATTTGTGTTGTCCCCAACACTATCCCGAAGTACCGAAATAAACCGGGACTTACCCACACTTGGGTATTTCCATGGTTAACAAAAGAAAACAAAAACAAACGAAATAAGATTAATATCAACATGTACAGAACTGGGAGTTAAGTCGCCAGTCGACTTTGGTTGCCTCAGACTGCTTCGTCACCAAGTGAGCTTAAAAGCAAACCCACCTTGTCCAATTCGAGCATCTTGATGTCTTGACATTCTAAATACGGTTTTAGCCTATGACCGTTGACTACTTGCCTCACTTGATCGTGCATATCTTCAATCTCTATGTCACCAAATTTCCCAACTCTCGTGATCACATACGGACCCATCCACTTGCTTTTGAGTTTACCCCAAAAAAGCTTTATTCTTGAATTGAAGGGCCACACCTTTTGCGCCACCTCAAACGATTTTCTTCTAATCTTTGCATCGTTGATTCTTCTCAACTTGTCTTTGTAGGCGGATGCACATTCATACGCTTCATCCCGTATTTCTTCCAACTCGCCTAATTTAAGTTTTCTCAACTCACCGGCCTCCTTGTAATCCATGTTGACATTCTTGATTGCCCACCATGCCCTATGTGCCAACTCCATTGGCAAATGACATCCCTTTCCGTAAACAAGCCGATATGGAGTTGTTCCAATTGGCGTCTTGTAAGCGGTTCTATACGCCCACAATGCATCAATGAGTTTCATTGACCAATCCTTCCTATCGGTACGAACCGTCTTCATGAGGATTTCTTTGATTTGACGGTTAGATACCTCAACTTGGCCACTCGTTTGTGGGTGGTACGGTGTAGCCACTCGGTGATTCACCCCGTATCTTTTCAACAACTTTGCAAAGTTGAAATTTTTGAAATGAGAACCCCCATCACTTATAATGACACGAGGAATTCTGAATCTTGCAAAGATGTTCGATTGTACAAATTTACATACCACCGAGTGATCATTTGTTCTTGTTGCAATTTCCTCCACCCACTTTGGCACATAGTCAACATCAACCAATATTTTGAAACACCCATTGGAGTTAGGAAATGGGCCCATGAAATCGATGCCCCACACATCAAATATATATACTACTAAAATGGGTTGTAGGGGCATCTCATCTCTCTTCGAAATACCTCCCATCTTTTGAAAATTAGGCACCGTCTAGCATATTCACAAGCATCTTTGAAGAATATGGGCCAATAAAATCCACAAGTGAGAACTCGATATCATGTCTTTTGACCACTAAAATGACCCGGAAATGCACCTTCTAATAATTTGTTGTAGAAGAATGAGCATTAGTCAATACATCTTGAACTTATGACTCGGAAATGCACCTTCTAATAATTTGATCCGCTCCAATTTTGAAAAGATCCGGTTCATCCCAAATGTATTGCTTGACTTGGGCTAGAAAGTGTTGTCTCCTTTTCTTATTTCAATGTGCCGGCATTGCATCCGTGGCTAAATAGTTGACATAATGAGCATACCACGGTGCGGTTGAGATGGCGAAAATGTGTTCATCCGAGAATTGTTCATTAATTTCTCCCGTGTCATCTACACCTTCCAAAGGGATTCTTGATAAGTGATCCGCCACAACATTTTCACAACCTTTTTTGTCCCGGATTTCTAAATCAAATTCTTGCAACAACAAAACCCACCGGATCAATCAAGGCTTGGCATCTTTCTTTTCCACCAAATAACGAACCGCACTATGGTCAGAATATACCACTACTTTGCTCCCCCAAATATATGATCGGAACTTATCCAAAGCATAAACCACTGCAAGCAACTCCTTCTCTGTTGTTGTATAATTCAGTTGTGCTTCCGATAACGTCTTGCTCGCATAATAAATCACCACCGGCTTCCTATCAACTCTTTAACCAAGAACTGCTCCAATTGCATAATCACTTGCATCACACATGATCTCGAATGGTCGAGTCCAAACCGGTGGTTGGAAAATAGGATCTTGCACCAAGTGTTCCTTCAAAACATCAAAGGCTCGCAAACATTCATTAGTAAATTCAAAGGGAACATCTTTTAACAACAAGTTGCACAATGGTTTGGTAATGACACTAAAACCCTTAATAAATCTCCGATAGAAACCGGCATGCCCCAAAAATGATCTTAGCCCCTTCACATTTTTCATGGGTGGAAATGATGATATTACTCTGATTTATCCTTTTTCATTCCCCGATTTGAAACCACATGTCCCAAAACAATGCCCTCTTGTACCATAAAATGACTTTTCTCCCAACTTAAAACAAGATTTGTTTCGACACATCGTTTCAAGACTTTCTCTAATTCACCAAGACATGACTCAAAAGTTGACCCAAATATTGAAAAATCATCCATAAAGAACTCAAGTGAATCCCCGACCATATCTGAAAAAATACCCATCATACATCTTTGAAAAGTAGCCGGGGCATTACACAAGCCAAAAGGCAACCTTTAAAAGCAAAAGTACCATAGGGACATGTGATGATGGTCTTATGTTGATCATCGGGGTGAATTGCCACTTGACTATATCCCGAATACCCATCCAAAAAGCAATAAAAATTTTTGACCTGAAAGTTTTTCAATAATTTGGTCAATAAAGGGGAAAGGGAAGTGGTCTTTTGAGGTGGCAGCATTCAATTTCTGATAATCAATACATACCCGGCACCCGGTTACCGACCGAGTGGCAATTTGCTCACCTTTTCATCTTTAATTACCTGAATACCGGCTTTCTTTGGCACGGTTTGAGTAGGACTTACCCATGCGCTATTAGAGATGGGGTAAAATATCCCGGCATCCAACCACTTTATGACCTCCTTCTTCACAAATTCTTTCAAATTTGGATTCAACCTCCTTTGAGTTTCCCTTGTAGGATTAGCATCTGCATTAGTAATAATTTTATGCATAACAATAGAAGGACTAATACCTTTCAAATCTGCAATGGTCCATCCCTTTCGCCGCTTTGTGAGCTTTCAACACCTCTAACAAATCTTTCTCTTGAGCCTCATCCAAATTAGAAGCAATGATAACCGGAAGTGTTTCATCTTCACCCAAGAATGCATACTTTAAGTGGTGTGGCAACTCCTTCAACTCTACTTTGGGTGGAGAAATCAATGATGGCTTTGTATCTGAATGCACCCCCATTGGTAGACTTTCAAATTGATGAGTCCATGGTGGTCTTCCATCTTGCATGGCCATAAGTTCCAACATTCTCTCATCTTCTTCCAAGGCCTTAAAATATACATGTTCAGAGCTATCACAAACACAAACTTCTACCACATCGTCATCATAGACATGTGGTTCTCATTGGTCCACCAAATCTGCCATAAAACAGTCATCTCCATTTAAAGAATTAGCAATGTTAGTAAAAACATTAAGACGTATTTTCCTATTACCAAAGGTCATATCAACTATACCAAATTGACAATCAATGATAGCATGAGCTATATTTAAAAACGGTCAACCCAAGATGACATTTTGTTGGTGATTGGTGTTTACCGTTGCATAATCCAACACTAGAAAATCAACCGGATAATAATATTCTTCCATTATAACAATAACATCGCGAACAACATCCCGGGGAAGCTTTTGAGTCAAATCAGCAAGAAAAACCGTGGTATCAACACGTTTCAGTGGACCAAAATCGTATTGATCATATAAGCTCCTCAGAAGAATGCTCATCCCGGCTCCAAGGTCCAACAACGCCCTTGTCATTTGAAAATTACCAACTTGTAAATTAATTAACGGTGCCCCCGGATCTTGAAGTTTAGGTGGAAGAACCCCTTTTAAAATTGCACTCACTCTTTCGGTTAAATCGACTCTTTTAGGCACTTTTTGTTGCCTTTTCTGGGTGCACGACTCTTTTAAAAACTTTGCATATGCGGGAACTTGTTTAATTGCCTCTAGTAGAGGTATGTTAACCTTAAATTGCTTGAAAACCTCCCACCTTTCCTCACTTTGAGGACCTCTTTTAAAAATCACATTTTTCTTACTCGGGTCAAGTAAAGCCGAAGGAAATGGGACTGGAGTAGGTCCCGCATCCTTGTTTTGATCATTTGAAATTTGATCTTGACCCGGTTTTTCTAATGGTTTTTGAAAAGTAACAGTTTTTTTTTAGGTTGCACGGGTGAAGTTTCCTCCTCATCATCACTCTCCATGCCCGTCACATCTTCCACCACACCATCAACCAAATCGGGTGGTGGACCACTCTTGTATTCCCTCCCACTTCTCAATGCACTTACTTGATTAATTTGAACATTTCTAGTGGTATGAGAAGGATTTATCTTTGTATCACTCGGAAGTTGGCCTTTATACTTCTTTAAATCCGCTACCTCTGTAGCAAGTTGACCCATTTGAGTAGTCAAAGAATGAATAGCCTTGTCACGCACCTCGGAAATTGCCTTGATTTGTATAAGATTGACGAGGTGCCATGTTGGATTAGTTGGTACCTTGGAAGTTCGGGTTGGATTGATTTGCTGAGTTCCCATACCGAAAGTTTGGATGGTTTCGCAACCCCGGATAATAGGTGTTTGAGTTCATGTTGTAGTTCCTACCACCCCCTCCTTGACCTTAAACTTGGTTAACTTCTTCAAATTGCTCGGGAAAACTTTGACATGGATTAGCCAAATGCCCCAATTCATTACAACTTGCACATACATCATAAACTTGATTAGGAGCTTGAACCAGTTCATCAGCTACGGCTTGGACATGTGATCTAACAATAGCATGTCTAGGCCTCCTAGAAGATTGTGCCTTCCTCTTTGATGTCACTGCCATTTGCTCTAAATATGCCTAATCATCTTGTTCATAATTTGTACCGAAAGTGCCATTTGAGATGGACATCAAGTCACGAGCATCCTCGGGTGTCAATCCCTCATGGAATGCGTTCAATAGATCCCATAAATCAATCCCATGGTGAGGGTAATTCTTCAACATCAAGTTGAATCTATCAAAAGCTTCATGAAAAAGTTCACCTTGTTGTTGTTGGAAGTTTCTCAAATTTCTTCTAGCATCACTCATTTTCTGGTTGGTGTAGAACTCATCCAAGAACCTTTGTTGCATTTTAGCCCATGTATAGATAGACGCGGATGGCAATGTGTGAAACCATCTTTTTGCTTTATCTTCCAAAGAAAACTGAAAAAGTACCAACTTGACTGCATCGGGCGAAAAACCTTGCCCTCCAATAGTGTTGCATATAGAATCATATGCCTTAAGGTGAAAGTAAGGCTCCTTCGTTGCTAATCCATGAAATTTGGGTAGACTTTGCAATGCATTAGTCCTCACCTCAAATGTTCTCCCTTCTTGATTTTGAGGAACTACCACCGGTTATGGATTATGTGTAATGATGGGTCTAAAATGTGACTCAGTTCCTCTATTTGCATCACGATTGTGTCTTCTTGGGACCGGTATTGGTGCTCCTTGTGGTGGCGGTGGGCCTTGGGGATGACCTTGAGGTAGAACTTGTGGTTGCACCCTTTGTTGAGGTGCTTGCCTTTGGGCTGGAGGTGGCTGCTGTTTTGGCACAACCGGGGGTCTCACATACCTTTGTTGAAATTGACCGACCGGTTGTCTTTGTTGAAATGCAAATTCTTCTTGAGTGACCCCTTGATTCACATTGCCCTCTACTTCATATTCCTCTTCATAATCTTCGTACCTTCCTTCATAACCATCACCATATCCCCCATATTGTCCCTCCACGAATGGTATACGTGTATGTTGTTGAAATCTCAGTTGACCTTCTTGGTGGGTAACCGGAGTGGTAAAAACTGATGGTTGGGTTAAGGTGGTATGGGTTATAGGTGGGTTTTGCTGAAATAATGGTTGTTGACTTTGTTGAGATGATTGCCCATAAGATGGGTAAAATTGGTCAAAAGATAGAATACTCGAATAGGACGCAAAACTGGATGGGTTTGATTCAGGCAAACTTGTTGAAGTGGTGGTGCTAGATGTGAGTACAGTGAACGGATAAGGGGTTGAAGTAGGTGGTGGTATATGTTAATCAGAAGGTGAAACTGATGTGTCCACTAGTTTCTTTCCCGGTTCACTTTGTGTTTCCATTTTCTTGACGTTTATACCCGGTGATCCAAAAATTTTGTGTCCCCGGTAAAGTACTCGATTCTGACTGATTGTCCTTTCGATTTCTGGATCGAATAATAATGGTGATGATGAACGTGAGCTCCTAGTACACATGCACCTATGAGTACCTACACACTAACACAACCTAGTGTAAAACTGACAAACAACAGAAATATGATAAAGAAACACACGTTGCGCACATCTCCCCGGCAACGACACCAAAATTTGACGTGATGTCGAAGTCTCATGCAAAGATAAACCCAAATACACTAATTAGCTAGTGGTAAGCGGGTGTGGAAATGTGTTTAATTGTAACAACTGTAATTTAGCAACTACAAAAGTAAACGAACAGAATAATGTTTCAGTAGATTGAACTGTTGGTTTATATTACTAAACACCAAATTGAAATAAAATTACTAAGTTTTAACAATATGAGAAAGCGTGATCCTTCCGGTTTTCAGGTTCTAAGTTGACATCAAACTATAATTTTAAGTTAGGAAAACCACATAGACATGGTGTATGTGTAATTGAACGAAAGTGATGAAAGAGGACAAAGTACTCGGATTTATATAATGCGAGGTTATCACTCAATGATCATTCAACCATAACCAACACTAAATCCCTACCCAATGAATCTCAATTGCCAATAGCACCAAGAACTTGATGGTTCAAGAAATACGATAAATTAAGATCAAACAATTACAATCAGTCAATCACACACAATTGCAAAAAGCGTCGAACGCTTAGATTGCTATCCCTAACAAAAACGAAAATTATAGTGAATGTCAAACAAAGAACCCTACATCCGCAAGAACTCACAGAAAATTAGCCTCTCATGCTTTGTATAATCACGAAGATGATGATTCGTGAAGCCATGATCGATCTTGATGTTATCTTGATGTTAACTATCTTCTCCAGACCCCTTCTTGCTTGTAAAATTCACCAAAAATCGCCTCTGGTCGTCTCTCCAGGGTTCCCAATCGAAAAGTATCCCAAAAGTCCCTCAAAACTGCACATTTAATCGACTTTTACGAGTTGGAAACCCGGTGCCCACCGTAAGCTACGGTGGGAACCGTAAGCTATGGTTGCCAACCATAAGCTACGGTTCAAGTGAGCTGGTCTACGGTTGCACTTTTTTTTTTCCTCCACCGTAAGCTACGGCACAAACCTTAAGCTACGGTTCACCCAGTTCCAAAACTTCAAGTTTTCCCATCTCTTTTATATTTCTTGCTCAACCTTTTGACCCGGTTCCTCCTATGCTTCCGTATTCAACTCGTTTAAGAACCTGTAACGTGCAAACACTCGAGAAACCGCAATCATCCAAAATCATAACAATTACTATTATAACTACCTTAACCAACCGCACATATTATTGTTAACTACTAAAATACGGTGCAACCGTCATATCCCTTTCTGCTTGGCATGACATTCCCTTTCCCGGATCTTGTTACTCAATTTTTCAAGGCCACCCGACTCTCTTATGCCTAAACCATGCCTATGGTTTCGAGAATCTTGTACTCCCTTGACCAATTAAACCGAACTCGGAACCTGTAAATTGGGATTCCTGAAATTTGTGAAGCCTACCAACTCCGAACCTATGGTTGCAGCCGGTTTGTTCTGAAGGCTCGCACCTCCACTTCTAAGTTGATTCCCCGAGCTTCCCACAATGATCATGACTGGAAGAAACGATTCTTCTTTGTCAAGCGAGACTCGATTCCTAGGGGTACAGAGTTGCCATTGAAGTGGGTTGATAAGGGTAGGATATTAATTTCTTTTTCGTCACAAGATTCTGAATATGTGTTTAACTTCTTTATTGTTTTCTTTGCAGCACCCAAATTCGAGAATCTCATCAAGGCACAGCCGGATCTCAGGAAAGCACTCTACCAGATTCCTGCCACTGAAAGAGCCCTGATACTTGAAGAAACTGCCAGCAAACACAGCTACTCAGCCGATTACATTCCTGAGATGTCTGGTAAGTTCTCTCGGGATCCTGAATTGCATGGTTATTTGAGAAATTCAAATGTTGATAATCTATTTTTCTTTGCAGCCCCCAAGTCCATCTCTTCATTCTCCCTGAAGGATCTTGATAACCTTCTCAAAGTCAAGAAGGAACAGTTGGAGCAGCCTGCCACCTCCAAGCCGCTTATCAGCCGGCCGAAGGCCTCGGCTTCCAAGAAGCGAAAGACCACTGAGGCTCCCATGTACCTGGAAACTTTTGAGGATCTTGCTCCCTCCGTGGTCAGCAACAAGATTCTCTTAATGCAGACCATGGTCAACCTGGTAAGAAGCTTTAACAAAAAAGTATATTAGTTTCATACCTGTCGCAGCTGCTGATCAGGATTCCTGTTTGTGTAGGGCATTGAGAAGCTGAGCACCCAAGCCATGGACATGGAGAAGAAGATGGCCGAGGCTAACGAGAAGATCCAGGCCCAAGCCGACATCACTAAGGGTAAGACCCTGTTCTATGAGCATAAGCTCACTGAGCAGTGTCTAAGCTTGGAAGCCAAGATGGCCACTAATGCTGAAATTGGCCAACTTTCGGCTGCCGGAGCGTCCTGGAGTGCAAGATCCAAATGGCGGGTGAGGGTGAAGCGGCTGGTTTCAAGGTGCCTAGCTGAGATGTTGCGGGCTGGAAGCTGGTTTTGGAATCGTTGGGAGGAGGCGATGGTGAGGTGGCTGGAGTAGGGAAGGATGGGAATAATGGTGGCTCCTGAAAAACGGTTCCGAAATCCCCGGTGGCAATGGCTAGAGTAGGGAAGGATGGGAAGAATCTTGAATAGAACTTGTATATTAGGAAATAATTTGAGATGTATTAATAGAATAGATCAAAGTCCAAAATCAAGTAATAAAAACTTCAATTACCTAACCTTCAAGTTTTACCTTAATCGATTTCCTAATCCAAGCTGCTGTTTCTTGTTTTATCTCATTCAGGATCCTGACAGGAATCCTGAAAGATAACTTTGCTACTCATCCCGACGTCCTGCCTTGGGATTCTGAAAAGAGTTTAACAATATTCCTGGCCAGGGGCCAAAGGAAGTTTTTCTGAAAATAACAGATTTAGAAATAAGCTAGGGATAAACCCGGGATTCTTGGGACTAAGTCATATCTAGGGAGAAGCCCGTATTTACTTGGGACTAAGCCAAAACTGGGGTCAAGCCCATACGTAAGTGACATGAAAATGTCAAAACCTTAAATAACATGTCAGTGTTATAAACCTTGAGAAGCTGCCCAGTAGCCTACGATGACAAGATTGTCAGCCACCCATGGGATGGACTGGTCCGGCCATCTTGAGCATATTGGTGGACAACGTGCGCTCCTGGCGAGGGTCGTGCGCTACTGATGATTACCCAAACTTAGGAGAGGAGTCAGCCTCTCAAACCTTAGAAGGTACGCAGGATTCCTTAAACGTAGGAGAGGTGGCCAACCTTTAACTGGGGATATACCCAAAATACTTAGGATTCTCAAAATCTGCAAAACACTCAACACTTGGTGAGGGGTGGGTGTTAGCTTAGCTAACACCACTCCGATGCGTAAGTCAGTATCATGTGATAAAAACAATAAGAATAATATTGAAATTAGATTAGTATACGTACCTTACAGCATTTGGACAGTGAGGATCTTTGGGATTCCAATGGGATTCTCACATAGAATAGGCTTTAAGATGGATGGCATTCCAGGCTCTTGGTAGGGGTTCTCCTTCCATGTTTACCAAACGATATGCCCCTTCTCCTTCTTCAGAATCTATCAAATATGAACCTTCCCACTTGGGTGCCAATTTTCCATCGGCTAGGTTGGTAGTATTTTGAAATGCTTTTCTCAATAGTAAGTCTCCCACTTGAAATCTGCTTAGCCTGGTATTCCTGTTGTAAAATTTTTCCACCCTTTGTTGATAGGATGCCATCCGGATTTTGGCCATATCTCTGAGCTCCTCAACTGTTTCGAGATCCTGTAGTAGATTCTGGCCGTTGGTTTCAGGATCCTGGCAGTTGATCCTGGCAATGGGTAACACCATTTCCGTGAGAATCACTGCCTCAGCTCCAAACACTAATGAGAACGGGGTTTGTCCTGTTACATTCTTAGGTGTTGTCCTATCTGCCCAAAGAACAAACAGCAGCTCTTCAGCCCACTTTCCTTTCTTGGAGCCCAGCTTCTTCTTGAGATTGTTAATGATGATCTTGTTGCTGGATTCCGCCTGCCATTGGCTTGAGGGTGGACAGGTGTCGATGTAATCATCTTTATGCCCCAGATTTCACAAAAATTTGTTGTTCTTTTGTCGATAAACTGAGAGCCGTTATCACATATGATTTCTGCCGGAATCCCAAATCTGGTAAGGATGTTTCTCTTAATGAAGGATATCACTTCTTTCTCTCTCACTTGCGCATAGGCTTCTGCTTCAATCCACTTGGAGAAATACTCTGTCATTCCAAGCATAAATACTTTTCCTCCAGGAGCCTTGGGTAGCTTTCCTACAATATCCATGCCCCACTTCATGAACGGCCATGGGGATACTATAGGATGTAGATGCTCAGCTGGCTGATGCAGAATATTGTCGTGCCATTGGCATGCATTGCATTTCTGTGAGAAGCTCATGGCATCTTTCTTCATAATAGGCCAGTAATAGCTGAATCTGAGAATCTTAGAGAAGAGTGCTCTGCCCCCAGTGTGGTTTCCACAATCTCCACTGTGGATGTATTCAAGCACCTCGTGAGCTTCTGATTTCTCTAGGCACCTTAAATGGACACCTGCAAGAGATTTTCTTTATAATATGTTATCCAAGATGAAATAAGGTGTTACCTTGGCGCGAAAAGCCCTAGAAATTTCACCCTTAGGAATTTCTCCGTCTTTAAGATATTTTATGATTGGATGGGTCTAGGATTCCTGGGTATCCCTGGGATTCTCGTTGTCTGCTTCTTCACTGTCATCAACTACGTGAGCTTCCTGTTGAGCTATTGCCGGTGTCATGATATGCATTATACGAATCCTGATATCCTCAGGGATCCTGAGCGATGAAGCCAAGATCGCCAAAGCATCGGCTTCTGAATTGTCTTCTCTTGGGACCTGTGAAATGTTAAAATTTTCGAAAAGCAAAGATAATTTTTTAACGATATCAAGATATTTGATTTAATTCTCCCCTCTCAATGCATAAGAGCCATTAAAGTGGTTGGTCAAAAGAAGAGAATCGACAAAAACTTCAATAAACCGGATGCCCATATCTCTAGCCAATTGCAACCCAGCAATCAAAGCTTCATATTCAGCTTCGTTGTTGGTAACCTGGAATTCACAAGATATGGATAGTGGTATTATGTCCCCCTGTGGCGATTTTAGCAGGATGCCCAACCCTGTTCCTCTAACATTTGAGGATCCATCTGTGTAAAGGATCCAGTCTTCTTCGAGCTTCTCAAAGTGCTGGACCTCCTTGTCAACTTCTGGTTCTATGTCACCAGTGAAATCAGCCACAAAGTCAGCCAAGGCTTGGGATTTGATTGCTGTCCTTGGCTCATACATGATATCATAGGCACTCAATTTGACTGACCATTTGGCCATCCTACCTGACATTCCTGGCTTCCTGAGAACTACCTTAATAGGATAGTTAGATTTCACAATTATAGTATGAGTTTCAAAATAATATCTAAGTTTAGTGGAAGCCATTATAAAAGCTAGAATTAATTTTTCAAGGTGAGAATACCTGGATTCTGCGTCTAGCAGAGTTTTACTTACGTAATATATCGGATGCTTCTGACCTTGGTGGTCTTTTACTAAGACTACACTGACTGAGTTTTCGGATACAGCAAGATATAAATATAGCGGCTCCCCATCTTCTGGCTTCATTAGCAGCGGGGCTGCTGACAGGTAGTCTTTAAGGCATCTCAGGGCTTCTTCGTGCTTCTCAGAAATCCTTGCTTTTTTCTGAGAATCTTGAGATGAACCTGTTGAGTGTTGCGATTCTTCCTGTCAACCTTTGTACCTCTTTTACATTTGATGGGGAAATCAAATTTAGGATTGCTTTTATCTGCTCCGGACTTGCCTGATTCCTCTTTCGTTAACCATGTAGCCCAAAAATTTTCCTGCTCGCACCCCAAAGTGGCACTTCGAGGGATTGAGTTTCATGTTATATTGGTCAAGGATGTCAAAGGCAGTTTGGAGATCCCTGACATGATCTTTTGATTTCTTGGATTTCACCACCATGTCGTTTATGTAGACCTCCATTGTGTCCCCCAGTTACTCTTTAAACATCATATTAACGAGCCTCTGATAGGTGGCACCTGCATTTTTTAAACCAAAAGGCATAGCAGTATAACAATAGATACATGTCGGAGTCATAAAAGCTGTATGCTCTTGGTCACATGGTTCCATTTGGATTTGTTGGAAACCTGCTGAGGCGTCCATGAAGGTGAGCATGTCGTGACCAGCTGTGGTATCCACCATTGCATCAATATGGGGAAGTGGAAAAGGATCCTTAGGACAGGCTTTATTCAAGTCCGTGTAATCAACACAAACTCTCCACTTTCCATTCTTCTTCTGGACCACCACCACATTTGCTAGCAACTTGGGATATTTAACTTCTCTGATCATCTTGGTTTTGAGATGCTTGTCAACTTCTTCCTGGATGATAACATTCTTCTCGGGAGTGAACTTTCTCCTCTTTTGTTGCATGGGCCTGAAAGAAGGATCTAAACCAAGTTTATGAGTAATAACATGTTTAGGGATACCTGTCATGTCCTCGTGCTTCCAGGCAAAAGTCGAGGTTTTATCTTTCAAAAGGTGAACCAACTCTCTTTCAACACCTGCTGGGATGCATGTACCTACGAGCACCTTGATTTTAGGATTCTCAGGGTCTAAATGGACTTCTTTGACATCGAGGTCCCTGTCCTCCTGTACTTCAAGTGCTCTTTTCTGTAATTGCTATCCCTTTGTCACCTTGGTGGTGTTTTTCATCGATGTTGAATAAAAATTCTTGTCTTTCTGCTGATCGCTTTCAATTCTTACAACTCCCCAAGGTGTAGTAAGCTTAATGCATTGATGATAAGTTGAAGGGACCGCTTTCATTTCGTGTATCCAAGGCCTGCCAAGAATTATATTGCAACAAGAGAGAGAATCTATAACACAAAATTTTTTCATGGAGTTTACTCCCTCTAGGTATACTGGTAACCTGATGTCTCCAACGGTGATTTTAGTCTCACCACTGAAGCCAACCAACACTGAGGATCTGGGAACTATTTCAATCAGGATCCTGCGAACAAAATGGTTAGCAATATATAAAGTAACCACAAGACTATCATAGTGGGGATCCTGGACATGAGAACGGTCACTCTCATCAAAGGATATGAGTTTGTCTTGAGTCGAGGTTGATGTTCAGATAGGTCTGTCACTCTGTTCACAATTGGATTCCTTAGCGTGTTTCTTGGCTGAGGAATATGAAGTGCCACCGATGTCTGAGCCTCCTGATATTAAATTTATTATTTGAGCATCCTGAGGCAGAGAAGCTGCTCTCTGAGGAATCTTGTCGGCTTCCAGAGTTTTAATCATCTTTCTGCCTATCAATTCCTTAAGATGCCCCTTACTGAGTAGGTAGCTGATTTCCTTCCGAAGTGCTATGCATTCATCTTTTAGGTGGCCAAAGTCTTCATGGAAGGTGCACCACTTGGTTTTGTCTTTCCTCACTTGGTTTTGTCTTTCCAGGATCCCTGCTTATCATTTTTTCTAGGCCATCTTGCCTTTTCACCAAGATCCTGCATTGCACACATTAAGCCACCAATATCAACAGAGAAACAATACTCAGATACCTTAGGATACTCCTCCTCGTCATCATCTTGATCCACAGCATTGACTTTTTGATTATCTGGTTTGGAATATGGACGAGATCTATACGGCTTCCCAGGAAATTCCGACTTCTTATAGTTGGGGTCATATTTAGGAATATCCAACCTTTGATGGATCTTCTTGTCGTCTTCCAAATGGATAAATCTTAATGCCCTGCTGCGAACTTCGTCAAGGTTCCTGCAAGGAGTCATGACAAGGTCATCATAAAAACGGGAATCCTTGAGAGTCCCATTTTAAAGGGTTCGACAGCTGCTGCCATATCCAGATGAGGAATCTCAAGAGATTCTCGTCCGAATCTAGCGATGTATTCTCTGAGCGGCTCATTCGGCTTCTGGACTACTCGATATAGGTCGCCTATGAGCTTCTCAAAGGTTCTACAGCAAGAAAATTGATTGTTAAACATATTGATACATGGTTCCTGATCGTCATGTGAAGTATCAAATACAAGACGAAGATATGCATGATAGTTGTGGTCCGAACTCCTGGCGAACTCCAAGTTCGGACAGGTCCGAACATGTCCGTACCTGAGGATCGGACCATCGGGGTTCTGCTCTATAAATAGCGTGTCTTGTGTTGTTTTCTGGAAGGGTCTTAGAACTTCTGAGTGTCATTCATATCGGTGTACTCTGTGGTCTCTATGGTTAATACAAAGCTTCATTGTATTTACATCTCGTGTTCTTTCTCTTTTAACATATATTTCGATATGATTAAGTAGATGATCCACTGCTCACGCATTTTTAAGTGGTATCAGAGCATTTGGTTTGATCTACTGATCGGAAATCATTGTTTTTCGGAGTTTTGAATCTAGATTTCAAGTTTTTGCGAAAATGAGTATCATTTTTGAGTTCGTTTGATCTTCTCGAGTGTGCTTCTCATCAGAAATCCTTTCCTGGATTGTTTCTATCGAGTTTGCTTGACATTCTGTCGAAAATTTCATCCAGAAACACTGAAGATTAAGAAAATGGCGTCGAGTGAGTTAGAGTTCGTTTGAGGTTCGGACTAAGCTGAAAATAACCGCTCCGAACTCTAGGTTCGGACGGATGTCTACTGTTTCTTGGTTCGGTGAGAGTTCGGACATCGTTCGATAATAGTTCGGCTTAGGTTCGGTCAACGTTCGACACAAGTTCGGTTCAAATTCGACTGTTTCTTCCGAAGGCTAGGTTCGGAACGAATTCGGCTATATTATGTTCGGACAAGGTTCGGAGGAAGTTCGGAAGAAGTTCGGACGTGATTCGGAACAAGTTCGGGTGAACAGTGACATAGTTTCTCAAAATGTCTGATTTTCAAGCATTTTCTGCAATTCAAAACTCGATGCAAGCTACAATGCAAACAATGCTTAACTATGATAATGAAATAGGAACAAGTCAGAAAGTTCCCAAATTATTGCGATTGGAAGATTACCATAGTTGGGCTACACGGTTTGAAGCACATGTTAACACAAATGAAATTGATATGTGGTTGTCATATCATGAACCATATGTTTATCCCAAAGATGCATCTGGTGAACCAATTCTGCAAATAAAATTCACTAATGAACAAAAGAAAGCATATCAAGCTGAGAAGAAAGCATATGGTACCTTGACAATGGCATTGCCGAAAGAATTATTACATCAATTTTCTGCTAATTTTACATCATACAGCTTATGGAATGCTTTGCAGAAAAGATGTGAGGGTAATGACCAGTACAAGAAAAGTAGTCAAAAAGTTTTAAGAAAAGAGTTTGGTAGTTTCAAACATTATCAGGATGAATTAATTTCGTACTTAATCGCAAGATTTGCACATTTGATTAGTGAAATGAGTCTGGTGAATGTTACAAAGGAAGATGCTGAGTTGAAAGAAAAGATTTTAGAACCATTACCAGAAAAGTGGGAAAACTATGTGATGATGATTACTCATGATAAAGATTATTCTGGTTTGAGCTACAATGATTTGATTCAAAGGATACAAGCATGGGATATGGAGTTGATGATGAATAAATCACTTCCTACACAAATCCAGAATCCAGCAATGTATCATGATGAAAATGTCTCTACAATCATTACTGGGAAATCTAATATTCTTAGTTCTGCACCCCCCTATAGTATTTATTGCAGGTAAATCTGAAACTCCTAGTTCTTCTGCTGGTTGTACTGTTTCGATTCCTAGTTCGTCGATCCAAAATGCATTGTCTGCTCAAACTACCGATGATTATAATGCTTTAATGTCTACATTGGTATCTTCATATTTTGGTGTTACCACTGGTGCTGTGAGTAATGCTAAATTGAAGAATGAAGATTACGATCAAATCGATTGTGATCATCTGGAAGAAATGGATTTGAACTGGCAGTATGCTATGTTGGTCCGAAGAACGAAGAAATTTTTCAATAGGACTGGCAAGAAAAGACTGAATCAGGACGGGAAGATTGGTTTGGACAAGTCTAAGGTGAAATGTTATAAGTGTTATGTCTATGGTCACTTTGCACGAGAATGTTCAAGTTCAGCAGAAAGTAAATTGAAATATGGTCAACATGCTCATTTAGTTTTTCATTCACCAACTGAAAGTTCTAAGGTTGAAGAGAAATTTGTTTCTTTTGATGAGAAATTAAACGAGGTGTTTTGGCATCCAGATGGATTTGCTTGGAATGCAAATTCTAGTGTTTCATAACTGTCACATGCACCTATTAAGGTTGCTTTAACTGCTCATCATGATAGTGATAGTTTTGTCACTGATTCTGATTCTAATTCTAGTGTATCATTGGTTCAAGAAGTTTTACCAAAGGTTACTGATAGTTGAAAGGTTAAAGAGCTTAAATGTCTTGAATGTGTAAAATTACCCAAGAAGATTGCAAGGTTTGAACAACATTCTCAATTATCAACTGAAGAGATTGTTGTGTTCAAGAAAGAATTTGGTGATTTTCAAAAGAAGTATTATGAATTGGTTCATATTCATGAAGATGTTTTGAAAGAAAAGACTCAATTGGCTGTAGAATGTGAGAAAGCCAAAGCTGAAGCTTTAGATGCTGTATAAGATTTTGAGAATCTATTTAAGAAGAGTTATCCGGTTCAACAAAAGTATGAAAAGGCTAGTGCCCTTATTGTTGAAACTCTTGCTACTGTTGAGAAGCTTCAAAACAGAATTTCTATGCTTCAAGATGAAAATATTCTTTATCGTGACAAAAATGAAGTGTTGACTAAAGATGTTGAGATTTATAAAAAGAAGAGAGAAAGTGTGCTTGAAGAGTTGTTTGCTGAATGTGAGATTCGGAAATTACAAGCATGTGAATATCATGATCTCAATGCAAAGTTCATCAAGTCACAAAAAGAGGTGTTTGAAGCTCAACAGAAAATTAATGAATTACAGTTGGAAATTTTGGAGTTAAAAAGACAAGTGAAGAATTGCAATTTGTCACCAACGTTGCTGAATTTCTTATATAAGCAAGATAAGAGTGAGGAGAATTCCAAGAAAGATGATATTCACATGGTTCCTCAACCAGTGGATTTAACTGAAGTTACTTCTGCTCCACTTGATCCTAAAGGTGAATTGCATGATTACTCGAAGTTTGTTACTCCACCCAAGAAGAAAAGGTCGAAGTCTAAGAAGAAGGAAAAGTCTTTGGGTGAAGCTCCAAAATTTACCTCAAAGTCTGTTTTTCTAGAAAATGAAAAGGTGTTCCATAGAGTTGTTTCAAGTACTTCATCTGCATCAGAAGAAGAAAAAAGTTTGATTGAGAAGAACAAATTGAAGGATATTAAAGCCAAACTCACTAGTGAAGCTAAGGAGCGAGAAGCTTCGGGTTCTTTGTCAAATTCTTCAAAGAATCAAGATTCTAAACACAAAGGTTTGGGTTTTCAAGTCCAGGAAGCACCGGTTCAAGCAAAGCAACCAGTGAAAGCTAAAAAGGTTCCTATAGCAAAAGTTACAAAGAAATTGTCTTCTCCGGAGGAATATTCTTTTTATTCTAGAAGATCGTCATCTTCAAGGAGTCCATCTCCTAGGTATGGTTCTTCTGATGATTTCTTTGATAACTTTCGCTCTGAACATTCCTTTGGTTTTTTTAAATCACAACAATTTTCAAACACTTTTTGAGAAAGACTTTGTTATGTATGTCGTCAGCCGGGACATCTTGCTACTGATTGTTCGACGACTGCATATATCCACAACACTGCCAAATATGTGGATAACAAAGGTCAAATTTTTTATGAACCGTGGTCTACAAAAGTCAAATCAACTCGTAAGTCGTCTTGGTCTAAATTAAGTACGCCAGTTGATTCTGATTCAAGTTCTGATCAATAATTAAAAATTTTACAAATTTGGAAACCAAAAGTTGTTTCCAAGGCCGACAATGACTATGTGGAAGACACCGGGCGACCCGACGCTGTTGAATCGTGTCGATCCCAGAGCGACTAATGTTTTATTTGGTGTCAGCAGGTATTTCAGGAAGACCTTTCGGTGATTGTATCCGACATGATTGGGAAATGATGGTACATTGGCTGAGATTGTCTGACTCATGGATAAAATAGATGAAAAATCCATAAGATCATTTGATCGATGTGTAAGATAGGCTCGGCAAATCAGAAAGTATACGAATGTGATATACACTAAATTTGATGCTCGACCCAGTGGACAACATCTTGATGCGTATCTCATGGTATATCAAGAATGGGATATGTGAAAAATAAAATGAGAAGTCACTGTATATACATGTGTTCATTTTGCAAAGATTTAAACTTGTTTGATTTTCTTTATTTTGTCAAACGATCGGACTTTCTCTACGTGCTCACAAGGCCGACGTGATCGTTGTTCGTTTGACGTTCTTCTTTTTTTTCTATACAATTTCAACTTGTTTTTATTTTATTATTTTTTTAAATCCGAGGCCTTATCTGCGTATCGAAAGATCGACCTTAAGGTAGACGATTTAACGTTCTTATTTCTTTTTGCATGGAACATAGTTGACTATATCATGAATACAATCACTATGTGTTAAATCACAAGTAAAATCACAAAGTGTGATAGACAAAAAGCATATATGAGTATGTATGATAGTGTGGGGGACACTGGTCAATGCAAATTTAATCAATACCTTAACATATCCAGATGTTATGAGTATGATTATGCCAGAGTTTAAGGTTGGAAAAATTATATCTGCAATCGACATGGCTTATGTGCTACAATAATCGAAATTGAAGTGTAGTTCAGCATGTTATGTCAAATATGATCTCAAGTCGTGATCTTTCTCACAAAAGAAAAAAATAGTGTCTGATTCTGTATTGCTTTTACATTTCTTATCAGAAAATACAAAAAAATATTTTAGGTGTGTTTTAATATAAAGTTTCTAAAAGCCAAAAAGAAGTTTTTTTCTCTTCTGATTTGTTTTCGATTTATCAACACGAAATACAAAATCAATTTCGAAATCAAAATATCTTGGAGTCTCGAAGAGACGTTTCGTACCAAGATTATTTATGTTGGCAGGTTTCTAAGTGGAAAGAGAACATCACAACTTCAAGTCTTCTGAAGATTGTTGATAAAGAGATTACACACGATGTAATATCAAGTATTCAAGATTGAACTCATCGTCAAGATCGAGGAAGAGTTTGATTGAAGATACAAGATACAAGATTTAGATGGAAGATGATACTGCACATGCCGAGGGGGAGTTTGTTGATACATGGTTCCTGGTCGTCATGTGAAGTATCAAATACAAGACGAAGATATGCATGATAGCTGTGGTCCGAACTCCTGGCGAACTCCAAGTTCGGATAGGTTCGAACAGGTCCAAACCTGAGGTTCGGACCATCGGGGTTCAGCTCTATAAATAACGTGTCTTGTGTTTAATACAATGCTTCATTGTATTTACAACGCTTCATTCATATCGGTGTACTCTGTGGTCTCTGTGGTTAATACAACGCTTCATTGTATTTACTTCTCGTGTTCTTACTCGTTTAACATAGATTTCGATATGATTAAGTAGACGATCCACCTCACGCATTTTTAAAACAAGTTAATTAATGAGAAAATGATGTAATAGTAATAGGAGGAATGCTCAGTAGCTATTTCATGGCTGGTCCTGGTAAGGTTGAACCAAATCCTTTGCACAAACAGGCTTCTTTGATTTCTATTGGAATGGGATTGATCTCCATGCGCTCCCTCTAATGTGCCACGTGCTCTTCAGGATCCGTGGTTCCATCATAAAGCTTCATGCTTGGAGTCTGGAAACGCTTCGGAATCTCAACTTGAGAAGTTGGCCAAGTGAATCGAGAGATCTTGTGGCTTTCCAGAGGAACCTCAGGAATAGGCTTCAGGATTCCTGGAACACTCGATATCATTTCTTTCAACTTCTGGAGCTCCCTAGCGATACTTGGATGAATACCTGCAGCATAAGGAGCACCCTGGTTAGAAACTGGAGGAATTGAATTGGACACATTACCTGGGCCAGGATTATGGACTGGGATCCTAGGATCATATCCATAGTTTGTTGGGATGCTTGGTTCCATAGTGGCTGTTGTCTGCATGGGAATAAAATCACCATCATGTTCTTCTGAGGAGCCAGCTTTGAAAGGTCCTATAGAAATAGTGTTTTGGTCAAAAATTGCACAAGGCAATTTCGTATTCCAAACTTAGAATGTGGGGTGAGGTGCTAAGAAATCTGGTTCAAAAGCAAAGAAAAAGTAGTGCAAGCGACACGATGATGTACGAGGGAAACCTGGAATCCTGAGAGTTGCCTCTGAGAATCCCAGTAAAAACCTCGGGAGCCGGCTCAAAGCGCCTGCTACCTAAAGCTTTTATAAATTAAGAATTCGATTACAATGATGAAGACGATGATCGAGTGCTAAGTGTTACAGTATTCTGAGTGCTGTGTGTTGTGATATGTTTCCTAATTCGATCATGCCTTATTTATAGTTACAAACAGAATAAACTAGCTATCCGAAAAATCAGGGATCCTCTTGACCACGTCCGCTAGCCGTTTGAGGAAGTTCACCATCTCGTCCACGTTCGTTTATGCCACGTCAGCCCTAATTGACCGGTTCTTTAGGAAGGTTAGACCTTGTTACCTGCGATTGAAATTAATCAGAAAGTATGTAACAGGTAACATGCGATTGAAATTAGTGAGTAAAGATATTCAAATAAGTAACAGGTAACATAACCTGTCGAGAATCCTTGGGATTCCCGGATTCCTGCATGTTCGAGCTTCTCAGCCGGGTGCCTGGAACTTGACCCATAACAATTGCCCCTGAATTTCGCGGGTGTTTGATAAAGGATAACAGCTGGGAAATTCAAATCATTCTAGGTTAATTTGCATGCCTACGTGGACGGCCGAGATCCAAGATGCTTTTTTGATTTGACGGCTTACACTCTTCCCTATGCGAGATTTCCGTAGGTCATTATAGCCTTAAATACTCCATTTGTTTTTCATTTTTCTCATCGTCTTTCCGAAAACCCTAGAGAAAAGCTTTCTCCCGGCGCTCAGGTCAGTATTTTTTTCTTCCCGGAAATTCCAACTTTTTCTCGTTTAATTTTCTTCATGGTTAAGAAAACACGTTTCTCTTCCGTTGCTGCCGTCGCCACCACTGTTGGAGACTTCGTCGATCAGGGTTTCATCCCGGTGAAATCGGAGGAGTCCTGCCGTTTCACCGATATCGACATGAAAGAACTCAAGGAATCCGGCCTGTTTCCGTCTAATGCTATCTTCTTCCCATTCGACCCAAGGCTGAAAGCCGATTGGGTTTCTGCAACCTGGGTTTGTTTTCTTCTCTACCCCTTCCAACTCGGGATGTCTTTTCCCTTCCCTGCACTGGTGAACGATTTCTTCAGGGTCACCGGGCTGTCATACGCCCAAACCATGCCCATGGTTTGGAAGATCCTTTGCTCCATTGACAGTCTGAACCGTTCAAGAAACCTGTCGATAGGGATTCCAGAAATTTGTGTTGCCTACAACCTTAGAACCCATGGAAACAGCCGGTTCGTTCTTCAAGCCAGAACCTCAGACTCCCACTTGATTCCTAGGGCCACCCACAATGATCACGATTGGAGGCAGAAATTCTTCTTCGTCCGTAGGGATTCCATCGTTGGGGGTACCAAGTTGCCAGTACAATGGGTGAAGAAGGGTAGGAAGCTTGTATTCCTTTGTTCCTGTCAATATAATTGAGCTTTGTTAACTTACCTTTGATTTCCTTTATTTTGCAGCCCCTGTGTTTGAGAAGCTTATTAAACCCACTCCTCTCTCGGATAAGAAGCTTGTGGCTTTTTATCAGATCCCTGTGGCTGAGAGAATCTTCGCGATCGAGTCCACTTTTAGTGAGCCAAGTAACTCTGAAAAAATGTCAAGTAAGTATTGATAGATTTTGTATTATGAATTTATAATAAATTGAAAATTTTAAACTTATCTGTTTTGTGTTTTCAACTTCTCAGCTCCCAAAACTAAGATGAGTTTTGATCTCGAAGACCTTTCTGACTATCTGGACGATGAAGAAACTGCAGAGGCTCCCAAGCTGATTCAACCCAAGGTCGAACCCACCCCCAAGGCTACCTCTTCCAAGCCCCCGCAGCCCAAAGGTAAAGCCACCACCACCAAGAAAAGGAAGGGCTCAGATCCTGCTTCCATCAGCCTCCCTGATTGCTTTGAAGGCCTGAACACCACCGAAACCATCAACATGCTCACTGGTCTTCAAAAGTATGTAAGTTTCAATTTCCAAGTTTCCTGATTAACTATCTGATATCCCCAGTGGGATTCTGACCAGGATCCCTAATCTTGCAGGGTTTTGAGCGCCTCGCCACAATTTATGCTGATGCTGAAGCCAAGGTGCTGGAGCTGAAGGAGGAAGTCAAGAAGGCTCATGAAACCATCAAGATCCAGGGGGACATTGCTGAATCAAAAAACAAATATTTCGAGAGGAAGCTGGAGATGGTGCAAGAGGGGTTTGATGCTGCTCTGGAGCAAGAGGTTGAGAAGGGAAGAAGGTCGGCCGCCATTGCTGTTTTCTAAAGTAAAATCAAGATGGCTGAGCAGGCGTCCGAGGCAGACTTCTCTGTTGGGATCTGGAAAGTTGAAGCTTGGAAGGCAAAGTTGGAGAAGCTGAAGAAAGAAGCTGAAGCTGCTGAGGCTGCCAAACAAGAGAAGACCCATCCTTCTGAACAGGAAGGAGAGAGTCCAAGCGCTCAACTTGAGAAGACAGCAGCTGGAGGGAGCAGCCTCGATGAGCTTCTGAAGCAGGAGGGAGGAGAGAAGAAGTTGACAGTGGAGATGATCGGTCATCCTGGCGAGAACAAGGGGAAAGAGGTGGAGGGATTCTCCAAGACCTCCAACGATGAAGAACCTTGAGGTGCCGCCGTTTATTTCCACTTTTTTGATGGTGTTTTGATGTTTTAAACAATGTTTCCTTATGTTTCCTGCACACTAAACAACAACTAACAATGATGGGATTCCGGGTGGAGGGATCTTGAACTTTTCAAGACGAAACCCGGAATCTCGGAACCCAGACAATCAAGCCTCCTAGGTGGAGGGATCCTGAGGTTTTCAGGACGAAACCTGGGATGCTTTTCCTATTTTGTTAATAATTATGAATGGTATGGTAGGTTTAACCAACACTTGTCATTTCATTTAAGTTTATAAAAATAGTTCTTGCGTTGACTTAAACAAAGTATATGTTTGGGCTCCACAAATAGAACATAAAAATATAAAAAGAATCTTTCTTGAATCCACCACCTTAATGGATCCAAAACAAACCTTTCTCTTATAAAAGAATGTCACATGTTTAGATTTTGTAGGACCCAAAGCGTAAAGTATATTGAAAAAATAAGGTCTCTCCACTTTCTTATCTTCCTGATCAGGATTCCCAATTCTTCAGGATTCCCAAACCTGTTAAATAGGAATTCAAATAATAAGTTAAGATTACTTACATTCTTAATCTTCTCCCGACTGGGATCCAATAGGTTTTAGATTCCAAGTTAAACACTGGGGACAAGCCCAAAGAAACTGGGGTTATTCCCGAATAAACTGGGGACTAGCCCGAAGAAACTGGGGTTATTCCCGAATAAACTGGGGACTAGCCCGAAGAAACTGGGGTTAAACCCATCTTAGTGACATGAAAATGTCAAACCAATTGTTAGGAAACTGGGGTTAATCCCACTTAGTGACATGAAAATGCCAAACCAATTGTTAACACGTAAGTGTTAAAAACCTTAGGAATCCACTCAGAGGCCTCTAGTGACAAGATTATCAGCCACCCCTAAGAATGGACTGGTCCGGCCACCTTGAGCACCCTGAGGGATTACTTGCGCTCCAGGCGAGGGTCGTGCGTCACAGGCGTTTACCCGAACTTGAGAAAGGTGAATACCTTTAAACCTTAGAAGATGTGCTGGACAACTTAAACAGAGAAGAGGTGGCCAGCCTCTGACTGGGGATTAACCCAAAAAACTATTGCAGGATTCCCAACCTTCTGCAAAACACTCAAATGCTTGGTGAAGGGTGCGTGTCAGCCTTGCTGACACCACTCCGATGCTTAAGTTAGTAATGGTTAGAAAGAAATTGATAAACTGAATTGAAATCGGATTAGTATACTTACCTGGATTGCCGACTGGATGAGAATCCGGGTGAGAATCCTGATAGGATCCCTACATAAAATAGGCTTTCAGATGGATGGCATTCCAAGCTCTCGGTAATAAATCTCCTTCCAAGTTCATCAATCTATATGCCCCTTTTCCTTCTTCGGATTCCACTAGATAGGGTCCTTCCCATTTGGGTGCCAACTTCCCATCAGCCGGATTAGTCGTATTCTGAAATGCTTTCCTCAATACCAAGTCTCCAACCTGAAATCGCCTGAGCCTGATATTCTTATTATATGAGCTTGCTATCCTTTGCTGGTATGACGCCATTCTGACTTTGGCAAGATCCCTGAGTTCTTCTACCGTTCCAAGATCCTGAAGTAGATTCTCAGAGTTATTCTGGGAATCCTGAAGCGTAACTCTTGCTGTAGGAATCACCATTTCAGTAGGGATGACGGCTTCTGCCCCAAATACCAAGGAAAAAGGCGTTTGGCCAGTTGCATTCTTAGAAGTCGTCCTATCTGCCCAAAGAACAAACGGAAGTTCTTCAGCCCATCTTCCTTTCTTGGAACCCAGTTTCTTTTTCAAGTTATTGATGATGATTTTGTTGATGGATTCCGCTTGACCGTTGGCTTGAGGATGTACTGGTGTTGAAGTGATCATCTTAATCCCCCAACTCTCACAGAAGCTCGTAGTCCTCTTGCCAATAAACTGGGAGCCATTATCACATATAATGTCTGCTGGGATCCCAAACCTTGTTAGGATATTCCTTTTGATAAACGAGATAACCTCCTTTTCCCTGACTTGAACGTAGGCTTCTGCTTCTATCCATTTGGAAAAGTAGTCGGTCATCGCAAGCATAAAGACTTTTCCTCCGGGTGCCTTGGGCAGCTTCCCAACTATATCCATGCCCCACTTCATAAATGGCCAAGGTGAGACAATGGGATGCAATGGTTCAGCTGGTTGATGGAGGATATTGCTATGTCTTTGGCATGCATCGCATTTTTGTGAGAAGTCCATAGCATCCTTCTTCATTGTTGGCCAGAAGTAACCGGTTCTGAGGATCTTGGAAGACAATGCTCTTCCACCGGTGTGATTTCCACAATCTCCCGCATGGATATCTTGAAGCACTTGGAGCGCCTCTGGTTTCTCAAGACACCTTAAGTAGGGACCTGCAAGAGACTTTCTATATAGGGTGTTATTTAAAATAATTTAGGGAGTTACCTTCGTGCGAAATGCTCTGGGATTCTCATCTTTAGGAATTTCCCCACTTTGAATATACTTTATGATAGGGGAAGTCCAGGATTCCAAAGTCTTTTCAGGATCCTGGACGTCCATAGGATCCTCGCAGTCCACTTTGTTGGATTCCTGATCTGAAATAGCGGGAGTTAGAATATGAGTGATCGGGATCTTGACATCCTCTGGAATCCTGAGAGATGAAGCCAAGTTGGCCAAGGCATCGGCTTCCGAGTTCTCTTCCCTTGGAACCTGAACTATATTAAAAATTTCAAATTTTAAAGACAAATTTTTTACAACATCAAGATATTTCGAAATTTTCTCTCCTTTGGCTGCATAAGAACCATTAAAATGGTTAGCAAGTAATAAGGAATCAACATAGACTTGAATACACCTGATTCCCATGCTCCTAGCAATCTGTAAACCTGCAATAAGCGCCTCATACTCGGCTTCATTGTTAGTAGCCTGAAATTCACAAGAAATAGATGAGGGTAAGATGTCCCCTTGGGGTGATTTTAGTAGGATTCCGAGGCCCGTGCCCCTGACATTGGAAGCTCCATCAGTGTATAGGATCCAAGGCTCCTCAAGTTCATCAAGCCTCTCAAGCTTCCTGACTTCCTCATCGGCTTCCGGGAGGATGTCACTGCTGAAGTCTGCCACAAAATCAGCTAAGGCCTGCGACTTGATAGCCGTTCTAGGCTCGTACTGTATGTCATAGGCACTAAGCTTGACCGCCCACTTTGCTAACCTGCCGGACATCTCAGGCTTCCTGAGAACTGCCTTAATAGGATAGTTAGTCCTTACAATAATAATATGAGTTTCAAAATAATGTCTTAATTTAGTGGAAGCCATGATTAAAGCTAAAATAAGTTTCTCAAGATAGGAATACCTGGATTCTGCATCAAGAAGTGTTTTACTTACATAGTACACAGGGTGTTGTTGACCTTCATGATCCTTGACAAGGACTGCACTGACTGAGCTTCCCGAGACTGCTAAGTACAGGGTTAGAGGCTCCCCATCTATTGGTTTCATCAATAGAGGAGCCGATGAGAGATATTCCTTTAGCGACTCGAGAGCTTCCTCGTGCTTTTCATTCCACGCGAACCTTTTATTTTTTCTCAGAATCTCATAAAAATCTTTGCTTTTTTCTGAGGATCTTGATATAAATCTGTTCAAAGCTGCTATTCTTCCGGTCAACTTTTGGACATCCTTAATCGTTGTAGGAGATTTCAGATTCAGAATGGCTTTAATTTGCTCAGGACTGGCTTTAATTCCTCTTTCAGTCACCATATAACCCAAAAACTTTCCTGCTCTAACTCCAAAGTGACACTTAGAAGGATTCAGCTTCATGTTGTAATGATCCAGGATATCGAATGCCGTCCGGAGATCCCTAGGGTGATATTCTGTTTTCTTGGATTTCACTACCATATCATCGATATAGACTTCCATGGTGTCTCCCAGTTGATCTTTGAACATCATGTTTACCAGTCTCTGATAGGTGGCACCTGCATTCCGAAGTCCAAAAGGCATAGCAGTATAACAATAGATACCTGTTGGGGTCATGAAGGCGGTATGCTCCTGATCACAGGGTTCCATCTGAATCTGTTGGAATCCTGATGAGGCGTCCATAAAGGTGAGCATCTCGTGTCCTGCAGTAGCATCCACCATAGCATCGATGTGTCGTAATGGGAAGGGATCCTTGGGACAAGCCTTGTTTAGATCAGTGTAATCCACACAAACTCTCCACTTTCCATTCTTCTTCTGTACCACGACCACGTTTGCTAGCCATTTAGGATACTTGACTTCCCGAATCATTTTTGTCTTGAGAAGCTTGTCAACCTCCTCTTGTATGATAATGTTGGTTTCCGGAGCAAACTTTCTTCTTTTCTGCTGAATTGGCCTGAAAGTAGGATCCAAACCAAGTCTGTGAGGTATAACATTAGTAGGGATACCTGTCATATCTTCGTGCTTCCATGCAAAGGTTGTTTTCCTGTTCGTGAGAAGCGGGATCAATTCTTGCTCAGTATCCCTGGGAATATCAGTTCCTACTAGCACCTTCACTTCAGGATTCTCAGGATCAAGCTGAACTTCCTTCACGTCTAATTCTTTTTCTTCCTGAAGTTGAAGTGCTAGTTTCTTTGATTGCTATGCTGAGTTAAGCTTGGCTGCTTTTCTCATTGAAGTGAGGTAACAGTTCTTGGCTTCCTGTTGGTCGCTCTCTATCCGAACAACTCCCCAGGACGTTGGGAATTTGATGCACTGGTGGTAGGTTGATGGTACGGCTTTCATTTCATGAATCCAAGGCCTACCCTAAAATAACATTGCAACAAGAAAGTGAGTCAATAACACAAAATTTTTGAACACAGTTTACCCCCTCGATGTAAACAGGAAGCCGGATATCCCCAATCGTATTCTTGGTTTCTCCACTGAATCCAACAAGGACTGAAGATCTTGGAATTATGTCGCCTTCTGGTACGTTCATCTTTTTCAACGCTTCCAGATGAATGATATTTACTGAGCTTCCGTTATCCACCAGAATCCTGCGTACAACACAGTTAGCAATATGCAGAGTAATAACTAAACTATCATGATGGGGATCCTGGATGTCGCTTCTGTCGGATTCATCAAATGAGATAAGTTTTTCCCCAGTTAGCCGTGAAGTCTTTGTAGGCCCCTCATTCTTTTCAGTCTTCGACTGCTTAACATGCTTCCTTGCAGACGAGTAAGAGGTTCCACATATGTCCGAGCCTCCTGATATGAAATGAATAATTGGAGCATCCGGAGGAGGAGAAGCTGCTCGCTGTTGGGACTTCTCGGGTTCCTGAGTTCGGCTTTTCTTTCTGCCGAGAAGTTCTTTGAGATGCCCCTTGCTCAACAAATATCCAATCTCTTTCCTGAGTGCAATGCATTCATCAGTGAGATGCCCGAAATCCTCATGGAAGGCACACCATTTAGATTTATCCTTCCAGGATCCCTGTTTGTCACCTTTCTTGGGCCATCTTGCCTTTTCTCCTAAGTCCTGCATAGCACACATTAGACCAGCAATATCACAAGAGAAACAATATTCAGAAATTTTAGGATATTCTTCATTGTCCTCTTCTTCATCTACTGCATTGATCCTTTGATTATCTCCTCGAGAGTATGGTTTGGAGTTATAATATTTCCCGGAAGATTCAGACTTCCTGGAATTCCGATCACTCCTCGCAGCTTCCTCCCTTTGATGAATTATCTTGTCATCCTATAAGCGAATGAACCTTAAAGCCCGACTTCTTACTTCATCGAGGTTCCTGCACGGGGTCATGACCAAATCGTCATAAAATCGGGAATCCTTAGAGAGTCCCATTTTGAACGCTTCCACGGCAGCCGCCATGTCCAAATTTGGAATCTCAAGGGATTCCCAGCCAAATCTAGATATATAATCCCTGAGGGGCTCCGACGGTTTCTGGACCACTCGGTAAAGATCACCTGTGAGCTTCTCAAAAGTTCTGCTGCAAGAAAACTGATTATTAAATAAATTAACTAAATGAGAAAACGAGGTTATGGTATTGGGAGGAATACTCAGTAGCCATTTCATGGCTGGTCCTGTCAAAGTTGAACCAAAGCCTTTGCAAAGACATGCTTCCTTGATATCAGCGGGGATTGGGTTGATTTCCATCCTCTCCCTATAGTGAGCCACATGCTCTTCGGGATCCGTCGTTCCATCGTATAATTTCATGCTAGGGGTCTGGAAACGCTTCGGAATCTCCACGTCACATATGGGCCACGTAAACCTTGATATCCTGTGACTCTCTAGAGGCACTTCAGGAATAGGCTTGATGATTCCCGGGACGCTAGCTATCATCTCTTTGAGTTTCTGAAGTTCCCTGGCAAATTGAGGTGGAATTCCTGTATCCTACATAACAGTTGTGTTAGGCACATTATAACTAGGGTTAGGAATTCTCCCTGCATATGTGTCCCTGGTTCTGGGACTTTGCTCTTGTCGTGAGTTTCTGAATACTGGAACCTCGGTTGTTTCAGGATCCTGCATAGGAATGAAATCTCCTTGGTGAACTTCTGAAGGTCTTGCAGGACCGGCGTCTGAGATGATGAACGGATCAGTATAGCGGTATCCTTTGGGTTCCTTAGCCTTAAGGCGAGGCTGAGAAGCAGAATACTTCTGGTACCCCATTGGTTGGGATTCCCAGAAATCATAATCACGCGACTTCGAGGAATCCTGATAATAGCCTTCCGGGATCTCGGATGTCTGCTTCTGATGACTGACGATTGGAGGACACGTTGTGAAAGTTGCCGAGGAGCCTTTATTAGCAGCAGCTGATGCCCTTGACTTGAGACGATCTTTGGCCAGGGATCCCGACGTACCAAAGTCAAGATTCCTGGGATATAAAGGGCTTTCTTCATCGACTGAGCTTCTAGATTTCTTAAGCTCTTCAAGCTCCTTCATCACCTGTTTAGTGGTTCTTTCCTGCTGCTCCGCTTGAGATTTCATCTGTTGAATCAAAGCAAAAATATCATGGTTAGTAATAACAGGATCAATACGCTCACCCTGAGATCCCGAGAAAACCGGAATTTGTGGTCCTTTCTGTTTCGCCGCATCTCTCCTTGTGATGGGAGGAAGTGATGTGGTGACTGTTGGTATGAAAACTCCAGTGTTCCTCGGTTGGTTTTCAGAGGAGGATGTCGCGTTGATCTTGCTTATGCCCGAAGATCCTGCGGATACCGATGAAGTCTTCATCTGGGAAGACATTGTAGCGATTGGAAATGTAGAATATGATAGAGTAAATGAAGTTTTGCACCGTTTTGCCCCACGGTGGGCGCCAAACTGTTTTGGTCAAAAATTGCACAAGGCAATTTCGTATTCCAAACTTAGAATGTGGGGTGAGGTGCTAAGAAATCTGGTTCAAAAGCAAAGAAAAAGTAGTGCAAGCGACACGATGATGTACGAGGGAAACCTGGAATCCTGAGAGTTGCCTCTGAGAATCCCAGTAAAAACCTCGGGAGCCGGCTCAAAGCGCCTGCTACCTAAAGCTTTTATAAATTAAGAATTCGATTACAATGATGAAGACGATGATCAAGTGCTAAGTGTTACAGTATTCTGAGTGCTGTGTGTTGTGATATGTTTCCTAATTCGATCATGCCTTATTTATAGTTACAAACAGAATAAACTAGCTATCCGAAAAATCAGGGATCCTCTTGAGCACGTCCGCTAGCCGTTTGAGGAAGTTCACCATCTCGTCCACGTTCGTTTATGCCACGTCAGCCCTAATTGACCGGTTCTTTAGGAAGGTTAGACCTTGTTTACCTGCGATTGAAATTAATCACGTGGCAATTAGTGAGTAAAGATATTCAAATAAGTAACAGGTAACATAACCTGTCGAGAATCCTTGGGATTCCCGGATTCCTGCATGTTCGAGCTTCTCAGCGGGGTGCCTGGAACTTGACCCATAACAAATAGGAAGGTTAGAGTGTTGATATCCCTGGGAGTTATGGCCCGTGCTCCCAGTAGAAAACAGATATCCCTGAGATGGTGCAGCTAAGGATCCCAAAGATAGCGGAGTCCATGATTCTTTAGAGCGTGCTCGTGAAGATTCTGGTGGGACGACTCCTGAGAATCCAACAGTATTCTTTGCATACCCAGCAGCCTGAGAAGTTGTTGTAAAGTCAAGATGCCTGGGAAATAGAGGACTTTGTTCCTCCACAGGTTTCTTGGACTTCTTAAGCTCCTCAATCTCCTTCATCACCGTCTGATTGGTCTTTTCTTGCTAGTCCATCTGATTCTTCACCTGCTTGATCAAAGCAAACAAATCATTGTTAGTAATAACAGGATCGACAGACTGAACTTGGGATCCTGTGAACACAAGGTAATCAGTTTTCCTCGGCTGCTCATCCATTTTCTTCTGTCGATCGTTGGTTTTCTTCTGGCTTCCTGGAGCAAAGAAGAGGAGGAATGGAGGATGATGCAGAGGCCGACACTGATTTTTGTTGATTCGACATTTTCAAAGTGAAGATCAAATTGAATAGCAAAATGGGATTTTTGTAGGATGAAGCACCACTAGCCCCACGGTGGGCGCCAAACTTGTTTTGATCAAAAATCAACAAAGTGATTTCGTATTCCAAACTTAGAATGTGAGATAGTGTGCTTGTCAATATGCTCGAAATGTAAAGTTGAACACAAGGATGTAACGAGGGAAAAAACCATGATCCTTCGAGTTGCCTCTAGGAATCCTAGCAAAAAAACCTCGGGAGCCGGACTGAAGAGCCTGCTTCCTCACTATTTTATTGATACAAAACTGGAAATTACAAGAGTTTTGGAGGTTTGATCGATCGATGCTAAGTGTTTACAATAATCGAATGCTATCAGAACTAGAGTGTATCAGTGTTGTGTGTCCCTAAATCGATCAAATCCTTGATTATATAAGGATTACAAAAATAACTAACTATCCGAGATTCTCGGGATCCTATCGTCCAACTAACTTGACCGTTAGAGCCTTCTTCATCCACTTGGTCCACGATCTTCTTTAGCTGAAGCAAGTATCTCGGAGGTAGTTGATGACTTCAACGGTACATGGGTCAAATAAACACGTGGCAATTATAAGGGTTAGTCGAATAAAACAAATCAGGATACCTGGACGAGTGGGATTCCCAAACTGTAGTAGGATTCCTGAACTATCTGAGCTTCCTGGAGCATCCTGAAAATACACCCTCAACAGATATACCCAAAGAATTTAATTAGGATTCTCAGTATCTGTATAATACTCAACACTTGGTGAAGGGTGGGTGTTAACTTAGCTAACACCACTCTGATGCTTAAGTCGGTAACATAAGATAAGAATAATAAGGATAAATTGAAATTAGAATAGTGGACATACCTGTTTATGTTAAGGAAATGAGGATCCTTAGGAATCCCAAGAGGATTCTCACATGAAATATGCCTAAAGATGAATAGCATTCCAAGCCCTTGGCAGTGGTTCTCCTTCCATGTTCACCAAACGATATGCCCATTTTCCTTCTTCAGAATCTATTAAGTATGGGCCTTCCCACTTGGGTGCCAACGTCCCATTGGCGGGATTTGTCGTGTTTTTGAATGCCTTTCTAAGCACCATACCACCTACTTGGAATCTTCTGAGCCTTGTATTTTTGTTAAAAGATTTGGCCACTCTTTGCTGGTAGGTCGCCATCCTGATTCTGGCCAAGTCTCTGAGCTCTTCCACTGTTTCGAGATCCCGAAGCAGATTTGGTTGTTGGTTTAAGGATCCTGGCAGCTGATCATTGCTGTAGGTATCACCATCTCTGTAGGGATCACGGACTCAGTACCAAATACTAAGGAGAATGGAGTTCGACCTGTTGCATTCTTGGGAGTTTTTCTATCTGCCCAGAGTACAAATGGCAGCTCCTCAGCCCACTTGCCTTTCTTGGAACCTAATTTTTTCTTGAGGTTGTTGATGATGTTCTTGTTACTGGATTCCGCTTGACCATTGGCCTGAGGGTGAACAGGGTTGAAGTGTGATGAGGATAGGTCAAGATTAGACATGCAAGTGCCTCAGAGGTGACACTTCCAAAAAGATTAACATCGCATATGGGGCAAGGCAAAGAGCGTTACAGTTGTGGATGTTCAAGACGCAAGTGCATCTCTCTGACTTATGAAGATGCGATTTCAAAGAGTAGTATAAATAGTTCATTTCATAGCTTGTAACTTTCAACTTTCAGATCTAGGATTTCACCTTAACTGTGTGTATTCCTGAATCAATAAAATTCTATTCATTCCAATACTTTTCTATTCATTAGCTCAATTCCATGTTGAATCATTAAACCAAATCTAAAAGCGGTGGGGTTTTGTGGTTCATGAATTGGTGCCATCCGTATTCTCTGGGATTGGTGAACAAAGGAGAAGCATTTGGATGATTCAACAAAGAAGAAGTCGGTTTTCGAATCGACGAGTTCAGCAAAAAACATTTTCAGGTCTGCTGGTTCAGCTGGAAAGTTTAGTAAGAAGGATTCAACGTTTCTGTTGCAGGTTCACATGGATGATGATACACATTCAGATCGTGATGATTTTGACCGGAATGTTGTACGGAATGAGGATTCTGATGTACTGAAGGATTTTAGTCGAGATTTCCTACTACGAAACATTGAGGTCTTAAAGCAATTACAAGATAAAGAAAAGTGAGATTCATGGTTGCAGGAGGTTCGTGCGACACTTAAGTTTACTCCAGAAGGAAATTCTGGAAAAACTGCAGTCAGGAAGAGTCTAAAAGAGATTATCGTTGACGAGAACACATCTGATAAGCGTCTAAAAACATCAGGTAACAATGTTGATTCTGAATTCTCGAAAAAATCGTTTTGAGATAAGTGGATTGGCAAAGTTTAATTATAGATTTTTATGCCTGATTTTGAAATTTGGGAATAAAAGTTATTTCGAAAGGATTGATCATCAAAATAAGTTGGATTTGTTACAATAATGCTTGAATTGATCATGTGTTGATTAGTCATGATCGAATTTCATGATATGCTAATGATTTTGTGATTTTGCATAAATTACTGTTGATAATATTTCTTGGAATCCGCTCGATACAAAATGAGAACTGGAGATTTTTTGAATGATTCATTGGATGAATATTTGAAGATTCAATAAATTCTGATGAGCTCTGTTGTTCAAACCTGGAAACTTCCAGCGTCAAAATGAAGCGGGAAACATATTTTCAAAAATTTTTCATGATAGATCTATATTAATGATCTGCTCAATATGTTGAGTGTTCCTTTCAATGAAAATAAAAAAAAAGTGAATAGAGTGTGAGTGTGAATATACTCATGCATCTGATTACTTAAGGTAAAGTATGTGTGTTGACGTATGCACATGCATTTACCTCGTATATCAGGAGAGTGTGGGCACCTACCTGTGCACATACATATGTTTAAGAAGAATAAAATGAGTATGTATACAACCGTGTATACATGCATCGAATGTAGAAGAGTCCATATGCATTTGCTAAGACCTCTAAGGAGGCCCTCAGTATAAGTTGCTTCCGAGTAAGTTAAGACTTGCATCGGAAGTGTTATTATAAACCTTCAGAAAGCACTTAATGCATTCATTTCCGAGTAAGTTATGCTTGCATCGGCTGTTACAACAACAATAGGATATCTGCTCAGGAAAAAGGCATTGGTGGTTTCATTCTGATTTATGCATTCTCGTGTTTTAGAAAAATTGGATGAGCTCGTACCTTATTTCCCTGTTTCCATGCAAGAGCATTCTAAGTTTGAAGATTGGATCACAAATGCCAAATTCCCGTTAAAGTTAAAGTGCCAACCTCTGTTAAAAAGTATGGTGGGTTGACAGATCCTGATGATCACATTTTTGATTTTATCACTGCTGGAAGGTTAGAACGTTGGTCAGAAGAAACATGGTGTCATATGCTGGTGCAAACCTTTACCGGATCTGCTAGAATCTGGTTTGACACACTTCCGAACGCACAAATTAGTAGCTTTGAAGACTTAAGAATCAAATTTTTGAGACAGTTTAGTCAGCAACGGAAATGTACCAAGGAAGTAACGGAAGTACATAACATCCGAAGAAGGGGTGACGAAGTCTTGAAAATTTCGTAATGAGATTTAATAATGAAACTATGAAGATAGCTGGGGCGCAAGATCAGCTACGAATATCTGGATTTTGCCATGGTGTCCGACATACACATCTTGTTGAAAAATTGCATGAAGACTTGCCGAAAACAATGGAAGTGCTCATGGATCGTGTGAGAATATATGTCAAGGGAAAGAACGCTTCAGGCAATATACAAGGCGTTAGTACCCAGAAACCATCTCAAAAAGGAACCAACCCTAGAAACATAAACGCAAATGTGCATCCTGCTTCGATAAGAAATCAACCTTGGAAAAGAAATCGATTTCAACCTTATGATCGAAGAAGAGAAGGAAACTTTGGAGGTTACAAAAAGAATTCGGAGTCCCGAAATGAGGATTATACATCACTCACTAAAACCCCAAGTGAGATATTAATCACCGAAAATGTGCAATTTGCGAAGCCACAAAGATCTCAAAATACTTTAGGAATGGATGTGAGTAAATACTGTTGTTTTGGCTAAAAATTACTAAAGTAGAATTAGCAAGATTTGAACCAAATTTGAATGTGTGGTTTGATGCTTAAATTTAAGGTTTGAAAAGTACTTGCATAAATCCTGGGGCAATAATTGAATTTCCGGGTCAAAAGTCCAAATCCTGGGTACAGAACCCTGGATCAGTTTGCCAATTGTATGTAAAAACTCAGTAACACAAATGAATACTCAAATGCAGGCGAAAACACCGAGATTTTGACTAGGGAAAAGCCCTTAGTCCTTAGATGTCTCTAAGGAACCGCCGGCACAAAAACCCCGGGCAACGATAACACACGCTACCAGTTTATTGATCACCAAAAATGTCGAATACAACGAGTTTGCAGAGAAAATAATACGAGAATACAATTAGTGAAGCTTCAATGAGCTGAAAAATGAATCTAAGGGTCCTATTTATGCTCTAGGGTCTTCAACTACTTCTCCGATATTCCAGGGATCTCCTCTTCAACGTCTCTTTCTGTTAGTTGACCGAGTTTCCAGCTAACTGACATTGACCACGTGCGAATAAAGCCTTCTCCTTGTTTCGTATGACCGTTAGAAGACTTTGTCAACCTGTTTCCACTTAAACAAAAGTGCAAGATACGTTAGTAACGATATCCTAGCATGCAGGGTCATTCCCACATGCCGGGTCATATGAGAATAAAGCGACCCTGGGTTAAACACATCCTAGGTCATCATAACACATAACCAAAACAAATAGAACAAACATGTATTCCCCTGGAATTACGAGAAATCCTGGGACATTACCTTACCCTCTATTTATTCAGGGTCACTTTGTACTTTACCTGTTTAATTCCGGGTCATGCGATTCCTGGGTAATACCTGCCCCTGGATTATTAGCCGAGAATTCAGGGTATAACAATTGCCCCCAAATTTTCGCGAGGTGTGGATAGAATTTACAGCTGTGAAAATTTGAATTTTTGGGTCACACCATCCCTCGTCTTAATCGTGGCCGTTAAAATCGCATCCATGATGCCACGTCTCAAGAGACTTCCCATCACCTCTGTAACTCCTCTTTCTCTTTAAATACAGCCTTTAACCTCCTCTTTCTTCACACAATCTTCTTCGAGAGCAAAAGGTTTCCGGCGACGCTTTCAGCTTCCGATTCCCTTCTTCCAGGTAAATTCTCTGATCTTGCCTTTTCCTTCATTAGCTCCGACCATGACTCGGAAAAAGATTCGGTCGGAAACCTTAACTAAAAAGACTAGGATAGAGGATTTCCTCGACCAGCGTTACCTCCAAAATCGAGAGCTCGAGACCTGCACTTTTACCGACGGCGACATCGCTGCATTGTTGTCGTCGGGTCTTTTCCCTGAATCCGCTGAGGTCAGGCCTTTTGATGCAAGGCTCCGATCAGATTTCTGCTCGGAGACCTGGGTTTGTTTTCCTTTCACTCCTTTCTCCATGGGTCTCTCTTACCCTTTCTCCGGCCTCCTGGCTGAGTTCTTCGAGGCTACCGGTCTTGCCTACACCCAAACCCTTCCTATCATCTGGAGGATCTTGGGTACCATCGATCGTTTGAACAACGAGTTTGATTCCCTGGTTGGTCTGCCTGAGTTGGCCCTGGGTTACGAACTCAAATCCCATGGCAACAATCGATTCCTGTTCAAAGCCCTGAGCAAAGAGGTTCAGATGATTCCTCGGGCTTCGTTTTATGAGGAATGGAAAGGGAAGTTTTTCTTTGTCAAGAGGTCCACTATTCCAGGAGGGATGAGCCTTCCAATTAGGTGGAGAGTAGATGGTAGGTTTTTACCTGCATTAGGAATTAGGATTATATTTTATTCAAATACTTACCCTGGATTTGTGTTTTGCAGTTCCCAGCCTGAGCTCCGTTGGTCCTGCAAATTCAGGGACACTCGAAAGATTTGAGGCCTTCCTGACCGTTAGTGAAATTGATAGAGAATTCAGAACCGATCTCCACCAAGCTGCTTCCTCCACCTCGCATACTATGTCAAGTTGTAAGTACGTTGGTACCCTGCATTTTTCTACCTTGGATTTTATCGATTTCTGACACTTTTGCTTTTTTAGCTGCTGCCACTCCCATCAACCTGGAAAACATTGATCTGGACGACCTTCTGCTAGGCGAATCCGAACAGGACCTGCAAGTCACTGCCTCTGTGAAGACCGAACCTATGACTGCTCCCAAAGCTCCTTCTTCAAGGACTTCTGGTACCAAGCACAAGACCAGGGCCACTGCCACCGCTCCTGCCCCCGTCGTGCAATCTCTGGAGAACCTGGATGCTGCAGAGCTCCGTGCCCATGCCGAGGCCTCTTCCCGCCAAGTAAGTTAATCCTGGGTACCCCTGAATTTTCTACACGGTAAATAATTCAAGGTCATAAATGTTAATAGAATTACCTTTTCTTGCAGATTGCTAGCCGATTCGTGGAGATGGTCTGGGCTGCTGAGAAGCGAGCCCAGGATGCTGAGGCTGCTTCCAAGAAGGAGGTTGCTGCCCTGACCAAGGAGCTGAACTCGCTCAGGATAGCAGCCAACAAAAACCTGGGTCTAGTGCATGATCTTGAGAAGAAGGCGGTGGAGGCACGGGCTGCGCATGAGTCTGCTTTAACCGCTAAGGGCGATGAAGGCAGGCTCATCGCTTGCATCTCCCTTTTCCAGTGCAGGTAAAACGGTAAATGGAGGGTATGCGTGGATTACACGGACCTGAACCGTGCATGCCCAAAAGATCCATTCCCACTACCACACATAGATTCCATGGTCGACGCAACGGCAGGCCATGAAATGTTGACTTTCATGGATGCCACCTCAGGATTTCAGCAGATTCAGATGGAACCCCAGGATCAAGAAGACACGACATTCATAATACCAACAGGTATATATTGCTATATAGTTATGCCCTTTGGACAAAAAAAATGCAGGGGCAACATATCAGAGATTGGTTAACATGATGTTCAAAGAAAAACTGGGGGACACGGTGGAGGTGTATATCGACGACATGGTGGTGAAATCCAGGGTCATCAACGACCATGTCCAGGATGTTAAGGATTCCTTTGACATCCTGGATAAATACAACATGAAGCTAAATCCAGAGACGTGTCATTTTGGGGTCGGAGCAGGCAAATTCCTGGGATACATGGTAACCAAGAGAGGTATTGAGGCAAGTCCAGAGCAGATCAGGGTAATTGCCAACCTACGATCACCATCCAGCACCAAAGACGTTCAAAGGCTTACAGGTAGAATCGCTGCCCTGAATAGATTTATATCAAAATCCTCGGAAAGATGCAGGGAATTCTATGACATCCTGATGAAGAACAAGAAATTCGAGTGGAAAGAAGAGCATGAGAAGGCGTTCCAGGATTTGAAGGCATACTTGTCCACGGCACCCTTATTGGTGAAGCCTAATCCAGGGGAGCCCTTATCCTTATACTTAGCAGTTTCCAGAAATACGATAAGCGCAGTCCTGACCAAGGACGCAGAAGGTCAGCAACACCCTGTATATTACGTAAGTAAAAGTTTACTTGATGCTGAATCCAGGTACTCACACCTTAAATAACTTATATTAGCCCTAAGTATGGCATATACTAAACTTAGACACTACTTTGAAACTCATACAATTCATGTTAGAACTAACTACCCTATAAAGTCTGTTTTGAGAAAACCAGATATGTCAGGCCGAATGGCTAAGTGGTCGGTGAAGCTGAGTGCGTATGATCTGATCTACGAGGCCAGAACAGTTATAAAATCCCAGGATCTAGCTGATTTTGTGGCTGATTTCAGTACTGACATACAACAAGAGGCAGACCATGAATTCCAGCAGCTTCAACAGGAAGAAATTTCAGGGTGCTGGACCTTGTTCACTGATGGAGCATCAAATGTCAGGGGGACAAGCATAGGAATCGTACTGAAATCGCCACAGGGGGACATGATACCCCAGGCTGTTAGGTGTGGATTCCAGGCAACTAACAATGAAGCCGAGTACGAGGCCCTAATTGCTGGGTTACTGTAAGGAAAAAGAGAGCTTGGAAGATTTCCGGCTGAAATGCCAATTTTACTAGTTCCGGCTCCAGTGCTGACAAGAAGTAGATCTGCAAATGCAAATATCTGTTTGCATGCTGCATTTTTGTCTCAAGAAGTACCCAAGAAGGTAGCAGATGCCTTAGAAGACAACAGTTGGGTGGAGGCAATGCAAGAAGAACTATTTCAGATAAACAAGCAAAAGGTTTGGGAATTGGTAGATCTGCCTGATGGAGCAGAACCAATTGGAACAAAATGGGTGTTCAGAAACAAGAAAGATGACAGGGGAATTGTTATCAAGAATAAAGCAAGATTGGTTGTGCAGGGCTATGTACAGGAAGAAGGCATTGATTATGATGAAGTCTTTGCACCAGTAGCCAGGTTGGAAGCAATTAGAATCTTCCTAGCCTATGCTGCATTTAAAGACTTCCAAGTATATCAAATGGATGTGAAAAGTGCTTTCCTGTATGGCCTCCTGGAACAAGAAGTTTATGTCAATCAACCTCCTGGTTTTGAAGACCCTCACCATCCGAACAAGGTATGCAAGCTGATCAAAGCTTTGTATGGTCTCAAACAAGCCCCTAGAACCTGGTATGAAACTCTTTCTAACTACCTTCTAGTGAATGGCTACAAGAGAGGAGCAATTGACAAAACTCTTTTTGTTAAAACTGTTGGTAATGACATGTTAATGGTACAAATTTATGTTGATGATATTATTTTTGGTTCATCTAACACTTTGTTGTGCAAGGAGTTTGAAACTTTGATGCAGTCAAAATTTGAAATGAGCTCCATGGGAGAACTAACCTTCTTCCTACGGCTTCAAGTGAAGCAAACTGCAGACGGAATCTTTCTGAATCAATCAAAGTATATCCAAGACATGCTGAAGAGATTCGATATGTTATCATGCTCAAGTGCCAAGACTCCAATCTCCACTTCCCACAAGTTAACTAATGACTTAAGTGGAAAGCCAGTAGACGTGCACATGTATAGAGCAATGTTCGGCTCTCTAATGTATCTCACAGCTAGTAGACCTGACATCATGTTCAGTGTTTGCTTATGTGCTAGATATCAATCTTATCCAAAAGAGTCACACATGCTCGCTGTTAAGAGAATTTTCAAGTATCTAAAGGGGCAACCCAAACTGGGTTTGTGGTATCCCAAGAACTCTGACTTCTCTTTCAAAGCATACACAGACAGTGATTATGGAGGATGTGATATAGACAAGAAATCAACATCAGGAGGATGTCAATTTCTAGGAGAAAGGCTTGTCTCTTGGCAATGCAAGAAGCAAACATGTGTTTCTACTTCAACTGCAGAGGCTGAGTACATTGCTGCCTCAAGTTGTTGCAGCCAAGTCCTTTGGATCCAAAATCAGATGCTTGATTATGGAATCACATTCATGGAGACTCCTATTCTTGCAGACAACAACAGTGCCATTTCCATCGTCAACAATCCAGTGAAGCACTCCAAGACCAAACACATCGACATAAGGTATCACTTTATTAGAGATTGTGCTGAAAAGAATTTAATCAAATTATTTAAAGTTCACACTGATCATCAATTGGCAGACTTGTTTACAAAAGCTTTCGATGAGGCAAGATTTTTCTACCTCATTACAGCCATTGGGATGATGAACTTTGAATAAAAATTTTCACAACTTTAATAAAAGAAAGAGATGTGCTCAAAAAGTCCGTCTCTTGATACAAAAAGAAAAAGAAAAAGAAAATCTCTTGTGTTAATTGAAGAATGCTTCAGTTCATAGTCAATAACTGCTGTTAAAACTATGAAAAATTGACACAAATTTTCAAAATTTATGTGTTTTGGATTTTCCGGTTCAAGTTCAGGTTCAACCTGAAAGAATAACTTTTGAAATTCACCGGGTGAACTTCAACCGGAAAAATGCTTTAAATTTGACGTAAAAACTTATTTTTGAAAACAATTCTTCCAAGCGGAAAACTTATCCGCTTGAAGTTCAACCGGAAGAAATTTAGTTTTTAAAATAAAGGAGAAAATGAGTTCCGCTTGAACTTCCGGGTCAACAAAGTCAATGAGTCATTTAATTACCCGGAATGCACAATTTACTAAGCGGATATTCATTTATTTTACCCATTGAATTTTTTAACTGTTCAATTCCGAGGTTTCAGTAAATTAACTTTTGGATAAGGGCATGCTTTAACCAGTTGTACTGTATAACCCCTAAAGCACCTGTCCCATCCGTCAATGAACCGTCGATTTACAACCTCTCTCCTCCACGTCATCTCCGAAAAGGTAAAAAGCCCTAAATTACCGTCATTTTCCCCATTTCTCGCAACACATCTCAGAATTTACTCCCAAAACCCTCTCAAACCATCTCCGATTAACTCCCACAAAACCGTCGACATTCTCAATTTCCGTCAACAATGGCTCCGAAAGGAAAGGCCAGTGGCAAGAAGCCAGTTGGTGACTCAAAATTTCCGGTAGAACACAACTTGATGGCATACCTGGAACCACCATCCAAGACTGAAATCTACAATGAAATGATCGAGTTCATCAAAAGCTCCCACCTCCATCATGCGCTTACTGTAGAAGCCGAAATTTTTTAAGAGGTGATGGAAGATTTTTGGGTTCACGCTAGGGTTACCGACGAGGCTAGCGGAAGTGATAAGATTGTGTCAACTGTCCAAGGGAAGGAAGTTGAAATTGATGAAGCAAAGGTTCGAAGACTGTTGAAACTGAGGGATGAAGGTGGATACGGAGAATTAGATCAGAAGAAATATCTCCGTCTATTCAGAAACATTGGTTATGGTGGCTCCCTGCACAGCAAGACTATCAAGAAGGGGCAGTTACCATACAAGTGGAGATTTCTTGCACACACACTTCTGGTGTGTTTATCTCCAAAGAAGGGAGGTTTTGATGAGCTCTCCGGTGAGCAAGCCTCTGCCTTCTACGCTGTGGTCAAGGGTGAGAACTTCAATTTTTCCAAACAAATTTTTCAAGCCCTAAAATCCAATGTTCATTCTGAATACGTATACTTATATCCCAGATTTTTGACATACATTCTCAAAGAAGAGTACCCCCATATAGTATGGCTTGGTACAATTTTGCACCAAAAACTTCTGAATGAGAAAACTTTTTCAAACCTTGCTTTAAATAAAACTCCATTTCTTGGAAGGGATACTGACCACCCCTTACCAATTCCAAGGCAATTTCCTGATGAACCTGCTACTGTAGAGGTTCAACCGGAAATTGTAGGAGTAACTGAGCTCCCTGCTCAAGATGACAGAGCTGTAGACCTAACAGTTTCTGATCCCACATCTGTCCCAGCTTCCTCTTCACTAATAGTCTTTCAATCCAAAAAGAGGAAAGCTACCACAGTCACTTCCACTGCCACCTCCTCATCTAACTCACCTCCTGTCATTTTCAAAAGACAGAGAAAAGTGGTTACTAGGTCTCCTCCACCTAGCACCACCAACCAACCTGAAGCTTCAAACCCCGTTCAAGGCAAAAAGCCTAAACGGAAACTGGTAAATTTGGGATTATCTCTTAGGGATGAACCTTCTGTTGAGGGGGAGTCATTAGAAGCAGATGTAGCTTCCCCATCTGAACATTTTTCACCCCTGCAACCCCTGTCACCCAGGAGTGACAGTGCTTTCAATCCCGGCTTAAATGAAGGTGTTATTAACTCACCTACCATATTACATGAGAACATCCTGATGAGCCAGGACCCTGTAGCACTGCAACCCCACTCCTCACCGGAGGTGAATCTCAGTGGTTCTGAAGAGATTCATGCAGAAAGGGCTGCTGCTGCCCAAGTATCCCAACTGGAGCTTGGTGTCAGCAGTAACATAAATAAGACCCAATCTGCGGCAATCTTCTCTGAATCAGCACCCGGAAGTCCTTCATTGGAACCAAGGGCTGTTGAAACAGCAGAAGAGAATCCCAGGTGCCAAGAAGCCATGGGTACC
>JBCNJP010000012.1:54092243-54269225 GCA_039602395.1 Deinandra increscens subsp. villosa
TGATCAATCTAGGATTGATAGCTTGGTTATTTCCAAGGATACTGGCAAAAAGCCAGTTGAGGATAGTCTTACACTACCCGAATTGACGAAATTGTTCCTTTCTCTGCAAGCACAGGTTGAAGCTCTAAACTCAACTGTTGCCAAACTGGTTCAAGCTGACCCTACTCCAACTGAAGCAGGTCCTTCAAACCCTACCAGAGATGCTGAAGAAGTTCTTGTAACTGATGAAGCTGATACTGTCAAATTGGGGGAGAAGTTACTGTCAAAACCTGTTATTACTGAAATTGAAGAAGTAGAAAGGATACCGGCTGAAGTAAGAGCCACAGCTTGCCAAAAGATTGGCATTAACCCTTTTTCTGTTGAAGAGAGCTGGGTAAATATGAAGTGCAGTCAATTGATTGCCATTTCTCCTTTTGAGGACCCCAACCTCACTGAGCTGGTTCAGTCGTCCATGCTGATTGCTGGTGCTCTCCCTGAGCATATCAACATGATCACAACACTTTTAAAAGATGTTATTTTTCCGGCTGAAAGAGCCAGTGATCATGTTTTAGGCAACATTGCCTCCACCAGCAAGGCAGCAGCTGATATGGAAGAAAGTACTGCAACTGCAGTAGTCGGTACTTTGACTGAAGGAGAAGGAGAAAGTTTGATCGGTGAAGATGAAGGAACCGAGGTACTGGAGATTACTGACAAAGAACCTGAAGTCACTCAACCTCAGGTGGTGGCTGATGGTCAATTATTGGTTCAAGCGGAACTTCAACCGGAAGTTCAACCGGTAGTTCCAGGAGAAGGAGATCTGAATGTTCAACCGGAACATCAAATACCAACCCAGGTGGATGCTCAAGGTCCTAGCTCCTCAATTTTTGGGACTGTTGAAACACTTGTGGTTCAACCGGAAGAGCAAAGAAATAAAGAAGCTGAGGATGTGGCTAGATCACTAATAGCATTAAGGAGTTCAGAAACAGTTCAAACTGAGGAACCTGTTCAAGCTGATATAGCTAAAACCATTCAACAGGTAACTCAAACTCCTGAAGCTGAGGCTGTAGTGAAAATGGTTGAAGATGCCAGAAGGGTTGCTGAAGATGAGAGAATAGCCAGAGAGCTCCAAGAAGAATTCGATCTGTACATGCAAAACAATGTGTTTGAAAACCTTCTTGAAGAAGCAAAGACCAGGTCTTTCAACTGGAGGTTAAAGGATTATGATTTGGAAACAATGTCTGAAGCTAATAGGCAGAGGTTAATTGCTATTGCCTCTCAATTGCCTACCAAGCTGGTAAAGAATGATGAAAATTACCATCTGTTGAAGAAGATTCAGAGGGCTCTTGTGATTAGAAATTTGAAGAAAGAGGAAGAGCTAGCTCAGATGCAGGTTAAAGGACTTTGCAGCTTGATTGACAAAATATTTTATGAGCTAAAAGGAGAAAGTGCTGCTGTCAATCCTAACCTGGTGATGCCTTCACCATCAGAGCTGGTCTCAGGTACTATAACTGCTAATGTTAAACCTGAAATTGATGATATTGCAGATATACCACCTCCACCTTCATTTATTTATGATCCAAACCCAATGCCTACAACAACTTCATCCATTCTACAATCACTTCCAATCATACCTTACAAACCTCCACATATCCCCAAGAAGCTTGCTGCTAAACTTGCCAATCCTAAGTTTAGATCAGACAACTTCACACCCATCACTCCCTTCAAAAAGAAGCCTCCACCTACCATGGACTTCTCCGATATCTTTCCACCTACTCCACCCTCAAGCCCAACTCCTGAAGCCAATGAACCACCTCCAAAAACTACCCTGCCTCCACTCACCATAAGAGAACCTCCTTCCTCCACCACCAAACCTACTGAAACTCAACCAGGTCCCTCTTCATCCTCTGCCAAAGGCAAAAGGCCTATTGTGCAAGAATCTGCTGGTAATTCTGATGAAGAAAGGGAAATTAAGAAGAAAAAGTTGATGCATGCCAGAAATAAAAGAAATCAAAGGCTAATGAGAAGAGGCCCTCCCAGCAAAAGAAGAATTGCTAGCTGGACAGTGGATGAAGCCACACTTGATTTTACTTTTACCATGGTCAGCGGCATAACTCAGGTGGTGAATGCTCGCAAGGCAACTTCCCAACTCACCCTGCAGCAAATGACTGACATCATTCTAAAGCTCAGAGAAATTATGAGCCCTTCAAGAGCAGAAAACATGCTAAGGCTTTTAATTGAGCCTTCTGTGCTGGAATGTGGAATGCTCTATCGAAGCAATTTAGATGATGAGTCAGCAGGAGAAGAAGAAGAGCCTACCAGTGAGATCAAATTTATCATCTGGGAAGAAGAAGAGAAGCTCTTCTATGTTCATAGAGCTGATGGCACCTTTACAATCCATGAGTCCATTATTGTTCAAGAAGAATGGAACGAAACGGATTGGGATTCAATCAAACATGTAAAGGTGACCAAAACAAACATTAGAGAGCTTTCTCAAAACCTTGATGCCAGCATCGGATCTTCTAACAAGTAGGTTGTGGAGAAGAAAATTTTTGGGTACAAGTCAATTCTGAAGATAAACATTGAAGACAATAAATAATTTGACAGCATCAGCTTAGGGGGAGATTGTAAGGAAAAATAGAGCTTGGAAGATTTCCGGCTGAAATGCCAATTTTACTAGTTCCGGCTGAAGTTGAAGTTGAAGCGGAATTCATACTTCAAGCGGAACAGGCAGTTCAAGCGGAAAGAAGCAGTTTTGTCTTTCAGCGAATATTCCGGGTGAACTCGTTTATCCACCAGATAAAGAGTTCAACCTGACTTTTCCTGAGAAGTCTTTTCAGAAGTCCAATCCTGCAAAAGCTTCTCGTATGCTTCTAAATCTGATTCAAGCCGCTCTCCTAAAGTAGATTGTTGCTGCCAACACGCAAGTCATTCCGATTGTCGATGTTTATTCTTTTGGTAGTTTATATTTGACTTTTATGTTTACGGTCTAGATTAGATCGCATGAGATCAATGGCTGTCATTGATCTCATCTGCACTATATATAGCATGTAAGCTCTTAGTTTTCAACACATGTTCATCACTTGTAATAGTGTAGCTTTGAGTTAATGCAAATAGTGCCGAATATTCGATATATCGTTGTTTTACTATTCTGCAAATCAAGCATTTACATTATACAAGAACTTAATATCGCTTAAGTAAAGTGAAATATAACTTTAATTCCGCAGGGTTATATTTGCAAGTAAAAGGCTTAGTTTTAGTTAATTCATAACTATTATCGATCCTACAGTTACACTTAGCATTACACCTGGGAATTCAGCACAGCCAGGTATATGTTGACTCTCTTCTTTTAGCTAACCATTTTAACGGGTCCTACGCAGCTAAAGGAGAGAAATTGATCAAATACTTGGAGGTGGTAAAAAGAATGTCCCGAGATTTTCAAAATTTTAATATTCAACAAGTACCAAGGGAGGAGAATGTTGAGGCAGACGCATTGGCAAACTTAGGCTCAGCATTCAAGGCACTTGAAGACACTCATATTCCTATAATTCATATACTAACACCAGCCATAGACCAAGGTACGGATACCCAGGATTCTAATGCAGCAAATAAAATCCTGGTATCCAGTACCCAGGATTCCTCAATCCAGAAGGAGTCCTGGACTAGACCAATTATTCACTATTTGCAGGATGGTACTATTCCAGGGAACGAGAAGGATGCCCGTGCATGTAGAGTAAGAGTAGCTAGGTACGTGATTATTAAGAATATATTATATAGAAAATCTTTTGCAGGTGCATATCTGAGGTGCTTGGAGAAGGATGAGGCCTAGGAAGTACTCAAAGATATCCACGAGGGTGATTGTGGAAACCATACAGGGGGCAGGTCCTTAATGTCCAAGATTCTTTGAACAGGGTATTATTGGCCTACCATGAGGAAGGATTCCCAGGATTTCTCCTAGAAATGCGACGCTTGTCAAAGACACGCCAATGTCCCTCACCAGCCTGCAGAACCATTGTACACTATTCCAGCATCCTGGCCCTTCATGAAGTGGGGGATGGATATTGTTGGCAAATTACCCAAGGCCCCTGGAGGAAAGGTATTCATGCTAGCTATGACGGATTATTTCTCAAAATGGATTGAAGCCGAGGCATACGTTCAAGTCAGGGAGAAAAAAGTCATATCCTTTATTAAAAGTAACATTTTGATGAGATTTGGAGTACCATCCAAGATTATTTGTGATAACGGGTCCTAATTTATTGGAAGTAGAACCACAGGATTCTGTGAATCCTGGGGAATAAAGATGATAACATCGACACCATTGCATCCTCAGGCTAATGGCCAGGTTGAATCAAGCAACAAGATTATAATAAACAACTTGAAGAAGAGATTGAAAGAGAAGAAGGGAAGATGGGCAGAAGAGCTACCCTTGGCATTATGGGCAGATAGGACTACATCCAAGAATGCCACAGGCCAAACCCCATTTTCCTTGGTCTTTGGTACTGAAGCAGTGATCCCAACGGAAATGGTGGTCCCAACATTCAGGGTCAGTCGTCAGACCCAGGATTCGAATGATCAGTCCCTGCTTGAAGACTTAGATACCCTGGATGAACTAAGAGATCAAGCGGATTGGAGGATGGCAGCGTATCAACAAAGAATTTCTAAGACCTACAACAAACATGTGAGGATTAGAAGGTTTAAGGTGGGAGATCTAGTCCTTAGAAAGGCATTTCCGAACACAACAAATCCAGGAGATGGAAAGTTGGCTCCTAAATGGGAAGGTCCCTACTTGATTGACTCTGAGGCTAGTAAGGGGGCATATTGGTTAGCTAATATGGAAGGAAACCTACTACCACGACCTTGGAATGCGATACACTTGAAGGCATATTTCATGTAAGGCTTCCTGTCCCAGGATCCAGCTGCCCAGGTACGTGTTTAATTTTAAAATTCATGCTGGAAATCCAGGTCAATTTCTCTTAATTAATTTATTTCTTTTATTCCCTTATATGTTTTATCTTCTTTATTTATTTATTAACATCAGTCACACATCATATTTTATTTGAGGTCGTTATTCATTACCTTGAATACACCAAGATCTATGTTTTGACAATTGGGTTACTCAGAATCCAGGGTATCCCAGGATTCAGGGTACCCAAGATGCAGGTTGTTCAAAAATCCAGGGTACATGGAGCAAAGCATACTCATGATGCACAAAGCCAAGGATAATCAGCCTATATCTCCTATGTTTGAGACTCGCCATCTCACTTCTGTATTGGGTAAAGCCAAACCCAATCCTAAGGTTTGAGGACTAAGCTTCCTCCACCCCAAATATGGGCTATCACGCCTCGCCTGGTATGCACATGGCAATTTATGCCTCGCCCGGAGACGCACGTGATCCAAGTGTGAAACCCTGGGATTGTGGGATCATCCGTGTTGATAGCATTGGTGGCAACCTCCCAATCCAGGGACATATGCGGATCCCTTAAGGTTTAAAATGATTAACGCGTTTTCAAGATGGATTGGTGCTAACGTACCAACTTAAGCCTCCGAGGACATGTCTTAGTCAATCAGTATGACTAAGAGGAAATCCCTAGTTCGCCAGTACGTCACCGGGCATGACCCCTGAAATAACTTAAAGATTACCTAATCCAGGGTCATAACGGTTGAAACCTAAGTAAATTAATTACTTGGCTAGTTAATTCTAATTGTTATGTTCATATGACAGGAAACATTCGTAAATCTACTGAAGCTACGAGGAGTCCTAAATCCTGGGGGCAACCCAGGAATACTAAGGTAAACCCTAGAATGATTCCACGCATTAGCAGATATCTTTCAAATATTTCAAACACAATCATGTAACTAAAAGAAGTTATATTAAAAGACCCATCCTGGGTCCGGAAAAGCTCCGGCCACCCCAGGATCGGGGCATGTCAAAACCCTGGATTCTAAATCCAGGGGTGGGGCATATTGTCTTAATAAAACCGGGAAACATCAACCTGCATAACATCACAAGCATGAAATAAAAATTGTTGTTAAAAAAAGAACCACAAAAAACAAGAAGACGACCCCTAACCTTCAAACTGCATCCTGGGTCGTCTCCTTAGCTTCCTCCACCACCGGTATCTGCTCTGCTGCCTTGGGCTCCTGGGCTAGCGCATCTCCTTCCTTGGGCTGGCAATGTCCATGGCGTGATCAGCAGAACCCTTGGATGGGGTGCCCTTGCTGGTTCCAGGGTCGGCCTCAGGGTCACACCCAGCAGGGATGGTTGCGCCTAGATTGTGCAGTTTACCTGCCCATTCAGTCACATCCCTTTTGGGGTTTTGAACCCCAGGTCCCTGTCCTCCTTGGCCATCTTTAACCTGCATTGGAGGAGAGAGATGAGGGCTACTTGCCTGCCCTCAATGTCTTTTGCAGCCAGGGCAGCCTCATGATTGGCCCGCACTTCCACAGCCTTCTTCTCCACGTCCTGGACCAGCCCCAGGTTCTTGTTAGCCGCGACCTTGGTCAGGTCAAACCCTTGTTCAGAGCAGCAACCTCCCTCCTGGCTGAGGACTTAGCATGCTGGGCACGTTTCTCAGCAGCCCGGACCAGCTCGAAGAATTGCCCGGCAATCTGCAAATAAAGGTATTTTAATTAAATATTTTAGACCCTGAATGGCTCAACTATGCAAAATTCAGGGGTACCCAGGATTTACTTACTTGGCGAGAGGAGGCTTCAGCATGTGTAAGCAACCCAGCAGCATCCATGTTTTCCAAGGGTTTCACGGTCACAGCAGCGGTAGCAACCCTGGTCTTGCACTTCGTGCCCGAGGTCCTGGAAGAGGGAGCCTTGGGGGCAGATGAGGGCTCAGCCTTCACCGTGGCCAGGACCTGGATGTCGTGCTTAGATCCACCCAGCAGAAAGGCGTCCAGGTCCACGTCTTCAAGATTGATAGGAGTAGCAGCAGCTGAAGGACAGAAGTATAAGAGATCAACTAAATCCAAGGGTTAAAAGGTAGGGTACCAAGATACTTACAGCTAGATATACTGTGAGAAGTGGAAGAAGCAGCTTGATGCAGATCGGCCTTGAATTCTCGGTCTTCTTCAGTGATGGCCAAGAAGGTCTCGAATCTCTCGAATGCCCCTGGATTCGCCGGACCAATTGAACTCAAGCTGGGCACTGCAAAACAGAAAAATCCAAGGTCAGTATTTGATTAACATATAATGAAATAGAAATCCTAATTCCTAATGCAGGTGAAGACCTACCCTATACTCTCCACCTAATTGGAAGATCCATTCCTCCTGGGATGGTTGATCTCTTGACAAAAACGAATTTTCCTTTCCAATCCTCATGAAAAGAAGCCCGAGGAATCAGTTGAATGTCCTTGTTCAGAGCCTTGAACAAGAACCGATTGCTACCATGGGACTTGAGTTCATAGCCTGGGGCTAATTCAGGTAACCCAATCAAGGAATAGAACTCCCTGTTGAGACGTTTTAGGGTGCCGAGGATACTCCATACGATGGGAAGAGTTTGGGCATAGGCAAGACCAGTGGCTTCGAAGAACTCGGCCAAAATACCGGTAAAAGGGTAGGACAGCCCCATGGAAAAAGGAGTGAACGGGAAGCAGACCCAGGTTTCGGAGCTGAAATCCGACCTAAGCCTCCTATCGAAAGGCCTGATTTCAGCAGACCAAGGAAGAAGGCCAGACGACGACAAGGCTGCAATGTCGGCGTCGGTGTAGTTGCAGGTTTCTAGTTCCTGACTTTGTAGGTAAATTTGATTGAGGAAATCCTCGATTCCGGTCTTTTTGGCCATGGTTTCCGATCGGATTTTCTTGCAAGTCATGGTTGGAAAGAAAGAAAAGAAAGGGGTAAAAGGAGAAGATTACCTGACCGGAGAAGGTCGGAAGCCGGAGATCTTAACATAAACCTTTGCTCTCAAAAAAGTTAATGGGAAGGAGGGGAGAGGTTAAAGCTGGTATTTAAGGGGGATTAGAAGTTGCAGGGGTGATGGGATGTTACCCCACGACGTGGCGTCATGGATCCTCAATTAACGGACACAATCAAAATAGACGTTGATTAGACCCTAATTTGAAAATTTTCACAGTTGTAATACTTATCTACAACTTGCGAAAATTTGGGGGCAATTGTTATGCCCTGAATTTTCGGCTGGTAATCCAGGGTACAGGTATAGACTTAGGGCAGGATTGACCCAGGAATGGTATGACCTAGAATTTGACAGGTAATGTTCAAATGACCGTGAATATATCAGGAGTAAGGTAATGTCCCAGGATGTCACCATAATTCAGGGGAGTTCATATTCATTTTATTTTTGTTATATGCTATTATAGCCCAGGATGAGCATAATCCAGGGTCACCCTTATTGTACGAATGACCCAGCATGTGGAAATGACTCTGCATGCAAGGACATTGTTACTAATGCATTGTGTGTCTATATCTGATCAAGGACAGGTTGAAGAAGTCCACCAACGGTCGAATGGGATGAGCTGGAGACTTATTTCACACGTGGTCAAAAGGCTTTGGCTGAAAACTCGGTCAACCAACTGAAAGACGCGTTGAAGAGAAGATCCCTGGAATATCGAACAAGTTGTTGAAGAACTAGGAGTATATATAGGACACTTAGTCATTTCATCTAGCTCACTCAGCTTTACACATTGTACTCTCGTATTCAATTCTCTGTTTACTCACTCTACTCAAACAATATCGTGATTAATAAATTGGTAGCGTGTGTTATCGCTACCCGGGGTTTTTATTCCGGCGGTGCCTTAGAGACATCTAAGGGCTAAGGGCTTTTCCCTAGTAAAATTCTCAGTGTTCTTATCTGCATTCAAGGCTTCATTTGTGTTATCAAGTTTACTTAATCGATTTCATAACTAAACTTACGTTTTTACCAAGGATTCTGGATTTTGTCCCTGGAATTCAACTGTTGTCCCAGGATTTTTGGAAACAGTTTTCGTATCTTAATCCTAGGCACCAAACCTCACAATCTTATTTGGTTCAAATCTTACTAATTTTGCTTAAGTAATTTTTAGCCAAAACAATTTGGCGCCCACCGTGGGGCACCCTTGGAAGAACGTTTTGATTTTCCAGCACCCTTGGGAGGAAGAGATGCTTTTGACACAGTTGTCACCTGATCGCTTGTGATCTCTTTTGCCTTTCCCTTGGAGTTGCCATTACCGCCACACGGCTCATTTCGTGTCACAGCAGAATTACTGGCAACATCATCCGTTCTCACTTCCGCTTCCGATCCTTCAACAGTCCCTTCAACAGCAGTGCCTTCTGCACAGACTTCTTTCTACGCATCACCTTGATCTTCAGGGGTCTCCTCAGGACGATAATCGAAAAAGGAAGAGGTTGTTTGCCGAAGGAATGGCATAGCCCCTTCTTCCATAATTTTTGCATCAAGATCAACGTCTACATAACTTTTCAATTGCATCGCTTCAAACAAATCCATCTTTGCAAATCAAACAAAGGAGTCAGTCAAAATATGGAATTCTATATTAATTGATAAAAATGGTAAAAGGGGGGAATTCTTACCCTTCCCTTTATTTCTCAAAATGGGCCATAAATCAGGTGTAAACCAAGCCCTACTCATCCTACAAAAGAGTAACACTGCTTCCGGCAATTCACGGATAGGGCTAGCACATTCAACTAACTTATCAAAAAATTCCTTTTTATAGTCACCCGTTTCTGGAATTAAGTCATGAACAACGTCATCTACAACTCTCCATTCCATCTCCAAAGGCACGCACCTATCATCTACATAAAAGAATCGAGATTTCCAGGATCGATGATTTTGGGGAAGAAGAGTGCTAACCCTAGACACTCCCCTCCTCCGTTCGAATGTATACCAATCCCCCGCCATGGTGATCCTATAAAAGGATCTAAACAATGTGACACTAGGGGAAATGCCTACTGGTAGCCTCAAAATGACTCAATCTGGAAAGGCCTTGAGGATGCAACTGTGAGATATGCACCTCGAAGAACATTAAAGCTTTAATGAGGAACTTGGTGAAAGGTAGATGATAGTTTCCAAATTGAAACATTTCCGTATAAATCCTAATTTTGCCTTTAACAAATGGAAAAATTGGCGTACCGGGGGGCGGAAGCGAAGGTTTCAAAGAGAGTGGAATGTGATATTTTGCGATCAAATCATCTAAATCTTTAGGAGACAGAGTTGAAAACGAAATATGCATGTTATGCTTACTTGATTTATCCTCTACTTTAACAGATGGGGATGCCATTGTAAAAAATCGAAAGCAGAAAAGTAAGAAATTGCGAGCGACTAACCTTGTGTTAAAAAATCTCGCGAAGAAGTGATTAGGGTTTGAAGAAAGGGAGAGTGACGACAGAAGAAAGTAAGGGAGAAAAGTGAAGAAGAAAGGAAAGTTATGAAGATGAATAGGTTTTAAAAGATTCTCTTGACAGTTTTAGTTTGAATTTGAAAAAATTAAAAGAACTGAAAAACCGTCTTGTCAAATAATATTGAGCCGACACGTGTCCCCTACTAGTACTCAAGTATTGTCACGCTGAACGTTTATCTGACAAGGTAGTTAGTTATTCACTGCACTTGCATATGCGGTTCATCGCAAATAATCAAAACTTGTTACATAAGCACTAAAAATTCTCCGATGCGAATATCCTAAACGCACTTGCATATGCGATCCAACATAAAAATTGCCAAAATTAGCTGCACATGCATTCTTTTCTCCAATCTGCATGGTATAGTCCTTAGCCATTTTTTCTTCAAAATAGCATAAGGACTGGGGGACTTGATGACCAGTTTTGTCAAGAGCCATTTGAAAGCTGATAATTTGCTTAATTGGATGAATTTTGAAGAATTTTTTCCTCAATTAAGGAATGATGCGTGTTGCGCTCTTTTTCCTTGATCTTGGTTTTTTCCCACAGGGTTTTTCCAGATAAGGTTTTTTAATTAGGCAAAATCTCAAAAACGCATGTGGATATAAAAGATTGATCGACAAACCGGAAGTGTAACATGTCTTTAACCTTTAAATCCATCATTATTGCTTGAATAATTAATGGACTTGGGGGACTTGATGAGGATAGGTCAAGATGGGACATGCAAGTGCCTCGGAGGTGACACTTCCAAAAAGATTAACATCGCATATGGGGGCAAGGCAAAGAGCGTTACACTTATGGATGTTCAAGATGCAAGTGCATCTCTCTGACTTATGAAGATGCGATTTCAAAGAGTAGTATAAATAGTTCATTTCATAGCTTGTAACTTTCAACTTTCAGATCTAGGATTTCACCTTAACTGAGTGTATTCCTGATTTAATAAAATTCTATTCATTCCAATACTTATCTATTCATTAGCTCAATTCCATGTTGGATCATTAAACCAAATCTACAAGCGGTGGGGTTTTGTGGTTCATCAAAGTGATCATCTTGATTCCCTAATTTGCACAAAAGTTGGTAGTTCTCTTGCCATACACTACTCTCACGCTCACCTCAATTACAAAGACTGACCAGCTATAAATACACTGCTGGCTGAACCCTATCCGAACTCCAGGTTCGGCACGTCCGACCTCCATGTACGGACCAGGTTCGGCTGGCAGTCACCTTGACTTGAACTTTGGTCTTGAACTTTGGTTGGATACTTCGCACGACGCACATACTATGTATCAACAAACTCCCCCTCATCGTGTGCAGTATCTCTTCAACATCATCAAGTCTGTATCTTCAATCAAGCTCCCCCTCAAGTGTAGAATCCGTTCGTCCAATGAAATGAATCTTTGAACAAACTCCTCCTCAACTCAATTGTAGCCTGATCTTGAATACTTGACGACGTCTGATATATCTCTGGTCTTTATCAACAGCTTCAGAAGACTTGAAGTTGTGATATCTTGCACTTTAGCAACCTGCTCAATATTTAAATAATCTTGGCGCAAAACGTCTCTTTGAGACTCCAAGTTATGATTTTTGAACATTGAATTTGTATCACATGTTGATTATATCGAAAATAGAGCAGAAACAAAATCTTTTTGACTTTCTGAAAATTTATATCAAAACAAACCTAAAATCTTTTTGATCTTTTTTTTCAAATTTATGCTAAAACACACACTATTTTTGGTATGAGAAAGATCACTATATGGGATCATATTGAACATGACGCACTGAACTACACTTCAATTTCAACTAATTGAAGCTCACAAATCATGCTGATTGCTGGTATAATTTATCCATCTTAAAATCAGAAAGAATCATACTCATAACATCTGGATATGTTAAGGTATTGATTAGATTTGCTTTGACTAGTGTACCCGACACTATCAGACATATTCAAACATTTCCTATTTTTTTTTCTTCCTTTTGTGTGACTGCATTTGTGATTTTTCACAATGCGTAATGTTTTTCATGATATCGTCAACTGTGTTCCATGCAAAAAGAAATAAGAACGTTAAATCGTCTACCTTAAGGTCGATCTTTCGATATGCAGATAAGGCCTCAGATTTAACAAAATAACAAAAATAAAACAAGTTGAAGTTGTATAAACCAACAACAATCAGGTCGGCACTCCCGTACACGCAGAGAAAGTCCGATGAGTTGAAACACCAAAGAAAATAAAGCAGAACGTCAAACGAACACCAATCAGGTCGATCTTTCGATACGCAGAGAAGAGGCCGATCGTTTGACAAAATAAAGGAAATCAAACTAGTTTAAATCTTTACAAAATGAACGCATGTATACACAGTGACTTCTCATTTCTATTTTCACACTTATGTTTTTTTTTTGTGTCATGAAATATGCATCAAGATGTTGTGCATTTGGTCAAGCATTTATATTTAGTGTATATCACATCTGAATGCTTTCTGATTTACCGAGCCTACTAAGCACATCAAGCAATGATCTTATGGCTCTTTCATCTACTCTATCCATGAGTCAGATACGTAAGCCAATGTACCATCATTTCTCAATGATCAATTCCTCAAAATTTTATATATTTTGCATGTATTCACCTTCCTTATATATTTTGCATGTATTCACCTTCTTCCCATAACATGCATTTTTGCAATCGCTCCCCCTTACATGCATTTCTCCCCCTTAAAATGAAAAACTATATTTTTGGATTTTTCATTTTACACAAGAACAAGACTCTATTTTTGGCTTTTTCAATGTTTAAAGAAAGAAAAGTGATGAATCAACACGGATATTTCGCAGTTTAGAATGTCAGAAAATTTGCAGGTTAGAAAAAAATGTATCATTAAATTTAAGTTAAGCAGAATACTCCTCCATCAACAACTTTGCAATCGTCGATAGGTCTTCTAGAAGTACCTACACACTGGTCAAACTGATTAGTTTTTAACATGACCCGAAGCACCTGCTTCTGGTCGACCAGTGTTCTAGTTTTGCTTCGAAACCACCTTAGGTTTCCATTGTGGTTGTGGTTTTGGTAAATCTGTTTTGGATGAATCAGTCACAGTGGACTGTGATGAATAACCTACATTTTGGTCTTTTGAAAATTTAAGAAAAAATCTTTCCTGTTTTTTTAAAAAATTAGGTTGAAATTCATCAAAAACCCTACCATGTTCATCAAAGAACCGTGGTTTGGCAGATTTACCAAAAACAGGAACCTTATGTTGCCATTGATTAGAAGCGACAGGAACCGGACAAAATTGTGCCATATGCCCTTTTTGTCGGCAATTATAACACAAGCGATTGTTGACATTTCTCCTCTTTGGAACCTGCATAGCTTCACAAAAATTACCTTCAAATTGATCATAAAAAGAATCATATACCTGATATATGTGATCTTGAACCCATTTAGACGTGGGGCTTTTTGAAGTTGAACCAGAACTTCCAAAAGAAAATTTTGCATTTCAATTCTTCTTGTTGTTTGACGTATCATTCTTCACAAATACTGCAGATACTTTCTGAGCGTCCACACAATGAAGTGGAAAATGTTTTTCAGAAAATATTTGTTCTGAACCCTTGAGCTTGTAAAACCTCGCGGATTGAACTTTTTCAGCTTTAAAAATAGCCTTCTTGACGTTCTTCATTTTAAGCTTCTTCATATTGGGAAGTAGAACCTTGATCACCAGCATTTGTAATATCCTTCTGAAATCCCAGACCTACACCTTTTCCAGAAACCTTCTCCTCTGAATTTGAATTTTTATGTCCATTCTTCGCCAATCTTGAAAACTTAGCTTTGACTTCATTCACATTCTTTTTCTTATAAAGAATCATCTCATCATATTCTAGTTGAGAACGAAAATTCTCACTCAAAGTAGCTGATTTCTCATTTTTTGCTGAAGGTGAACCATAAACAAACTTTGGAGCTGGAGGAATCTTAGATTTCTTTCCTTTCTTGTTTTTAGCTTTCTTGTTTTTCTTCTTCGTAACAACCTTCTCTTTTTTCAGATTTAGATGATGACAACTTTGAATAATCCCATTCTTCAGCATTTTCTTTGACATCATTAACAGCTTCTTTAATAATTGTTGGGTGTGTAACTGTCTTATTAAAAACTTTCTCAAAATTCTCATCTTTGGCAAAGAAACTGGTGAATGATTGTGAATTTGTGATATTATTCAACACACGTGTTGCATCAATCACCTGAATCTTCAAACTGAAATCTTTTGTTGAGCTTCAGCCAACTCTTTTTCTGTTTCAATCAACTTCTTAGCAACCTTGTTTGTTTCATATTTTTGCAATCTCAAATTTATCATGCTCAGCAAACAATTCTTTCTTCAACTTATCTTCATTTCTTCTCTGAATCTCAAGATTTTCATTTTTCAACTTATTCACCCTTGTGAACTCCCTCTTTTCATCGAGCAATTTTTCCATATCAATCTGATATTGAACAATTAGAGCAGCTTGTTCATCTGATGTCTTGTTAAGCATATCAAGCTTAACCTTAGATTTTTCAAACAAATTATGGAAATCATTGACAACATCCTTAGCTTTAGCCTTCCATTTTTCAACTTCCTTAACTAACTCAACATTTTCTTCAACTAATTTTGTAATCTTAAATGCCAAACTTTCATTGTCAGCTTTTTCAACTACACTTTTCAATTCTTCAACTTCTTTTGACAATTCAATACACTTCTTACATCTTGAAGAAACTTCTTCTTCTTTCTCATGGGTTTCAACAGTTAACAAAGCATCATCAATAAGCAAATTCTTAATTTTCTTATTTTCCTGTGAAACTATGTCAAATTTTCCAATCAATTTTGACATCAAATCTGGCGTCTTCTCATTTTTGCTTGTCTCAAAGACAGAATCGGCTATTTCTTTAGCATCCTTCTTCCAATTCTCCAATTCTTTTATCAAAATACTATTTTCTTCAGTCAACTTTGTCACCTTCTTTCCTAACTCCTCAATTTCACCGTTAGAACTCTTGTTTAACCTAGAATTCCAATAAAGTTGCATATTGTGATATTCACAAATTATTTTCATATTGTCCCACAATACTTTCGATTTCCAACAATCCTTAAAATACACAAACAACTCTTTGGATAATTCCAACTTAAGTAACTCATATGCCTTCTTTTCATTTTCATACTGTTTCTTTTCTACATTTGAAAGATTCATTCTCCATATGGGATCACCATGAGAATCAGTTGGATAGACATATAGCTGATTGATCGGAATCCACGAATCTTTATCCATAGAATCAAGATAATCTTTAAATCTTGGTGCCCAATGAGAATAATCTTTAAATATTAACAATTTTGGCACTTCCTGTCTGTGACTAGCAGCAAAGCTTTTGATCTCATCCATTTTTAGAACTTAAAAATCAGTTATCAAAACTTCGAATCCAAAAACGAAGATCTTAGAAGTGGATTTTGGGTACCAAAACGGAGGGTACTAGCCCTTAAGAAGTAAAATTATAGATCTCTCCGAGACGGTCGTTTTGGCTAGTATTGGGTTCCGTAACTCTTAACGAATCTCAAGTTACGTCAGTTTTCGTGAAACAACTCAAAAATCCTAATTTAGCCGAACTTGATCCGAACCCAAATCTGTGATCCGAACCTGTCCGAACTATGTTCGAACTTCAAACAGAAATCCGAACTTCAACCGAACCTAATTGTGCCAAACTATACCCAAATGATGTCCGAACAGGTACCGAACCAATTCGATCTTGTCCTGAACTGTGTTCGAACCCAAATTTGCCCGAACTTTATACGAACCTCGACCGAAACAGATGAGTATCCGAACTTTGACCGAATTGTGACCGAACTCCTACCGAACTCGGTCTGAACCGGTTCCGAACTAGGACTTCGGAGCGGTTATTCCGAACTTGACCAGTATTATCCGAACATCACCATAATTTTCACAAAAACGCTCAATTTTGGACTGATTTTGACGAGATTTGCAGCAGTCACCCATTTTGTTTCAAAAATTTGCAAAAACACTCGAAAATCACCAAAAGTCACCCATTTTGTTTCAAAAATCCGAGAAAAACAATCACAGATCAATAGAATAAACCAAAAAGCTCTGATACCACTTGAAAGTGCGTGAGCGTTGGATCGTCTAATCAATCTAGCAAATCTGGATACAAAACGAGTAATTAAAGATTGTTTTATTGATCACTAAAGAACAGCAAGTACAATCTGACTCTCGGAGAATACACCGTGAAAACACATACTTAACACAGACATCGCTCTCACACTCACCTTAATTACAAAGACTGACCAGCTATATATACAATGCTGGCCGATCCCTGTCCGAACTCCAGGTTCGGCAGTCCGACCTCCGGGTTCGGACCCGGTTCGGCTGGCAGTCACCTTGACTTGAACTTTGGTCTTGAACTTTGGTTGGATACTTCGCACGACGTACATACTATGTATCAACAAAATGCCTAACTTCATAAATGGCCAAGGTGACACTATAGAATGCAGATGCTCAGCTGGTTGATGCAGAATATTGTCGTGCCTTTGGCAGGCATCGCATTTCTTGGAGAAGTTCATGGCATCCTTCTTCATTATGGGCCAATAATAACCAAATTTGAGAATCTTGGAGAAGAGTGCTCTGCCCCAAGGGTGGTTTCCACAAACTCCTCCATGAACGTCTTCGAGCACCTCGAGAGCTTCTGACTTTTCCAAGCATCTCAAGTAGACACCTGCAAGAGATTTTCTATATAATATGTTATTTAAGATAAGATATGGCACTACCTTGGCGCGAAAATCCCCGGGATTTTCACCATTAAGAATCTCCCCATCTCGTAGATATTTTTTGATTGAGTACGTTCACGATTCCCAAACATCTTTGGGATCCCAAACGTCTATGTCTCCATTACTATCAGCTGTGTGAGCTTCCTGTTCAGCTATTTCAGGAGTCAGGATGTGTGTTATTGGGATCCTAATATTCTCCGGTATCCTGAGCGATGAAGCTACATTCGCTAAGGCATCGGCTTTTGAATTCTCTTCTCTTGGTACCTATGTTATGTTAAAATTTTCGAAGAACAAAGCTAATTTTTTAACAATATCCAAATATTTAATTAAATTATGCCCTCTCAATGCATAAGAGCCATTAAATTGGTTAGTCAATAAAAGAGAATCAATAAATATTTTGGATACACCATATTCCCATATCCCTGGCTAGCTGTAATCTAGCAATCAAAGCCTCGTACTCAGCTTCATTATTGGTAGCCTGAAACTCACAAGATATGGATAGTGGTATTATGTCCCCTGTGGCGATTTTAGCAGGATGCCCAACCCTGTTCCTGTAACACCCCAAATTTCACAGATAGATGATATATATAGTAAATACGTGTTTATATTATAAATACGTGAGCTTGATTGATAAACATGATAAGACTATGTATTAGATTAGTTGCATGCGTTAGAAATACATGTTTTATAACTAACATGATGAAATATGCATACACAAATGTGTTAAAAGGTAAAGAAAGTAAAATATGAGATAAATATATGTTTATATGAATAACATGATGATACATGTGTGAATTTATAGATATATACGTGTAAATACGTGTGCTAATAGTTAACTGGAAAGTAAAAGGACTCAAATTGTAAATTATGCAAAGATATAGGCGTATACGGATATTATACGTATATATAATTATATAAGTATTCCAAGGCTTAGAATAAGTAAAGATATGTCCTAATATGATTCGTAACATGAAATAATAAGTTTTGTAAAGTTTGAGGGCTAAAACGTAAATTAGCAAATAATAAAGAAAATATATATAAATGTATATATATGTTATCGTATGAATCCCGAGCCATAGAAACCTTAGAAAATGTTATAAATATGTCCCATAAGGTTTTGGTACATAAAATGATAAAAGGATAGAAGTTTAGGGGCTAGAAATGCACTAAACCAAAGTACAAGGGCTAATTATGTAAAAATCACAAAGCTAGCCGAAATACATTGGCTCACGTATCGCGAGCCACTCCTGGACACCCTGTGTGATACGCGAGGGTCTTATTTTCTACAGAAATGGGACAGGTCCGTTTTTAAGCCACGATAGTCACCTTAGAGCCCAAGTTAGGCCGTAATGCGCGTCGATTTCGAAGCTGAGTCACCATGGGATGTGTTAGGGACTTAAGACGCATCAAAAGGCTATAAATAGCAGCCTCAATTCGTCCAAACAATGCACCAATTCACTGAATTAAGATCTAAAAACCCTCTTTTGAGCCAGAGACTTCGTCAGAGCAATACGCACAAACGGTGAGGCTTCCGGAGCTGAAATTCTGCAGTCACCCCTTATTTGGTATAATTAACAATAAAATCTCTCAGTTTTTGTTGATATTATGTCTAAGTATGGTTTCTAGAAATGATCTAAAATTAGGGTTCTTGAGCTTGTTTTGCTAAAATTGGATAATTGGGTGGGAATTAGGGACTGAATTTTTGTAGGTAATCCTAATTTAATGTGTTTTAAGAAAGCCCTAAGTTTATTTCACAATTGAAAAAGGTTTGGTTAAGGTTTTGTTAATGGGTCAAAATTAGGATTTTCATAACGTTGTTTTGCCCAAATTGAGTAAATGATATTGAATTAAGATTTGGTATTTTAAAGTATTTTATAAAATGTTATAATGGATAATACCTTAATTTTGTTTGGAAAGAAAATGAGTTTTGATAAAGAAACGAGAAATATATGAAATAAGCGTTTTGAAATAATGATTATTTAATATAAAATAATCCGGAGGGTATGGGTACTTGATTTTTGGTATGGAACTATGTTTATATATATAATAAGTATATATGAAGTTAATATGGATAAATGATAAAGTATCTAAGATACCGAGTTAATCCGATATTTAGAAGTTCGTGCGGATCGGAAGGGTAGGCGCATGTACACCGGGGTTTCTATCTAAGCGGGGGTGTCGCATAAATCCCAACTGGGAACTGGCATACCTCACTGGGCGATCCCGGGGTGAGCATTTACTTATAGGAATACGCGTCTTCATATTAAAAGGGATAATATACCTATAGGGGTATTTTGGTTATTTTGACCTTAAAAGAAGTAAACCTTAATAATTAGATATTATTAAGATAATATAAGAGATAAATAAACTAAGGATATTTTTATAATGTTAAACCTTGTGTTAATGCCATACGATACGCGAATTAGGTTAACCAAAGGATTATGTCAAAGGTTCTGTCCAAGTATAACGAGTAAAGAGACAAGGTGGGTTTCTCCGAGCCCACTTTTAAATGCTTTAAACGCTTTAATGTTTTCGGGCTGATATACATACTGTATTATGAAAATACATTCAAATTCTTTTATCTGAAAGTTAGATTATCTTAACTGATAAATTGATGAACTGTTGAAGTGATACGTGTTATATTATGAAGATGCTAATGAATGGTTATACGTGTTAGTAATGTATAAGAAATGATTATTATAGAATAATGCATATGAAATGATTGTTAGAGTTATGTGCTATATTTGCTTTGAAAGTAGGTATCCAAATGATAAGGGTTTGTTAATAAACGCACAAGTGAGAATGTATGATTATATGAGAACAGGTGATGCATTTGCTATATTATTATATGGTGGATACGCCACTGGTACATCCTGTATACAAGCATGGTAGTATAGTCACCCGGTATATTGAAAGTGTGGAGGATACGTCGCTGGTACATCCTGTATACATACACCTAGGTAAATTGCGGGATGTTCATTTGTTGCAGTATATGAGTACATTATCATGTTTATTAGCAGTAGTACTGTGGTGGTTAAGGAGATGTTTGATAGAATAGAACGTCTTAAGAGTTAAGGTTACGTGAACAGTGGTCGATACTCAGGTTGGGGGGCTTCCAGATGTAGTCACCTTAGCGGTATTCAAAACTGGAAGAACGGAATGTAGGACGATTGTCATTGCTGAGGTTGGGGGGCTTCTAGATGAAGTCACCTGAGCAGTATTCGAGACCGGGAAGGTATAGAAGAAATAGAACGGTTGTCGGTACTGAGGTTGGGGGCTTCCAAATAAAGTCACCTGAGCAGTATTCGAAACTAGAAGGTATAAAGGTATATGGACTTCAGGTCATAAGAGTTAAAGGTTATGGAGGTAGATGTTTTCTAGAAAAACATGTTTGATTATGATGTTATGTTATGTATGACTTGTTATGTGTTATACTCGATAAATGTTGTAAAAAGGGATATTGCAGGTACAAAAGTTTTAACCTCATGAACGAGGAAATGTTTTTAAGATATAGAACTCACCAGCATAAGCTGACCTTTTCCCAAAACCATATGTATGTCAGGTTTAGGTGAGACGTCTGGAAGCAAGGGCGGGGCCCTCGTGATAAGAGATTGATCGGGCAAGCTATAGGGGAAGCTGATGAGCGTGCTGACTAGTTATAGATAAATAAAGACGGATATAGTTAGTCGCTATATAGATAAATTATAAATTATCTCAGTTACTTTACGTACTTGGCTTTATAATAAATAAAAGTTTTAAATTTTCCGCTGCTTATCTCTATTGTGCCACGTGTTCATGAGTAAATCCAATGAGTGACCCCTCATGGTGCCAAGTCTAGGAGTGGGCGTCACAGTTCCTCAAACATTTGAAGATCTATCCATATAGAGAGTCCAATTGTCATCGAGCTTCTCAAGCTTCTGGACTTTCTTATCGGCTTCTGGCTCAATGTCACTGCTGAAATCAACCACAAAGTCGGCCAAGGCTAGGGATTTGGTTGTTGTTCTTGGCTCATATCTTATATCATAGGGACTCAATTTGACTGCCCATTTAGCCATCCTACTTAACATTTCCGGCTTCCTGAGAACTACCTTAATAGGATAGTTAGATTTCATAATAATAACATGAGTTTTAAAATAATGTCTTAGTTTAGTAGAAGCCATTATAAGAGCTATAATTAGTTTTTCAAGGTAGGAGTACCTAGATTCTGCGTCTAGCAGAGTTTTACTTACATAATACACTGGATGCTGATGGCCTTCATGATCTTTGACTAAGATATCCCTAACTGAGCTTCCGGATACTACAAGGTACAAAGATAACAACTCCCCATCTTCTGGTTTCATGAGAAGTGGAGCTATTGATAATTAAGCATTTAAGGATTTCAGAGCCTCTTCATGCTTTTCATTCCTTCGAATCTCTTGTTTTTCCTCATAATATCATAGAAGTCTTTGCTCTTCTCTGAGGATCTTGAAATGAACCTGTTGAGGGCTGCTATTCTTTCTGTCAACCTTTGTACTTCTTTAACATTTGATGGAGATACTAGGTTCAAGATTGCCTTGATCTGCTCTGGACTCGCTTCTATCCCTCTTTCAGTAACCATAAAGCCTAGGAATTTCCCGGCTCGCACCCCAAAGTGGCACTTAGAGGGGTTCAACTTCATGTTATATTGGACGAGAATATCAAAAGCAGTCTGGAGATCCCCGACATGTGTAACATCAGCACTTTTCCGATTATAAAACCCGACTCATTTTGAACCCGGTGTTTTAATGATTTACGAATTAATAAGAACCGGGAGAATTTTCAGGCATTTATAACCCAAAGAATGCTTTTAAATGACTGATAATGGCTTTTCTAAATGAAATACTTAAATGAAATCAATGGAATTCAACTTGGATTCCTTGAATCGAAACCAAAGCAAATCTCTGGTTTTTACACGATTTCGGTACACGATTCGTCATTTACCGGGAATCTCGAATTTGTGTACCATATGTAAAACTAGGCTTAATTAGAGGTCCTATGGTTAGTTATTATGTCTCGAGTCATCACACAGTTGATTGTATCACAAATCGTTGGTGAATTGCCCAGAATCGATACGTATGCCAAAACCGACAAAAATATGTAATTTGAACTAATTTGTGCATAATTATGAGTCATGTGACGTTTTTATATTTGCTTTGAGTGGATTAAATGTGGTGAACAAAATGGAATGATGAAATGGGTGATTTGGGTGGAAACCGGACTCGAAAACATCGAAAGACGGCAAAACAAGCACGCGACGCGAGCAAGCGATAAAGCCTTGGCTCGGGGAAGCTCTAGGCGTATCGCTTAGAGCATCCCCAAGCCTAGGTGATACGCTTGCTGGGTCATTTCCATCAAAACCCTAATTTCCCCTCTATAAATACCCATTAAGATCCATGCTCCTCATTTGCACCTCCCACTCTCCACCTATAGTCCCCAAACGGCTGTAAAACCCTAGAGCCACCATTTTTGTAAAACATAAGAGCGATCTTACTACTAGATGAATCGATCAATCTAGTGCACGAGAAGGTAAATAAGCTTTGTTTGATTGATTTCACAAAGAGAACAATTACAAAGCTTTGGTTTCTCTCTCTAGAACACTCTTAGAAACACACACTTAGTGGAGATGATATGACCAGAAGTTCTCACATGCTAAGCAGGTCAACCTATTTATAGGTGACACTAACTGAGCTGCGTACCACCCTCCGTACCATTGGTATGTGCGTACCATTTGGTATGGCAGACCAACTGGTACGCTGCTCCTTGGACTCATATACATGCTCACTTAGATACATTACACGAGACAAATTGTAGCATAGGAATATGCTCTAACAAACTCCCCCTTAACGTGTAATGTATCTATGCTAACTAAACTTCAGTCTTCAATCTTTAGCATCGCTGCATCTGATCTTCAACTTGAAATTTCTTGTTAGCAATAGAGCTTGCATGGCTGGATCACTTCTTGAACAATATTTGAACTTCAAGATCCGTTTGTGAAAGATACTTCATACCCCCTCCCCCCCCCCCCTTTACCATGCTTGAGTCTTGACAGCACACAACCTGCAATTTCAGAAGACAGAAACGCGGTTTTCCATTTTCAAGCCAACATAAGTTAATCTTGGTGCAAAACTTCTCTTCGAGAATCCAAGATATATTATTTGGAAATGTTTTTCGTATCTTGTGTCGATCAATCGAAAACAAACAAGAAATAAAATCTTTTTGGCTTTTATGAAATTTTATACTAAAACACACCATAAATCTTTATGATTTTTCTGAAATGAAAAACAAAGTGCAATACAAAATTAGACTCTATTTTTGGTATTTTGCGAGAAAGATCACGACGCGAGATCATATCAGACATAACGCATCTAGCACATTTCAATTTCAGTCTTAATCAGCATGCAAGACAAGATAATCGCAAATACAACATTTAAGTTTATTTCAGCATGCACCAATCGTTTTTTATCGTTTTCAGATATGCTTAAGGCAATATTATCATGCACTGATAACTTGGCCTCCACTCTATCAGAAATACTGGAAAATCATCAATTTTATCATATAGAAGCAAATTTTCTTAGAGATTTAATCATCCTTGATGAGTCATGCAAAAATAAAGCAGAACCCCAAATACCTAGCAATCAGGTCGGTCTTGTGAACACGCAGAGAAAGCCCAAGTATTTGAGAAAATAATAAAGTAAAACAAGTTGAAGTTGTATAATTCAACAGCAATCAGGTCGATACTCCCATATACGCAGAGAAAGCCCAATGAATTATACGAAACACCAAGAAAAATAAAGTAGAATGTCAAACGAACAACGATCAGGTCGATCTTTCGATACGCAGAGAAAGTCCGATCGTTTGACAAAATAAAGAAAATCAAACAAGTTTAAATCTTTGCAAAATGAAAACATGCATTCATCAGGATATCTCTTAATTCTAATTTTGGACTCATCACACATCATTCATCAAGAAGCAAATAACCAAAGATTATTAGGTAGCTTTATGTTTATATCTTACTTGCAGATATTAGATTAGTCATGCACATTCACAGATTACACAAGAACCTACAGCCTTTAGACTTAATCTATCCATGGAAAATAAACGTATATGCTGATGTACCATCATTTCTCGCTTTTTTCGGATCAATTTCTCAATTTTTCCATTTTTTTATTTTCCATTCCAATTTCTCCTCCTAAAATTCAAACAAACACTATTTTTTGAATTTTCAATTTTTCTCCCCCTAAAAATATGAACGAAAGAAAAATGAATAACAAAAAAATGAAAATGATCGATCAACACTTAACACATTTTTGAAAAAAAATGATTTTTGTAAAAATCTGTGTTTCAAAGATAAGAACAATGCATTTTAACTTAAATCAACCGCAAGTATCTCACTGTCAGCAATCTTTCAATCACTAACAGGTCTTCTTGAAATACCTGCACACACTGGAAAATAATAAGTTCCTAAAACCCCGACCCTCATCCACATTGGTGATAGGTCGTCCAGTGTCTTCAACAAAATCAGTGTTGGCTGTTGAGACAACCTTTGGTCTCCATTCCTGTTTTGGTTTTAAACTTTCTGGTGAATCATTGTCAACTGATGAGTGGCAATCAGAACTACTACCCAACTTTTCAGAATTAAACCTCTTTTTCCAGAAAAATTGTGTGTTGGGTATTGGTTCACTAAAAATAATGTCATCAGGATCAACATACTTTGTATGTTAGGCATTTGATGATGAATTGTTAGTTTTCGTAGGACAATGTTTAGCATAATGACCTTTCTTACGACAAACATAACAATGTCGATGATTAGTTTTAGTGTTTGAAATTAGTTTTCCAAACTAATCAGTCGACCATTCATCGTAAACTTTTAAAATCACAGGTTTAAATTTCTTTGGTTTTTCTAATTTTGGAAAACATTTTGGAGAATCATAAAAACCTGAATCATCTCCATAACCAAAGAATTTATCTTGATGATAAAACCTGTTCGATTTAGCAGAATAAAATGAATCTGAAATTTTACCACCTTGTGGTGTAGCATCAGATATACAAGAAGACTCTGCAGAAGAAATCTTTTCATCTGGTGAAGATACTTTCTTCTTCCAACATTGTGGCTTCATATATGAAAACACCTTCTGTTTCTTTATCTGCTTTGTTTTGAATTCCTTTTTGTTGGAATCCTTAATTGGAACCTATTTTTCTTCATATCCCAAACCACCATTCTTCTGTTTATGATGTTCTTGGACAGAATGCCCTTGTGAAGCTAGACGAGAAAATTCATCTTTGAAAGCTTTAACACCAACTTCCTTATTTAGTAAAGATTCATCAATCACAATATCAGAAAAATCAGGAATCTTCACATGACCTGGATTCCCTTCAAAAATCTTTTCTTTATCAAGAAATGTAGACTTGGAATCAAACTTCAATCCTTTGCAATAATCAACCTCCTTTTTATTCTTCTTAGTTTTTGACTTTATTTTCCTTTTTGAACCCTTATCAGCAAACTTTGAATAATCATGAACTTCCTCTATTGTTTTCAAAGTGTTGATAGACTTGTCAATAACCACAGGAGGTGGAACACTTTCCAGAATTACATCACCAAATAGTTGTTGGAAATTCTCATCATTACATAAGTAACTTGTGAAAGATGGAGAATTTGTAAACTTATGCAACTGCCTCTTTAGATCCAAAATTTCAATATTCAACTCATAAATTTTTGTTTATTCCACAGCTAATTCCTTTTGAGAATCAATGAATTGCTTAGAAGCAACATCTGATGCATATCTTTCTCTTATCAATTCACCATGAGTATCACGTGTCTATTGAATAGTCTTTTTCCATCTTTGTTTGTAAATATCAACATTTTCTTTCAATAACCTGTTTTCTTCAGTCATTTTAGCTTTAGATCCAACCAAAGTTATATTCTCATTATGATAACTCACAGCTTTTGCAGCAAGTTCATCACATGTCTTGTTAAGAGCATCAACTTTATTTTTTGACTTTTCAAACAGATCGTCAAAATCAGTTATAGCTTCTTTAGCTTCTTTCTTCCATTTCTCCAATTCTTTCAACAAACCATCATTTTCCTTGGTCAGTTTAGAAACTTTCTTCACTAACTCAATGTTATCTTTTTGCAACTGAACTTCTGTCAGAACTGAACAACCAAGTTTATCAGACATCTCACAATTTGCAGAAGATTTAGATTCTTCACTGTCTGTCTCTTTTTCAGATTTATTCATTTCTACATCACAAACATTGACATTTTTCATATACTCAATATCAGAACATTTCTGAGCAAGAGCATCCCATATTTCTTTTGAAGTTTTAAAGTGTTTGAATTGGCAAAAAATCTCTTCAGATAATGCCCTCATCAAAGCATAATAAGCTATCTTCTCACTATCATCATATTTAATCTCATATTCGGTCATCCTTGATAAAAACTTCGGTGGTGGTACCTTTACAATCATGTTGAAAACACGAAACTCATATCCATCTTGAATTAATTTCCAGATATACTCACCTAATGTACCAACCACAAACTCTGCAAATTGACCTTTCCAAATGCAATAATCATCAAAATGAAGAAGCGTTGGAACTTCATTTTCAATCATTTCAAACTTTCCCAAAGAGTAATATGAATAAATGGAAGAACCATTGTTGTAACCCCTCTTTGTTTGTCTCAAAACCACTTAAATCTTGTAACGATAATTCGAAGATCTTAGAAATGAATATTTGAAGGTCAAATCTGAAGTAACAATGTAGATCGCGTTGAAGATTGCTAATCCAAAATCGAATGTAAAAACTTCAAACTCAAAAACGGACGTCTTCGAAGACGATTTTGGGAGTCAAACCAGAGTGCACAGCTAGGTCTTGTCGAGATGGTCGTTTTGACTGGTAATAGCTCCCGTAACTCTTAACGGTTCTCAAGTTACGTCAGTTTTATTAACGACTACTTTTCTGTCAACGGACCAGTAGCGGACCAGCAGCGGACCAAATCAGACAAGCGGACCAGCAGCGGACCAAATCAGACCAGCGGACCAGTAGCGGACCAAATCAGACCAGCGGACCAGCAGCGGACCAAATCAGACCAGCGGACCAGAATGCTCAGCGTACCAGTTTGGTACGGCGTAACTGCCAGCGGACCAAACTTGAAGATTGCCTAGCGTACCAAATTCCAGCGCACAAGAAACTGATGAATATTGCTTTGCGTACCAGCAGCGTACCAACGGCGTACCAGCTGTTCTTCGAGCGTACCAACGGCGGACCACGCTGAAATCGACGAACTTTCGCGAATTTTGACAATTTGGAATGTAATTTGCTTCAGGGAGGTGCAAAAACACCCTAGAAACGCTCATAAATCATTTTTAGCATCAGAAACACTCGGAATTGGAAAAATTTGATGAAAAACCAAAGAAACCCACTTTCTCTCACTAGAAAAATCCAATTTTGATCAATTCAAACCAGCAGAGCAACCTGGATTTGCTCTGATACCACTTGTAAAACACAAGAGCGATCTTACTACTGGATGAATTGATCAATCTAGTGCATGAGAAGGTAAATAAGCTTTGTTTTATTGATTTCACAAAGATAACAATTACAAAGCTTTGGTTTCTCTCTCTAGAACACTCTTAGAAACACACACTTAGTGGAGATGATATGACCAGAAGTTCTCACATGCTAAGCAGGTCAACCTATTTATAGGTGACACTAACTGAGTGCGTACCACCCTTCGTACCATTGGTACGTGCGTACCATTTGGTATGGCAGACCAACTGGTACGCTGCTCCTTGGACTCATATACATGCTCACTTAGTTACATTACACGAGACACATTGTAGCATAGGAATATGCTCTAACAATTTTTGATTCTTTAGGGCTCAAGTTTGAGGATTTCAAGGCTAGATTTGTGTCGGTTTTAATCCTTTCGGTTTGTATTCGCAAAGCTATGTTTCTATATTCTCAAATCTATGTTTCTATATTCTCAAATCTATGTTTCTTATTGCCAAGATCTGAACTATATGCTAAGTTTAGGTTAGAATATGTCATGCATGAAGTGTAATGATAGATCTATGGATTATTTGACCAAATATTGCAACTTTATTATGTTTTTGGGATGAGATCTATGTCATGCATGAAGATTAAGCCTAGATCTATGTGATTGATGATCAAGATTGCATTTTTATGCTAGATTAGGGCTAGATCTATGTCATGCATGTGGAATATTGTTAGATCTATGTGATTCACGATCAAGATTGTAACTTTATGCTAGATTAGGGTTAGATCTATGTCATGCATGCCAAATATTGATAGATCTATGTGATTCATGATCAAGATTGTAACTTTATGCTAGATTAGGGTTAGATCTATGTCATGCATGCCGAATATTGCTAGATCTATGTGATTCATGATCAAGATTGTAACTTTATGCTAGATTAGGGTTAGATCTATGACATGCATGTTGAATATTGCTAGATCTATGTGATTCACGATCAAGATTGCATCTTTATGTTAAATTAGGGTTAGATCTATGCCATGAATGTTTGTTATTAGTAGATCTATGTGACGCATCATCAAGAATTGATCTTTATGTGGTAGTATGACTAGATGTATGACACGCATGTATTCCGATGATAGATCTTGGGTTTCTCATGTTGAAATGGTATGAAAGATTGTGCACGTTGTGACATAGCTATGTTGTTAACCTAAATTGACTTTCATGATGAATGTGTATAACTCTAGGATATTATGTTTGCGTCCTTAGCCTAGGATTGACCCTCCTAAACGTACGTATCACCATCACCAACGCTTGTCGTCTCGATTGTATCAATGTGTGTCATAAAGTGAAATCACTTATTCACTTATTCTCTATCATCCTCTAGTTGTCAAGGTTATCCTCGGGGTCTAGCTATCTCATTAGTTGGTATCATTGTCCGTCAGTGTCTCCATTACAGGTGAGTATTCATAGCCCCTTTTCTTTTATCGTTTTGGGGTGCAACATGTACACCGTATCAATCTCAATTATCTATTTCATTACTTTCAAATTCCATGCGAACTCTATGATTGTTATGTGTGTTCTAGTATATTAAATATGTGTGGATTATTATTGTTGTGGATGGAATCTATTTCAATGTCAATGTCAATGTCAATTTCAATGCGTAATTATTAACATTAAAAAGGTCGGGGTTACAATAATAGATCTATTGGTTTGGCAGCCCACATAACTTGACCGAAAACTGGCGTTGTGTGATCGGTCCAAACTTGCAAGCCTCGAGCATCACAACCCGCGTCTCTGAATTAAATCACAATGGATTCTTCAACAGAATTATTCGAGAATAGATTTGATGGCGTCAGTCACACTTATTAAAAGTTCCAACACATTCTTGTGAAACTCCTGGATTCTTCTGCAGCTCTTACCTGGACAAATTCATTATCGCCTTCGTTGGTGATGTCCGAATTTACTCGAATCATATTTTTAAATTTTCATGAAATTTTGACCCAAACAATAATCTTTGGGAAGGCTCGCGTTATTCCACATTTTGATACAAATTGTATTTTTTTTCATATTCGTGCTATTTTATGTTTCAAATTTAAACTGTGGTTTTCCATGCTCAGTGTATGAGTTCCAAAATCGCTTTATTCAATACTCGATGTGTGCACTCAATTCGCAGTTTCTAATGTTGATCTATGGATTTAAACTCGTGATGTCAACACATGATGTGTTTATTCAAAAGTTTGTAACTCACATTATTCAAAAATTGAGTGGTGAGTTCGGTTTGCGATTTTCTACTTACAGATAGTGAATTGGATTGTGATTTTCAACGATTGGCTTGCAGTTTTTAACTCTCAGTTTGAAGATTTCTATATTCGGTGTGTAGATTCCAACGTCCGGTTCAATTCGTGTATTTCAAAAATTAGATTTGCGTGTTTCGACCTTCAATTCACGATTTCAAACTTACATGCTTATGTTCAATTGATATTCAACTTTCAAATTCATGTCATTCAATTTAAGTTAATCCATTCATTCGAATCATACCATTTAATATACCACTTGGCACTTGTAAACCATTCGCTTATCACCGATTAGCCTTTGTGCTATCATTATCCCATGTTTTCATGATCAAATGTTTTCACTATCTCATGCTTTCATGTTTTCATTACCTCAAGTTTTCATTACCACATGTTTCCATTATTTCATGCCATCATTGTTACAAATTACACGCTTTAATTATCACATGACCACCTTATCACCTGTATTCAATATTGCATGTTTTCATTATCACGTGTTTTCACTATCACGTGTTTTACCAATCTTGCTAAACAAGACTCATACGAACTGTAACCGTCAATTGTATGTAATACTAGTTAACCATGCGATTGATTTTGGGTCATAGCCATGAGGTCTTGTTGTATTAGCAAGGAATTTGTTTTTTTTTTGATTTCATCTAGACCCTGCGCCTCGAGAAAGGTGTATTGGGTGTGAGTCGCGACACATCTAGTTCGCCAGAATTGAACGCGTTCTCTTGTTTGAAATCCGGCATTATTTTGTCAGTTACATTGATTTCAAGTTTGATGGATACATTCACTCACACTGATTTTAATTAGTCAAGTTATCACTTTCAAATGGATACATGTTAACCCCTCAATGTCTTATTCTATCCTCTGCCTCTCCTTGTGTGGATATCCTAATGTAGGGGAGACAATGACTTTCACTTTACTGATCAAGTTGTTTGGTTAAATCATGCATTCTCGTGTTCGAATCATCTATGACCATTGATTGTTGACATGGTACTCATTCCATGCGTGTACGCCATTAACAATGTCATTGTCAAATGTATCACTTGTTCTATATTTTACTTCTGGATCTTGCGGTGTCAATATTCCCTTATCAAAACCTTTTCTGATCTTTTTGTGTTGTGTGAGGGAGTCTCTCCGTAGGCAACTAGAATGCTTTTCAAGTAGCAACGATGTGGTGCGTTAGCTACGGTACACCCTATATATAAGCATCAGTGGTGCTTTAGAAGTGGGCTAGGTGTCGGACCGAGAGTTGGCCCTGGTCGTGTGTCAAAATTCATGTCACCAGTTTATATCACTATTTCAAAGCAAACCTTCACAATTTTTTTGTATAAGTGTACTCTTCGGTATAACATTTAATTATCCTCATTCATTTTTTCTACAGTCTCTACTAACTAAATTTCGGGACGAAATTTCCTAAAGCAGGGGAGACTGCAACATCCGTATGTTTAAAAAACTTGAAAACTCGACCCACATCAAGATCCAAGGTTTAAGCCCAACTCTCAACACCATGAATGTTGGATTACTCTATTTCATATGATAGTACTCTAAAAATGGTGAACGTAGGCGAAAACCGTGCGTAAAACCGAGTTATAACGAAGCGGGAATCGCGAAAACAAGTTTGGTGTTAGATGTTGATCTCATAGTCGCGACCTCCTCTTCTTAACCCATCCCACATCGCCCCAAAAACAAATTTCCACTCCATTTATCATCTATAAATACCCTCCCTTGATCCCTAATAGATTGCAACTCCTAGTTTGAGTATAAACAAGTGAAATAACCAATTTTTTGCGGTTCCACAACTACAATACCCCTTCGGCGAAGAGATGTTGTCTTTCAAGCTCGTCTCGTTTGAAAAGCTTCTTTGAAGGTAATTCTTCTTCTTTTTCTTTCTTTGTTTCCTTTCTTTCCTTCCTTTTGTTATTCGTTTATTTATCGCTTTATTAGTTTAATTAGTTTAGTTTAGGTTCTTAGTTAGGTGTTTTAGGCTTGTGTAGGTAGCCTTGCTACGGCTCGTTCTTAGAATGCCTAGCATTGCTAAGGCTTGTCCTTTGGACGGCCTAGGTTTGCAAAGGCATGTCATTAGGACGTGTTTTCTTGCTTAGGCCGATTTAGGCTTGCTATAGCCTTGTAGAGGCTCGTTAGGCCCAACAGGTCTAAGCTATCATGTCCAATTTCATATATATTCTTCTAATCCAAAAGTCAATGTTTTTATGCATGAACAAATTGGGGATTAAGGCTTGTTTTTCACAAATCAACAATTAAACTAAATCTTAATCATTCTAATATGTAATCCAGGTTTTGAACATGAACTCATTTTTAAGAATTTCAAATACCATAGAAATCGATCTCTGTTTAACAACATATTTAGTGATGGTACTCGAGACGCGAATGCCATGTAGTAACTGGAAGGGTGAAAACACCGGTAGTTGGGGTCTCTATCAAAGGATAAGTGTTCGCATAAATCCCATAGTCGGACCGGGATGCTTACCTGGGATGCCCCAATGAGAGTGTCATAGCCTATTAGGCCAAAGCATGTCTAGTAACGTTTAAGGTATTGTTACTCTTAAAATTTAATATTTTTCAAACTTCAATTTATAACATTAAAACTCATTCCCGAAATTGCTAAGAGATTAGAATCCCATATTCCAATATTCATGCCGTCCCCTTCTATTCTTTTAGGATGAATCTTCGGGACTAATTCTTTCACTTTCACTTTTCGCTCCGTGGACTTAACTTTTAATCCAAGTGAGTAATCCTTGCCCCATTTCTCATTTTCTCATTTTTGGGGTTGCAACATGTATCCTATTTCTAAGTGTTATCTTTCAAGTTTATCAATTACCATGCGTAAGTGATCTATGTGTGAATTATGTGTTATGTGACTTCTAGCATGATTTGTCAATATGTGATTTCAAAGGATTTCATGTTTATCAAAGGTTTTCATGTTTATCATTGGATGTCAAGTATGTCGTGGTTGTCATGTCTGTCATGTCTTTCATTTGGCATAAACATTAACGTAAGGCCTGGGGTAACAAAGGTAGATCTATCGGTTGACAACCCACTCAACTTGACCGGCTCGGCGTTGGGTGTTTAAAGCCTATTTCATTATTTCATATAGTCTAACCCGCGGGTTAGGGAATCTTTCATATGTCATTGAGGTTTGTTTATGCCTAGTATTTCATGTTGTCATTTTATACTAGCAATTTTGGTTATGCCTAGTCTTTCATGTTGTCAATATCTTCTAGCATGTTATATTTCACTTATTCTATCATATGACACGTAACGCATGTTTTTCAAATATATGTTATGTATCAAACTTGTGGTTACTCACCAACTATTTATAGTTTACCCCCTTTATTTTATACATGTTGCAGGCTATGATGTTGATGTTTCAAGATGCTATCACATAGGGCTTTTGGACCTAGTTTGTGACATCCGAGAATTCCAAGGTTAACTTCCGTTAGACAACCTCCGTTAGTTACGTTATAAGTGTTAACTTAGTAACTAATGCTTAACTAGGCCAAATACGTCCACGACCTTTGGTTGATCACCGAACCCGTCCATATGTGTTATGTGTTTATTTATTTATTGTCATTATGTGCAAAGTGATTTAAACGCATGATTTAGTATTGATAATAGAATGTAAATCGGTCACTTTTGGTTTCCAGCGAAACTACTTGGCGAAACTACAGATTCGCCCGGTAGTCGGCTAGACCATTTGACTTGCATGAGTTCAGAGCCAGTTTCGCTTGGCCAGCGAAACTGCCAGCGAAACTAGCTCCTGATATAAAGTCTATTAAACCCTAACTACATCCCATTTGCATCATCTCCACACTAAACACACACACACTCTCCTGGAACTTCTGGACCAGCCGAGAAATCACCATTTGCTGCTATCATCTCTGTTGGTAGAGACCATCCATCGATCCTAGGTCAAATCGTGAGTCCCAAAACCATTCTTTATGCATTTTCTATGTGTTTTCTTAAAAAGCATGCTTAGACCTTCATGTAATCACTTGATCTTCTGATATGATGCTTAGGAAGGCTAGATCTATCATAAAGTTTGTAACTTTATGTTTGAAATCAAACCATAATGAAGATTCATGCTAGTTAGGTCATTTTAGGTTTAAAATGTGTTTTTGGTGATTTGAATGTGAAAACCCATGTTTAAGGTGCTAAATCTTGTTGTTTGATGTTGGTAAATGTTTATGCATGCTAAATATTGAATCACATGAAATATTGAAGCTGTTAGATTGATTTTTAGGCTGATTTATGTGTTTTTCGCGACCAGCGAAACTGAGCTGTTCTCTGGGCGAAACTATACAGCGAAACTGTATATATCTTCATCCAGCGATACTATGTGGCGAAACTATAGTGTCGCCCGCGAAACTAATTAGACCTGATCGAACGAAACTACTGAGCGAATTAACCTGAACGAAAGTTCAAACCAGTTTCGGGCGAAGCTAGGCTAGCGAAACTGCGTCAGCAGTTTCGGGCGAAACTAGCTAGCGAAACTGTGTCATCGGGTAATCCCTAGCGAAAGTGCTGCCTGTGCACCTAGCGAAACTATGTAGCGACACTAAGTAGCGAAACTATGATCTGACCAAAAACCCAACTTGTGCAACTTGTTTGAATGTTATGCTATGACTTACATGATTATGCAATAATGAAACATGCGTTGATTTCTGAATTATGTGAACCCTTGTTATGATCAACCATCGGTGTCGTGTTTCGGTATGTCGTGTCATAGTTCCAACGTGCTATGTTATGGGCCATAGTGACGTGAGTTAAATATTAGACACAAACTAATACTTAAGACCTAAACATGTTCCTAGGTCTTCGTTAAGCAAACAATATTTGGATTACTTAGCAAGTGTAGCAGTGCAACCAAAGGTGAGTGTCACTAACCCATTTACCGTGAACCCGTTTGGGTCACACTGAATAACTTAATGAAAAACAATGCTGACAACCTTATGAGTGCTATGCACCTCTCTGATGAACTTGAACTTAGGAGTGCTTGGCACCCACTTGATGAACTTGAAGTGTTTTATGGGAGACACTTGTGAAATACTCAAACAACTATTTCTAAAACGAAACTGAAAATGTTTTCGGGATTCATGCGAACCCAAAGTAAACTGTTTTAATATGGCTATTGTAGGTTAAAGTCTAAACCACATGATATCACATGATTTCTAAGGATTGCCTTATAACTGAAAAAGTCCTCAACTTAATTGTACCATTAATTGTAAAGCGAGGGGATGTTGGGTAGATCTACTGGAGTTTGACAAACTCCGCCTCGTGACACTGGAGGTGCACGGAGGTACAATATCAGCCTATCTGACCGTGATCCCGAGAGGACACGGGGGAGGCAAAGCCGCGATGACGTAGGTCCGCAAAACAAAATAGATGATGGCGCTGCCACTACAATTATGAGTCAGCTTTGGTACAAACTTCCTTAGTGCATGGAACAACGGATTAGCTACCCGCGATATCGGTTGAGCACTTTAACTATACAAAACTAGTACATACCCGATAACGTATGTTACGGACATTACTTTTACTAAACCACAATACTATGATTATGGTTACCACTAAGCATTGCTTTTCACAAATAAATATTTCATAAGTATATGTTGACACGATTATGATTATAAGACCGAGCCACTGCATGACAAGCCCACCGTGAACTCACCAACCGTTAGGTTGACACTTGTGTGGTTTAAACTTTTGCAGATCGCTGAGGAGTATCCGGAGCGGGTTGGCATGGCACATGAAGACATTTTAATTCTGTTTAAACTTAATTGGGGATTTAAAACAATGATTTTGTAAAGCACGTGGTTAGTGCTAAGATGTTATTTTTCCGCTGCGTATCTTGAGACTCTAATTTAAGATTTATATATGGACTAACTCTGATTCGTTTAGTATTTGTAACTAATGGTTGTGGTCCTGGTTTGCTCGCACCCCTTAACGGTATAAACTCCGTTAGTGGTTAATTGGGGGTGTGACAGATTGGTATCAGAGCCATAAGTTGCAGAGAACTGGAATCTTTTTGAAAAACGATTTGGAAACTGCAACTTGAAACCTTAGTTACAAACGAACAAACAAAATCCCAAAACAAAAATTTTCACGTGCCAACCTGGGATACTCGCTCTGCTGTGTAAGTAAAAGCTTAGTACGTATGTATGTATATATATATATATATATATATATATATATATATATAGACCGTGTCTAAGTAGTCTAACGGAAAACCTTAGGGAAAATTTTCACACACGAATACGAAACGCGAACGCTAATACGCACATTATTCCGGGGGAAAGCGACAACGAAACGACGCTACACGCTACGTCCTGATTTCTACTACGATGACTACGCCGAAGGTGACTTTTATGGGAAAGCCGACTTTCGACGATAGTACTTACGACTTACGACGATCTCCGACGACGCCTCGATTTTGCACAAAATTTTTCTGGACTAATAGTGGGATAATGGGAAATTGTTAATATACATATTATGGGATATGTATAAAGTATAACTGTGACTGAACACTGGCTACTTTAACTGTCCAGCAAAATGTTTGGAAGAGGACACGGAAGGAGCAACATTAACATGACACCTGCACAACTGCAAGCCGCGGTGGCAGCCGTCCAAGCTTGTAAGGAAATGAATTTCTGAGTCAACCGGTTCAAGATGAAGATTTCCGGTTGAAGACATGTTCAAGCGGAAGACGCTCAAGCGGAAGATTTGTCAACCGGAAGATCAACCGGAAGAACATTTCCGGGTGAACTCTTTTATCCAACAGTATAAAGAGTTCAACCGGAAAAGTACTGAAAGAATACTTTTGCAGAATTCAGACCTGCAACAACTTCTGTTCTTCCAAAGTCACATCCTAGCCGTCTCCTACTTATAGATAAATGCATATTGCACATTTCCTCTTTTGTATGTTTACTAATGTTCTTTTAGTAAGTTTATTGTTTGACTTTCATGTACGGTTAGATTAGCCCGTATGAGATCAACGGCTGTAGTTGATCTCCTTAGTACTATTTATAGTTGTTAGCTAGTTCATTCACAAGTACCAGTTTCAGTGCTTACACTTGTAACAGTTTGAACTTGAGTTAATGCAAATAGTACCGAGAAATTTATTATCTTGTGTTCACTAGTTTATGCAATCAATACAATCAAACTACAAGTATAAGTAAAACAAAGCTTAAGTAAAAACAAGTATGATACAACTTTATTCCGCATGGTTGTGATCTTCAAGTAAAGAGTTCTTGTTTTGATTATTTCTCTGAGTAATCATCGGTCCTACAAGTGGTATCAGAGCGTTGGCTCTCCACTTTGAAGACTTCTAGTGCTTCAAAGTTGATACTTTACTTGCTCACTTGAGTTTTTACAAGCTTTTTCTGTTTTACAAACCGTTTTTCACAATGACTGACTTAACTCTTGGTTCACTGAATGGTAGCTCTAACAAACCACCAATTTTCACTCCTGATGACTTTGATACTTGGAAACTCAGGATGGAAGGTTTTGTTAGAAGCCTAGACAGACGCATTTGGAACAGGTTGACTATAGGTCCTTACAGTCCAACTGTTCAATCTGCTGATGATGCCGAAGTGTACATACCAAAACCACTAGACAAATATGTTGAAGCTGATTATACTGAGCTTGAATATGATCACAAGGCCTACTGGACACTCCAGGCTGCATTACCCAACTCTATACTGGTAGGGTTCAAGGGATATAAGACAACACATGGCTTGTGGAATGCTCTCAGTGAGATGTATGAAGGGTCTAGTGAGGTTAAGGAAAACAAAAAGGATGTTTTGAAACAAAGATATGAAAACTTCACTTACAAAACTGGTGAATCTATGACCAACCAGTATCTCAGATTTGTTTCACTTCTTGATGAATTGCAAAAGGTAGAAGTAACAACAGAACAGGCTGATGCCAACAGGAAATTCTTGAGATCCTTACCTCCAATGTGGACTGTCTATACAGTAAGCATTAGGGAGTGCCAGGACCTCAAAAAGCTTAAACTAAGTGAACTCCATGGAGTCCTTAGTGCTTATGAAATGGAGCTTAATCCTAAGCAAAACAACTTTCCTGAAGCATCACCACAGTTGCAAACCACTGCTTTGGTTACAACTGATTTTCAAAAGATCTCAAATTCTTCTCAATATCACTCACCCTCAGTCAGTTTCAATGAGTCACCTAGATGCTCAGAGAGTTCTTCAACACTGTTTGACAACTCTCACTCTGCCAATGTGGCAACTGACTCATCTCAAGGATTCACACGTGAAGACTTGGAATGTATAGGGGCAGATGATCTAGAAGAAATGGACATTTTAACTCAATTAGCTATGGTTTCCGTAAGAGCCCAAAGATTTTATAAGAGAACAGGAAGAACTTATAAAGGGTCAAAGGGATCATCAATTGGGTTGGATAAATCTAAAGCTAAATGTTATAATTGTCACCAACTTGGTCATTTTGCCAGGGAGTGCAAGCAGCCAAGGAGAGATGGACAGAATAACAACAACAATGTCCAACAAAGATCAAATCATGGAAGCAACAACAACAGCAGTCAACATAACAACAGTAACAGCAACCAACAACCAACACAACCAAAACCACTTGGAAATCAAAATGTGGTGGCAGCTGTAGCTAACCAGACTGAATGCTATGAGTGGGATGACTTTATCACTGAGTTTGAGCCAATCAACCATGCCTTGATGGCCAAAGAAGATTCAACTGAACAGGTAAATGAGATTCCTGAAAAAGTTTTGGAAAATCTATGCAGCCCTGCATGCATAGAACAAGTGTCAAAATACAGGAAACATAACACTGATCTAATTGATGAAGTTTCTAATTTGAATGAGTTAAAGAATTGCTTTAAGAAAACTGAAAATGCATACATCACCAAAATTGAAAATTTAAACAAAGAATTTGATGCTTTGAAGCTAACTAACTCTATTTTGGAAACACAATTGGAGGATCTGTTGAACAAACTAACTATTTCAAGACAAGAAACAAAAGATGCAAAAGCAGAAAATGATGTTCTTGAAATTAAGTTAAAAGATGCCTTGTTCGCCTGTGACAAATTCCAAACAGCTAACAAGAAAGCTGAGAAACTTTGGAATGGGGTAATGCATGGGAAAATAGGTATTGGGTACAACAATGTTGAACCACCCAAGGAATACTCACCTGTTATTGCTCCAATCCAAGCACTTCAGAAGGAGTGTAGTGTGAGTCTAACTGTTGATAGCACTACATCTTCTTCTTCTGAAACAAAATCTGTTGAATCATTATCAAACTGTGAAGTCAAAGATGCTAGCACATCAGCATCTGTTGACCAATCCAAGGTTTTAAAACCAAAAGTTGCTTTTCCACCACCAACTATTTATGAGCCCAAAGACTCAAAAGTTGGAGGTAAACTACCTAAGCAGCCAAAACCCAGTGAAACCGAGAAAATGGGTAAACTAACTTACCACCAGGTCACAAATGAAGAATCAACCAAAAACACAAACACTTACCAAAGAAAAATGTTTGAATGTGTTTTCTGTGGTGAGAAAGGGCACATGGCTGCAATGTGCAAATTCAATCCTTTGAGTAAAACTCAAAACTTGTTAAAACCCAAAACTGTTTCTACTCAGAAAAAATCTACAGGTAGAACTTCACCTGTAAGAAGTAACACATTGAAGTATTTTGATACTGAGTCAAACAAAGTTTTAATTGGGAACAACAAAAATGGAAGTTTTTCAGTCCTACAACCGAACAGGGTTCCGGCTGAACTTCAACCGGAAAAATTTTCAACCGGAAATGAAGTTCAACCGGAAATCTCAAAAACACTCAGATCAGTTACTGCACCTAGACAACGACCCAGGGTTCAGTTCATTGATGAGTATGATCATTTTGAAGGTCAAGGAAGGAGAAACTCATCTAGAGGCAAGACCACCTCTAGAGAAAATTTTGTGAAAAAGAAGCACAACTCTCAACCGGAAATTCCCTCTAGTTCAAATGGAAATGCCACTGTTGTATTTCACAATGAGAGATCTAGCCAGTCAAACAAATTTTCAAACTTTAATGCTAGAATCTCACCAGTGACTAGTGTTGATCAGACCTACACCTCACCCAATGAGTTGCCAAAGGTTTTGACCAACAAACAAAAGAAATATAGGGAATACAGAGAGAGGAAGATTGCTGAGAGAAGGCTTAGCAAAACAAACAGACAATGTCAATCAAGTGAACAGTCTGAACACTTGAACATTGATCAAGATGATCTGTTGAATGAGGATCCAATACAAAATACTTTAGTACTTAAAGAGTACAAGTATTATGATGCTTCTGGCAAGCCCAAGACCTCAAAGGCTTGGGTTCCCTTTAGAAATTAACCAACTTTCTCTGTGTGTAGGTGCATAATAAAGGCCAACAAAGCCTATGGGTTGTTGATAGTGGATGCACTTGCCACATGACAGGAAATAAGCATGTATTGGAAAACCCCAAAAACATAAACGGAGGTCCTGTAGCCTTTGGGAGTGCAAAAGGACACATTACTGCACAAGGTGCTGTTAGTAATGGGAAGCTTACCTTTGACAAGGTAAATTTTGTTGATACATTAAATTTCAATTTACTTAGTGTCTCACAAATGTGTGACAAGAATTTGAATTTGATGTTCACTGAGAGAGAGGCCATAGTCTTAAAACCTGGTGTTAACATCCCTGAGGAACTTGTGTTGCTCAGAGAACCCAGGAGAGAAGGACTATATATTTTGGATCTATCTACTGCCACTCCAGCAAGTGGAATTGCATGCTTTATATCCAAAGCCTCAGTGGATGAATCTGATTTATGGCATAGGAGGTTATGTCATGTTAACTACAAGAACATGAACAGGATAGTGAATCTTGGCTTGGTTAAGGGTAAAAATAAAACTGCTTATGAGCTTTGGAGAGGTAGAAAACCTAACATTTACTTCTTTAAATCATTTGGCTGTCCTGTTACTATTTTGATAACTAATAGGTTGTTGCCTAAGTTTGCTGAAAAGGCAGATGAAGGATATTTTGTTGGATATTCTGGTGTGTCAAAAGCATTCGGGGTATACAATAAAAGTACTAAAATTGTTGAGGAAACCATTAATGTAACTTTTAATGAGAAATCTCTTAACAATTTTGTATCTCAACCAGAATGGTTATTTGATATAGATGCACTAACCACTGCTTTCAATTTTACCATTGAGAAGCCATTGAGTTCAACAGTGCAGGAACAGGAACTTAAGCATAATCACATGAGGTCAGCTGATAATATCTGGCAGATGAACACCAAAGGACTGCAAATGCAACCCACCTTCTTTTCATCCATCAGCACCAAGCCTGTGAAATCCAACAATTCAAAGAAAGCCTCTGAAATTGTTCTTGCTGATGCAGAAGTTCATCCGGTTGAACTTCCGGTTGAAGTTCAAACGGATCCTGTAGCAGTAGAATCTCCGGTTGAGACTCAACCGGAAAACAATTTTTCAGAAAATTTTGAGAACAATGAATCCAATGATTCAACTGATGCTGGTTCAAATGAGTATAGTTTTGAGCATCTAATCTCAGATTCAGTCCCTAGTTCTCAAGAACCAACTGAAGTTTCAGAACCTGTTTCACAAACCAACAATATTGAGTTGTTACCTCAACTCAATATTCCTCATAATGGAAGAAGCCATGAATTTCCAATGTTTACTGATAGAAGAGTTAGTAAGAATCATCCAAGGGAGAATATTATAGGAGACTTGTCAGCTCCTGTGCTGACAAGAAGCAAGTCTATTGATGCAAACATTTGCCTACATGCTGCATTTCTGTCTCAGGAAGTACCCACAAAGATCAATGATGCATTGGAAGATGAAAGCTGGGTAGAGGCAATGCAAGAGGAACTGTTTCAGATCAATAAACAGAAGGTTTGGGAATTGGTAGACCTACCTGAAGGTGAAGAACCAATTGGAACCAAATGGGTATTCAGAAACAAGAAGGATGACAGAGGAATTGTGATAAAAAACCAAGCCAGACTTGTAGCTCAAGGCTACACACAGGAAGAAGGCATTGATTATGATGAAGTTTTTGCTCCTGTGGCCAGGCTTGAAGCAATCAGAATATTTCTTGCCTATGCTGCATTCAAAAACTTTCTGGTATTTCAAATGGATGTCAAATGTGCTTTTCTATATGGTCTTTTGGAACAAGATGTGTATGTCAAGCAACCTCCTGGCTTTGAAGACCCTCATTACCCTAACAAGGCATGCAAGCTAATTAAGGCTTTATATGGTCTCAAGCAAGCTCCTAGGACATGGTATGAAACACTTTCAAACTATCTCCTAGAGAATGGCTACAAGAGAGGAGCTATTGACAAAACACTGTTTGTGAAATCTGATGGCAAAGATACTTTGATGGTACAAATCTACGTTGATGACATCATCTTTGGTTCATCCAATGCTGCCTTATGCAAAGAGTTTGAGGGATTGATGCAATCTAAGTTTGAAATGAGTTCAGTGGGTGAACTGAATTTCTTCTTAGGCCTACAAGTGAAACAAACTGCCAATGGAATTTTCTTGAATCAGTCAAAATATATTCAAGATATGCTAAAAAGGTTTGATATGCAGTCTGTTTCAACCTCAAGAACTCCTATCTCCACTTCCCACAAGTTAAACAGTGACTTAAGTGGAAAACCAGTGGATGTTCATCTCTATAGGGCAATGATTGGATCACTGCTCTATCTCACAGCTAGCAGACCTGACATCATGTTTAGTGTCTGTTTATGTGCTAGATACCAGTGTCAACCAAAGGAATCACACATGTTAGCAGTGAAGAGAATCTTTGGATATCTTAAAGGACAACCAAAGCTTGGGTTGTGGTATCCAAAGAATTCAGATTTCTCCTTCAAAGCTTACACTGATAGTGATTATGCTGGCTGCAACTTGGATAAAAAGTCTACTACTGGAGGATGCCAATTTTTGGGAGAAAGACTTGTGTCTTGGCAATGCAAGAAGCAAACATGCGTATCTACTTCTACTGCTGAGGCTGAATATATTGCTGCATCAAGCTGCTGCAGTCAAGTCTTATGGATTCAGAATCAAATGTTGGATTACGGCATCAAGTTCATGGAGACTCCAATTCTAGCAGACAACAACAGTGCTATATCAATCATAAACAATCCTGTTCAACACTCAAAAGCAAAACACATTGATATCAGGTACCATTTTATTAGAGATTGTGCTGAGAAACATTTAATTAGAATGGTTAAAGTTCATACAAATCAACAATTGGCTGATTTGTTTACCAAAGCATTTGGTGAAGCTAGATTTTTCTATCTCATTAGTGCCATTGGTATGATGAACTTTGACTGATTAAACTGTTTTCACAAACTTAATGAAAGAGACCATTTTGTGTCAAAGAGCCCGTCTCTTGATACAAAAAGAAAAAGAAAAAGAAAAGTTTTTGTATCAGTTCGACATCTTTTCAATCATAGTCAGGTCATACTGTTAAACTATGATAACTGATACATGTAATTTTCAAAATCAAGTGTTTTTCTGTCTTCCGGTTGAACTTTCCAGTTCAACACATCCGGTTGAATCTCAACCGGAAAGTCATCTTCAATCGGAAACTCAATTTTTGATCATACCATCCAAATTTCTGAAACTGGTAAAAGGAACAACAATTCTTTATTAGAAAGTTCAGATTAAAATTGAAAATTTTTCAAACGGAAATTTTATTTCCTGTTGACAACCTCAACCGGAAAAATTTTCAACCGGCAAAATCTGTCCGGTTCAACTTTCAAACGGAAAGAAATTTTGTTGTTTGGAGAGAAAAACTCTCCGCTTGAATCTCAACCGGAAAAAATCTTTTGCCTTAAATGATTCATTTAATTCACCAGTTGAGGCACATATTTTCAAGCGGATTGTGCATTTAAAGTGTTTCAATTTATTGTCCGAATTAAATTCTAAAGACACGCAACAGGAAGTTGTATTGTACAACCACCTGAAGCACACTTTTTGCGGACCCACTTGCACTTTTTGTTTCTCTCTCCTGTGACTCAGCGTACTTTATCCCATCGCTGATAACTCTCACCCATCTTTAAACCCACCAGTTAAATACCCACAACCCCTTCAACACTCCTCATAATCCAAAAGCAAGAAACCGTTCAAAATCCGAAAACCTAGAAATTTTCAGAACCATTTCTTTCTACTCCCAAAATTCTCTCATAGTAAATCAACAATGTCACCAAAGTCCAAAGCAAAGGGGAAACAACCAGTGAAGAATGATCCTTTCCTACTTGAACACAACCTAGTTGCGTTTCTTGACGAACTAGTGAACTCTACACATGCTGAAACCTTCACCGAGATGATCAATTTCCTCAAAACTTCAAATCTGAATCACGCACTCACTGTTGTGGTTTATTTATATGAGGAAATTCTCCCTGAATTCTGGAAGAACATCCAACTGCTCGAGAAGGATGTAGACGATGTAGAGGAAGACGCGCTGAAGTCAACTGTAAAAGGGGAAACTGTTCTCATCACTGAATCGATGATTAGGGAATTGCTGAAGTTGAACGACAAGAATGGATATGTTCGCAGAACCCCCAAGCAATACATGGCCCTGCTCAAAGCAATTGGCTATGGTGGTGCTACTGAAGGAACTGCCACTGTTCACAAGGGTCAAATGCCCTACAAATGGAGATTTCTGGCTCACACCATCATGGTGTGCCTGTCGCCAAAGAAATCAGGATTTGATGAAATGGCTGTTGAGCAAGCTTCTGCCTTCTATGCTGTGGTGAAAGGGGAGGTATACAATTTTTCTGCTGTAATTTTTAATGCTTTAAAGGGTAATGCAAAGAACTTTGCTTTTTACATGTACCCTAGATTTTTAACTTACATTTTGCAAGAAAAATACCACAAAATTAATTTGGATGGAAACATGATGCTGGTTCCAAGAGCATTATCTGAAAACATATTTTCCAAATTAACCACCAACAAGAAGCCATTCCTTGGGAGGGACACTGACCATCCCATGCCAATCCAAAGGGTGATTCCGGTTGAACATGGAGAACCTAGTTCTCAACCGGAAACACATGCTTCTGAAGAGCAACTTGCTCCAGTGGACAACACTGTACCATCCACAGTAGTTGAACCCACCACTGATCAACCACCTTCTCCTTCTGATACTTCAATCATATTTTTTAAAAGAAAAAGGAGAAGAGATTCAGACCCACCATCAATTCCCACCATCTTTAAACCCACCAGTTAAATACCCACAACCCCTTCAACACTCCTCATAATCCAAAAGCAAGAAACCGTTCAAAATCCGAAAACCTAGAAATTTTCAGAACCATTTCTTTCTACTCCCAAAATTCTCTCATAGTAAATCAACAATGTCACCAAAGTCCAAAGCAAAGGGGAAACAACCAGTGAAGAATGATCCTTTCCTACTTGAACACAACCTAGTTGCGTTTCTTGACGAACTAGTGAACTCTACACATGCTGAAACCTTCACCGAGATGATCAATTTCCTCAAAACTTCATATCTGAATCACGCACTCACTGTTGTGGTTTATTTATATGAGGAAATTCTCCCTGAATTCTGGAAGAACATCCAACTGCTCGAGAAGGATGTAGACGATGTAGAGGAAGACGCGCTGAAGTCAACTGTAAAAGGGGAAACTGTTCTCATCACTGAATCGATGATTAGGGAATTGCTGAAGTTGAACGACAAGAATGGATATGTTCGCAGAACCCCCAAGCAATACATGGCCCTGCTCAAAGCAATTGGCTATGGTGGTGCTACTGAAGGAACTGCCACTGTTCACAAGGGTCAAATGCCCTACAAATGGAGATTTCTGGCTCACACCATCATGGTGTGCCTGTCGCCAAAGAAATCAGGATTTGATGAAATGGCTGTTGAGCAAGCTTCTGCCTTCTATGCTGTGGTGAAAGGGGAGGTATACAATTTTTCTGCTGTAATTTTTAATGCTTTAAAGGGTAATGCAAAGAACTTTGCTTTTTACATGTACCCTAGATTTTTAACTTACATTTTGCAAGAAAAATACCACAAAAATTAATTTGGATGGAAACATGATGCTGGTTCCAAGAGCATTATCTGAAAACATATTTTCCAAATTAACCACCAACAAGAAGCCATTCCTTGGGAGGGACACTGACCATCCCATGCCAATCCAAAGGGTGATTCCGGTTGAACATGGAGAACCTAGTTCTCAACCGGAAACACATGCTTCTGAAGAGCAACTTGCTCCAGTGGACAACACTGTACCATCCACAGTAGTTGAACCCACCACTGATCAACCACCTTCTCCTTCTAATACTTCAATCATATTTTTTAAAAGAAAAAGGAGAAGAGATTCAGACCCACCATCAATTCCCACCATCTTTAAACCCACCAGTTAAATACCCACAACCCCTTCAACACTCCTCATAATCCAAAAGCAAGAAACCGTTCAAAATCCGAAAACCTAGAAATTTTCAGAACCATTTCTTTCTACTCCCAAAATTCTCTCATAGTAAATCAACAATGTCACCAAAGTCCAAAGCAAAGGGGAAACAACCAGTGAAGAATGATCCTTTCCCACTTGAACACAACCTAGTTGCGTTTCTTGACGAACCAGTGAACTCTACACATGCTGAAACCTTCACCGAGATGATCAATTTCCTCAAAACTTCATATCTGAATCACGCACTCACTGTTGTGGTTTATTTATATGAGGAAATTCTCTCTGAATTCTGGAAGAACATCCAACTGCTCAAGAAGGATGTAGACGATGTAGAGGAAGACACGCTGAAGTCAACTGTAAAAGGGGAAACTGTTCTCATCACTGAATCGATGATTAGGGAATTGCTGAAGTTGAACGACAAGAATGGATATGTTCGCAGAACCCCCAAGCAATACATGGCCCTGCTCAAAGCAATTGGCTATGGTGGTGCTACTGAAGGAACTGCCACTGTTCACAAGGGTCAAATGCCCTACAAATGGAGATTTCTGGCTCACACCATCATGGTGTGCCTGTCGCCAAAGAAATCAGGATTTGATGAAATGGCTGTTGAGCAAGCTTCTGCCTTCTATGCTGTGGTGAAAGGGGAGGTATACAATTTTTCTGCTGTAATTTTTAATGCTTTAAAGGGTAATGCAAAGAACTTTGCTTTTTACATGTACCCTAGATTTTTAACTTACATTTTGCAAGAAAATTACCACAAAATTAATTTGGATGGAAACATGATGCTGGTTCCAAGAGCATTATCTGAAAACACATTTTCCAAATTAACCACCAACAAGAAGCCATTCCTTGGGAGGGACACTGACCATCCCATGCCAATCCAAAGGGTGATTCCGGTTGAACATGGAGAACCTAGTTCTCAACCGGAAACACATGCTTCTGAAGAGCAACTTGCTCCAGTGGACAACACTGTACCATCCACAGTAGTTGAACCCACCACTGATCAACCACCTTCTCCTTCTGATACTTCAATCATATTTTTTAAAAGAAAAAGGAGAAGAGATTCAGACCCACCATCAATTCCCACCATCTTTAAACCCACCAGTTAAATACCCACAACCCCTTCAACACTCCTCATAATCCAAAAGCAAGAAACCGTTCAAAATCCGAAAACCTAGAAATTTTCAGAACCATTTCTTTCTACTCCCAAAATTCTCTCATAGTAAATCAACAATGTCACCAAAGTCCAAAGCAAAGGGGAAACAACCAGTGAAGAATGATCCTTTCCCACTTGAACACAACCTAGTTGCGTTTCTTGACGAACCAGTGAACTCTACACATGCTGAAACCTTCACCGAGATGATCAATTTCCTCAAAACTTCATATCTGAATCACGCACTCACTGTTGTGGTTTATTTATATGAGGAAATTCTCCCTGAATTCTGGAAGAACATCCAACTGCTCGAGAAGGATGTAGACGATGTAGAGGAAGACACGCTGAAGTCAACTGTAAAAGGGGAAACTGTTCTCATCACTGAATCGATGATTAGGGAATTGCTGAAGTTGAACGACAAGAATGGATATGTTCGCAGAACCCCCAAGCAATACATGGCCCTGCTCAAAGCAATTGGCTATGGTGGTGCTACTGAAGGAACTGCCACTGTTCACAAGGGTCAAATGCCCTACAAATGGAGATTTCTGGCTCACACCATCATGGTGTGCCTGTCGCCAAAGAAATCAGGATTTGATGAAATGGCTGTTGAGCAAGCTTCTGCCTTCTATGCTGTGGTGAAAGGGGAGGTATACAATTTTTCTGCTGTAATTTTTAATGCTTTAAAGGGTAATGCAAAGAACTTTGCTTTTTACATGTACCCTAGATTTTTAACTTACATTTTGCAAGAAAATTACCACAAAATTAATTTGGATGGAAACATGATGCTGGTTCCAAGAGCATTATCTGAAAACACATTTTCCAAATTAACCACCAACAAGAAGCCATTCCTTGGGAGGGACACTGACCATCCCATGCCAATCCAAAGGGTGATTCCGGTTGAACATGGAGAACCTAGTTCTCAACCGGAAACACATGCTTCTGAAGAGCAACTTGCTCCAGTGGACAACACTGTACCATCCACAGTAGTTGAACCCACCACTGATCAACCACCTTCTCCTTCTAATACTTCAATCATATTTTTTAAAAGAAAAAGGAGAAGAGATTCAGACCCACCATCAATTCCCACCATCTTTAAACCCACCAGTTAAATACCCACAACCCCTTCAACACTCCTCATAATCCAAAAGCAAGAAACCGTTCAAAATCCGAAAACCTAGAAATTTTCAGAACCATTTCTTTCTACTCCCAAAATTCTCTCATAGTAAATCAACAATGTCACCAAAGTCCAAAGCAAAGGGGAAACAACCAGTGAAGAATGATCCTTTCCCACTTGAACACAACCTAGTTGCGTTTCTTGACGAACCAGTGAACTCTACACATGCTGAAACCTTCACCGAGATGATCAATTTCCTCAAAACTTCATATCTGAATCACGCACTCACTGTTGTGGTTTATTTATATGAGGAAATTCTCTCTGAATTCTGGAAGAACATCCAACTGCTCAAGAAGGATGTAGACGATGTAGAGGAAGACACGCTGAAGTCAACTGTAAAAGGGGAAACTGTTCTCATCACTGAATCGATGATTAGGGAATTGCTGAAGTTGAACGACAAGAATGGATATGTTCACAGAACCCCCAAGCAATACATAGCCCTGCTCAAAGCAATTGGCTATGGTGGTGCTACTGAAGGAACTGCCACTGTTCACAAGGGTCAAATGCCCTACAAATGGAGATTTCTGGCTCACACCATCATGGTGTGCCTGTCGCCAAAGAAATCAGGATTTGATGAAATGGCTGTTGAGCAAGCTTCTGCCTTCTATGCTGTGGTGAAAGGGGAGGTATACAATTTTTCTGCTGTAATTTTTAATGCTTTAAAGGGTAATGCAAAGAACTTTGCTTTTTACATGTACCCTAGATTTTTAACTTACATTTTGCAAGAAAAATACCACAAAATTAATTTGGATGGAAACATGATGCTGGTTCCAAGAGCATTATCTGAAAACACATTTTCCAAATTAACCACCAACAAGAAGCCATTCCTTGGGAGGGACACTGACCATCCCATGCCAATCCAAAGGTTGATTCCGGTTGAACATGGAGAACCTAGTTCTCAACCGGAAACACATGCTTCTGAAGAGCAACTTGCTCCAGTGGACAACACTGTACCATCCACAGTAGTTGAACCCACCACTGATCAACCACCTTCTCCTTCTGATACTTCAATCATATTTTTTAAAAGAAAAAGGAGAAGAGATTCAGACCCACCATCAATTCCCACCATCTTTAAACCCACCAGTTAAATACCCACAACCCCTTCAACACTCCTCATAATCCAAAAGCAAGAAACCGTTCAAAATCCGAAAACCTAGAAATTTTCAGAACCATTTCTTTCTACTCCCAAAATTCTCTCATAGTAAATCAACAATGTCACCAAAGTCCAAAGCAAAGGGGAAACAACCAGTGAAGAATGATCCTTTCCCACTTGAACACAACCTAGTTGCGTTTCTTGACGAACCAGTGAACTCTACACATGCTGAAACCTTCACCGAGATGATCAATTTCCTCAAAACTTCATATCTGAATCACGCACTCACTGTTGTGGTTTATTTATATGAGGAAATTCTCCCTGAATTCTGGAAGAACATCCAACTGCTCGAGAAGGATGTAGACGATGTAGAGGAAGACACGCTGAAGTCAACTGTAAAAGGGGAAACTGTTCTCATCACTGAATCGATGATTAGGGAATTGCTGAAGTTGAACGACAAGAATGGATATGTTCGCAGAACCCCCAAGCAATACATGGCCCTGCTCAAAGCAATTGGCTATGGTGGTGCTACTGAAGGAACTGCCACTGTTCACAAGGGTCAAATGCCCTACAAATGGAGATTTCTGGCTCACACCATCATGGTGTGCCTGTCCCCAAAGAAATCAGGATTTGATGAAATGGCTGTTGAGCAAGCTTCTGCCTTCTATGCTGTGGTGAAAGGGGAGGTATACAATTTTTCTGCTGTAATTTTTAATGCTTTAAAGGGTAATGCAAAGAACTTTGCTTTTTACATGTACCCTAGATTTTTAACTTACATTTTGCAAGAAAATTACCACAAAATTAATTTGGATGGAAACATGATGCTGGTTCCAAGAGCATTATCTGAAAACACATTTTCCAAATTAACCACCAACAAGAAGCCATTCCTTGGGAGGGACACTGACCATCCCATGCCAATCCAAAGGGTGATTCCGGTTGAACATGGAGAACCTAGTTCTCAACCGGAAACACATGCTTCTGAAGAGCAACTTGCTCCAGTGGACAACACTGTACCATCCACAGTAGTTGAACCCACCACTGATCAACCACCTTCTCCTTCTAATACTTCAATCATATTTTTTAAAAGAAAAAGGAGAAGAGATTCAGACCCACCATCAATTCCCACCATCTTTAAACCCACCAGTTAAATACCCACAACCCCTTCAACACTCCTCATAATCCAAAAGCAAGAAACCGTTCAAAATCCGAAAACCTAGAAATTTTCAGAACCATTTCTTTCTACTCCCAAAATTCTCTCATAGTAAATCAACAATGTCACCAAAGTCCAAAGCAAAGGGGAAACAACCAGTGAAGAATGATCCTTTCCCACTTGAACACAACCTAGTTGCGTTTCTTGACGAACCAGTGAACTCTACACATGCTGAAACCTTCACCGAGATGATCAATTTCCTCAAAACTTCATATCTGAATCACGCACTCACTGTTGTGGTTTATTTATATGAGGAAATTCTCTCTGAATTCTGGAAGAACATCCAACTGCTCAAGAAGGATGTAGACGATGTAGAGGAAGACACGCTGAAGTCAACTGTAAAAGGGGAAACTGTTCTCATCACTGAATCGATGATTAGGGAATTGCTGAAGTTGAACGACAAGAATGGATATGTTCACAGAACCCCCAAGCAATACATAGCCCTGCTCAAAGCAATTGGCTATGGTGGTGCTACTGAAGGAACTGCCACTGTTCACAAGGGTCAAATGCCCTACAAATGGAGATTTCTGGCTCACACCATCATGGTGTGCCTGTCGCCAAAGAAATCAGGATTTGATGAAATGGCTGTTGAGCAAGCTTCTGCCTTCTATGCTGTGGTGAAAGGGGAGGTATACAATTTTTCTGCTGTAATTTTTAATGCTTTAAAGGGTAATGCAAAGAACTTTGCTTTTTACATGTACCCTAGATTTTTAACTTACATTTTGCAAGAAAAATACCCCAAAATTAATTTGGATGGAAACATGATGCTGGTTCCAAGAGCATTATCTGAAAACACATTTTCCAAATTAACCACCAACAAGAAGCCATTCCTTGGGAGGGACACTGACCATCCCATGCCAATCCAAAGGGTGATTCCGGTTGAACATGGAGAACCTAGTTCTCAACCGGAAACACATGCTTCTGAAGAGCAACTTGCTCCAGTGGACAACACTGTACCATCCACAGTAGTTGAACCCACCACTGACCAACCACCTTCTCCTTCTGATACTTCAATCATATTTTTTAAAAGAAAAAGGAGAAGAGATTCAGACCCACCATCAATTCCCACCATCCCCCCTTCCCCAAAGCCTACAAAGCTCAAAAGGCTCAAAAAGGTTGTGCAAGAGCCTACTCCTCTCTTGCAACCCATTTCCTCCAGCCCTGAACCAACCCTTGGCACAAAGCCAACTGGGTCAGCCAAATTGGGATTTAAACTTGTTGATGAACCTTCTTCTGAGGGGGAGTCATTTCATATGGATGTACAATCCCCATCCACTTTCTCACCCTACACTTCACACTTCTCACCTGTGAATGATGATGTAGAAAGAGATGTCACAGATGATGGTGTTATTAACCCACACACCACATTACATGGGAACATTCTGAGTGACACTCACACTGCTACATCTAACCCACATTCACCCCAGGAGGTGAATCTCAGGAGTTTAGATGAGATTCATGTGGAAAGGGCTGCTGCCACTCAAAGTTTCTCATTGAACTTTGATGATGGTGGTAACATTCATAAGACCCAATTCACGGCAACCCATACTATAGTTCAACCGGAAGATCCCCTAGTGGATCCTAATGGGAAAACTGTAGTTAAGGGGAATCCCAGGCGCCAAGAAAACCAGGGTGGTGGACTTGATCAACATCGGGTTGATGGTCCATCTTTTTCCTATGATACTGGTAAAACTCCAGTTGAGGATAGTTTAACACTTACAGAATTGACGGCATTGTACAAATCACTACAGGCTCAGGTAACCAGTCTCAATTCGACTGTTGCCAGCCTTGTAATGACCACTCCTGCTGCTACTCAAGCTCAAGAAGTTCCTGTTGAAGCCTCAACTGCTCAACCGGAAACTGCCCTGCTGAGAGCAAAGTGAAGTATGCTACTGGTACCTTTGAGGGAGCTGCTCTCTCCTGGTGGAATGCCGAAATCCAGATGATTGGGATTGATGCAGCTAATAACATGGAATGGGAAGCGTTTAAGGAACTGATTATGGAGGAGTACTGTCCCCGTGACCAAGTGAAGAAGTTAGAGGGCGAATTTTTGAATCTGAAAATAAATGGGTCTGAAGTCGAACAGTATACTGCGCGTTACCATGAGTACACGGTCTTGTGCCCCACAATGGTTGATGCTGAGTTCAAACGCATTGAGCATTATCTGGAAGGCCTCGCGCCTCAAATCAAAGGACTAGTGACTGCCAGCAACCCCACAACCGTGCAGCAAGCCATCCGCTTGGCTCACAAGCTTACCGATCAGGAAGTTGAAAAAGGTACACTTCCTGCAAAAGCCTCAGAGAAGACTGCCTTATGTGGCAAGAGAAAGGCTGATGATGAAGCTCCTGAGAACTCCATGAACAACCAGAGTGTTGGAAACAGCACTGGGAGGTCTTATAACTCCCAAGGTCAAAGCAAGAGGTCTGGAAATAATAGTGGAAACAACCGTTAGGGCGGTAACGGTCAAGGTAACTACAAGGGTAACCTGCCCATGTGTAACAAGTGTGGGAAGCATCACACTGGTATTTGCAGAAGGAATTTAAGCTGTGAAAGGTGTGGCAAGAAAAGCCATGAGGCGAAAGACTGTTGGACGATTCTTCCCGAGCAACAAAACCGCCTAAGGCAAAACAACAACAATCATGGCAACAACAACTATGGAAACAACCGGGGCAATGGAAACAACAATGGTCAGAACCGTAACAACAACAATGAAGCTCCCAGAGGAAATGGTAATGGGAACTGCTATGAATGTGGTGCTCAAGGCCACATTAAGAGAGACTGCCCGCAGTTGAGAAGACAGGGAAATGGTAACCAAGGAAACAATGGTGGGAATGGTAATGGTGGAGGTAATGGCAACGGGAATGGTAACAACGGGAATGGTGGAAATGGCAGAGGAAGAGCTTTTGTCATGGGTCAAGGTGAAGCTCGCAACGACGCCAACGTGATTAACGGTAAATTCATCCTTAATGGTTTCTTTGCTACTGTATTGTTTGATTCTGGTGCTGAAAGAAGTTTTATTTCCACTAAGTTTGCTAAGCTAATTAATGCTAAACCGATTGCCTTAGATGCTAAGTATGTGGTAGAGTTAGCGAATGGTAAACTTCACGATACGACTCAGATAGTTAAGGACTGTAAGTTAGAACTAGCTGGCCATACATTAGGAATCGATCTTATGCCTTTTCCGATTGGTAGTTTTGATGTCGTAGTAGGAATGGATTGGTTATCTGAAAACCGAGCTGAAATTTTATGTCAAGAAAAAGTGGTCCGTATCCCACTCAAGGAAGGTGAAGTGTTAACAGTTCAAGGTGAAAAGGGTGGAACAGTCACCGGTATTATCTCGTTTCTTAAGGCTCAAAAGTGCCTTCGTAAAGGTCACTTCGCGATCCTTGCAAACGTCACAGACACGACACTTCCCGAGCGTAGAATCGACGATTACCCGATAGTCCGCGACTTCCAAGATGTATTTCCTGATGATTTTCCTGGTTTGCCTCCATTTCGACAAGTCGAGTTTGGAATCGATTTAGCTCCTGGAGCCGCTCCGATTGCACGCGCACCTTACCGTTTGGCGGTAAGCGAACTCAACGAACTCTCCGCACAACTTCAAGAGTTACTTGACAAAGGGTTTATCCGTCCAAGTTCGTCTCCATGGGGAGCACCAGTATTGTTTGTTAAGAAGAAAGATGGAACGTTCCGAATGTGTATTGACTACCGAGAGCTTAACAAGGTTACAATCAAGAATCGGTATCCACTTCCTCGAATCGACGATCTCTTCGACCAGCTGCAAGGTTCGAGCTACTTTTCAAAGATTGATCTACGGTCTTGATATCACCAACTTCGCGTTCGTGATGAGGATGTTCCCAAGACTGCTTTCAGAACTCGGTATGGTCACTATGAGTTCCTGGTTATGCCGTTTAGGCTAACCAATGCACCTGCTGTATTTATGGATCTAATGAATCGAGTGTGCAAGCCGTACCTCGATCAGTTTGTGATAGTTTTCATTGATGATATTTTGATCTACTCCAAGACGAAGGAAGAACACGAGAGACATCTACGACTTATCTTGGAATTACTCCGCAAGGAACAGCTTTATGCTAAGTTCTCGAAGTGCGATTTTTGGATTCGCGAAGTCCAGTTTCTTGGACACATTGTTAATAAGGATGGAATTCATGTTGACCCAGATAAAGTAGAAGCTATCAAGAATTGGTCTACTCCGAGAGCGCCGACCGAAATCCGACAATTTTTGGGACTTGCCGGATATTACCGAAGATTCATTAAGGGTTTCTCGCAATTGGCTCAACCCTTAACAGCCTTAACGCACAAAGGAGTGCAATATAGATGGGGTGAAAAAGAAGAACGCGCGTTTCAAACTCTTAAGGACATGTTATGTTCAGCTCCGATTCTCGCGTTACCCAAAGGGGTTGTCGACTTCGTGGTCTATTGCGATGCATCCATTCAAGGACTCGGTTGCGTGTTGATGCAACGAGACAAAGTGATTGCCTACGGGTCCAGGAAGCTGAAGGATACGGAGAAGAATTATACAACACATGATTTGGAATTAGGAGCCGTTGTTTTTGCACTCAAGATTTGGAGACATTACCTCTACAGAACAAAGTGCACAATATTTACCGACCACAAAAGCTTACAGCACATCTTTGAACAAAAGGACCTCAACATGCGACAACGAAGGTGGGTCGAGCTACTGAATGATTATGACTTAGCAATTAAGTATCACCCGGGAAAAGCCAATGTTGTGGCTGATGCCTTAAGCCGAAAGGAATACGAAAAGCCTCGACGAGTACAGGCGCTCCAACTTACCATTCACACGGGATTGCCGGATCGGATCCACGATGCCCAACGAGAAGCTTTGAAAGAAGAAAATTTCGCAGCTGAAGCACTGCGAGGGGTGGATGGAAACTCCGAAATTAAGTCCGATGGACTCAGGTATTACAATGACAGAATTTGGGTTCCTTTACTTGGAAATCTCCGCGAACTCGTGATGGACGAGGCTCACAAATCAAGGTATTCGGTGCACCCTGGATCGGACAAAATGTACCAAGATTTGAAGAACTTGTATTGGTGGCCGAATATGAAAGCCGACATTGCGCGATATGTGGCTAAGTGTTTAACGTGCTCAAGAGTTAAGATCGAGTACCAAAAGCCTTCTGGATTATTACAGCAACCAAAGATCACAGAATGGAAATGGGAGGATATCTCCATGGATTTCGTAACAGGATTACCTCATCGATCGAATCGACCGGATGTGATTTGGGTTATCATTGATCGACTAACCAAATCTGCACACTTTATTCCAATAAGGGAGAATGACAATATGGATAAGTTAACAAAGCTGTACATTGACCGAATTGTGGCAAGTCATGGAGTGCCTAAGACCATTATCTCTGATCGAGATCCTCGATTTACTTCCCGACTGTGGCAATCTATGCAAGAAGCATTGGGAACTCGACTGGATATGAGTACAGCTTATCACCCGCAGACCGACGGTCAGACGGAACGAACTATACAGACTTTGGAAGACATGCTCCGAGCTTGCGTTCTCGACTACGGTAAGGATTGGGAGGCTCACCTTCCGTTGGTGGAGTTCTCCTACAACAACAGTTATGTAGATCGCCCGTGTGTTGGGCCGAAACGTGTGAGAAAGGACTCACCGGACCGGAAATCATTCATGATACAACTGAACGAATTATTCAAATCAGAAAGCGGATAGCTGCAGCACGTGACAGACAAAAGAGCTATGCCGACAAACGCCGTAAACCTTTGAAGTTAGACGTAAGCGACAAGGTACTATTAAAGGTATCTCCCTGGAAAGGAGTAATACGCTTCGGAAAGCGTGGAAAGCTGAATCCTCGATATATCGGTCCATTTGAAATCATTGGGGAAGTAGGCCCGGTGGCCTATCGATTACAACTCCCCGCAGAACTCGATGGAGTTCACAACGTGTTTCACGTCTCGAACCTAAAGAAATGTCTGGCTGAAGACATCGAAATAATTCCTTTGGAGGAATTGGAAATTGATGAACATCTGAGATTTATTGAGCAACCGGTGGAAATCATGGGACGCGAGGAGAAAGCCCTCAAACGTAGCAAGATTCCGATCGTCAAGGTTCGATGGAACTCAAAGCGTGGACCTGAATATACTTGGGAACGAGAGGATCAGATGAAGAAGAAGTATCCTCACTTGTTCGAGCAAACGTCCACAAAAACGCAAGGTATGATTTAATTTTGGGGACCAAAATTCCTTTAACAGGAGGAGGATGTGGCGACCCTAAAACTTTTGCTTTCTTTCCCCAGCAACTACATCAACCACGACAGCTGAGGCTGCGAACGCTACAACGCAAGAATAATTTTCGGGACGAAAATTCCATTTACAAGGGGATGATGTGACATCCGAGAATTCCAAGGTTAACTTCCGTTAGACAACCTCCGTTAGTTACGTTATAAGTGTTAACTTAGTAACTAATGCTTAACTAGGCCGAATACGTCCACGACCTTTGGTTGATCACCGAACCCGTCCATATGTGTTATGTGTTTATTTATTTATTGTCATTATGTGCAAAGTGATTTAAACGCATGATTTAGTATTGATAATAGAATGTAAATCGGTCACTTTTGGTTTCCAGCGAAACTACTTGGCGAAACTACAGATTCGCCCGGTAGTCGGCTAGACCATTTGACTTGCATGAGTTCAGAGCCAGTTTCGCTTGGCCAGTGAAACTGCCAGCGAAACTAGCTCCTGATATAAAGTCTATTAAACCCTAACTACATCCCATTTGCATCATCTCCACACTAAACACACACACACTCTCCTGGAACTTCTGGACCAGCCGAGAAATCACCATTTGCTGCTATCATCTCTGTTGGTAGAGACCATCCATCGATCCTAGATCAAATCGTGAGTCCCAAAACCACTCTTTATGCATTTTCTATGTGTTTTCTTAAAAAGCATGCATAGACCTTCATGTAATCACTTGATCTTCTGATATGATGCTTAGGAAGGCTAGATCTATCATAAAGTCTGTAACTTTACGTTTGAAATCAAACCATAATGAAGATTCATGCTAGTTAGGTCATTTTAGGTTTAGAATGTGTTTTTGGTGATTTGAATGTGAAAACCCATGTTTAAGGTGCTAAATCTTGTTGTTTGATGTTGGTAAATGTTTATGCATGCTAAATATTGAATCACATGAAATATGGAAGCTGTTAGATTGATTTTTAGGCTGATTTATGTGTTTTTCGCGACCAGCGAAACTGAGCTGTTCTCTGGGCGAAACTATACAGCGAAACTGTATATATATCTTCATCCAGCGATACTATGTGGCGAAACTATAGTGTCGCCCGCGAAACTAATTAGACCTGCTCGAACGAAACTACCGAGCGAATTAACCTGAACGAAAGTTCAAACCAGTTTCGAGCGAAGCTAGGCTAGCGAAACTGCGTCAGCAGTTTCGGGCGAAACTAGCTAGCGAAACTGTGTCATCGGGTAATCCCTAGCAAAAGTGCTGCCCGTGCACCTAGCGAAACTATGTAGCGACACTAAGTAGCGAAACTATGATCTGATCAAAAACCCAACTTGTGCAACTTGTTTGAATGTTATGCTATGACTTACATGATTATGCAATAATGAAACATGCCTTGATTTCTGAATTATGTGAACCCTTGTTATGATCAACCATCGGTGTCGTGTGTCGGTATGTCGTGTCATAGTTCCAACGTGCTATGTTATGGGCCATAGTGACGTGAGTTAAATATTAGACACAAACTAATACTTAAGACCTAAACGTGTTCCTAGGTCTTCGTTAAGCAAACAATATTTGGATTACTTAGCAAGTGTAGCAGTGCAACCAAAGGTGAGTGTCACTAACCCATTTACCGTGAACCCGTTTGGGTCACACTGAATAACTTAATGAAAAACAATGCTGACAACCTTATGAGTGCTATGCACCTCTCTGATGAACTTGAACTTAGGAGTGCTTGGCACCCACTTGATGAACTTGAAGTGTTTTATGGGAGACACTTGTGAAATACTCAAACAACTATTTCTAAAACGAAACTGAAAATGTTTTCGGGATTCATGAGAACCCAAAGTAAACCGTTTTAATATGGCTAGTGTAGGTTAAAGTCTAAACCACATGATATCACATGATTTCTAAGGATTGCCTTATAACTGAAAAAGTCCTCAACTTAATTGTACCATTAATTGTAAAGCGAGGGGATGTTGGGTAGATCTACTGGAGTTTGACAAACTCCGCCTCGTGACACTGGAGGTGCACGGAGGTACAATATCAGCCTATCTGACCGTGATCCCGAGAGGACACGGGGGAGGCAAAGCCGCGATGACGTAGGTCCGCAAAACAAAATAGATGATGGCGCTGCCACTACAATTATGAGTCAGCTTTGGTACAAACTTCCTTAGTGCATGGAACAACGGATTAGCTACCCGCGATATCGGTTGAGCACTTTAACTATACAAAACTAGTACATACCCGATAACGTATGTTACGGACATTACTTTTACTAAACCACAATACTATGATTATGGTTACCACTAAGCATTGCTTTTCACAAATAAATATTTCATAAGTATATGTTGACACGATTATGATTATAAGACCGGGCCACTGCATGACAAGCCCACCGTGAACTCACCAACCGTTAGGTTGACACTTGCGTGGTTTAAACTTTTGCAGATCGCTGAGGAGTATCCGGAGCGGGTTGGCATGGCACATGAAGACATTTTAATTCTGTTTAAACTTAATTGGGGATTTAAAACAATGATTTTGTAAAGCACGTGGTTAGTGCTAAGATGTTATTTTTCCGCTGCGTATCTTGAGACTCTAATTTAAGATTTATATATGGACTAACTCTGATTCGTTTAGTATTTGTAACTAATGGTTGTGGTCCTGGTTTGCTCGCACCCCTTAACGGTATAAACTCCGTTAGTGGTTAGTTGGGGGTGTGACATAGTTTAATAAAGAAATTGTATTTGTTATCAATATGTGGTGTATTGTTTTATTTTTCATTGTTATCAATGAAATTCATAATTTAACTATTGTCACTATATTAGTTGTCTTGAGCTTATGAGAAATCTAATCATGCCCCGACGTTTCCGTCGTCGGTTGGGGTCTGACACCGGATGGGAGTTCGAACCCCCTGACCTGCGATTCTTTTCCTTTTTTTTTCTTAAGCTGGGCTGCCAGACTGGGCGTCTGATCAGACTAGGCTGCTGCGTCTGGGCCTGAGATGATGTTGGGCTGCGCAGCAAGTAAACAGCAGGTGGGCTGCACTTCTTATTATTATTTATTTTTTCTTTTTAATCTTGCATAACTTTCTCATCCGGGCTCCGATTTAACTTCCGCAAATTGTGGTTTTCTCCTAAATTCATTACGGACCATCCAACCACCTAAAATTCAACAAATAAACACACCAATAAATATCATATTCTAATAATCTCAATTAAAAACCCAATTTAATGTGAAAATTATATATTTCTCAAATATTAACCTAAATCCTAATTTTTCACATATAATGCAATTAAACTCCAAATTTAATATTTTTAAATCAAAAACTTAATTAAATGCGGGATTTATTAATTTATTTATATGTATTAGATCCTACGCATCAGATATCCCCACACTTAAATCTTTTTCGCCCCGAAAAAGTCCGCAATGAGATCATAACCGGAGAATTGACCTTCTTTTTTATTCTAAGCTACATACTCATGCGCTAAATGCGATTACCGGTATTTCGTTCCGACTAAACCCAACCACCAATAACAACTGAAGCCCCTGAACATGTTTTTTCAGTTTTATTACCAATTATGGGTCCCACACTATCAGTTTCACAACTCGGCCTAATCCCTTATCAATGCATGAATTAGCAAGGGTCAAACCTGTCTAGGGTTTTCCCCACCACAATTGAATAAAATATTTATGGTTCGGAGATTATGGAAAGTGAATGGATGGAATGATGTCTGAGCTTGAATTGAATTTATTTATTTATTCCCAAACTAGGCGAGTCTCCACCCATCATTACATCTCCTGAGTCCCTATCCCGAGAGGTAGTAAGCAGGCTTTGACCCTCGCACACAAAATCACATCACCCCAATAGATCATCTCCGGAGTCACTATCCCTAGAGGTAGAACGTAGGAGCAGCGAATTTAGCGCACTTTATTTGTTGTTTTTTTTTTTGCATAAGTATTCAAAACAAGCTCAAGATGGATGGATGAATGGGGCGCCACTATTTCTCGGATTTATTTTAATAAAAAGATCATAGTGTGCCAGGTAATCTCCAAATCATAAACATTTTAAACAAAAATGGTACCTATCATCCTACTCAACAATTTCGGCTTTTCTACTACACTAAAGGCGGGAACCCCTAATATTTTATTCATTAATGCTTAATTTTAGTAGCGAAATCAGGATTTTTTAAGATTTCAGAAATCAGTTGGGCCTACTAGCACATCACAAAATAGGCACGCTTTCAACTTTATTTAAAATTTATTTACTAAACAAAAAGTCAAAACTCCAGTTTACCTATCATTTCCCATTTAATGCAGACAAAATCAGGGACTAACTCACTAAACCAGGGGGGAAATGATAAGAAGATTTAAAAAATTTTCACAATTTTAAGCTATTTCGTTTAATTGACTCCATCTCCACACTTGATTCGTACATTGTCCCTAATGTACGATAAAACAGACAAAACAAAGGGGAAAAGGGAACTGAAACACTCTCCTATCACTGTCATGTGCCAGTGTCTGAATGCCGAAAGATGAAACGAAACAACACTTGACTGAACAGGTGCCAGAGCTGAAACCACGAATGCCAAAAATCCCCCACAATAAAAGTATGCATCATGAAACAACTCTTGAACATGTGCCAGACTGTCTCGGCAGAAAACCTATCAACCAGACACAAAGCAGAATCAAATCAATCACAAATATATAAATCAATACAGGCCAACTATCTCGAGTTGTGTGTCAACAAATGAATGCAAAATAAAAATAAAACTCAGGTAATCACTAAACCGGTGAATCAAAGAAGCTGGTGGTCCGGCGGTGAATCTGGAAGAAAACAAAGCCCAAGTGAAACAAACACTACAACAAAAATAGCTTGATAGGACACCCAAAAAGGTCCTAAAATGTTATTTTATAGGACGCATGAGATAATAGGACCATTAATAAAAGTGTCATTTCTAAAGGGGTCCTATAAACTTAGAGCGTCCTTATAAACCACAAAATAGGACACGTTAGAGCGTCCTAATAAACCATAAAATAAGACACGTTATAGCGTCCTAATAAACCACAAAATAGGACACGTTAAAGCGTCCTAATAAACCACAAAATAGGAAACGTTATAGCGTCCTAATAAACCACAAAATAGAACACTTTATAAGGTTTTAAGATGCATATGAGCATATCTATTTTAAGGACGATTACCAACATCTTTAAAATTGTTCTCATTAAACATGATTCATAAATACAAATAAGATACCATCAACTTATCGATAGATGAACTTCAACTAATAGAATAAATAAAGTTTAATTATCATTGAAATAAATCATTTCCATAACAAAAGCATTAAACGAAAATAAGTTATAATATTATTATGCAAGATCATAACATTAAACATGAAACTTAAAGTAATGAAAGACACTAGAAGAATATAGTCTTCAGTCATCATGCCTCATTCTCACTCGTCACAAACCACCTACAAATTAATCATCCATATATAAGCTTAAAGTTTGTTATAAACTTAATAATATATTACAGGTTTAACAATAATGACATACCGAAATGAAAGAACATGTCCATGCTATAAATGCACCAATAACCCGCTACCCAAACAGCCCAAGCTGTGCACTTGGGTGCCTCTACTCAACATGTATTCAAGTGCTAGAACATATAGCTAAAAATATATTTAACAGGTAATACAAATCTTGTTACTTAATTTATGTATATGACAATCCCACTTAATCTGGCTTACTTGATATGATTTAAGAGAGAAATTCCAAAGTTCGAGGAATTATCTTACTTTTGATCAACAATATATGATATCCATCAAGAACGGTCTAACTACTACCTCCACATATTCATCCACATTAACTTCCAATTTGCATTCATGTTGTATCTGCATATTTAAATTATTATCATTATTTCCAATCTTTAGTCCATAACTGTTAAGTTATAAGGCAATGATGCCAACTCACCTCTGCTATTCTAGGTGCACTATCTTAAAGTTGTTGTAATGGTTTAGCAAGTTCCGATCTTAAAAGTATTTGTTCAATTGATTTGTCACCAGGGATAAAGAAACTTGCAAGAGCTGCAACTTGATAATGATCAACATTCATTATTAAAGGTAACAATCAAGATTCACCTCAGTAAATTTGAACCAGTGATACTGATTTGCGATTTTGTGATGCTAACAAGTAAACAACACAACATGTGATTCCTTTCCATCACCCTGTATCTTTTAGGTTGTAAGTTAGATTTTCAGGTTAATATATGTGTTATGTTTTCAATAGTAGATACCCAACGACTAAACCAAAAACAGAGTTGCAGGCATTTTGGTCTGGGCTCGAGTTTCAAGTGGAGTATTCTGTTTTATTGAGGGAAAACCAACACCTACACTCTTAGGTTAATTTGGATCATTCATTAAAGTTAATGTTTTAAACCGTCTAAGTTATTCGCACCATTGATCTTAAAGCTCTCTTTTACAGGAGACCACAAAATTAAAAAGTATAAAGAACTCGACATGATTGAAGAATGATTATTCTATCAAATGAAATTACTCACCATAAATGAGCCGGATAGCTTCTCGAGTGTCATTGGCAGTGTTCCTGTAAACATTATATCATATAACGTAACTCAGTAAATCCAAATAAAATTAGTAAGATCAATATATAAATACATAATGTTGTGGCATACTCTACGCAAACTTCACCACACGTGTTATAAGCTTCACACCTTTTCCCTTGTATTTTGTCTATCAGGACCCAAAAAAGCCTTGTAAATATGAGTGCGACAACACAAGATCCCAGAATTAAAAAGTAATTGTTTATCAATGGGCTGCCAGCAATATATAAGTCCATTATTTGAGATAAACAGTCAATTGTTTTCCAGAATAGAAAAATTTAGGTTCATATCGAATATCCATTTACATATCAAGAGAACAACATTAAATCATTAGTCCTAATTCAATCTCTTATATTACCTTGTCAAGGAGCTTATCAATGAATGAAACCATATTAAAATTAAAACTAACCTGATGGCAATAGGTGGTAAGATGTTGAATATCATCTGAAACACACTTGGGCATCCCTTAACTTGGGTCATACACCAATGCTCGGATCATCTTTCCAAAATGCACATACAATCAATTAACCAATATTTGAGTTTATTCATTTCGGCATTATCACAAACACTTCACGTGCAACAATAGAAACAAACATAAGCATTGAAATCTTACCTTATAAAGGAGCCACATAAGTACACACTTCTTCCCCCATAAGGCCACACAAACCTTACTAGTGTTAGAGTTGTTCCGGCACCGCCGCTTTCCCGCCCATAATCCATTCCTAAATCAAACATTCAATTTTGGACTCCTAATCAGATTCAGCTAAATCTATAAATTTCAATCAAATCAAACAACTTTCTTAGGACCCTCTGACCTGAAAGATCAACATCAAAACTCCATAGAGCTCTACTAATTTCACCATATTGATTTTAAGTTACAAATACAAACTTACAACTAATCATCAATCATAAATCACCTCAAACATGACATGAGCATGGGTGTGGACTTGAAGATGCTGATATGGATTTTAATTTGACAAGCATGAAATTGGATTACAAACGAAATCAGGAAAGCAATTAGCATGAAAAAATTGAATGATTTCTAACACATATCTTAATAAAATTGAAAAGAGAGATAAAAGGGGAATTTTGGGTTCGAGGAACAAATAAAATCGAAAAAAAAAGCTTAATGAACTTACTTCTTTGAAGCGATTCCGCATCTTTCCTAGCCCACATGTTACCTGAGGCAAAACGACGCACATGGAAATTGCAAAATCCACTTGCAGAGTCAGGCGCAGACGAATGCTGCGAAATTTGTCTGTGAGAATTGGAGATGTACCGCGGTTTATTACAACTCAAACTTCTGCCGATTATCATCACCAATTGAAGACATTTTAAAAATTCCTCCTGTGACAAACAAAAACGAAACCTGTAATGAGGACTATAATTTTCAAAATTCGTAAATTAATATATAGATGGCAGCTTGGCATACCCAAATTTTGCAATCTCATGTTTTTCAATTGATAAATCGTATCATTCTTAAAGGATAGAGGTAGTGAAAATTAATGAACCAAAATCATTCGCAGCTGACTCACAAAGATGAGGCGAAAAAAGAAGAATACGTAAGAGACTATGAGTCGTCTTCCTTCCTTGGGCCATGGAGCATCACTAAACCGCCTTGTAGATACCGGTGTTCTTCTCTATAGCCTTCAATTGTACTTGTTTCCTCCGCTGCCTTTCAGACCCTGGAGGTGATGGATTTTCCAGCGAAGCGGAGAGAGAATTGGTCAAATTAGTATCAATAGAAAGAAAATTAGGGTTAATCAAAACTATGAATTTGAAATCGTAAAAATATTCAAATCTTAAAATATCTTAGGAATCATTTTATCTAACCTAACCTAGTTAACAATTGCTTGAATGGTGAAGAAGAACTTTGATTTTCCAGAAAGATGAGCGGCTGTTAAAAATCTACAAACTCAAACAATTAAAAAACAAATCAAGTAAAAGCTTACCGATTAGAGTTTAGAAGAGATTACATCGACCATTATGATCTTGATCGCGATGATGATATGTGAAAGTGCGTGAGCGTGAGGATCTTCTACTTAATCGTATAGAAATCAATGTAAACGAGTAAAACACAGAGAGTAAATACAACTGAGGCTTGTATTAACCACAGAGACCACAGAGTACACTTAGAGAAAGTTATGACACGGAAGCTCTCCAATTCTATACAAGACTAACATATATATAGGCTGAAACCACGACTGGCCGAACCTCAGGTTCGGCCAAGCCTCGGCGGTTCCGAACCTGGCGTTCGGCCAAGGTTCGGCCTAACCTAAACTTGCACGTTCCGTCTTGTTCTCGATACTTCACATGACGATCAGGAACCATGTATCAACAAACTCCCCCTCGGCATGTGCAGTATCATCTCTTCTTAATAAAACTTGTATCTTGTATCTTCAATCAAACTCTTCCTCAATCTAGATGAAGAATTCAATCTTGAATACTTGATATTGCATCGTGTGTAGTCTCTTTATCAACAATCTTCAGAAGACTTGAAGTTGTGATGTTTTCTTTCCACTTAGAAACCTGCCAACATAAATAATCTTGGCACAAAATGTCTCTTCGAGACTCCAAGATATCATGATTTTGAAAATGATTTCGTATTCCATGTTGATCAATCGAAAACAACTCAGAAATAAAATCTTTTTGGCTTTTAGGAACTTTACATCAAAACACACCTAAAATCTTTTTGATATTTTCTAATAAGAAAGTAAATGCCATACAGAATCAGACACTATTTTTATCTTTTGTGAGAAAGATCACAACTTGGGATCATATTGGTCATAACATGCTGAACTACACTTCAATTTCAATTATTGTAGCACATAAGCCATGCCGATTGCAGATATAATTTGTCCAAATTTAAACTCTGGCACAATCATACTCATAACATCTGGATATGTTAAGGTATTTATTAGATTTGCATTGACCAGTGTACCCCACACTATCAGACATACTCAGATATGCTTTGCTTATCACATTTTGTGATTTCACTTGTGATATTTATCACATAATGATTGTAACCATGATATAGTCAACTGTGTTCCATGCAAAAAGAAATAAGAACGTTAAATCGTCTACCTTAAGGTCGATCTTTCGATACGCAGATAAGGCCTCGGATTTAACAAAATAAGAAAATAAAACAAGTTGAAGTTGTATAACTCAACAACAATCAGGTCGGTACTCCCGTACACGCAGAGAAAGTCCGATGAGTTATACGAAACACCAAAGAAAATAAAGCAGAACGTCAAACGAACAACAATCAGGTCGGTCTTTCGACACGCAGAGAAAGTCCGATCGTTTGACAAAATAAAGAAAATCAAACAAGATTAAATCTTTGCAAAATGAATACATGTATACACAGTAACTTCTCATTTTATTTTTCACATATCTTTTTCTTGATATATCATGAGATATGCATCAAGATGTTGTCCACTAGGTCAAGCATCAGATTTAGTGTATATCACATTTGTATACTTTCTGATTTGCCGAGCCTATCTTACACATCGATCAAATGGTCTTATGGCTTTTTCACTTACTTTATCCATGAGTCAGACACTGTCAGCCAATGTACCATCATTTCCCATTCATGTCAGATACAATTTCTCATTTTTCAATGTTTTTGGCTTTTTGCATTTTTCAATGTTTTTGATTTTTTCAAATTTCTCCCCCTAAAAATGACAACTCTATTTATAGATTTTCATTTTTACGATTTGAAAAACAACACACTATTTTTGTATATTTGCAAAAACAAACTCCCCCTCAGAATGAGATAGAGTGAAAAACCAAGAAAAATTGATCAACCAACACGAATACTTGCAGTTTAAATCTTTTTGAAAAACAAAATTGATTTTGAAAGTCAGATTAATTAGAACAAATATTTCACAATCAGCAATTTTTCAATCACCGAAAGGTCTTCCTGAAACACCTGCTGACACCAAATAAATCATTAGTCGCTCTGGGATCGACCCGATGTAACATCGGCGGGTCGCCCGGTGTCTTCCACAAAGTCATTGTGGGCCTTGGAAACAACTTTTGGTTTCCAAATTTGTAAAATTTTCAATTTTTGATCAGAACCTGAATCAGATTCAACCGACGTACTTGGATTAGACCAAGACGATTTACGATTTGATTTTGTCTTTGGAGACCATGGTTCCTCAAAAATTTGACCTTTGTTATCCACATATTTAGCAGTATTGTGAATATATGCAGTTGTCGGACAATCAGGAACCATGTATCAACAATATGGCTTCGAGATAGAAAAGGTTGAAAAACCTAGCTGCGAATGAACGCCAGTGGGAAAAAAGGGGTTTTATGTGGGAACGGGTTATAAGAAAACATGTCACGAATCGGGTCCGCGTGTAAATTTTTTTGGCCAAATAGAGCCATGATTTGGGGGAAAAATAAGGTTGAGAAGGATTGTGGTGATACCAAACGACTCTAACAAATAAGGGTCATATTACACTGATTTTTTATGACTGAAATTCCAAGTGTCCTATAAGGTTATGTTTTAACAAGACCTTCAATGATCAAGTGTCCTATTACATTACCATGTAATAAGACATTAACTACTAAACGTCCTATAATATACTTTATTAGGACCCCGAATACTAGGCGTCCTATTAAGTTATATGATAATAGGACCCTAAATATTCATCCGTCCTATTACATAGTTTTTTAGGACACCGGTTTAACTCCATATAGTATAATAGGACCATGAACACTCATTTGTCCTATTAGGTAGTTTTTTGAGACACTATTTTAACAGCGTCCCACACAAAAGGTCCTAAAAGCCCCTTTTTGTTGTAGTGAAAAGCGATTGGGTTGTAAAATCTGTCAATTTTTATAATAGATTTGAAAATTTTGAGCTTTTTGGACAAGTTATCAAATGTGGGCCGTTTGTTGTCAATTATGAAGTGCACGGCCGACATTTAACCAAAAGTCAACATAGTCTACAACACAAACATGCAAACCGCCCAGAATGGAGATTGAGTACCAGAAGATTCACAATGTGTGCATTAGAAAACCTGTTATGCCAGTTTGCAACCAATTTCTCAGTAACACCAACCAACATCAATTGCCAACCCAGAAAGAAAAGTAACAATTGATCCAAAATAGACCGTTTGTTTGTCATTTATGAAGTGAACGGTCCTTTTTGACCAAAAGTCAACAAGCCTAAGAAAAACCCGGATACGGACCGTTGATTGTCATTTATGAAGTGACGGTCTCGTCTCATCCAAACCTAATCTAAATCATGAAAGCACATATGTGGACCGCAGAAATGGAGATTAAGTATCTGACGGCCCACAAACCGTGAAGCATAGCCATAAATGATAAATCAATGCAATTTCCAACTGTGGCATCACTTACAGAAATGCATAAAAGAGAAAAAGAAAAATAAACAAACACTAAAGTAAACAAACTAGCTAACAATCAAAGTAAACTACTAAAAAGAAACATAGCATGAAAAAAGCAAAACAAAAGTAACCAAGTACTCGGGTTGCGTTACGAAATCGCTGAATTTATTAACGAGTCGTCAGACGGACTCGAACCCGCGATTAAGTCAACCAGGGTCATGGATATGACCTCCCTCGCTACCGAATATGCTCGCCTCCGACCCATGCACGCGCCACTCTTCAAACAAGGGCTCGACTCCCTTATGTCTATCTTGTAGGTACATCACATATATGTCGGCCACCAATGGCCTATCACTCACTGAAGCCTTCGCCTTCTTATTAGGTGGCTTTTCTTCAAACAAACGCTTGCTTCATCCCCACACTTCTTCTTTTGCGGGGCTTTTAATGTTTTAGGTGTCTTGATAGCAACCGAAGGTGGGTCGGGTGGGTGATCTTTAAGTCCAATTTGATGAACGACAACCTGGTGATGTTTCTCATGCTGTATAGATCCGGTGACATTAAATGTCACCGCCTCGTCATCAACTCATAATGTCAATGTGCCTTTCTACACATCCACTAATGCACCAGTTGTAGCAAAGTAAAGGCGCCCTAAAATGAATGGTACATTAGTGTCCTCGATCATATCCAAGATCACAAAATCCATAGGAAACACAAATCGATCAATCTTAACCAAAACATTCTCAATCACTCCACGTGGAAACTTTATTGATCTGTCAGCAAAATGGATGTGCATGCGAGTGGGCTTGGGCTTACCTAGGTCTAGCTGTTTAAATAAAGAGTATGGCATAAAATTGATGCTAGCACCTAGGTTTGCAAGAGCATTCCTGACAGTCAGACTGCCTAATGTACAAGAGATAGTGAAACTCCCTGGATCACTCAATTTTTTTGGCAGTTTGTTCTGAATGACAAATAAACACTCCTCGCTGAGTGTAACCTGTGGAACATTTGGAATATTCTTCTTACTACTCAACATTTCTTTCAAAAACTTCAAGTATTTAGGCATATGTACGAGCATCTCAATGATTGTAATGTTAATGTGCAGCTACTTCAATATGTCAATGAATTTCCTATGCTGCTCCTCCTCGTCTTGCCTAACTCTGTTTGGATAGGGAATGCGTAGAATGTAAGATCTGACCGGTTCCTTGGGACGTGCTGTACTTGATGGGCTTAGCCTAGATTGCACCTGCCCAGGAACCTCTACCTCAATCCCCTCGTCTATCTCATTATCACTTTCCTCATCTACTGGCTCAGCACAGACAGTCGGTTCTGGATCTGGAGTGATACTGCCACTCATGCTGAAGATTGCATTAACATTTTGCTTTGTATTTGACTGTGTGTTCCCTGGCAATCCTCCTGGTTTTCTCTCACTTGATTTTTAGAGCTGGCCCATGATTCTCTCCATATTAAGCAAATGGGTTGCTAAATTACTCAACTATTTGGCCACCACAGCTATATCCTGCTAAGTCCTCGAAATCCTCGGATCATTCTGCTGTGAAGTTTTCTCATTATGTTTGATAAACTAAGACATCATTTCGGTTAAATTCTTTAAACCTGAATCCTCTGTCGGTGTCTTTTGGCTAACCTCTGGGTCATAGAAACCACCCTGTTGCCTCGGTGGCGGTCTTGGCTGAAAGCCAGGCATGTTCGAACTGAAATTTTGGTTGTTCTGCCACCCCGAATTGTAGTTATACGTGTTAAGTGGTGGGTGGGCCTGGCCGGCCATGTAGTCGACCTGCTCGACAAAATCGGTGCTACCCCCGATAGGACAACATGTAATGTCGTGGGGTCTCGAGTACAACTCACAGTGTTTTACTTGTTGCTGGTTCACCTGCATTCCTTTTATCTTTTGGGATAATGCCTGGGATGTCAAACCATTAATGGGATCATCCTGGTGAACTTCCCTCATCTGGGGCCATCTACTCCGCGCGGTAGACCACTGATAGCCATTCAAGGCTAACTCCTCAAGTAAATCTTGCGCCTCCTCGGGAGATTTACTCCTCAATGTGCCACCAGCAGATTGTCGACTATATGTCCCGTGAGAGGATGCAGACCACTATAGAAAATTTATATCTGCTGGTGCAGCTCAATCCCATGAGACGGGCATTTTCTTAACAACTCTTTGAATCTATCACACGCCTCGTATAAGCTCTCAGTATCATCCTGAAAGAAAGAATAGATTTTGTCTCGTAACATATCAGCTTTCGATGGACAGAAATACTCTGAAATGGATTTCTGCGTCAAAACAACCCATGTCGTGATGGATCCGGGTGGGTGGGAGTGAAGTCACGCCTTCGCTGCGCGCCGCGAAGGGAAAATGGGAAAAGTCGCAATTTAATGGCATCAGGTGGGACCCCATTGAGTTTGAAAGTGTCACAAACTTCGAGGAAGTTCGTGATATGAGTCATCTGGTCATCATTGGGGTGCCCATCAAATTGAATAGAATTTAGAATCATGGTAATCGTCTGAGGCTGAATTTGGAAATTTTATGCCTCAACAGCTGGTCGAATGACACTTGGCTGGACCTCATCGAGGTTGGGAAGCGCGTAATCGGCAAGCGTACGTCTCTCTGGTGGATTCGCCCTCGGTACTCATTGCACGCGAAGAAGGTGATGAAAAACTCTCTCTGGTTCAGAAACTGTTAAAAACGGCTCCTACGAAGACGGATGCGCATAAACAACAAAAATGATAGAGAAAAACAGAAACAGAAATAGAAAAAGAAAAGAAACTAACCTAAAAGTCTAACTAACATGAAAAGGAATACACAAAAACAGATAAACAAAGTAACAACGAAAATACGCAAAGAAAACAACTAAACAAGTAAAGCAAATAAGACAGAAAAGTGGCTAAACTACTAGCTCCAAACTTTCTCGAAATCTGCGCGTCCCCAGTAACGGCGCCAAAAACTTAACGTGTAGAATCGTGACAATAAAAATGCATTCAAGTTTTAAAAGTTAAATTCCGAGTGACCAACTACACGCTACGGGCAAGTATACCATCGAATACAGAATAGAGTCGGCAAGTACCAGATATCAATCCAAGGACGCAAATGCAGTCTCTCAATACTGGAACATTACTAAAATCTAGCCGATGAAATTGTGATAATGACTTAATTGATAAAACTAAAGAAAATTAACTAAGCAGATAAAACAAACAGATAAAAAAAGCAAAATATAGAAAAATCAGTCGGAGAAAAATATCACCTAGATAAGAATCCTCTGAACCCAATAAGACCCCTAGTTTGACTAATCAACACGATCACTATCCACTAATGATGAAAACCAAAATGAAATAGGACTATAGACACATCCTAATCACTAAGGTAATCCTAATTTAAGCTCGGATAGAAAACTATGTAAAATTGCCCAATTGTTTAACCGCTTCGGTCAAAGCGAACTAAACACGCACGTAAAAGGAAACCACAAGAAATGTCTCTCTAAATGGTACCTAACAAATGAAATAATTCTGAAATGAATAGCCTAGGACCTAGAAAACTCTAAACACAAATAAGCGAGCTCGAATGTTATGGTCATAAGAACCCTAACTCACTAAACAATGCGTAGTTTTTCCTAGTACATGAAACGAATCGGTCAACTCTATCCCATAGAGATGCACACAAAATCAGCCCCATATCCATAACATATTATCATGTAGGAGGTCTCCGGATCATGAATTAATCAATAAACTTCAAAAAGTCAACCGATTAACAATTAGCTAATCAATAAACGGTTGTAGTTCTACAATCCACATCAATTAACTCACATAATATGATAAAAATAGAAGCTAAACATGCACACATAATCATCCAAGGCATCCATTTCAAAATCAAAAAGAAACTTCACAAGATCATGTCAAAAGTCAAGCTTAAAAGGTCAAACGGGTCAAGATTCATCAAATCTAGGTGAATACAAGAAATTTAGCCACTAAACATTGTAAAAACACATAAAATCCAATCTTTAACATTCTCATAAATAAAGAAATAAAGAAAAAAGGTGAAGAAATCTAGCCTCTATGAAAAAACAAAAACTGAAAGGTTGTAAATCTTCAATTTTCGCATCCAAAATTTTCAAACTTGACCCCTAATCCTTCCTTCAAAGTTCTAGATCTTGTAGAGGGTTTTTAAAGTTTTTTAGAGGTGAAAAACTCCAAAAAACGGCAAGGCAAACGCTTAAATGTGGGGATTTTAGGGCTGAAATGCGATCAGGTCAGTTCTGATAAAACTGGGTCTGCTACTAAAGAATATAAAAGAGTGCTGAACTGGAATAATACCAACAGAAACTGCTGCTCTGGTGGTAAGGATCTCGCTGGATTTAACTTCCGTAAACTGTGGTTTTCTCCTAAATTCATTACGGACCATCCAACCACCTAAAATTCAACAAATAAACACCCCAATAAATATCACATTCTAATAATCTCAATTAAAAACCCAATTTAATGTGAAAATTATATATTTCTCAAATATTAACCTAAATCCTAATTTTTCACATATAATGCAATTAAACTCCATGGAAACCTCGGGGATAGGTTTTATGATCCCTAGAACACTCGATAACATTTCTTTTAGCTTCTGGAGCTCCCTAGTGATACTTGGGTGAATACTTACATCACAAGAGACACCCTGGTTAGAAGCTAAAGGAATTGAATTAGACACATTACCTGGGTTGGGATTCTAGGCCGGAATCCTGGGACCATATCCATAGCTCATTTGGATGCTCGTCTCAGTAGTCTCTGATGTCTGCATTGGAATAAAGTCTTCGTCATGCACTTCTGAGGGGGTAGTCCTGAATATTCCTGCAGAATTAGAGGGGTTAGAGTGCTGACATCCCTGGGAATTCTGGCCCGGGGTTCTTGCATGAAATGGGTATCCTTGGGATGTTGTGGCTGAGAATCCCAGCGACAATGGAGTCCAAGGATCTTTAGGGCGCGGCTGTGAGGACCCTGAGAACCCAGCAATAAACTTCGCGTGTCCAGCAGTCTGGGAAGTTGTTGCACGGGCTGTAGTAAAGCTCGTATTTGTTGGCAATGTTGATTTGAGATGGTAGCCAAGTGGATCTGACGATCCTCAGGCATCAAAATCGAGATGCCTAGGAAATAAGGGGCTCTGCTCATCCACATGTTTCTTGGATTTCTTGAGCTCCTCGATTTCCTTCATAATCGTCTGATTAGTCTTTTCTTGCTGATCCATTTGGTTCTTCACCTGTTTGATCAAAGTAAACAAATCATTGTTAGTAATAATAGGACTGACAGATTGAACCTGGGGTCCCGTGAATACGGGATAATCCGTTTTCTTCTTGCATCCATCAGTTTTCTTCTGGCTTCCTAGAGCAGGAGGTAGAGGAGGAACGGAGGACGATACAGGAATCGAAACAGATTTTGATTGAGTCGCCATTTTTGAAGTGGAGATCAAATGAGGTGAGAGAAATGTGAATTTTTTTTTAGACTGAAGCACCACTTGCCCCACGGTGGGAGCCAAACTGTTTTGGTCAAAAATCACCAAAATGATTAAGTGATCAAACTTAGATTGTGAGGTAGTGTACTTGATTGATTTGTGAAGAAGATGCAAGAAAAAGTAAGGGATGATATAACAAGAGAAAATCCAGAATCCTTCGAGTTTCCTCTAGGAATCTGGCAAAAAGCCTAGGGAGCCGGCCTGAAAAGACTGCTGCGTAGCACTTTTATTAATAAGAAACTGAAAATTACAAGTGGTTGAGAGGTTAGAACGATCGAACTATGTGTTACAATGATTGTATTCTATCAGAGCTAAAATGTGGTTGTGTTGTGTGTTTCTAAGTCGATCATAACCTCAATTATATAACATATACATTAATAACAAACTATCCGGGATTCCCGGGATCTCATTCTTCAACTATCTTGACCGTTAAGGCTTGTTTGTCCACTCAGTCCACGTTCTTGGCAAGTCTTTAGGAGTTAGTTAGGTCGTCCAACGTCCCTGCAAACAAATAATCACGAGGCAAAATAGGGATTAGTGTATATCATATAATCAGGATACTTGAACTAGCAGGATTCCCAAGCGATACAAGGATTCTTGAATCATCTGAGCTTCTCAGCAAGCATCCTGAAAATCTATCCCCAACAGGGATCGTTCAAGGACACAACGGAAAGTGAGGTCCCTGGGTACTCAGCCCGCTGTCAACATCTAGCCAAATCTATATTTTAGTTTAAATTAATTAGTCTAAGAAAGAAAAATAAAATAAAATACTAATAAGATGGTGTTTTTAAGAAATTTAAATCGAAGTTAATATTACTTGGGAGAACGTACCAATGGGTGAAGAGGGTTGAATGCGTATTTATAATCCTTTCTTAAGATTATTCACGAGCAGACAACTAGACCGCCTCTCAGCCTCAAATCTAGTATCACTACTCTCATGGGTGATCGTCAGCGAGGAGTACGAACCCCGGGGAACTGTGTTGCTAGTAAACAAATGTAGTGGTGTAATGCCATTTACTTATGGGGCCCTCTCTCAGGCCAGCACAACATACTCGACATGCCGTCATGAACCAGCAGGGGAACAACCCTGCATGCCGAATATTTTATTATGAAAATTATATTTTTAAGGGACTAAGGTCGGTTTCTTCAAGTAATTTATTAAGGGATCTTTTGGCTATGTTCTAAAGACATTTCAACCATCACAACCTATTGTTTAAAGGCCTAAACTTTCTGGTCAAAACGGATATATATTTAAAAGCATTTTCTAGGGTTTATAAAGTGTACTTTTGCATGTAAAAGTTTGATATGGTGAGTTTAAGCATTAGTGATCTTTCTGAAGTCCAAGATATCATATTTTGAATATATTAAGAGTCTAGAAACGTGTCATAGGCATCAAGGGGTCCAAAGTTACAAGAACAACACATAACACACAATATATACAAAGTTAATGTCTAAAAATGCAAACTAAACAAATACTTGTGTAAAAGTCCTACAAATTAATGTTTGTACATAATATTTCAAGGAAATGACATTCATGAGTTACTAGTAGGTAAATAAATGGTTGAACATAAAGATAAATGCAAGTAAGTAAGCTTTTATGGGTCAAAATGATGTTTAGACAACAATGTAGGTCAAGACTTGCTAATGGTGTGTTCTAATCATGAAAGGAAACTAAGAATACTTGCTAGAACAAGATTTTACTAAGAAATGTGAAGATGGAACCTTGCTAGAAGAAGATGGAGGCCGAAAATGGTGATGATGATGGTTGTTCTTAAATTCCAAAGCTTCCTAGCATCATAAATCATCAAGAACATGAGTGATTACTCAAGAGTTTTAGAGAGAGAGTAGAGAGAAGGAGCTTACGGTTCTTGAGAGGGAGAGAGAAGGGAGAAGTGTTCTTAAGAAATGAATGTGGTAAATGAGGCTAGGGTTCTAAAAGTAGTTTAAGTATGGAGTGTTAATGAAAAAGGGAGTGTTTGGTTAAGTGTTGTGGGGGTGTTCGGTTCAAAAGGAACCGAGAGAGAGAGAGATCCGAGAGAGGAAGAGAGATGGAGAGAAAGGATGGTGCTTGGGTTTGTTAAAAGTGATAAGAATCTAGTAAGTGATGAGGTTAAATAAAAGGTTAAGTGTTATGTGTGTGTATGGGTTTGTTGTGGACCGAAAAGAAGAAGAAGAGGGGCTCGGGTTCGAGCCTTGTGCTTGGCCGGTCCAAGGGCTCACCAAGGGAGATTCAAAAGACTGCAAACACTTGTGATATGGGATGTTTGTGGGTGGTTTTCGGCTGCACCAAATGAAGAGGGAGAGAGGAGTTTTTGGTGGGAAACTAAGGACCAATGGGTCTTAGTTTTGGCTTGGCTTGGGACAAGTTCTCCCTACATGGTCATTGGGTGTAAGATGTTCGCCTTGATGTAATTGGCATCTCATTTAGTCAACCATAGTACAAGCAAGTAACTTAACAAATTAAATGGCAATGGTGGTGGTTGTTTGCTTGGTTTCGGCCGAACAAAGAGAAGGGACGGGGATCGCGGGTTCGATCCCGGGTGGAGGCCGGTTTAAATGGAAGAAAAGAAGAGGGGAAAGGTGACGGGTCGCGAGGAAGGGACGTGGGAGAAAGAAAATAATTAAATGAATCGAATCGGGTGAAACTTTTTATAAAAAATTTATTCACGATGACGTAAAATAATAAAAGAAATGACTCGGTTTGGAACAAAAATACTCGAGGGTCAAGAACTTGAAAATATTACGTTGTATTCATGTAAAGTATATTCGTCGTGAACGTTAATAAAGTTTAATAAAATGTTTTGGACATAAAATAAATCGATGTTTACGTAGGGATTGGATCACAAGTCTCGATTTGTTGTCGTTGTCTAAACACTTGTTGCTTAATACGAAATTGTTTATTAAAGTTATACGTGACATATGTGAATCATAAAATGATAAAAGGTTGATCAAAGTTTATGATTAAAATGTACATTAATTGCTAATGATAATAATGATAAATCCCAAGATGATGGGATCATGTATGACATTCACCACATTGTTTGGTAAATTTTAGTAAACGTGTTCGGTTAGTCGCTTTATTATTATTGAAGTTCCAACGACCATTCCGTGCAAAGAAGTCTTCATGTTCAAGTATTATTTTCAACATGAATTAAGGCTACGTCAAGGATATATTCCTATTGTAAATGAATGTGATTATGATAAAATTGGCACGTTGCAAGCAAACAGTTACATAACATAGCTAACACATAAATATATATTAACGGTTTTATTAGAGCATATTCCTATGCTAACATGTGTCTCGTGTATTGTATCTAATCTAGAGCATCTGTGTGAGTGATATAGTCACTGGCCGTACCATATGCACCGGCGTACCAGATGGTACGTGGGTGGTCCGCCGGCCAGTTAGTATGTGACTATAAATAGTTCGTTAGAGAGAGAGCTAGTTACCAGTTCTGTCATTTTCATATCTCTTAACTGTGTGTTCTTAAGGTGTTTTCTCTCTCTACATTGTAACTCTAAGTGAATCAATAAAGAAAAGCTTTATTTACTTTCTCGTTGCTATCCGATTACCGAATCATGCAGTAGTAAGATCGTCTAGTGGTTTTACAAGTGGTATCAGAGCAATTGGTTGCTCTACTGCTGTGATTTTGGTAAATTTTCGAATTCTAGAGTGAGAAAGTTTGGGTTTTTCTTCGTTTTTCATCAAATTTTCGCAATTCCTAGTGTTTCAACGATGGAAAATGATTTCTGAGTGTTTCTGAAGTGTTTTCGCACCTTACTGAATCAAATTCCAGTTCGAAAAGTCAAATTTCGCGAAATTCAGTCAGAATCAGCTTCGAACATCGTTGGTCCGCCTCAAGAAATTCTGGTCCGCCGGTGGTCCGCACGGAAATCTTCATCCGAAATCTGGTCCGCTGAAACTGGTCCGGAAGACAATCTTCAAAGTTGGTCCGCGGCGGTTATTTTCTGGTCCACCGTACCATTTGGTCCGCCGTACCAAATCTGGTCCGCTGAGGATATCTGATCCGCTGGTTCATTTGGTCCGCTGAGCATATTTTGGCCGCTGATTTGATCTGGTACGGAGGTTGGTACGCTGAAATTTTATGGTCCGCTGAGATTTGGTTGGTCCGCTGGCAGAAAACATGTGTTCACTAAAACTAACGTAACTTGAGAACCGTTAAGAGTTACTGACCTAATGGTCTGTACCCTCCAGTTTGACCCCCAAAATCAGCTTGGAAGACGTCTGTTTTTCAGTTTGAAGTTTTTGCGTTCGATATTGTAATTTCAAAATGAGCGAGTTTCACGCATTTTTAGCTGTTCAATCATCAATGCAAGCCATGTTGAACTATGATAACGAAATAGGAACAAATCAGAAAGTTCCTAAGTTGCTTAGGTTGGAGGATTATGAGAATTGGAAGCAACGATTTGAATCGTTCATTAATGCTCTTGACATTGATTTATGGATTTCTATTGAACAAGATTATACATATCCTCAGATAAATGGACAACCGATTTCACGAAGTGATCTTGATGAAGATCAGAGAAAAGTTTATGCCCGAGAAAAGAAATGTTATGGAAATCTCATAATGGCACTACCAAGAGAGCTTCTACATCAATTAAAAAATTGCACCACATCAAAAACTTTGTGGGATGCACTGAAAGATAGGTGTGCAGGAAACGAGCAATATAAGAAAAGTCGAAAGAAAGTTTTGTTAAAAGAATTGGACAACTTTCAACATTGTGACAAAGAAATTATTGCCGACTTGATTTCTAGGTTTTCACATCTGATCAATGAACTTGAGGTTGTTGGAGTCAAGAAAGAAAAGGAGGAATTGAAAGAAAAATTTCTGGAATCTCTACCCGAAAAGTGGGAGAACTTTGTTATGATGCTTACTAATGATCCAAATTACTCCAGTTGGTCATTCAATTAAGTGTTAAGCAAATTACAAGCTCGGGAAATGGAATTACTTGTGAAAATTTCAGCAACTCCAACAGTTCAGAATCCTGAGATATATTTTGGAGAGAATTCTGCTACGGCGCATGCTAAAACTAAATCACATTCTATTTCAAGCAGTAATCCACCAGTAACAGCATTTCTTGTTGGGAGGTCTGAAAATACTGGAAATTCTTCGGGTTGCAGTTTTACCATTCTATTTCAAGCAGTAATCCACCAGTAACAGCAACTCCACCAGTAACAGCATTTCTTGTTGGGAAGTCTGAAAATACTAAATCACATTCTACTTATAATCAAGCAACCGAAGATCTAGCTGCCTTGTTGGGTGCTTTCGTATCATCTTCATTTGGCTCCATATTTAGTCAAATTGGTAATTCTGGTTTGGTTCCGGACGATCTAAAACAGATGGATGAGGATCAGCTAAATAAATTAGATTTGGATTGGCAGTTGGCTATGCTTGCTGAAAGAGGAAGACGGTTTATAGGCAAACATGGAAAGAATTCTATTATGGGTGAATTTAGAGGCACCAAACTGGGTTTAGACAAGTGTAAACTAAAATGTTACAAATGTTCCAGTTTGGGACATTTTGCTCGAGAATGCAAGCTATCTTCTTCTAAACCAAGTACTTCGGATAAGCATGATCACAATAAAGAAGAAAAGGCTTTAGTGACTGAGGGTCCTTATGATTGGGCTGCAGATTTTCCGGATGAATCTGCATTCGTAGTTCATTCTCAAGATCATTATGCATTGATGGAAAATATTGAGGTTGACTCGAGTGGATATGTATCTGAGACTAGTAAATCTGAATCGAGTAATTCTGATTCCGAAATGGGTGGTTATGAATCCGTGTGTGAATTGTGTACTCAGAAAGATAGAAAGCTTCAGGAATTGGTTCAAGAAAAGGAAACGTTAGTTGTGGATAGGGTGAAGCTCGAAGAAGAGTTAGAAAGTTATAAACAGAAGTGTGAAGTTTCTGATGGCATTTTCAAAATGAATGAGAAGTTACTCCAATAGAGGAGTCTATTATTGGAAGAGTTAGAAGACCTTCGGAAACATGTGTCAGAAGGTAGTATTCAGAATGATCAACAAAAGTCACAACTTAGACATGAGAATGATGAGTTCATGACAAAAATTGTCAAGTTAACTGCTGTCAATGAAAAGTTGGTAAAGGAAGTTGAGGAATATAAGTTTAAAGCTAAAGATGTGAGTGAAGATTTTGAGAATCTATTTCAAAAGTCCACAACATGGGTGGAAGCTCTTAAAGAATCTAATGATGAACTTCAAAAAGCATTCGATGAAGTTACTGCTGATAGAACTCAATATCAAATTGTTCAATCTGAATTGACAGACACCATCACTACTCTGAAGAAAGACAAAAGCTTGTTAACCAGAAATATTGAGATCTATAAGGAAAGAGTGGGTAAGATTACAAAGGAGGTGCTTGCTGCTCATGATGGTATGAGAAGAGAAAAATCCTTAGTTAACAGCACATCTGAGAAATTGATTCAATCAGAAAAGGTTCTTGCTGAAGCTTAAAAGACCATAGCTGATTTGAATGTTGAAGTCTTGGATCTAAATCGTTAATTGCATAACTTGAAGAATTCTCATTCTTTTGCTAGTTATTTGTGTCAAGATGATAATTTCAAGAAGGTGTTTGGAGGCGATGATTTCAATCAGATTCCGCATCCAGTAATTCAAACAGAGTCTATTGTTGATTTGAGTCCTTCGACTACAAAGCAAGATTATTCTGTATTAGTTGCTGAAAACTCTGACTTGAAGACATCAAAGAAATCAAAAACAGTGATAGAAACATAAACAAGTCTGGTTAATAAAACATCACCATCATTTGTTTCTCGTGGGTTTATGTCAGAAGAGGGAATTCTTTCAGCTGGCAAGACAAATGAAAAAGATGGAAAAGAGTTGAATGAAGCCGAAGTTGCTGCAAAGTTGGTGCAAGCTAACAAATTAAAAGACATTAAAGTTTCATTTAACCAAGTTGCTAAATCTGGTTCTTCAAGTTCTCAGATAGATTTGTCCAAGTTACCTGGTTACAAACAAGCTGGGTTGGGAAGTGAAGGCAAGAATGTTACAAAGAAGAAGAACATGCTAAAGAAGGTACAGAAGGAAAAGAAAGATACTAGTCTAGATCAGATTTATCATTTGGCTCAAGTGTTCTTGTCTACAATGGAAAAGGGGTTCGGAGGAAAGATTCAGAAGAAGGCTTTGTCTACAAGTTATTCTAGAGAAGCTCAAAAAGTTAAGGATTCTTCATCATCTGGATCAAATTCTACTCCTCGAAGTCCTACTTCTCAATGGGTTCATTCCAATCGTTTTCAGGTTTTTAATAATGATTTTTATGAAGAATTTGAATCCGATAATAGGTATTATGCTTTTTAGGACAAACCACAATCTCAACGATCTTATCGTTTGTGCTATCAGTGTCGCCGAAAGGGACATATGGCCCAGGATTATCCTGAAACTGTCAAAAGATATTTTTCAAACAAATCTGCCACATTTATCGATGAATCAGGCAGAATTTTTACTGAGTCAACACCGTCCAACACTAAGTCTAAAAAGAAACATTTTTTTAAATTTGATTCAATTGTTGATGTTTCATCACCGGATGATGACTCGGTTAAAACAGAAAATGGGAAAATGCAGTGGCGACCAAAGATGGTCAGCAAGGCTGCAAATGATTCCGTGGAAGACACTGGTCGACCAGAAGCTGTGTGCTTCGGGTCTTTTGAATACTAATCCTTAAATCCAGTGTGCAGGTTTCTTCAAGAAGACCTATTGGTGATTGTAAAGTTCAAGCTTCAAGCAGTTGCTGATAGTGGAGTCTCCTGCTTAATTTAAATTGAATGCTTCATATTACAAACTGAAAGTTTTTTTTTCTGAAAAGCTAACAAATGAAAGGTCTCCGTATCGATTGGTCAATTTTCTTTCGTTTACATTCCGTATGTAGTTTATGGGGAGAAAATTGAAAAATAAAAAAAATAGTGTCTTTGTGTTTTTGTTAAAATGAAAATCCAAAAATAGAGTTTTCATTTTAAGGGGGAGAAAAAGGAAAAATACAAAAACATTGAAAAACAGAAAATACAAAAACATTGAAAAATGAGAAATTGTATCTGACATATTTGGGAAATGATGGTACATTGGCTTACGTGTCTGGCTCATGGATAAACTAGATGAAAAAGCCATAAGATTATTGTTCGATGTGCTTGGTAGGCTCGGCATTAAATCAAAAAGTATTCAGATGTGATAAACATTAATATACTAATGCTTGACCAAGTGGACAACATCTTGATGCATATCTCATGATATATCAAGAAAAGATATGTGAAAAAAACAATGAGAAGTCACTGTGTATACATGTGTTCATTTTGCAAAGATTTAAACTTGTTTGATTTTCTTTATTTTGTCAAACGATCGGACTTTCTTTGCGTATCGAAAGATCGACCTGATTGTTGTCCGTTTGACGTTCTGCTTTATTTTCTTTGGTGTTTCGTATAACTCATCAGACTTTCTCCGCGTGTACGGGAGTACCGACCTGATTGTTGTTGAGTTATACAATTTCAACTTGTTTTTATTTTCTTATTTTGTTAAATCCAAGGCCTTATCTGCGTATCGAAAAATCGACCTTAAGGTAGACGATTTAACGTTCTTATTTCTTTTTGTATGGAACACAGTTGACTAATTCATGAATACAATCATTATGTGATTAAATCACAAATGAAATCACAAAGTGTGATAAGCAATACATATCTGAGTATTTCTGATAGTGTGGGGTACACTGGTCAATGCGAATCTAATCAATACAATAACATATCCAGATGTTATGAGTATGATTGTGCCTGAGTTTAAGATGGACAAATTATACTAGTAATCGACATGACTTGTGTGCTGAAGTAATTGAAATTGAAGTGTAGTTCAGCATGTCATGACCAATATGATCCCAAGTTGTGATCTTTCTCGCAAAAGACAAAAATAGTGTCTGATTTAGTATTTCATTTCTATATTGCATTTATGTTTCATATCTGAAAAATTCAAAAAGATTTTAGGTGTGTTTTAGTATAATCTTAGAAAAATCAAAAAGATTTTCGGTGTGTTTTGATATAAAGTTTCTAAAAGCCAAAAAGATTTTGTTTTCGACCGATCGATACAAGATACAAAATAAAAAATTCAAATTTATATCTTGGATTCTCGAAGAGAAGTTTTATGCCAAGATTAAATTAAGTTTTCAAAAGAAAAAGAAAGCCGCGTTTCTGTCTTCTGAAATTGCAGGTTATCTGTGTGACAAGACTCAAGCATGGTGAAAAGAGGAGTATGTAATATCTTTCACAAGTGGATCTTGAAATTCAAAGACTGTTCAAGATTGATCCAGCCATGCAAGCTCTATTTCTGACAAGATTTCAAGTTGAAGATCGGACGGAGTGATGCAGAAGATTGAAGGCTGAAGTTTTTTTAGATAGATAGATAGCTAGATACACTACACGTTAAGGGGGGGTTTTTAGAGCATATTCCTATGCTAACATGTGTCTCGTGTATTGTATCTAATCTAGAGCATCTGTGTGAGTGATATAGTCACCGGCCGTACCATATGCACCGGCGTACCAGATGGTACGTGGGTGGTCCGCCGGCCAGTTAGTATGTGACTATACGTAGTTCATTAGAGAGAGAGCTAGTTACCAGTTCTGTCATTTTCATATCTCTTAACTGTGTGTTCTTAAGGTGTTTTCTCTCTCTATATTGTAACTCTAAGTGAATCAATAAAGCAAAGCTTTATTTACTTTCTCGTTGCTATCCGATTACCGAATCATGCAGTAGTAAGATCGTCTAGTGGTTTTACAGGTTTAAGTCCTTGGAAACTTACGGATTGTTACATCCTCCCCTAGTTGGGAGAATTTTGTCCTGAAATTCAGCTTGTCATCATGGCTAAGCGGCTGCTACAGGAAAAAGATGAGGATACTTGGCGCGAAATTGGTCTTCGCGTTCCCATGTAAATTCAGAACCACGGCGGGAGTTCCAACGAACTTTAACGAGAGGTAGACGTCTATGCTTCAATTTCTTGACTGCGTGGTCGATGATCTCGGCGGGTTCTTCAACGAATTGCAGGGATTCATCAAGATGTATCTCATCGAGGGGAACGGTAAGATCTTCTTCGGCAAGGCACTTCTTCAGATTACTGACGTGAAACACATCGTGAACATTACTAAGCTCGGGCGGCAAAAGTAGTCGGTACGCGACGGGTCCTATTATTTTAATGATTTCGAATTGACTAATGTAGCGATAATTTAACTTGCCACGTTTGCCAAAACGTATGACGCCTTTCCACGGGGATACTTTCAGTAATACCTTGTCGCTTTTCACGAAGGATAAGGGTTTACGACGGTTATCAGCATAGCTCTTCTGGCGATCGCAGACGGCTTTCAAGCGATCTCGAATTCGTGTGATTCTTTCGGTGCTTTCTATCACAACTTCTGGGTCTGTCAGTTGGTTGTCACTAACTTCGAACTAACAGATAGGTGATCGACACTTTCTTCCGTACAGTGCCTCGAAAGGTGCACACTGGATGCTAGTGTGATAATTGTTGTTGTACGAGAATTCGCACAATGGTAGATGTTCATCCCAGTTGTTACAAAATCAATGACGCAGGCACGCAACATATATTCGAGAGTCTGAATCGTTCGTCCGCTTTGACCTCAGTTTGCGGATGATAGGCCGTACTCATATCGAGGCGAGTACCGATGGCCTTGTTCAAGGATTTCCAGAAGTGAGAGGTAAAACGACCATCTCTATCGGAGATGATGGAAATCGGTGCTCCATGTCGAGAGAATATTTCCTTCATGTACACCCTTGTTAAGTGCTCTATGGAATCTTTCTCCTTCATGGCGAGGAAATGAGCAGATTTCGTCAAACGATCGACAATTACCCAAACGGAATCGTTACCCTTGGCGGCTCTTGGGTAACTTGGTGAGTAAACCGGAAGTTTTCTGGTGCTCGGCCTTAACTTTGGCGCAAGATAAACATTTACCAACGTACTTAGCGATTTTAGCTTTTATGTTCGGCCACCAATATAACATACGCAGGTCGTGGTACATCTTATCCGCTCCGGGGTGAATGGAATATCGGGTTTTATGAGCTTCGTCAAGGACTAGGCTCCTGAGATCTCCATAAATGGGTATCCACAGAAGATTAACGAAGTATCGTAATCCATCGGGCTTAGTTTTGAGGTATTGTTCCATGCCACAGATACTTTCGTCTCGGATGTTTTCGTCTTTCAAAGCTTCAGCTTACGCTGCCAAAACTTGAGTGACAAGACCGGTTTGAATGGTCATGGCAAGAAATTTGACATGAAGGGGTTTAACACGTTCCTTCCTGCTCAAGGCATCAGCGACAACATTTGCCTTTCCAGGATGGTACAGGATTTTACAGTCATAATCGCTGACTAATTCAATCCATCGGCGCTGTCTCATGTTCAAACCCTTCTGGTCTAAGATGTGCCGAAGACTCTTATAGTCGGTATAAACCTTACATTCAGTACCGTAGAGATAGTGTCTCCAAATCTTAAGGGCGAAGACGACGGCTCCAAGTTCCAAATCGTGAGTAGTGTAGTTCTTCTCGTGAAGCTTTAGCTGTCGCGAAGCATAAGCAATGACTTTGTCTCGTTGCATTAACATATAGCCTAAACCTTGGTGTGAGGCATCGCATTAATCACATATATCTTCACATCCTTCTGGTAGGGAGAGTATGGGTGCGTTACACAGCTTTTGCTTCAGTGTCTAAAAAGCTTGTTCGACTTTGTGATCCCAAACGAATTTCTTGTCCTTTTGCGTCAAGGTGGTCAATGGTTGGGCTATTCTGGAGAAGTTTTCGATAAATCTTTGGTAATAACCGGCGAGTCCAAGAAATTGTCGTATCTCGGAAGGGTTGGTAGGCGGACTCCAATCCTTGATAGCTTCAATTTTTGTGGGATCCACATGGATTCCAGCTGCGTTGATTACGTGACCTAAGAATCGTACTTCTCGTAACCAGAATTCGCACTTTGAAAACTTGGCGTACAACTTCTCATTCTTTAACAGTTCCAGAATAAGCTTCAGGTGCTTTTCATGTTCGTCCTTGCTACGCGAATAGATCAAGATGTCTTAATGAAAACGATTATGCATTTATCGAGGTATGGTTTACAGACGCGATTCATCAAATCCATGAAGACGACAGGCGCGTTGGTTAGTCCGAAGGGTGTAACGAGAAATTCGTAGTGTCCATAGCGCATATGAAAAGCAGTTTTCGCAATGTCTTCTTCACGAACTCTTAGTTGATGATATCCAGAACGAAGATCGATTTTTGAATAATAACTGAAACCTTGCAATTGGTCGAACAGGTCGTCGATTCGAGGGAGCGGATATCAGTTCTTTACGGTAAGCTTGTTCAACTCGCGGTAGTCGATACACATCTGGAAAGATCCATCCTTCTTCTTGACGAATAGAACAAGAGCACCCCAAGGAGAGAAACTTGGTCTGATAAAACCTTTGTCAAGTAGTTCTTGCAACTGATTCGACAATTCTTTCATTTCAGACGGGGCTAAACGGTAAATGACTTTTGCAACGGGTGCAACACCGGGTACCAGATCAATATGGAATTCCACTTGCCTGGCGGGTGGAAAGCCTGGAAGATCATCAGGAAAGACTTCAGGGTAGTCCCGTGAGTTGGGAACGTCTGTTAGTTTCTTTTCCTCGGATTGACTAGCTGTTATGTGAGCTAAGAGTGCAGGGTAGCCCTTGCGCATGAATTTCTGGGCTTTCATGCACGAGATGATGCCTAGCTTGGTTCCACTACGATCTCCTTGAATTGTCAGAACTTTGTCGTCGGGGAGGGGTATCTTGACTCTTTTCTCATGGCAAATGATTTCGGCACGATTTTTAATCAACCAATCCATTCCAATGACTACGTCGAAACTTCCCCAACTGTACCGGCAATAGATCAATCGAGAAGGGATGACCAGATAAGTTCAAATAGCAGTTTGGAAAGGATTCTTCCATTTCGATTTGTTTACCATCGGCTAGTTCAACTATATACTTAGTGTCTAATCTAGTTGGCATGACGTTAAGATAGTTTCTAAACTCACTAGACACAAAGCTTTTGTCGGCACGAGTGTCAAACAGAACAGAAGCAAAATGATTATTGAGTAAGAACGTACCCATTACGGTGTGGGGATCATGATGGGCTTCAACAGCATTGAGTATGAAGGCTCGTCTTCTGGCAGGTTCTCGTTTGAGCCTTGGGTATTCATTCCTGAAGTGGTCAATGCTGCCACACTCGAAGCAGGTTCCAATGGGTGCGTCTTGTTCGAACGGTTTGGGCAGTCGTGGTGAATGTGACCTTTTGCCTTGCAGCCTTTGAAGTAGACATTACTGCAATCCAGGGTATGGTGCAGGTTACATTTTCCACACAGGGGCTGGTTTCCTGTGTATCCACGTTTTCTTGCATCAGGTGCGGGAGCTGTTACAGCATAAGCCTTCACGGCTTCAGGTGTTTTCTCGTTGAAGTCAAAAGATTTCTTCCTCTTTCCATCATGGCCGCATATGCGCTTGCGGTCAGTTTTCAGCTGGTTAAAGGGAACAGACGATACATGTACAACTTTGGATTCAGCAACCTTACGAGAGAAAGACAAGCCTTGGCGGTTTGCCTGATAGGTCGGATTATGAGCCAGACGGATAGCAGCTTGGGGTGTTGCGGGGTTAGAAGCCATAACACTTCCCTGAATGGCAGGAGTAAGACCCAAATGTATCTCTCGATTTTCTTGTGCAGAGGGTTCACCATTGTACGGCAGGTGTGTGCCAATTCGTGGAATCGGCGGGTGTAAGCAGCTATGTCTGATCCATTCATAGTCAAGTTCCAGAATTCGACTTCTAATCGTTGCAGTTCCTCACGAGGACAATACTCATCTCGCATGAGTAGTTTCAGTTCGTTCCAAGCCATGCGTAAGCCTGGTCCTGTCGAAGGGCTTCAGCATGAGAGTTCCACCAAGTCAGAACTCTTTCTCCGAAAACGCTAGTGGAGTACTTGACCCTGTAAGCATCGGGGCAGTTACATATACGGAACACAGATTCCATCTTTTCAAACCAACGGATGAGTCGAACGGCTCCTTCAGTACCCTTGAAGTGTAAGGGCTTGCAATTCATGAAATCCTTGTAAGAGCATTCTCGGACACCTGTAAGTTACTTAAAACCTTGAATACAACTCGTACAATTGTAGTCATAAATCTTCCGGTCGTAGAAGAAAAGTCTTAGTCTTACCACCAGGGGATCCTGATCTCCTTCCGTTTGAGGCAGAAGCTCGATCTGCTTCAGCGGTTGCAAGTGCATCAGCTATACGCTAGTTAATCAGGGCTTCAATAGCCGCGGCGTCCAGGGTTGGGGTTTCAGTAGGGTCACTATCACGATTTGCACGTCTTGACATTCTACTTTAAATTGTATAAGATAAAATAAATTAAGACATTACACATAGTATAGGTGATTGTAATCAAAACATTACATGCCAAAATCCATAACAATCACCATAATATAACATAACATACCAACACATTATATTACAAAGTACACTAGAGTTGATAATAAAGGTACATGCTATAACATAATCAATTCTTGTCCATAATTGTTCAGACCAACATAAACATTTGTCCGGTGATAAAACAGATTCACCAATAATACAAGTTTCGAATACATCATAATAATGCCATAAAAGAGTAACAGGCACTCCATGAAATAACAACTCTAATGAAATGGTGCTCGATCAACGATGTCGAGAATGTCACGGATCTGGATAATCACTGTCAGCAATAGTCGGATAATGCCGGCAAAGTCCTCCGCTGAAGGGGTACAAGCTACGAGAGCTCGAATGGCCTGGTTGGCCTCAACGGCAACTCCATAAGCGTCAGACAAATGAACATGCAAGGTGTCGAGGGCCTGGTCCTGAGAGGTCACACGGGCCTCCAGGACAGCAAGACGGGTGGCAAGGGTAGTGATAGTGGCTGGTGGAGCAAGGCTACGGATGGTGGCGTGAAGTTAACGGATCTCATCATCACGACGGGCGATGCAAGCAAAGAGGGAAGACACATGGGAGTCAACGAGGATACCAGAAAGAATGGGGTTAGGTGTATCAGAAGGTGCTGGGGCATGAGGTGGCAGTGGCAGTGGCAGATGGCTCTCCGATCTCGAAAGTGCTGTCAACAAATCTCACCCGTTTCTTGGGTGGCATCGTCTCTGGTTCAGCAGGTAGCTCATCGGGCTCTAGGGAGAGGGACCGCTTTCGCGTCGGTTTAGACTCGGTAACTGGGACGGAAACGTACTGTCTACTACTTCTAACGGACTTTCTAGGGGTAAGCATACGGAGGGGACCATTAGGCGTGGAGCGGTAAGGTCGGAACGAGGGTTCACGGTCAGGGGAAACAGGGCTAGAAGCGGATAAGGTAACCGTGAGAGTATCTCTGTCCTGATCTGCATCAGTGATGTCAACAGTGAAGGGCGCGTGCTCCTCCGGGTCCTCATCAGTGGCAGAATCCTCCTCCGGCTCAGATTCAGCATCGTATGGGCCATCAAGAACGCTAATCAGTGAACGGGGAGGTGATGGAGCCTCTGTCGTAACTGGTGACGCTGGCTACTCCAAGTCAAAGTGTGCCTCAGTCTCAGAGTCAGAGGTCAAGTCAATCGGTCCATGAGAAGCCATGCTGCGACAAAGTTTCCAAGTAATGATGATAATATATATATATGTTATGTATAATATGTGAATCAGTCAAATAGGCAAATAGTGATGCATGCAAGTATGACTAACAGAGATTAGGCTTTAGTCTAGACCCTATGAATGCAATCTAGTTCTATAACCTTGGCTCTGATACCGCTCTGTCACACCCTGTAAGATTTGTGTCGGGATGAGAAAAAGGTTATCACAGTCAAGGTTATGAACGTACTCTGGATGGTTCAACAACTATAGCCGTTTTGGAAATTGTTAAATTGTTGGAGTAAATATGAGTTTTTCCAATATCATTACGCAGCGGAATAGTTGTAATGAGAAAAGTAAATTGTTTAAGTTACAACACATAAGTTTTCAAAAGATTTTTAGGAAATTACACCGTTAGGTGTTATGTCAGGAAAATCTCCAAAGGCTAAACCATACTCTAGAAACAAATGAAAAGTCCTAAGATGCAAAGACAGGAAACAAGCAAGCAGGTCCGATGCATGCACAGAAATTAAGTTCCAGTACCTGAGAATTCATATAAGGAAACGGTCAACAAATAATTGTCGGTGAGTTTCATAGGTTTAAAGTTCTAGCAGTTAATGATTGAATGAAAATAGTAATTGGAAACAGTTCATGTTAATAATTGACAATATCAGATAAGACTAGTTGAAAAATGTTACCATGTACCTGAATACCGAAACTGACTGTTTACCCACTCTTGGTACCGCATAGATATGAAATAAAAATTTGTACTCTTAGACTAAAAGACGGAGTCATGATTGGAGCTACCAATCAGAGCAGGAGCATTAACCCAATAGATCTATTCAAACGTTACCGTTTGCAAATGATAATTAATCGGATTCAGTTAATAGTGGGGTTTGAGTTATAGCATGAATGAATATGAGATAACAAGTGTGGATAATGGAAAAACACATGAAACAGTTATGATAACAAATTCTAATTGTCTAACATGGAAAAATGTATGTATGAATTCTCCCCCAAAGATAAAATAGTTAAAGGAAAAAGGGACCGTGAAAAACTCACATGATTCGGTAACAGTAAATCGGTAGCATGTTCAATGAAGTGTGGACCTAAATAATTATAAGACATACAATAAGTAATTGGGTTGACAATTGATGTCACTCCAATTAGGTAGGTCAAGTCTTGACGTCATGGTAGCCTTAGAGTTAAATGATTTGGAAGGTCAAAGTGAAAGCATCTGGTTTTATGTTTATATGGAAATAATGTAAAATATACATTTATAATTAAATAAAATATACAAAAATTCCCAAATAATATTTAAGGATGGTAAATATTTATAGAAATAAATATTGAGTCAAAATGAGGGTTTCCATGTGAGAAATTGATTATTTTGACTAGTTAGTTGAAAATCGGGCGATTTCACGGTAATCGCCGATTACACGATATTTATCCGTTTAAGTTAGAAATTAATCAAGCACAATAAAATATGATTATTTACTATCCAAAATTGGTAGATATTTATTTCAAGTGTCGGTTTTCATTAGTTTGCCGGTTTGGTGTATTTTGTGTCGGTTTTGCCGTTTTGGTCCCGTTTGCCCGTTTAATGACACTGTTAGGTTCCTAAATTCACCATATGTATTTGTAAACATGTTTTTACCATTAAAATAACTCTATGAGTTCATTTGGACCAGATTGAGTTCTATTACAAAAATGGTGTTTCCGGGCCCGTCGAGTGTCGGTTTTTGTCCCGGTTTGTGCCCAGATTCAAGTAATTTGTTAAGGGATATTTTGGCTATGTTCTAAAGAAATTTCAACCATCACAACCTACTGTTTAAAGGCCTAAACTTTCTGGTCAAAACGGATCTATATTTAAAAGCATTTTCTAGGGTTTATAAAGTGTACTTTTGTAGGTAACAGTTTGCTATGGTGAGTTTAAGCATTAGTGATCTTTCTAAAGTCCAAGATATCATATTTTGACTATATTAAGAGTCTAGAAACGTGTCATAGGCATCAAGGGGTCCAAAGTTACAAGAATAACACATAACACACAATATATACAAAGTTAATGTCTAAAATGCAAACTAAACAAATACTTGTGTAAAAGTCCTACAAATTAATGTTTGTACATAATATTTCAAGAAAATGACATTCATGAGTTTCTAGTAGGTAAATAAATGGTTGAACATAAAGATAAATGCAAGTAAGTAAGCTTTTATGGGTCAAAATGATGTTTAGACAACAATGTAGGTCAAGACTTGCTAATGGAGTGTTCTAATCATGAAAGGAAACTAAGAATACTTGCTAGAACAAGATTTTACTAAGAAAGGTGAAGATGGAACCTTGCTAGAAGAAGATGGAGGCCGAAAATGGTGATGATGATGGTTGTACCTACACATAATTTAAGTGTGAGTATGTGTGGCCGGAGCACTGAAGATAAATGTCTATACCTACACATTTTTATGTGTAGGTATATGGTCGATTTTACCCACACATATATGTGTAGTTAATATTATTAATATGTGTTGGTAAAAGTGTTACATTTTCTTTAAATAACAAGCGCGTGGCGCGTGGTGGATGCTGACATGGCAGAGGCTTTTACCTACACATATTATGTGTAGGTATATAATAGTGATGTGGCATCTGACGTGGATGCTGACATGGCAGATACATTTTTACCTACACATACTATGTCTAGGTATGTTATGGTGACATGGCAGCTGACGTGGATGCTGACATGGTATATATAATTTTATCTACACATATTATGTGTATGTATATAGTAGGATATACCCACAAAATATATGTGTAGGTAAAACATATTATTATGTGTACTTAAGTCACTGCAATTTCATTAAATAAATGTGTGGGTAATAATGATATTATGTGTAGTTAACATTATTTTTTATGTAGGTATTGTTTTCATTATGTGTAGATACAAATAAACATATGTTGGTATAATATAGTTATGTGTACATATAAGCCACAATATTTGTAGGTATTGATTTTAAATTTGTAGAGACCATAATTTTTGAGGTTTTGCATTAGAGATACTTGTGGGCTAGCTTTAATTGTAATTGGGCTTATTAGTTAGTGGGTTAATATGGGATATTTGGGTCCAAGTCGTACATAGGCCATGTGGGTCGAATTTTGTTCCTTGTTTATCAAGTCTAGGGCTTTCCTATATAAGGATAGCTAGTCTATTTGTTTAGGGTTGCTGATTTTGGTGTTTTTGGTGTTTTCTAAGAGGTGTAATCTAAATTCTCCTATAGAGAATTTCGAATTCTTCTAGTGTGTTGCAATCAAGATTCTCGTGTGTTCTTCTATTACGGTTTGTGTTTATCATAGTTTTCATCACTCATCTACTATATTATTCGTTTTTCTTGAATCATCTCTAGCCATCGGAGTCCGCACGTTGGCTAGTAGACATTGATATCGCGTGTGAGGTTTATTCGATCATTACAATTGGTATCAGAGCCAAGAAAAGCAAGTTTCGAGGCTCTCGCGATATCAGATTCAAGGTCTTGTGAACTAATGATTTGAGTTTTGTTGGTGATTTTCAGCTTTTAGCACACTCGGAAGTAGTTTTGCAGGTTTGGACGCAAGAGACAAGTTCTCGTGGTAAGTAGTTCGTGTTTAAGCACTTTTCTATCCAGCTCAAAAGCTTTTCGATCGCCCTCCTGATCGAAAAGTTGACCCCGTTGCACTCCTTTGGTCGAGAAAGACCCCTTGTGTCTTTTTGGTCAGTTGTCTCCAGTCGAAAAGTCTCCTTTTGAGACTTTTCGATCAGTTGTCCCTCAATTAAGAAGTCCCCTTTGTGACTTCTCGATCAGTCATTTTGATCGAAAAGTCCCCTTTGTGACTTTTCGATCAGCCGTCCCTCAATCGAGAAGTCCCCTTTGTGACTTCTCGATCAGTCATTTCAATCGAAAAGTCCCCCTGTGACTTTTCGATCAGCTTCTCGGTTCAATCGGAAAGTGCCCTCTGAGACTTTTTGATCGACCCCTACTTTTCTACCAAGATCCTATTCGATCGAAAATTACTTTTCGACCAGTCACTTCCGACCGAAAACCTCTTTTCGACCCAACCTCTCTTTGATCGAAAACCCTTGTTTTGTCTCACAGTTGTTTACAATGGCTTTCGACATGTCAAGTCTGTCAAGTGCAACTCTCGAAATGGACGCAAAGATCGGAACCAACGCCGAACCCCCTCGTCTGCTGTCTGGAAAAGACTTCATGAGCTGGAAATACCGGTTTGTCAATTACGTGAACTATCATGATCCCAAGATCATGCGATCAGTTGAGGTGGGAGACTATGTTCCAAAGACATCTCCTGCTGCTGGTCAGGAGGCTCAACCCAAGGCAAAGGCAGACTAGTTTGAAGAAGATTGGGAAAAGGTAGAACGTGACAGAAAGGCCTTGGCTGCGTTGACCATGGCCTTATCCCCCGAGGTGGCCGAAGCCTTCAAGGAATACAAATCTGCTAAGACACTCTGGGATGCTCTTGTTGCTGCCTATGAAGGAAATGACGACATGAAAGAATCCCGAAGGGAAAATCTCAGGGAGCAATTCAATGAATTCAATTATGTAGCTGGTGAAAACATTGAGACCCAGCTTTAGCGGTTCATCAAAATTGTGACCGGAATGAAAGATGCGGGGGTCACATACACACAGGTAGAGAGGTAAACAAGAAGCTGGTGAACTCACTTCCACCAAACTGGGATAGTACAATTGAGTTAATTGAGAAGACAGTGGAAATGAATACATCACCACTGAGTGAGCTCATGTCAACCATTAGAGCTTACGAAGAGAAGAAGCAGAAGAGGGCCAGAAAGTTGGGCAATGGAGCTTTAATGAACCAAGTTAATCAAGCCTTCATCTCCACAACCAGCTGTTGCTCCTAACAACACACACTCTAATCCGATGGGATTTATTTTTCAAGTCACTGGGTCAAGCACATCTGGAACATCAAACCTTATTTCTTTAGATGTTAATGCTCTAACCAAAGATCCCAGTTTTGCACTTGGTGTAGGTATTATGAGTTGCTATCAGGCACTTGTTACAGGTTCGCTTTTACCCACTGACTTGACTCCAGATGATGTCAGTCAAGTCAACCTAGAAGACCTGGAGCACATGGACATCTCTTATCAGATGGGAATGTCAGCTTTAAGAGCTAAGCAGTTTATGGCAAAGACAGGGAAGAAAGATTGGAATGGAGGAAAAGGGGTCAAGCTCAGTTTCAACAAGGCAAACCTGTGGTGCTACAACTGTAACAAGTATGGGCATTATGCAACTGAATGCACCAAGCCAAAGGTTGAAAGAGATGTAAAAGCTGAGGACTAAAGTGAAGAAGTGAAGAAGGAGACAAGGAAGAATGACAAGGCACTGGTGGTTCAGCACACACCAGGATACGATTGGACTTCACAAGTGGAAGACTTGAGTCTGATACTTGATCATGTGGCCCTCCTTGCAGAAGAAGAAGCACAGAAAGAAGCTGCTGAAGTCTTCCACCATGCATTCATGGCAGACATCACTCCAGGGTCTCAAGTCAGCAGTAATGAGGTATGTTCAAATCCAAAATGCTTATCTGTGTTTAATGAATGTAGAGACTAGGAACGTAAGTTCACCAATGAAACACTAAATCATGAGTCAACTGCTAGAGATCTTAGAGAATGCAAAAATCAGAGTAGGATATTTATAGAAAAACTGGAAGCTGCTAAGTTAGACATAAAAAATCTTCAAACTCAAGTTAGTGATAAAAGTACTTTTCTTAGAATTGCTAACTCGAAAGTTGAAACATTAACCAAGGAGGTAGAGGAACTTAGAGCAAAATTAGAAACATCACAAAATAAAATTGAACGTAATGATAATATTGTGTCGGAAATGATGAAGGCTAGTTCTCTCTTTTATAACACTGATGCCCGAATGCGACATCTCAAAGCCAAATCTGGTCTAGGTCTCGATACTGAGGTAAAGGATGAAACATCCACACACACAGTACCAATGCCATTCATGCATGAAATGATTTCAGATCCTGAAATATCAAAGACCACTTTAGAAGTTAAGGCTGACATTGATAGAAAACTTGCTGCTTGTCCAATTAAAATATATGCTCCTCTTTCTATCACTACTAACAATTCTACTTGTTGTGCAGATAAAGGTAATAAAGAAGCAGGGGTAGTGGATAGCAAGGAGTCTTCTAAGAGTTCCAATTATAATGATTTCTACAAAAACTTTGATTTTGAAAAACTTGAATCATCTGTTCAGTCTGAGTCTAAAACATCAGAGTCTGTTTTGTTTGGTAAAACTTCTGAGTGTGGTGTGTTTAACCTTGGTAAATGTGATGCAAAACCTATGAAACCCTTAAGAACTGTTAGAATCTTAAGAAGGGGTAAGGGACCACAGGTTGCTGGTCCTAAACCCATTAGTGATGGTTTATTTGGTGTGAAAAATTGTGAGCATATAATTGATGATCCTGTCCAAAATGTGCAGAAAGTACGGGACACCAAACCACATGACTTTGTCCCGTACCCAGAAGTTAATTCTGCATATGTCTAATTTAAGCCAATACAGCGGGAGTATATTGTAACATCCCCTCCGACCCGTTATCAAAACCCGACCCGTTTCAAGTTTACCGTCCGGATTGGAAGTCCATCAAAACTTTTCAAACATGGGATTAAACTTTTGATTTTTAGATAAACAATACACGTAAAACACAAATAAAATGATTTTCGGTTTTCGTGCAACTTTGGTATTAACCAGATGACCCGTGAATCTCGAAAACCATATTTTCATGTTACTTGATGTTTTTATATGATTGTCAGGACCATATTTGAGCATCTTGTTCTCATACGATTCATCACACAAGTGCGCAAATCATGTGTGATGGTCGATTTGGGTTGGATTCGCCTCAACGATCACCCATGGGTGATCTCTAAAACTAAAAACACACACTCACACCAAGAACACACACAGGAGGCTCTCTTCAGTAGGCAAACCTTGATGCGTGCTCAATAGGGTTTTTCCAAGTAGTATTTATACTACTAGTGTGATGGAGACAAGGAGAATGTTTGACACGACACAATCATTACCTAGAATTCAAAAAAATATCCTAACAGTAAAAGAAGTTCGCTAAGCATTATATCAAGTTCGCCATATATCAATAAGTCCGCTAACAAGTACGCTAGGTATTATCTAGTCCGCTAACAAGTACGCTAAGTATTGACTAGTCCGCTAACAAGTTCGCTAAGCACTAACACGTACGCTAGTAAGTGCGCTAAGCATAAACAAGTTCGCTAACTAGTACGCTAAGCATTAACAAGTCCGCTAACATAAACAAATACGCTAACAAGTTCGTTACTAACAAATGAAGTACGCTAGGAACATTAATAAATACTCTAAGCAAACAAGTACGTTAGGAATAAACAAGTCCGCTAAGATAACATTCAAACAAGTACGCTAAGAGTAAATCAAGTCCGTTAAGAGCATAAGTAACAAGTACGCTAAGAAGCATAACAAGTTCGTTAACAATTACACAAAGTTCTCCAAGTACATACTAAAAGAGAATTACAAAACAAAGTATCAATTACAATGATAAGACAAAAATAAGTTTGTGTTGCTAACAAATAGGTCCTAACAATTCCACCCTTGTTGGCAATGCAAACTCGAGAGCTTCAAGCATCTTGACCTGTCAGCTTCAGCAGGAATCTCCAGTTTTCTCTGGCTGCAGGTCTGTCTTTGTCAGAGAGTACATGAATACCCATGTCATACAGCCTAAAGAGATCTTGCCATACAAGCTTTTTCAAGTCATTAAAGTTGTTCAGCTCAACCAATCTTCTTGCCCCATCAAGAATGACACTTGAACCATGCTCTTCAATCAACCAACAAGTTGCATTTCTCAGAAGTTCAGAATTTAGAGTGAGTCGACCTAATCCAGCTAGCCTTTCACACCACCAGTTTAAGAATATTAAGAAGTAGTTGGCATCATAGCATTCATAGGGTCTCAACTGAACAGGTATTGTCCGCATCTTCTCATAATACATTATCTTCAAGTATAATCGAGAGAGAAGACGGAGTTCTATAGCAGCAAATAATCTGATAGCTTCAGCACCACTTCTCTCAATCACTAACTCATGAGTCATCCCGTTATAATACCAACTTATCATAGGAGCATTCTTCTGGTTTCCCGGGATAGTCTTTGCCTTCACTTCCTTTCCAACATCCTTGAACATTCCACGGTGAGGAGCCCGAAGCCTTCTCTTCTCTTCTGCCAACTGAGCTTTTCTCTCTGCTTCTGGATTTTGATTGAATCTTTTATCATCATAAGCAGATTGGATCAACGCAGTAGCCCTTATACCTTTTGGATGGTTAGAATGATTCACCAGGTCCAGGTACCTGAGCTATTTTAGTTCCCAGGAGAATAAGCTAGTGAGAGCTTTGAAGTCTCCAAATATTTGGACAAAGCCATTTCTCCTCTTCACCATGAAAGCATCAAAGGCTTCATCATATTTCCATCCTAAGATCTTCATCCCATGATTGACGTTAGGGTTGCTAGGCATCTTCCTCAGGTTCTTGGCAGCAAATAATTGCATAGCCTTCAAGTTAGGAGTTAGCTTATCCCATTCGTCATAGATTTGGGGAGTATCTTTTCTCTTAAGAGCTTCAGCCCGTTCCTCTTCAATAATTCTAATTTGTTCCAACTTCGCCAACCGCTCTGTCTTCCGATACTCGCACACAAACTTCCGGAGACCAGGTAGTCTCTTCTTGTAGTAAGCCTTTTTGTCAATGTTTTTGAACTTACAGAAGTTGTGGAGTGCTTCAGAGTTCATACTGTTGGTAGTGGAAATAATGTAAGCTTCAGAGTCGGGAGGATCAATAGACGAGCTCTCTGGAGGACGAATTAAGGTGTTGCCGATGTCAAGGGTGAGGTCCGAGAGATGATCACGGATAGGAAGGAAATCCACAGTCTTGTCTGTGTCAGCAAAGATATCCGATAAGAATTCAGATTGTGATTCAGCTGTTTGATTTTGAGGCAGGTGAGAATTCAACCTCTCGTCGTCGGTGTATAACATGATCAACTCAGCTTCAGTTAAACTCATCAGATATTTCAAAGAGAAGTTGTTTTTCATCAGAGTTCTGACCATGTTGGCTGTAACAGAATTGTCATGAGCATCAACATCAGTTCCCTCTAGATTTGTGACAACGCGGATTAATGGTTCATCTGTTCTGATTGCTTCTGAACGTTCTGGCAACGTGCTCGATCCTTTTGCATATATAACAGCAGGAGGATGATTAGATTCATATCGCTTCAGTGCTGCAGCTTTTTCTTCACGAAGTCTGTTTTATTCACTTAGAGCTTCACCAAAGAGTGTTCTGCGAGATCTTTCTTTCTCTGCCTCCCTTCTACTATGCTCTTCAGCAAGTTCTTCTGGAGTTAAAATTCTCTTTCCTCTATCCTCAGTAGAAGGACCAGGTTGTTCTATAACCGCAGGCTCTTGAGTCGCAGTCACAGTTGGTTCATCTTCACCTTCAGACTCAGAGGAGAAGTGTATAAAGGAGGCTTCAAAAATCTGATCGCGGAAGCTTTGCTCAGTAGAAACTTTAGGAACAGTTTGACTCACAGAATCTTGGGCAGCACTGGATTCTAAGTTGATGATATTTGCATCTGCAGGAACATCACTTGGAACATGGGGAGCTATATCCAGTGCAGAAGCTTTAGCTGAGGACTCCAATAGTTCAGAAAGTGAAACCTGTACATATATGTCATCCACCTCCTTCTTCACTTGAATTGGAGTGGGAAACAGAGGTTCCATTTCATCATCTTCACTCTCAATCTGATCTAAATCAATGTAATTCAGAGGGTTGGCTTCATTCATGAGCACATGCATATGTTCTTGTAGCTCATTCATGTCGTCTTCATCTCCGAAATCTACAGTGCATGGATGTTCCTCATATGCGACTTCACCGGTATCATCTTCAATTGACTCAATCAGAATTCCACAAGAATTTCTTCTCGAGTAGATCTTCTCTGCGTAGTATTCCCTGAAGTTGGCCATTACAAAATCTAAGAAGGCCGGGTCAACGTGCATGTGACGGACTCCTTCAGTTACTGGAACAAGAGCAGTGGATGTTTCGGTTGTAGTCAGAATAGAGGGCACCAGAGAGAGTTGAAGGTCTGAACTAGATGCACCAGCAGCCTCTACATTAGGAGTTCCCTCAATAGCAAGTATCCTGGCTCCCTGAGAAAATCTTGGGAGTTTCAGGTTTTCAGGCACAGGAGCCCATTTCTTGATTGCTTCCAAGGTTTCATCTACAGGTTCATCACGAAGGAGACTGTTGACGAAGGATTCATCGTCGTCTGAAGAGTTCAGTCCATCTCCTTCAGTGAACATATCAGCATCAAGCTCAAAATCACTGTCATGTAGTGGGCTCGAGGAGTCATAAGCACCAATAGCATCTTTGCCAGCAGGCATGGTTGCTGAAGAATTTGGATCTTGAGAATTGTCACCATCAGTCTCTGGATTAGCTTGAGGCAGGTCCTTCAGCAACTCACTTTCTTGATTATCACCAGCTTCATCTCCATCTGGTTTGTCACTGAGCTGTTTATCTTCATTGGATTTGGCTAATAAGTCCTTGAGTCTTTGGATTTCTGCAGCTTGTTCAGCAATTACTTGTGACTGATCAGTAATCTTCTGGTTAGCCACTTGTAGAGAACAGTTGAGATGATCGTTTTGACTCTGAAGATTCACAATCTCTGCTTGCAGTTCCAATACTTTTTCATCTTCTGAAACTGTAGGGCTTGTAGTGACAGTACCTGCGGGGTCAGTGGTGACAGCAGCATCTTCAGCTATAACATCAAGAGGTCTCATATCCATGTCGATCCTATCAGCAGGAGATGGAGAGACAGAAGTAGTAGCCAAAGTTGTATCTAGAGGAGTGCTTGAAGGACCAACAACTTCATATTCATCAGAGGAACCGGGTTTTCTTCTAACTTGGAGTTTCTCTTTGTAGGACTTGCTTCTCACAGCTCTTACAGTGAGTAACTCAGACGATTGATTTCCCTCATCAGCAACAATTGTAAGCTTGTTTAATGTTAACTTGGGAGGAGACTTAGGAGCACTCTCAATCTCTGCTGTAAGATCATATGAAATATCCACCTGATCGAGGGAGACTGAAGAGTCTTCTTCATCCAAATCATCCTTTGTCGGCTTGTAGCTTTCATCTGATGATGATTGTGGTGTCAGATTTGTCGAGGCCCTGGAAGATTCTCCAGTCCTTTGCCTTTTCCTAGGATGAATTGCTTCAGCTTGGTCAGGAGTGTCATCTGAGCTTGAGGAGCTAGATTCTTCATCATCGGTGTCATCACCTTTCTCAGCATCAGAAGATAACACATTCACTGGACTAGGCGGTTCAGCATGCTCGGATGCTTCAACATTATCACCCTGGAGATTCCCAAGGTCTTCAGTAGAAGTAGCAGGATCTGGGATAACTGGGGCATTCAAGTCCAGTGAATGGTGGACTTGAGCCACATCAGTTGGTTCAAAATGAGCTTCATCTGCAGCTTCATCCATGTGAACATCTCCTTCGGCATCAACGGGAGCTAATCGAGCAATCATCTCAGGAAAGAAAGGTACCTCGATTCCTTGATACTTGCCTTTGTGGTACTTGCTGTAAGAACCAGTGTTCATCGAACTAGTTGAGAAGGTCTCTCCTTGCTTTACCAAGGTAGGATAGTAATGATTCAAGATTGCCTGAACGAAACGTGGATACATCAGGAACTTCTTTTGTCTTCCAGTGGGATGTAAGTTAGAAAGCATCCACTTCATCAGTTGGTGGAAAAGATTGAAGCCTTCACCGGAGACAAATCCATGAATGGCATACGCAGTGTCCTCAATGAAATCATCTGGAGCAGCCTTGCGGTGACCAAATGCAGATATGAAGAAGCTGATGATGAATTTCCAGTTCGTTGGGGATAAGGTCTTCTGAACCTTGTTGCTGACATCTGGGGAAAACACCAGAGTATCCCATTCTTGTAAGAGTTGCTTGCCACTGAGCCCTTGTAAAGGTCTTGGGCATGTCAGCATCATCTAAGTTCAGGACAGTTCTTATCTTTTCTTCCGTGATTTCAACATCGATATTTTGAATCTTTGACCTTATTACACTTGATTCATCGTCAAGCTCAGCAGATTCAGCATTATTCCAAAATGCTTCAATAATACTCTTGTAAATGACAGGATTGATCTGCATGGCTGTTGCCCAGTTTGATTGTAGCAAAAGGTCGAGAGCTTGCTCATCAGCACCTTCCCAGTTTTTGTTAAAGATGCACCTTCCGTTGTGCAGGCGACCATACTCTAAAGCTTCAGCAGCTTGTCTGGGAGGCATCTGCACACATAGAATTACAAGATTATATCTAATTCAACACTAGATGAATGTCTTGTCACACTTAACCCGTGATAGTGACAGAGCTTTTCATTTAAGCATTAATGACATGAACTAACTCATATAGTGCATATACTTCAAAATGATCACAAGCAACCGGAATGTCATGATTAACAAATGCAAGTATTTCAGGAGAAATTAACAGTTTAGACTGAAGAAATAAAATCTGGAAAATCAAGGAGCCAGATCTAAATCCCCATTAACATTGACTTAAATTGAATGTTTTGCATGAGAATTGAAACAAGACCCAAAAGAAGATTAAAGCAACTAATTTTGAAATTGTTGGAGGGTCAAGGAGATTCTTAATGAAAAATCTACTACTTGGTCTCGACAACAATCTAAGATATCAAGCAAATGAGGGCTTGGCACACTGGGATTAACACCTATAGGCTTATGTTGTCCCAATTTGACAGGTCAGTTTAGGGAAAGTCACATAGTGACTTGGTTCCACCCGAACTTGTGAACCCCTTCTATTGGAGTCTTAAGATTTAGACAAGGAACAAATTTGCTAAAAGAGCACTTTAATTGTAAGACAGACATCAAAGACCAATTAGATGCATGTAATAAGTGAAACAGTGACATGTCAAACATTAAGAGCAATCCTAGTAAATCAGAAATTTAAACAATTTTAGTGAATTGACTCAAGTCCTCTAAGCAGAAACAACAAGTCCGCTAGGATTCATTAAGTTCGCCAAGAGAGAACAAGTTCGCTAGACACAGCAACAAGTTCGCTAAGCAATGAAACAAGTCTGCTAAAGCAAATAAGTACGATAAAGCAAACAAGTACGCTAAGAACTAATGAAGTTTGCTAAGTAGACCATGAAGTACGCTAAAGACTGAATCAAGTCCGCTAAGACCAGAATGGTCTCATATGCAGATTCACTATTCTCAGAAATGACAACAAGGATTATAAAACATATATCAACAAGGATTGTCTAGATGCAACAGAGTCATGTTAACACTTATAAGCAAGTAAGAAGTCTTAATGGGTCAACAGCTTCAATATGATCATTTAAAGGACAAACTGTGATTGAGTAAGCTTAACAGATTGGATGGATCTATCATATGTAACATTTAATCCTAACACACAAATACAAGCCTGTCTGGATCAACCATCACATACCCAAATCACCAACTTCACTTTTAAGCTAATAAAATCACAAAAGTCACATAAAAACAATTTCATGCAGGATTTGACTTATTAAAGTCAAAATGACCAAATGAGTGTTCATTCAGAGCTTAAACACCTAAGACAGTTCATATGAACCTTAGAGGCATCATAGATCACATCCTATGTATAAATGCTCTCGATTAGTCACAAAGATGGTCAATTTAACTTAATTAGGTCAAGACATTCAAATTATGTCAGTCTTAGTGCAAACTGTATCCAAGATCCTCCTACCTGAGTTATGACCTGTTTCAGACCCACGTGGATCTTAACCAGTCTAAACCACCAGTGTTAGGCTCAATTGGATGTCAATTTACACAGAGAGAGAAATACAATAACATAACCATAGAATAAGATGATGCACTACCTGATTGATAGCATGAGTGCATTAATTGAAAAACACATACCTTTCTGAAGATCTAAGGTAGACTATGATCTAATATAAGATGCAGTGTATTTCTTAATGACTCAGTGAGTAATCTGCTAGGATCAATCAGTTTAACTTTAGAAATCAAGTAGGCTTCATTTAACTGAAATAAAGTAAAAGATTGCCCCTGTGTAGCTAAGATTGAACATTGCTTAAATTTAGAACAACATACCTCTTTGAAGGCTTAAAATTGAGAAATTTAAACTTCAAAATCTTTGGCAAAACACAGAGTAACTCAAGAAATCAGGATTTAAAGGCTTAAAATTGAGAAATTTAAACTTAATCTATCATACTGAGGTGTGACTAGGCTAATCAATAAAAATCAGTAGATATTCAAGATCAGTTTAAGTCTCATCAAAGTAGACATAATCATTAAGGAGGTAACTAGAAATTGATTGGAGACTATATAATTTCAACACTAAGTGGAATTCATTAAGTCTATCCAATCATAAAATAAAAACCAATTGAAACTTCAAGTCAGCTAGAGGTAAACTCACATGCATACTAGTACAAACAGATTTGAATTAACTATACTGAATTGAAAGTAGCCACTTTGAGTTCTATCAAGCTAAGTAAAATTCCAAAAAATTGACAATTTAAGTGAAATGGTTCCTAAGTATTCAATTAACAGAGGATTACTATTTCCAAATTTGTCAATCTAAACAACCAATTTGGGTTTAAACTGATTAACCAGTGCACATTAACAACCAACTGTTATGAATATCTTAAAGGAACCTTTTTGAACACAAACACATAAGAGATTTCAACTTTATATTCAATCACACACACCCTTGTACACAATTTCATTGAATGTAAAGAGAAATTTGTGAGTTTAGATTCACATACCTTAATCTTGGACATAAATGTAATTAGGAACAAGAAAGAGGTAACACAAATCTGTTTAATCAACAAACAATCACATTAGAACCCTAGCAATAAGAAAAAACTGTCCTACGGCTCATTAAGGATCACCGTGACCAAAAACAACCTATGATTCATAAAACCGAACCTGTGAATGCAAGTAGAGTGAGCGTATCAACCCTAATCGCAGTGAGATCAACAGATTCGTGTGAGAAAGAAGGAGTTTCGATCAAACAGTGGAGGTTTCTCGTCGCCGGTTCGAGTGTGTATGAGCGGTAGTGAGAATTTTTGAAAGCGTGAAGGTGAAGAGGTGGTAAGTCTCCTTTATATACTGTTAGGTTTAGCGGACTTGAGAAATATCTCAAAACCAAACAAGTTCGCTAAACATATGCTCCAAGTTCGCTAAGTGTAAGCAAACTAAACAAGTACGCTAAAGAGAGACTTAATTAAAACAAGTTCGCTAAGGCCATTAAGAAGTACGCTAAACCTAGATGAAGTTCGCTAACCCAAGAAGTTCGCTAAGGCTAAACAAGTACGCTAAGGCCAAAACCTGAACTTGATACTGAAAAAAATTTCTAAGTAAAAGGAAGTTCGCTAAGGACTAAACAAGTTCGCTAAGAACAGTTTTACCCTTAGTAAACTTAAAAGGTAAGTGGAGAAGTTCGCTAAGGCAAAATCCTTCTTAGCGGACTTCTCAAACACTTAAACAAAATTTCAAAAACAAAGGAGAAGTTCGCTAAGGACCACTTCAACTTAGCGTACTTCTCAACTTACAAAAGACTCAAAACTTAAACAAGTTCGCTAAGAACAATTTGTTCTTAGCGGACTTCACAAAACAGTTGAAAAATTTTCTAAGTCCAAAAGATTTACCAAACAATAAAAGTTTACAAATGAACTACTAAACTTAAAAGGACATAAGAAATTGTATACCTGCCACCAGTAACCTACCAGGAAGATAAATTTTGAATTTAAAACACATTTACCAGTTAATTTCAACAAATTTGATGATGACCCACCTAGTACCTAAATTTTGACTTTTATCGGTCAAAATTCCACCCGAACTCAAAATTTCCAAAGTTATCCGAATTGGGTCAATTTTCCACCCGAACTCAAGAATTCATTTTCTTTCAAGTTAGTTTTAGTACAAGTTGGTCAATTTTCCACCAAACTTGGAAATTTAAGCACATTGGCTTTGAGAATTCACATATTTTTGTAAGGTCGTGGTCAGACATGTTCAGAATCATACCGATCAATTACGTGATCAATAACACTTATAATTCAAATCAACTTTCGGATCCGGTACTCTAAGTCAGATTGTCGGTATTCTTTATCCACTTAAGCTCATACATGGTAATTTTCAACTTGTCTCATGTGATTTATTTATCATGTTTTCAGTCCAGTTTAGAGAAATATTTTGTGGGGTCCTTATTAGTTTGGAAGTTAACAGTATTCTACCAATCATCAAATAGCTTTTCAGATTCAATCACACATTTAAAAGTAATCTTTCCCCCTTTTCTTTAGTGTTAAGTGACTTATTTCAATGATATAGTCATGAAATCATGATAACCCTTCTTTCATGACTATTGATGAATGAATTTTTGGCGGGGTGAGAGCGTCAAGGTCAGAGTTCCCTCAGCAGATGACCTCTCACTTTATTTTATGGAATAATGGAGCGTAAGAACACAAGGTCAGTGATTTCTCACAGCAGATGCGTCTTAGCATTGTTTATGGATGAGACTCAAGGTCAGAGTTTCCTCAGCAGATGAGTCTCATATGTTGGTTTTTGAAATAAGTCGACTTAATACTGAAGAAACAAAGGATGTGTGATTAGAGTTTTCTTACTAGTACTAATGAGAAGGGCAAATTTAAAGAATATGCCACTGTTTAAACTTCCGTGGTCCACATTTATCATTGTAATTTATGTGTAATCACAGAGACTTGTTTACTTCTCAGTATGTTGAGCCTACCAACACATCAAATGATAGAATTACCGGTCGATTGGATCATATCCTATGGTTAGATCAACAAGACCAGAATCATATCATGTTCCTTACATATTGTCCGACCACAGACCGAAGGATTTAGCTTTTTCAATGTTTTTGGTATTTTCAGCTATTTTTACTGCACAGCGTATAGAAGAAAAAGAAACACAAAACAGATACTAAATTGACACTATTTTTGGTTTTATCTTCCACAGATGCAGGCACGGTAGACAGACACAAAAACAAGCAATTTAAAGAAAAAGACATTCCTTAGGTCATAAATCATTTTGACTCGAGACACAAACATACAGAGATATTTTTCTCAGCCAAAATAAGTCAAACAACATAGGAACAGACTCAAGTGAGTCAAAAGAGTTAAAAATACAACAAATTAGATACAAATAAGACAGATATCAAAAAATAGATAAAAGTAAAACAAACAAGAAGCGTAAAATCTTTTTGGTGATTTTTAATGAGAGGAATGCAAGACTTAGGATATATTCACAGAGAATTCACAAACGAAAGCAACCTAGAGAGCAAGACACTAACGTATCAGAGGGTAAGAAGTTCTAGTCCTAGTCAAAATTGATCATTCTTAAAGAGGTAACCAGAAAGTTGAACCTAGTCATGTCAAAGGACTTAGTGAAAAGGTCAGCTAACTGATTTTCTGAGTCAATCTGAACTAAGGTGATAAGATTCTTCTCAGCACAATCCCTAATGAAATGATGTCTAATCTCTATATGCTTAGTCTTAGAGTGCTGAATCGGATTTTTAACAATACAAACAGCAGCAGAATTATCAATATGAATAGGAGTACGCATGAAATTCAAACCGTAATCCAGCAATTGATTTTGGATCCAGAGAACTTGAGAGCAGCATGATGCAGCAGCGATGTATTCTGCCTCAGCAGTTGAAGTGGACACCGTAGTCTGCTTCTTGCATTGCCATGAAACGAGTCGATTTCCCAAAAACTGAGCTCCACCCGTTGTAGACTTCCGATCGAGTTGACAACCAGCATAGTCACTATCTGAGTAGGCTCTAAGATCGAAGGCAGAATCTTTAGGATACCATAGCCCTCGGTTGGGATTTGACTTCAAGTATCTAAAAATTCTCTTAACCGCAGTCAAATGAGATTCTTTTGGTTTGCTCTGAAATCTTGAACAGAGACAGACTCTAAACATGATATCGGGACGACTTGCTGTCAAATACATCAACGACCCAATCATCGAACGATATAAGTGTTCATCCACCGAGATACCATGAGCATCAGTATTCAGTCTGTGACGAGTTTCCACTGGTGTAGAGAATCCCTTAGAGTCGTGAAAACCGAACTTCTTCAGAATTTCTTTAACATATTTCCCCTGGCTGATCAGTATGCCATCTGGCGACTGCTTCACTTGAATTCCTAGGAAAAAGGTTAATTCACCCATGGCGCTCATCTCAAACCTTTTCTTCATCAAGTCCTCAAATGCATGACACAAATTCTCGTTCGTCGACCCAAAAATGATGTCGTCAACGTAAACTTGAACTAAGAGCATATCCTTCCCGACGTGTCGAATGAAAAGAGTCTGGTCAATGATACCCCTCTTGTATCCATTTTCCAGCAGATATGTTGACAAGGTCTCGTACCACTTCCTCGGGGCTTGGTGTAGACCATAAAGGGCCCTATCAAGTTTGTAACATTTGTTTGGAAATGACTTGTTCACAAACCCGGGAGGTTGCTGTACGTACACGTCCTCATCCAGCTCGCCATAAAGAAATGCAGTCTTGACATCAAGTTGGTAAACCGTGATGTTCATAGACGCAGCATAAGCTAAGAAAATCCGAATGGCTTCTAGACGTGCGACAGGTGCATAGACTTCGTCATAATCAATGCCGTCTTCTTGCAAGTATCCTTTCACCACCAATCGAGCTTTGTTTCTTATGATTATACCACGGTCGTCTCGCTTGTTCTTGAAAATCCACTTGACCAGTATGGGTTCAATACCCTTAGGAGCTTCAACAAGATGCCAAACATTGAGCAGTTTGAACTGAAGTAACTCTGCTTGCATGTCTTCAATCCAATTATCATCTTTGAGAGCAGCAGCAACTGAATTTGGTTCTTCTTGAGATATGAAGAATGAGAATAAACACGAGTTAACATGTTTAATTTGACTCCGGGTGACCCTTTTGTCTACGGGGCCTATGATCTGGCTTGTTGGATGACTTTTATGAGTCCTTGATTCTTCAACAACGGTGTCTTCGATGGTAGATTCAAGGTTCCCAATTTGCAAATCATTTCCCGGGACCTCACCGGTTTCAATTTCAGCTTCAACATCTGAATCAGAAACATGATCTTCAGGAGCAGTTTCCACAATGGTTTCCCCCTGAACAGCTGCAGGTGCTGGTTCTGTTTCTACAAAAACTGGATCTGGCACTGGAATTGCTGTTTCATCAGGAGTAGCTGATGAAGATGATTCTCCGGAATGATTTACTGATTCACTCGACTGATTTCCCTATGTTAGATTAGGAGAGTCTGCAGAGTAGATGGTTCCCAAAATTGATGAAGAAACAGGAGCAAAGGTGTCAAAAATCGGAAAGTCTTTTTCACTAGCATCAACATTCGAGATAGTATTTCCTGAAACACCAGAATCAACAATATTAAATGTAGAAGAAAGAGAATCAAGGTCATACATGCTATCTGAATCAGGTTCTCTAGGGATCCGAGTGTGCTCGTTAAAATTAACATTGCACGACTCCATGATCACTTGAGTTCTTTTGTTGTTTACTCGATACGCCGCTGAAGACATAGAGTATCCAACAAAATAACCTTCATCTGCCCGAGGGGCAAACTTGGCTAACTGATCAGACTGTATAAGAACAGTTCAAGGACATCCGAACGGTTTTAGTCTTGTTAAAACAGGTTTTTGTTTTGAAAACAGTTCGAACGACGTCTTGTTAGCATGCTTAACCAAGAGCGTTCTATTCAGAACATAGCACGCAGTGTTCACTGCTTCTGCCCAAAAAGAGAGTTTAAGATTAGAATCAGCAAGCATGGTTCTGGCAGACTCGATAATTGTTCTATTCTTCCGTTCTGCAACTCCATTTTGTTGTGGAGTGTACGGTGAACTGAACTGACGAGTGATGCCTTTCAAGTTACAAAAAGCGTCAAATGTTTGATTCTTGAACTCCGTTCCGTTATCTGATCTGATTATTCGAACCCGCTCTCTGCTGGCGTTTTCAATGCGAGTAACAAAATTCTTCAATATCTCAGTTGTCTCAGATTTTTCTCTCAGGAAAAACACCCACGAGTATCTGGAGTAGTCGTCAGTAACAACGAGGCAATAAGACTTTCCCCCTAAGCTCGAGATGTTCACTGGACCAAAAAGATCGAGATGGAGTTGTTGAAGACTTGTTGTCGTTCTTCCAGGTGGCTTCGGCTTATGAGACGTCTTATGTTGTTTCCCTTTCGAACACGCAACACAGTTATCGACATGCACAAATTCCTTTTCCGGTAGCCCAATAACGTGTTTTCCTCTTACGAGTCGATTCATGTTCCGAAAGTTAACGTGACCCATTCGCCGATGCCATATGGTTGAGTCTTCTTCCGATGCCTTTACTAGAAAACATGCGATGGAACTTTCAGGCTTTGCTTCCTTCATATCCAATGCATACAAGTTTCCTCTTCGTTGTGCACGAAACAAGATCTGATCTTCAGGAATCTTGAGACCAGGCTTCAGAATTAGACACTCACGATCGTTGAACACCATTGGCATTTGGTTATCGCAGATTTGCGACACACTGAGTAGGTTGAACTTCAGATTCGATACCAGGTTTACCTTATCAAATGAAATTTCTCCGTTGGTTAAAAGACTGTTTCCAATTATTCTTCCGCCATACACATCTCCCCCAAAGGCAACAGAACCACCGTTAGATATTAATTTAACATCATACAGCAAGTCCTTGTTCCCTGTCATGTGCCTGGAGCACCCGCTGTCCATGTACCATGTGTTTACAGCTTTCCGGGTACGTCCCTGCACAAGTAAAGAAAATGATTAGTTAGAGGAGGGACCCCGGTCATTTTGACCTAGGGTCTTCTTGACAACCGGTTTCTTGACAGTTGACGAAGATGGTGCGGATGAAGACGGTGGTGCGGATGAAATAACTGAAGATGGAACGAAAGAGGTTGCAGGACTTGGAGCTCTCATAGGCCTTTGAGATGGAAATGGCCTTGGAATAAAACCGGGTCTTGGCCCTGGGTTCCATGGCCTGAATGGAGTCAATCCTGGTGCATTCATCCTTGGTTGTTGTCTGATGTGAGGCTGACTTGAGTACAGACTTCCCCCTAAGCCTTGTGGTAGATATGGGGCTTGACTCGGAATGTACGGTTGGTTGGGATAAGACTGTTGGAACATAGAATCATCCTGCAGATCCATAAAGTCTTCACTGCAATTACCGTAGTTTCTCGAGTGGAGGTGAGTACTCTGACCAGCAGATGCTTGTTGCTCGAAATAGTGCACAGGTGGCATTGGTGCATTACCATAAGCATTGTACCCTTGATAGTAAATACAGACACTTGCATCATGATGAGGGTTGCCACAGACAGCACAAATGTTTTGTACAGATGATGCAATTTGAACAACAGAAACATCAGATTTTGCTACGGGAGCCACAGATGATGGCTCAACAGATGAAACTTCAGGAGTCTTCTCATCATTAGAAACAACCTTCTTCTTCCTTCTTCTTGTTCTTTTCTTCTTTTCAACAACAACAGGTTCAACACTTTCTGTTATCGGAGCAGAAGGCTCTACCATGATCAATGCAGACTCGACAGTTGGAGAGGAGGTTGTACCGGTTACTTTTGCAACGCCCTTCATCTTTGGTTTGACATTCTTAACCATTACAACTTTGGAGTCAACAGATCCAATGGGAGCAGAACTTTCAACAACATCTTTTAATTTGCTTGGTTTAGGAGATTTCCCAGCATGTGGTGTTGATGTAGAGAGAGTTTCAGTTGAGGCACTTGATAAAGACTTCACCTTACCATCGGTGATCACAAGACCAGCTTGAGTGTGCATAACAGTCTTACCATGTTTTAGTGCCATTTCAGCAAATGCACGATTGAACTCATCCTCATTTACATCAGACTGATCAATGAATCCCTTGTTGGAATTCTGCCTAGGCTTACGCCTTCGTGTGGTCTTTGCTCGTTTTGGAGCAACAGTGGGTTTTAAAATCTCGTAGTTGTCGTCAAACAAAAACGACTGACCATCCACGGCAGATGTTTTCAACAAATCAAGATATTCATGTTCAGCTGTCTCTTTTGTCAGAGTCTCAGAAAAACTTGTATCAACATCTTTTAAAAAATCAGAATTAACTCCCTCAAAGTGAAGTGTGACATCGGTTGGTGGGAGATCAGATCCACACGTGTGGGTAGAGAGCTGATCTTCCATCTTTTGAATTTCGGAAGCACTTGGAACCAACTCAAGATTAATGAACTTTAAATGAGTCTTTGAGTTAATCTTGGTTAACTTAGGAACTTTATAATAGTTATGGTTAAGCGGATGCTCGGCCGCACTATCATCAATTTCCCTTGTCAAACCAAGTCCCGTTTTAAGTCTACCAAAAATATCACGGCTAACCATGTTACTCAGATTTGCCGGATTGAGTTTTAACAAATCAATGGTTTCTCGAGCCAGAGCATAACTCGTCCTCAGAGAAGTCAGTTTTTCCAAAAGATCTGTTATTTGTATAGTTAGAGTTGTTTCCGTATGCTTCATGACCTCAATGTCATCTTGTAAAGACTTGATTTTAATCAAAAAGTCTTTCTCATTTTCTTTCAATTTCTCAAATTGGCTCTCACTCTCTTTCGCCTTACCGACCAATTCAAGGTTGTAAGCGCGATAGCGAGCTACAGCCTCAATACATTTATCAGAACATAAAGCAGATTTTACCTCATCAGGGATGGTTTCGCGTTGGAGTTCCACAAGCCTCTTACTTGCCTCAGATTCAACTTCAGATGAGCTCACCTCAGAAACGGTTCCATTCACTTGAGCATTGTCTTCAGTCAATTCATCAATTCCAGCCATTAAGCAGAAGTTGGTTGGAAAGAGAGGGTCAATTGTGTTAGACGCATCTATCTCTCCATCATTTGCTTTCACTACAAGAGCATAGTTGGCCTGGCTAGAAGACGGAGTTTGAGACGAGGAGGTCCAGTTGTAGTTGGAATCTTCAAGCGATATCAGCACCTTGTTGCTTTCATCTGATCTTTGTGATTGTTGAGAAGATGACGATCCACGTTGAGAGACATTCGAGCTGGTGCTCTGTGGCTTCTGGAATGACGAACTGCCCTGCTTCTGATAAGATTGGGTAACACCACCACCCTGCTTTTGATGAGTTTGGTTACTTCCACCAGAATTAGATTGCCCGTTCCACGTCCTTGGCTTAGGACATTCACGTGCAAAATGACCCATTTCTTGACAGTTGTAACATTGCACTTTTGACTTGTCAAAGCCGATGTTGGTGCTTGAGGGAGCTTGAAAAAGCTTTCTACCAGTCTTCTTGAAGAATTTTCGAGTTCGAGCAGCTATCGTGCCCATTTGCCATTTAATGTCGATCTCTTCGAGATCATCAGCAGAAACTTGGTCAAGGTCTTCTTGACAGACGGTCATGGACTCAAGACTTCCGGACATCTGTGAGTTCATGCAAGCCAGAAATGCGTTGCATAAGTCGGAATCCATGCTCATGTTTGGTTGAGATGCAGGAGACGATTGCTGAACGAAGTAACCAGTTGGAGATTGTTGCACAAAAGTCACATTTGATGTTTGACCGGTGACGGGAGCAGTGACGGCTTCAGTTGGAGGAGCAGCTGGAATAGAAGTAGAGACATGTGGGCTAAGACTTGAAGGAACAGAGAACTGGAACTTATCATCTAGGTCAGGAGCAATGAACGCAGCATTTGGAGCAATTGAAGAAATTCTCACAGTAACCACACCCATGAGAGACTTCCCGTTGCGCTCAATGGCTTGAACTTCATACTCACGAACCTTGTCGATCATATCCATATTGTCGGCAGTAGAAAGATCATTAATGTCGATCAAGTAAGTCACATATGAAGCGAAGTCTTGAGGAAAGGAGTGAAGGACCTTCTTGATGATTGAGCTGTTATCAGGTCGGATGTTCTTTGTAGTCATCTCAGTAATTATGCGACAGAAACGATTAACATGAGTTTCAAATGATTCGCCTTGCTTATGAGAGAACGTGTTGAACGCCAACTTGATCTTATCCAATCTTCTTTCCTTAGAAGCCGGGTTGCCCTCATACTTCTTTTCCAACCCTACCCAGATTTCATGAGCCGAAGTGGCAGCACGAAATTGGTATTGCAACTCATCATTGATAGCCATCTTAATGCAACCAAGTGCACGCATGTCAGTTTTCAATTGAACCTTTTCAGCAGCTTCCAGTTTGTTTCTCGGTTTGGGAATCATCTTCTTTGGAGGAGGATCAGCACCGGCAACAACAGCAGCTGCAGTGCCAGCAATGGTAGCCTCTTCCACTTCAAACACAGCAGGACCTTCGACTACAGAAGTCAACAGGTCAAAGTCAACGAATTCCAAGTAAGACAGGAACTTCGCCTTCCAATCATCGAAATCACTTGCCCCCATGAGTTTAGGAGGCCTATTGTTGCCTTGAGTAGCGGGAGTGAAGTGATCAGACATGTTGAAGTGATCAACACAAGTCAATTTCGAGACAGTGGATGCAAACGGATCGAACGAGTCGCAATCGGTTCACTTGCTTGCAAAGTAGAAAGTTGCTTGAAAATACCCAAATCCTACAAGACCAACAATATTAAACATCATTAGTCATTAGAAACTGAGATTTAAGCAAAAACTTTGAAAAGTCAAATTTCCAGACTTAGCCAAAATTTGAACAGCTTGTTCTTGAGCAATTTCAAACTCAAAAAATCAATGTTGACAAAATCAATGTTTAAGATCATCAATAGTTTCGAAATTCATGTAGGAATAGATTACTCAACTGTCATGAGTTCCAAAACTACTCTAAATGACCTAAATCGATAAAATAGTGAGTTTATGTGAAGAACACCAAAAATCACCACTTTTGAGCTCTAAAATCTTCAATACTAGATGTTATTGAGAGAAATCAGTGCCATTAGGTTCGTTTTTGATAGACTAAAGCTCGAAAATCATCAATTTTAACATATAATCAACAGAAAAACAATTTTGAAAAAATTTCTCAAGAACAGGAGTATGTAAAATACAAACTGTTCATAGCCAAATCCCAAAATCGAACCATAAAACTTGAGTTTTGTAGAAATCTGAGTACACCATTGAGTTTGTTGAGTGATTTCTACCAAGAATCAACTCAAACAACAAGCAAATCCATCCAAAATCGACAACTCATATGAGATTTTCTTCATTTTGAGAAAAACTTCAAAAAATGAAGAACAAGGCTCTGATACCAATTGTCAGGACCATATTTGAGCATCTTGTTCTCATACGATTCATCACACAAGTGCGGAAATCATGTGTGATGGTCGATTTGGGTTGGATTCGCCTCAACGATCACCCATGGGTGATCTCTAAAACTCAAAAACACACACTAACACCAAGAACACACACACAGGAGGCTCTTTTCAGTAGGCAAACCTTGATGCGTGCTCAATAGGGTTTTTCCAAGTAGTATTTATACTACTAGTGTGATGGAGACAAGGAGAATGTTTGACACGACACAATCATTACCTAGAATTCAACAAAATATCCTAATAGTAAAAGAAGTTCGCTAAGCATTATATCAAGTTCGCTAGATATCAATAAGTCCGCTAACAAGTACGCTAGGTATTATCTAGTCCGCTAACAAGTACGCTAAGTATTGACTAGTCCGCTAACAAGTTCGCTAAGCACTAACACGTACGCTAGTAAGTGCGCTAAGCATAAACAAGTTCGCTAACTAGTACGCTAAGCATTAACAAGTCCGCTAACATAAACAAATACGCTAACAAGTTCGTTACTAACAAATGAAGTACGCTAGGAACAATAATAAATACTCTAAGCAAACAAGTACTATAGGGATAAACAAGTCCGCTAAGATAACATTCAAACAAGTACGCTAAGAGTAAATCAAGTCCGTTAAGAGCATAAGTAACAAGTACGCTAAGAAGCATAACAAGTTCGTTAACAATTACACAAAGTTCTCCAGGTACATACTAAAAGAGAATTACAAAACAAAGTATCAATTACAATGATAGGACAAAAATAAGTTTGTGTTGCTAACAAATAGGTTCTAACAATGATTATTATGGGTGATCGCAAAATTTGAGGACATTTCGACTTAAAACGAGAAAAATATTGATATGCGATATTTATGCGTTTTCGGTTCGCGAATCGAAAGACTCGTAAAAGTTCAAAATCATATTTTTTAGTTTCAACATGTTCTTATGGGTCTAGTATAGTTGTGTTTTAAATTTGGACTAAATCCGATGTGTAACGAGCAAGTTGGAGCAAAAAGAAAAAAAAATAAAGAAAGAAAGAAAGAAGAAGAAGAAAAAAAAAGAAAAAAAAAGAAAAAAAAAAGTTGCTGGATGCTGGAATCGAACCAGCAACGTCTACATTGCAAAATAGCACCTTAACCATTGCGCAAGATCGCTTTTAATGATTTATCCTGATTCCTTATTTACTTATGCATTAAAGAGCAGCTCAGATTTCATTTACAACCTCCTAAAAATCGACCTAACTCGTTTTCCTTCACCATTTTAGGCCTAGAAACTTCATTTTTGATCCGTTTTTCGATCCGTTTTCTCATGTGATTCACCCTAAACGTATTCTTCAAGTATTTCCATAAAAATACACAATCAATCATGATTTTAATTGATCCTCAATTGAATGTAAAGATTTTACTTTGTCTCCAAGACTTACCATTTCAAAATTAAAACCCTAGAAGACCTCCACTCTATAAATACTTGTTCTTATGGCGTTAATAAACCATGTCCAAGCTTTTGCAACCACCAATTTCGTGCCAAGCCTTTTCGTTAGAGTTTTCAAAAGTCAGCGTTCTCTAGTTTGACCTCCGATTTGACCAGCTTCCTTTGACTTTCACAAGTAAGTTTCTTTATCAAACTTTCTTGTTTTTGGGTACTCTACAATATCTCATTGCTGGATTTGACCAAAAGTCCTCTATGTCAAAAGTCAAACTTTAAATGGACACTTTATTTAGGGAAAACTACCAAAAATCACAATTATCATTTACCAAGGGTTATAATCTGTTTTAAATAATCTTATAAGTATATTATGATGTTTTCAAACCATCAAAACTGAATTTTTATAAAAAAAAAATAGAAGATACGCGTTTTGACCCGTTAAAGTAGGCGTTTTATCGCATATCTTTCTATTCTAACGCTTTCGTAATAAATGGAACATACCAACACACTTATAGGATGCTAATAAACATATAATAGGGTTTTTATAAGTTAATATGACCGACACACAATATTGCAACTTTTGGGATATTTATGTAATTATTAAAGGTTTGGGGTAAAAAGTGTAACTTTGTCAAGGATGTGGAATTTTCTGTTTTGACCTAAAGTTTTAGTAATTATATAATTAACCTTATATTTTAGGAATTTATATTCTCATGACATAATTAGCCCGTAAGTTTGTTAAATTACATATTAATCATAAACTTGGTATAATTATCAAAATTGTTATTTGTGTTCACAAAAGGGTATTTTAGTACTATTAACCATTAATAAAATATCTTTGACATACGTAATTAGTAAATTCCCCAATTAATCATTCAAATCCTTGTTTGATCGTATTAGTCTTTATATTGTCCGGTTCTTCAAATCACTAGGTCTTCGTCAGGGTTAGTTCTTCTCGTGCGCTGCTCGTTCCTTGTCACCTGCTTGCTTAATACATGAGTATTTATAGCCCCATTTTTTTATGTTTTGGGGTGTAACATGTACACTTATCGAACTTTCATACTATATATTTTTCATTTAACTCAAATGCGACTCTTGTTCGTTATTGTGTGTTTTGCTTGTATGTGAACTGTATGTCATATTGCATGGTGTTCTTTCATTATATTTCATGATCATTCGCGTAACATTAACTATAAAAAGCCTGGGTTCCAATAATAGATCTATTGGGGTGACGTCCCACTTGACTTGACCGGTTTTGGCGTCGAGTGATTGGTAACCTAAGTGTCAAGATTGGTTTCTGCACTCCACTTGTACTTGCTCTATTTCATTACATGTTCTTTCATACTTGTGCATTTCCACGTAACGTTAGATCGCATGTTTTACTTACATTCTATGCCAAACCTATGTTTACTCACCAACTCTAGTAGTTGATCTTATTATATTGTACATGTTGCAGGACAAACTGATGCTTTATTATGGACGCCTAGGACATGCTTTTGGACCTAGATTAAGTTTAAAATAAGTTTTGTTCGAATAGTATTTGTTTCGTTGTGTGACATTACTTATGACTAATAAATGGCATGTTTAAATATGGTAACTATTTTTAGTTGTCTTGAGCATCTGGACAATCATCTTCCCCCAACGTGTTCCGCTGTTGGTTGGGGTGTGATAGATTGGTATCAGAGCCTTGGCTATAGGGATTTAGGTTATTAGAAATGGATGACTTAGACTATACCTTAGGTGTCCCACATGACTAGCTCATGTTAGAATGCCTTACTTTTCTATATGTTCTTGGATGCTTCCTAAACATGCCTTCTCACACACAGCACACACATATATGCACTAACACTTGAGGCTTCCTAGCCTTTTTCCTTAGTAATGGTGCCTTACGTACCATTTAGGAAATCGATTTCTTGATTTTATAATCTCGTCAGGGTTAGGCTTCTAGCAATTGACATGTAGTAACTGGAAGGGGGAAAACACCGTGATTTGGGGACTCCATCAGGCGGGTGTTGCGTATAAATTCGAATCAACCGACGGACCTGGACACCTGCCTGGGACGCCCTGATGAGAGTGTTTGAACCTATTAGGCCAAAGCATGTCTGCTAGAAACCACCAAATAACTCTGATTAGTCACGGTTAAAGTTTTCCAATCGGGAGACGATGGCCATTCCATTGTGCTTTATCAAATCAACATGATTTCATGTTTTGCATGTTATTATCAATTCTTATGTTTTCAACATCCCTGATGTTTTTTTGTTTTACAACCTCATGATTATCAACATGCATATATTACATAATGATTCCTCGTATTCCATCAACTCGTCAATTCCATTACACATTTTTTTCTCGTGACTTTCGTTATTGGACACCTACTTTCACGATTTACACATTCTCTCCCATGCGTTCTTATTCAATCAGTTTACCACTTTGAATGTCATACTATTTACAAGGTTCATTGACACCTACATTTCTTTGGTGCTTGATTTAAAAATTTAAGGTTGCATACAACCCTCTTGTGTTGTATTGCTTCATATGCTATATCACGATTTACATTACACAATTACAGATCTATTTTACCAAGGTTTCGATTTTATATGTTTTCCCTTTGCATTTTATTGGCACCCTGAGTTCCATTACGTCACAATCTTATTCTCGATTTGCATTTCACATCTTTGTTTCTTCACGCACCTCCCTCGCGATATTCAAATGCATGTATATCATTCGTCTTCACCACCACGGGGGTACCACCTAATTTTAAACCAGTATCACAGAGTTCCATAGAATTCACATGTAGTCGTGTACGTATTTTTGGTCATGATTGTCACTCATGTTTGCCAAGTCATTTGGACCCAACAAAACGTCTCATGGTTCTGGACCACAAGCCTAACCTGTTGTACCAATGCCCAATGGGCACACCTAATGTGGTGATTCACGAAGGGTGTACCTCGGGTAACCAGGTTGCGCTTGGTGGTGTCCCGAACTGTTGGTCCAGAATCAACAACCGTTCACGATATCTAACTAATCTAAGCGTGCGGAATCCGGTTAGATTAGTGATTCAAGAAAGAGAAGAGAAGAAATCAAAGAATACGATGAAGAAACGTTAAAAACCTGAACTTTGCTCACAAGATGAACTTGTCGGGTACAACTCAGAAATCGTAAACTTGGACCTCTCGGGTTTACGATCGTAATCACCAAGTGGCTCCTCTTAGAAATCGTAAACTAGCAAACCTAAGTGAGGAGGTCTAGTGGGGTATATATAGCCCCCCATTGGGTTTACTATTGGGCCCCTTGTGGATCATAAACCCAATAGTAAACCCAAGCCCAACCATAAACTAGCCTAAACAACAACCAAACTAGCCTATGATTCTAATGAAACCTTCTAAGCCCAGCCCAACTTATTTAATATTACAAGCCTCATAATCTAGCCTCAACAATCTTCCCCTAGGCTTGTGATATTAAATGTCTTCAATCTTTGAAGTTCTTCTTCTTGACTGGCTGGCAAAGATGTTGATGAAGATTCTTTCCGCAGAAATCATCAATGGGTTTCATGACGGGCACTTGGGACTTCCTCTTGATCAGCATCAGCTTGAACTTCTTGAAATGAACAAGCAATGAAATGGAGGACTCTCATTGACTTGCTTTTCATGAAAGAACTGGTTCTTGCTGAATCCTCGGTAACTGTCTTGAATCTCCAAAAATTAGAGGGTAAAAATGAACTTGAAACCCCTAACTTTGGAGAACTTGATTGTTGATCTTGGATCTTCATGATCTCTAACTGCTCTCTGCATCATTTTCTTTATCAAAGATCGACTTGAAATCTTCAGCTTCCCCTAAACATGTGAACATCTTCTTTGAAGCTCTTTTGAAGCTTTTGAAAACTTGTAAAGACACCAACAACTTCCCCTGAATAGTTGCTTTTCCAGATGGAAGTCTTGTCCGGCTGGTTCTTTAACTTTGAGTTGTAGCAGCATCAGCAGCATCTTTCTATCATCAACCTGTCTGACACACATTTGAAAAAATTATACTCCACCAGACATTTGATGACTGGTCTTTGGGTTAGAAGGTAATTATCATCTGTTCGATTGATTCAAATTAACATTATTTTAACCGAAAACCCTAATATAGATTACGGGTTTTCTATAAAACTTCCCCTGAACCCAAGACCTCTAGAGACTTCCCCTTAGCTGATAACTTCCCCTCAGCTAAGGACTTCCCCTGAGATAATACATATTATCTTCGAGTTCCCTTCAGATACTATGTATTATGGAAGTCTTTTTCATTAGATAATAAGTATCATCCTCGAGTTCCCTTCAGATAAGACTTATTATCCCCTCTCAACCCCTCTTATTCCCCTAAAAATTTGTCAAGATCTGCAGGGGGCATACTGTCATGCATCAAACCCCATGAAAACACATTTTGACTTGTGTTAACCTGGCCAAGACGTAAACACAACCAAAAAGAACTTAAAGACTCACACACGAAAGATAAAAATAAACAAATACTTACCAATATCAAACATGAGAAAGTTTACAAGGGATCAAACCGTATGAATCTGATTGAGGAACCCTTTTCAGCTTCAGTTAGTCGACTAGTCCAGGTGATACCAATTGTGTCCAAAAAAATCTACCAAGACACGATATTGATATCACAAACGAGTGCGGAAACCTCGTAAGTGATTGATTCGAGAAGAAAGTAGATGAAAGAGATTTAATAAACAATAAAGATCAAATCTTGAATGAAACACAAACTTTCTTGAGCTATAGAATCTGATCGTAAACAGTGAGAGAAACCAAAAAATCGTAAATTCAAAAGCTAGATTAATCATAAACACAAGGGTTTATATACTACCCATTACAAACCCTAGCCTAAATCATAAACCCAATAAAGCCGGCCCACATGGCCCAAATCGTAAATAGCTAGCCCAAAACACAAGCCCAATGATCTAATGTTCATGCCTCTAAAATATAGCCCAACAATCTTCCCCTAGGCATGAACCATTAGACAGTCTAAGGAAGACATAAATCGAATCGGAATGTATGCGCCTCTTTCCTTGACCACCATTCTTTCTCCACGATCAGACTTGCTGTGCCATGAAACATCCCCACCCGTATAGCATTCTCCATATCATGTTCGTCACCAAGTATTGGACGGGATGCCAGGAGCTTGATATCCTTCTCTCCGAACCTCAGCAAATCTACGGGATCATACATTCGGAACTCTCTCAACTTCTTGCAGGCAACCACCACTTCATAGGTTGTAGGATCATAATACCAGCTTTCAAAATTCCTAACAAGCGTATGGTCTTCAATCTCATCGAGCATGTTGATGACTCGTGTTCGTTTGGTGGGAGGGCACCTCATTTCACCGATTGGTTCATTGGTGACAGGATCAGTTCCGGTTTCAACCCACCTTGCAGCCTTCAGATCAAAGTTTTCAAAGTTCTGCTCCATCTGTGCTACCAAGTTGTTGCGAATCAGATTTCCATGATTAGCGTTCCACCTGTTAATGAACGGTTCCCTCAACAAGTTTCTCAATTCTGTCTCAGTCCAAGAGTGGAATTGACCACTTGATTGGTAGTACTCGACTGGACTATATCCATCTCTCACTACTGCAAATAACTCCTTTTCTGCATCATAATGCCAACACAGAATTGGCTGTCTGCTTCCCTTCATGTCTACAGCACTCTCACCCACATCTATGCAATACTTCACAGGAGTAGGCCCCTTGAAGAACTCCTTGAACCAATTCACTTGACCTTCGGGAGCCTTAGAAATATATCTTCCACCATGTACATATTCAGACATTTCAATGGTGTCATCTCCTTCATCTTCTTGTGTAGCACTTGTACCCTGAACTCCTTGAGATGAGCTTTGGCCATGATCACCAGAAGATTTGACTCTACAACTCCCTTCAATTCAGAATGCTTCTTCTTTAGATCCATTAAAGCTTCATACAGGTACTTGAACCTTAGTTTGTTGGCAGCTTCATTCTCTTTCAGGGTCTTGTTTTCATCCCTCAGTGCTTTTATCTCATTTTCACGTGTTCTGTTTTGAGACAAAAGAAAATTTATTTGAGGGTCAACACTCAACCTCATTTCTATTGGGAGATCAGCAGCTTGAAATGAGCGGAAACTTCGAATTGCTGGTGGCAGACTTGTCCTAGTAGAGACACCCACTCTAACTGGGCTGGGTACAACAAAGGTGTTATCAACCTCCAGAAATTGCCTTTCTTCATGAACAGGGCTACGTTCATTCAGAAGAGGACTTTCAGTCTGAACCTGGGCAAGTTGATCTTCAACATTCTGAACAGTTGTTTCTTCTTGAACAATTGGACTTTGAGAACTGGGCCCTGCTGGATGGACCATCATCAGACTTGAGCTAGTCTTTGTAAACTTGAACCTGATACTTCTTGGATCTGACCTCTTCCTGGGAGATGGTTCACGAATAGGGACAGGCTCTTCAAGCATCTCATTCACATTAAACTGAGTATCCAACTCTTGAGGGATTGAGTCACCGCTAGAAGACGAGTTCAGGACATCCCTTGTTCTTTTAAGACTGATTGGCCCTAAATCCCCATAGATATCATCATCCAAATTCTCTTGATCAGCGAAGATGTCGTCCATCACGTTTTCTTCATCAGAAGGTATAACTTCTGTTTGTTCCAGAACATTTACAGCAACAGGTGCTGTCACATCGTGGTCTTCAGCAACAGACACATTTACAGTCGGCACATCTAGTTCAGGTTCAGCCTCTTGATCTTACACAATCACCTGCTCTCTAGCAACTTCAGAAAAGGCACCCCTTTTGGCCCATTCAATCCTTCCCTCAAAGCTGTTCTTTCCTTTTCTGTCTTGTGTCTGCAGGCCAAACACGCCACTATCCATCACCTTAACATCCAATTTTTCTATCCTCTCTTCAATCATAGGATATTTCTCCATCACCACCATCTGCACGAATCTTGGTGTCACCAGGAACTGTTCTCGGGCGCTCAGATCAGCTTTGCCTACCCAGTCTAACAGCATCATCTTTGAGAAATTGAAGTTCCAGTCTAAGGCTAACGCGACAAAAGCTGTTCCATGTAGTTTGTTAAGTTGATCGAAGCTAGTTCTCTTTCCCAGAAAGGATTTCTGCATATAGTGAGCCAGGCACCTTCAGTAGTGCGGCAACAACTTCTTGAAGATGGGCGGGAACTTTCCTTCATACCCTAGAGATTGAGCACCCTCTAAAACTGCAGCCTTGGAATACTCAATTGGATCTGTAGCTCTGTCATTAATGTTCAGTCCTTTTCTGATGTCTTCTTCAAGTATCACTATCTGCCTGTTCTGAATTGTTGCAGGGATCCTTGTCTTATCATCACTCGCTCTAGCAGTTCCCCAGAACTCCCTTACAAGCTGCTCATCAATTAGGACGCTTGTTCTCAGAGCGTGATTAATCTTGCAGACGTTCATTCCGGCCACCAATGAATAAAATAGTTGCATATGCTTCTCTGGTGGGTCTTCAAGATATGCCGGGATGCAGTGATCTCTTTCAAACTGAATCTCTTCATCAAGCATATCGTCTTCCATCTGAGAAAGACAAGACAAATGTATCAGACTTGCTCATCAAAGAGCAATTATGTTTATTAAGACTTTCTTGAAATTCAATTGAATATCAAATTTAATTTTTTCAGTTCGAGAAATTCTCAAACTGTGCCCTTTAAAAATATTTGATTTTGAATCACACGGTCTCAAACACCATTAATTTAAAAAAACGATTAAGTTTGATGTGATTCTAAACAAATTAGGTGTTTATGATCTTGAATTATAATTAAAGTGGTTTACGATGCACTGTTCGGGATTATGATCTAAATATCGGGTTTACGATCCAGAAGTTGGTTCACAATCGGGTTAATTTTGGTTCAATCGTAAACGGTCAAGCCCAATCGTAAACACTGATTTAAGTCCTAAGCCCGATCGTAAATGAGATTTGTCGTAATCATTGATCGTAAACGCATATCGGAAACACCAACGGTCATCTTCAACATTACGATAATCGTAAACACCCATATCCGCCATTTTTGAACCTGCAAAAACCTCGTAAACACGTTAAACCTCGTAAATCTTGTAACAAGAGCATCTATGACTACCTTTATGAGTTTTTAGCACAAATCCGACTTCAATGCACAAGAATTTCACACCAATACACAAAGAATACATGTTCGGTCTCGAGCTTCTTAAAAAAACGTGAAATCACAGAGAAACTCAGTTGATCGGAGAGGGGTTTGGGCGTATCGTGGTCGGAATCGATTGCAAGGTTGGGGGTGAGGTCTGATTGTGGAGGAGATGACCGGAGGTGGTCGGGAACGAGTTTCCGGCGAGGTTTAGGGGCGGTTAGGGTTTTCTGGTTTGGGAATCGTAAACGCAGAGGGGAGGGGTGATGGGGATCGTAAATGGGGAGGTTGAGGGGTTTTGATAAATAAAAACTTTCACTAAGGCCCCTCATGTTTAGAATATATTTTAAAAATGCCCAAACCTCAAATAAATGATAATTCACATAAAAGTTTGTTAATTTTGAAAATTTGAGAACTCCAAAACTTCCCCTCGGACTCCTACCCCGAGTATCTGATCTTCATCATAAAATTTAAAAGAAATAAATTTTTGAACATTTTAAAAACTTAAAACAAAAATAAAAATGCACAAAAATAAAAAATGCACAAAATTAAGACTTAAAACATACTTACCTTGAGATTGATGTTTTTTATGGATCAAACTAGACAAATCTATAACTGAGGAACCTTTTTCAGCTTTCGTTACTCGACGCTCTAGACGATTGCTCAAAAATTTTTGAAGTCACATAAACTCACATCCAGATAAAATTTTAAGTGCTTAATTATAATTACCGTCATGTTTAACTGTCCCCACACCCAATTGTTCATAGCAAAACCTACCCAACCTCAGAGTTTATTGAGGATTCACAAACCCCCAACTTGAGGAACTATGCAACACTGCTATGACTACCACTTATTCTTAATTATCAGTTGGTGATCAGGTCGGCCGCATAAGCACGTAGAGAAGACCAAACACAATAATTTATTTATTTTTATCATCATTTTTTGATTTTCCTTTTTCTTTTCATTTTTCTTTGGTGTTGTCATAACAGCAGAAACATGGCGTGTGAGAGAGTGAATACTAGGTGAATACCACTCTCAACCCGTTTTTGTTGGGACTCGGTCTTTTAAACTATGTAAACCAGGATGAAAAACTAAACATATATAGAAGTTTAAGTTTACTGCACTTACATGGATGATCATAGTTTTTGATTTAGCTTACCGAAACATCATCTTTGAGTCGTCTTTCACTTCTGCCTTACACGTGTCAGTCTCCGACCGTCTTGGAAATTTATATCACTTCCTACTAACTCAAGGCAAACAAAAGACATCATAAAAACCTCAAACAGATATTTTTCAGATTTTCTGAAACAAATATATTTCTTCCCCTGTTTTTATGAGGCTTTTGAAATATAAACACACATTTTTTTTTAATTTTTTTAATTTTTTTTTAATTTTAATAATAAAAAAGTTACAAACAAATTTGATCAGATCATTCCTCGAAGGCAATCATCCTTAGGCCTTCGACACACATTTCAAAATTGGAACGAGGAAGGGGTTTTGTAAACAAGTCAGAAACATTTTGATCTGAACTTACCTTTTCCAACTGAATCAACTTCCTATCATAGCAATCACGTATAAAATGTACCTTGATGTCTATATGCTTAGTTTTGGAATGTTGAACAGGATTTTTCACAATTTGCAAAGCGGTAGCATTATCACAGAAGATTGGAGTGTTTGTGAATTCCATACCGTAGTCAGTAAGCTGATTTTGAATCCATACTACCTGTGAGCATCCGGCTGATGCTGCCACATATTCAGCTTCGGTAGTTGATTTTGACACGGTATGCTGCTTCTTACTTTGCCAAGAGATGAGTCTGTCTCCCAAATACTGACATCCTCTAGTTGCTGATTTCATGTCAAGATCACTACCACCATAGTCACTATCAGTGAAAGCAAACAATTGGAAATCAGTATTCATTGGGTAGAAAAGTCCAAGCCGAGGCCTGCCCTTCAGATACCTAAAAATACGTTTAACAGCAGCTAAATGAGAAAGTTTAGGATTAGCCTGATAACGGGCACACACACACATACTGCATGCATGATGTCTGGCCTGCTTGCTGTTAGGTACATGAGAGACCTGATCATTGAACGATACAAGAATTCACTCACTGATTCCCTATCTACATCTGCTTTCAGTAACGGCCGGGAATCCATAGGAGTGGATATTGGCTTTGAGTCCTGCATCTTGAATTTTTCCAGAATCTCATTCACATATTTTGCTTGGTGAATAAGAATCCCAGATTCATCTTGTTTTACTTGTAATGCCAGGAAAAAGTTCATCTCTCCTTGATCACTCATCTCAAACTTCTTCCTCGTGATTTCTTCAAACTCGGTGCACAATTCTTCATTTGTAGATCCGTAGATGATGTCATCTATATACACTTGCACCATGATGATGTCATCATTCACCTTCTTCCTAAACAGGGTTTGCTCAACCACTCCTCTGATGTAACCATTCTCTACCAAATGCTTGGAGAGAGTCTCATACCATGTCCATGGAGCTTGATGCAAACCATACAGGGCTTTATCCAGCAGGTATACATGATCTGGATGTTCTTCATCCATAAACCCTGGTGGTTGACCCACATAAATTTCTTCATTCATGTCAGCATACAGGAATGCTGTCTTCACATCCATCTGATGCACCATAAAGTTGAGATATGTAGCCACGGCAAGAAATATACGAATTGCTTCGAGTCTAGCTACCGGTGCATACACCTCATCATAGTCAATTCCATGCACCTGTCTATGCCCTTGAACGATCAGCCTCGCCTTGTTCCTCACGATTATACCCGTATCATCCTTCTTGTTTTTGTACAGCCACCTTGTGGGTATAACCTTCTTATCTTCTGGCCTCTTTACTAGTCGCCACACTCCTAATTTTGCGAATTGATTCAGTTCATTGTGCATCGCCTCCATCCAGTTTGGATCTTTTAGTGCAACCATCACATTTGGAGGCTCTATTTGGGAGATGAAACAGGAGTACATGCAGTGATTTATGTTCCCTGTGCGGCTTCTAGTTGTGACTCCTGCTGTCACCAGTCCAACCACATTGCTGAGTGGATGATCTATGTTGATTCTAGTGGTTTGGACATCTGGCACTGAAACAGAAACAGGCAGGTTAGTATCATTAACAGCATTATTCATACCTTGGGTTTCAGGCTCCTTCTGATCATCATGAGTTCCTGACGGTTCTGAAACATCCACAACATCATCCTTAGGAGCTGTTTCTGATACACTGTCTCTGACATTTTCAACAGATGGCCTCACTTCAGAAGCTGGAGTAATGATGTCTTCTTCGTCCAGATTAGGAAACATGTTTGAGGGGTCAAACCCTTTAAAGAACGCTCCATAATCGAAGATCCAGTCCGGTCCAGTTCCTGCGTCTGTTGGATTGTCTTCCATCCAGTCAACATCAAATGCCTTGATAATCAGTTTGGTGGTTTTGTTATAGACTCGATAAGCACTATTTGCAGAATATCCAACAAAATAGCATTCATCAGCTTTCGCTTCGAATTTCCCCACATCCGATTGAATTAGGACTGTGCAAGGACACCCGAAAGTCTTGAAGTATCCCACCCTTGGCTTTTCTCCATAGATGATCTGATAAGGCTTATTCTCGTGTCGCTTGTTCAGAAGTACTCGATTCTGCACGTAACAAGCAGTGTTGACTGCTTCAGCCCAGAAGAAGATTGGCAATCTTGCATCACATAGCATGGTTCTAGCTGCTTCAATGAGAGTTCTGTTCCTTCTTTCAGCAACACCATTTTTTTGAGGCGTGTATGGTGCACTGAATTGCCTTTCAATACCGTTTACTCCACAGAACATGTTCAATTCAGCATTCTTAAATTCTGTTCCGTTGTCTGTTCTGATACCCTTCACCCGTTTGCTAAACTGATTCTCTATAAGAGTGACGAACTATTTCACAAGCGCTGGCGTTTCATGCTTGAATGATAGAAAGAAAACCCAAGTAAAACGGGAGAAGTCATCCAGAATCACCAGACAATACGAGAACTTGCTGATGCTCTGAACTTGCATTGGGCCGAAGAGATCCATGTGCAGTAGTTGCAATACTGATGAAACAGAATTGACAGTCTTAGGACGATGCGGTAATCTGTGTTGCTTCCCCTTGGCACATGCAACACACTTCTCTACTGACGAAAAATCTGTTATAGGGAGGTTCCTTACATGCTCTCCCTTTGTCAGCTTTGACAGATTCTTCATATTAGCATGCCCTAGACGACGATGCCACAACAAAGCCAGATTTTCAGTTTGCTTTGAGATAAGGCAGGCTTCTTCCGACATTGGAGGATTGCCCATGTTGAGAAGATACGAATTTGCTCGTCTTGGAGTACGCATCAGAATACACTCCTCAGGAATCTTCACACCGGGCTTGAGAATAATACACTCCTTGCGGTTGAATAATACAGAAAAGTCTCTATCACAGATCTGAGAGACACTCAGCAGGCTGTGTGACAGCTCCTCCACATAATGTACGTCAGAAAAAGATAAACCACTCTTAGCAACACCTTTCTTGCTAATTCTACCACCTACACCTCCAGCAAACGAAACGCCACAAGCAATCACATGTATATGTTGTGTGTTTCTCGCTCAGTTACGTATTGCTAAAGGATCTAATGTCTGAATGCCAAGAATGGCCATCTGGAAGACCGCCTCCAATGACACATATAACACCATTTTCTTTCATGAGTAGGCCATTTATAATTAGTATCAAAATTACATACAGGACATCCAAATTGTCCTTTAGTGCTTGTCACACCTCGGGAGGACACGCAGCCTTCGAGCTAGCGGGACCTAGGGCGCTCCTGGTGAAGCGACCGCGACCGCCGCGACCACCATCAGATCCGTCGTCAGACACTTCGAACATCTACATGCATATGCTTGACTCAATAACCAAAACCCATTTTCAAAACAAATTTTATCAGAGTTAAGCGATATTAACTAAAATAGTGCGGAAGCATTTACCAAGTTTAGAGAACCATTCAGGAAGCGATAAACCTTTAGTTATCAAAACAAACGATGCGGAAGCGAAACATAATTTGGTGAATTAGTCACCAAACCCTCCTATGTGAACTTCATGGTAGATGGTGATCTAGGTAGGTCATGAAATTGGGTTAAACCATGGGTTCTTAACTATATGATTTGGTTGATTATGTTAGTAAATGATATATTGATGATGGGATTGTGGTGTACTTTCCTAAACTTTGTTATTTGGTAAGTAGGAGGTTCATGGGTATAATATGAATGTGTACATCTAAGTGTGCACACCACCCGTTTGATGAAATGCCTAAATGACACCTATATATGGCTAGATGATTAAATTGTTATGATTCATGCTTACTTGATCATAGGTAGTGTACTTACTAAAGTTGAGGTTCATATGCAAGTGATACATTGTGTGATTTGCTCGACCCATTGGGAGTGTAAAATGTTGATGTATTGGGTAAATTGATAAACTTCCTAAGTGTCTAATGTGTTTGTGCATGAGAAGTCTTGTTAATGAAACTTGATAGCATGCTAAATAGTAGTTGAATATGTAATGTCATGGACACCATAAAAACATGGTCAATTGGTTATAATGTAAGGGTCCTAACTTGCGTGTGGACTAAATAGGCAACCAAGGAGAAGGTGGTGATCATCTAACCCACGCCGGAGGTAGTGGAAGCTCAAGCTCTCGAGGTAACGTTTTCTTACGCCTTACGTGTTATGATACATGATAACCTTATTTAGTAATGGAGAACTAGACATGGTAAATCTTAGCTAAGTGCATACTTGAGCAAGCTAATGACTCGTATGAGTCATGGCAAGCCAAGGGATTGCACAATTATTGGTAATGTATTAATATTGGTAAATAGCGTCCCCAAGTGCCAATTTCGCCACAAGGGTTCATAGGAACTTAGGTGGAGGCTAACCAGGACTTAAAGTGTTATAGGGACCTTGATGAGTCCATCAAGTGGTGTTGTGACCAATGGGTTCAATGGAATCACAAGCGTGGGTACAAAGCACTGTTGATGACTACAAAGGTTCCTATAATGTAAATCATAACATTTAGTAGAGTGTGTAGGAATACATGTTTTGGACAGGTTGCCTTTGGTCAAATTAGCCTTGGTACATCATTGGGAAAGAAATGTGAGAATGGCAAGGTTAACGGGTCAAACGGGTTGAAGTTGGGTAAGAATCCGATGTGTGAATCATGCCCTCGGGGCATGGTGGCACCTTATAAGTTGTTAATATGGTCCGGTTATAAATTTTAAATGTTAGCAGGCCTTACGGGTGAACCTAGGTTGCCCCGTGTGTGATTATGGCCCTAAAATGCAGGAAAAAGGACAACTTGACCTGTAGCCACCGTAGCTTACGGTGACCACCGTAGCTTACGGTGGTCACAGGCACAAAACTGTCACCGTGGGCCAGCACCAAGCCACCGTAAGGTAGCCAGGGCCACCGTAGCTTACGGTAGCACCGTAGCTTACGGTGGACCCTCTCTTTCCATGTGTTGATTTTTGTTGTTTTGTGTACTCTAATGTATCCTAATGCCCCCATTATGTTATACATTATCTAATTTGGTTGGAGAAACGCAGGGAAGCGGCCGGTGTGAATGGATGTCCTATGGAAGCTCAAGAACCGAACGCTTGACGAAGAACTTAGCGTCTTACCTAAATAAGATTTGATCTTTTGTAAATGTGGTCGTCGAATTGTAGTAGTTCGTCAAAAATGTCAGTCGGTAGTTTGATTTTGAATAACTAACACTTAAACACCTCATAACTTCGAAAAATTTTCTGGGACCAAACTTTGTTGTTAAACGTTTAACCGTTATAATCATGAATATCAACTCGGGTGTTACATTTAATAAATAAAGTAGATGTTTCTGATTTAAATATAAGAGTAAGACATCCAAATGGAACAAATGCTTTAGTAACCAAAATTGGAGATTTAAGGTTAAACGATCTGGTTACACTGTGTGATGTGTTTGTGACACCTGATTACTGTGTCAATCTAATTTCTGTACATAAGTTGTCCAAAGATAGTAAACTGATTGTGTTTATTTGATGAATGTAAATGTTATATTCAGGATTCACTAACAAAGAAAGTTTTGGTGATTGGCAAACAACTTAATTGATGGTCTATATTTGTGTGATGGGACTTATTTGTCTGATAAGGTGTGTAATAATGCTTATAATGAATGTGATATATGGCATGCTAGAATAGGACACCCATCACAAGTGGTTTTAAATGTATTAAAGGATGATTTAAAACTAAAAAAAGTTAGATTCTTCATTTCCTTGTGAAAACTGTCATAGGGCCAAGCAACATAGGGATCCATTCCCTTTGAGTGAACACTCATCTAAAAGTATAGGTGAACTGGTTCACCTAGATGTGTGGGGCCCATACAGAGTTCCAAGTAGAGAAGGGTTCAGGTTTTTTTCTTACCACTGTTGATGATTATTCAAGAGTTGTTTGGGTTTATCTAATGAAACATAAAAGTGAAGTGGCTTTTAAACTTTTAACATTCAAGGTTTTGTTAGTCTAGTTAAAACTCAGTTTGAAAAATGTGTCAAGGTGTTTAGGAGTGATAATGGAACTGAGTTTGTAAATAAACAAATGAGTGAATTTTTTTTGTTGAAAATGGAATCATACATCAAACCACTTGTGCATATACTCCACAACAAAATGGAATAGCTGAAAGAAAACATAGGCATTTGCTGAATGTTGCTAGAGTTATTTTGTTTCAAGGAGGGTTTCCTCTAAGGTTTTTGTCTAAGTGTATTCTAACTGCCACATTTGATTAACAATATTCCTTCTTTTAAATGGAAAGTCTCCATATGAAGTTGTCTATGTTTTTAAACCTGTTATTGGTCACCTTAGATTGGTTGGTTGTCTCTGTTTTAGAAGTGTGTTAAACAAACAAGATAAATTTGAAAGCAATGCTGAGAAATGTGTTTTAGTTGGATACTCCAACCAGAAAAAGGGTTATAAATTGTGGTCTCTAGACAATAAAGTTATTAATTTTTCAAGAGATGTTAAATTTTTTGAAAATATTTTTCCTTATAAGGATAAAGAAGAAAGAAATGCTTATGTTGTCTTAAGTGATAAAAAATTAGATACTTTAAACTTTTTTGATATGTTTGACACTACTGAAGTGGGGACTTCTAAAGGGACTGGTCCAAATGATAAGAACACTACAAAGAAATCTGATAGTGGTTCTCATGGGATTCGGTCGCCAAGTGTAGGAGAAGAAGTTGCTAGTGAAACATCTGGCTCTCAACAGGTTAATAGAACAGATGCTGGTGGGAGTGAGAGTCAGGTTCCTGGGACTTCTAATCCTACCTTAGGCATGGCTGAGGGTGGGGACCATCGGAAGGAAAAAACTAGTAATTCTGAGGGAACACATGTTTTCCAAGAAACTGAACCAGTTCCCTTTAGGTGGTCCACTAGGAGTGTTGGAATACCAAATAGACTAAACGACTTTGTTATAGATGGAAACGTCAAATATGGTGTTGAAAAGGTTGTGAATTATGCAAATTTGTCTGTTGAAAATATGTGCTTTACTTCTCTTTTAAATAAAACTAGTGAACTTAAACATTATAAACAAGTTGTTAATGATCTCAATCGGGTGTCTGCAATGAATGATGAGATAGAGGCATTGCATATAATGACGCTTGGGATTTGGTGGAGTTACCACCTGGTAGGAAAACAATTGGGTGTAAATAGGTTTATAAAGTTAAATATAAGTCTTCGGGAGAGATAGATAGATATAAAGCTAGGCTGGTTACTAAAGGTTATAGTCAAAAGGAGGGAAATGATTGTGATGAGACATTCTCTCCTGTAGTTAAATGATAACTGTTAGGACTGTTATTACCTTATCTGTTAACAATGATTGGCCTGCTTTTCAGTTTGACATTAATAATGCTTTTTCGTATGGTGATCTAAATGAATATGTGTATATGTCCTTGCCTGAAGGGTATTATTCTATATATGAGGCTAGAGTGTGTAAAGGAGTCCTTGTATGGACTTAAGCAAGCTCCCTGAATGTTAAATGAGAAGCTAGTAGGTGTTTTAATTGAATTGGGGTTTCAACAAAGTAAATGTGATTATTCAATGTTTGTAAAACAAAGTGACGATGTGTTTCTGGTATTAATTGTGTATGTTGATGAATGTAATAAGTATATTAATTTTTCTATCAATTTTTGATAACCACTAATATTAGATAATATTAGATAACACCTGTTCATTTTCTTTACACAAAGCAGTTAACACATAGTTTTGCTCAACTAGAACATTTACTTACAAGCATATCAAATTCAACAAGCAACTCAAGGCAATACTTTCTTTGAGATCAATAAATACCATAATCAGTCCTAATCACTTCAAAGCCCAAAAAATATTTTAACTCTCCTAAGTCTTTAATCATGAACTTGGACTTTAGCAGGATTTTCACATGTTCAAATTCAAACACACTATTTACAGTAACAAGAATATTACATACTCGACGGATATATCCTACTCTGTTCATTTTTTAAGCCGACATATGTAAAGTCCTACTCATTCTCATTTTGCAATAGCTATGAGACTACTTAGGTACTTAAAAAAGGCACCTGGACAGAGAATATTATTTAGTAAAACTGATACACTTGAACTTAGAGCATATTCGGATTCTGATTGGGGTAGATGTTTACATACTAGGAGGTCTGTTACTGGATATTGCATTCTTTTGGGAAATTCCTTGGTCACGTGGAGAAGTAAACAAGAGTTGACTGTTTCTTGGTCGACTGCTAAGGCTGAATACCGGTCAATGTGTACAGCTTCTTGTGACATAATGTGGCTAATAAATTTGTTACAAGAACTAAATGTGCAGATTTATTTACCTGTTAGTCTTTTATGTGATAACAATGCTGCTTTGTCTATAGCTCAAAATCCAGTGTTTCCTGAACGGACCCAACATTTTGAAATAGATGTATTTTTCATAAGAGATCAAATTGCTAAAGGGTGTATAAAGGCTGCTGGAGTTGACTCAAAAAATCAAATAACTGACATTTTTACTAAAGGGTTACTTGTAACTCAACATGAGAATTTCTGTAAATAGTTAGAACTTTTTAATGTTTTTTCTTAGTTAAATTGTGTGTGTGTGGGGTGGGGGGGTGGGGTGGGGGGGGGGGGTTGTATTTTGATCAATGTTCTATCGCATTTCTTCAATTTAATGAAGTTAAGTTCTGATTAAGTTTTAATGTGTTTTTCATATTGGGCTGAGGTGCTACTGGGCTTGAAGAAAGGATAGGTTGCTGGTAGTTGGGCTTGGATTCAAGAACCCGAGTCGGTCATCCGGGTGTTAAGGTATTAAGGAGTGTTCAGCTGCTTATTTTATGCATGTATTATTCTTCTCAGCTCTGGTGCATCTTCCTCTTTGCCGTTACATCATGTGGTCTAGTGGTTATTTTGGTGTAGAGATTTGTATAGATCATCTTGTGATGATTGTTTCAGATTTGCATTTTTGAGATCTGTTGTTTGTTCTCAAATTTGTGTTTTCTTGTTGATTCTGGGTTAATACACGATAGATTGGGTTCGTCTTCATTTGGTTCTCAAATTCTGACACCATATATTCTAAACAGAAACCCGATCAGATTAGGATGTTTTCTACAAGCATGACGGAAATCACCGGTGTCCCAAATAACGTTTAGTATATCACTAGTCAGTAACCCGGGTAAATACCCGAGGCTGTGACTTTGTTTTTTGATTTGTTCACCATCATTCGTTGATTAAAACCTAAGTAATATGGATCTAGTTTTGTTGGTTTTCTGTCACGAATCTAAAGCAATTTACGGATCGATTTTTTGTTGAGAAATAAAAGAGATATGATGAATTAAAGTTGTGTTATTTTAAAAATAAATATATATATGGATAGTTTTTATGTGAAAAGAATTTAAATTTATATTAAATTATTTAATTTAAAAATCTCACAAATTGACACATATGATTTATCCTATGTGGCACACTTTAAAAAATAATATTTATACTTTAAAAACTTGTGTTTAATAGTAGTATAGATGTTTATTATATTATATCGTCCAACAAAAGATACATGTTCCACTGTTAGATAATCCAAAATAAATATTTTCTTGGAATCCTATTATAGAAAAAGAATTCTTGGAAGAACTTATTTCAGAAAAAGAAAAATTAATTAACCTCGTATTTATTCCATTTCCAAGCACGTTGCGACTATTAGCATCAAGACAAAATATATGAAATGGACGTAACGAGGGCATCAACTGCTACACATAATTAAATCACGGTACGTAACGTAGCATGCCTTGATTTAATAATTAATTAGTTAGTAGCATGTTACCCTTACCTTGGTCAACTCTGAATATTTAAATATCACACGTAATTACTTATATGTTCACCGCCAATTGAATATGATAGGCGTACTGTCTCACTCCAATAATTCTTATCTATTTATTGATTTAATTTAAACAGTTCAGCCTCACAGTAAATATGCATATGTTTCATCGACCTGTTTGGTTCAAACTCACTTTGAGGTGTATATAGCGGCGAAATTGAGATTTTATTTCAATGGTAACGTTTAGTGAAAATATCATATTAAGGGTAACGAAATACATAAATTTTTTTCCACTAGACGGCATCAAGTTTTTTCACTACGCGGTGAAAGTTTAGGGGTAACGGAAACCTACCCCTGCTCCTATGCTAGGTCCGCTACTGGGCGTAAAGCCGACTTAAATGAAGTAGAATATGGACCGTTTAGAAATATAATTAAATCAAATGTTATTTCCTTGGTTCTCAAATCACAATTGATTACACGTCTATACACCAAACTAAATTACATCAGCTTGTTATAGAAAAGACTCTGAACCATTAATTTTACTATCTTAGAAAGAATTTTTACCACTCTAACACTCTAACACATATGGCTTTATAAACCTAACCCCACTAGATTACTTAATGTCAATATCATAAGAATTATGACTCCTCAAAGTAAGTAGGAGAATATTATCTAGAGATAATAGTATATCATTGAATTGAATGAAGCGGAATAATCAAACTACTTTATCCTTATGGACAAATTCTTTGCATAGGGTGTGGATTAACTATTTTTATAAATTTTTTATTTTTATATGTAACGTATATTACAGTTTTTTCACCAAACTTTGAGATTTATATCGTCAATCCCTTTGGATTTTTGAACATAAAAAAACATCATATATACATATTTTACATGTAAAAGAAAATTTGGAAAAGAAAAGTATCAAATTCAATTTTGAGGATTTCATTAATTCTTGGCATTAATACGAAAAAGGCAATGGGACAAAATTGACAATGTATCAGAAGCGCGGGGAGTGCACACAAAATAAGTCAAATTCACGAGGGGAGGGTTTACTACAGGAGCGGCGTTGGCGGTGATTACCTGACCTCCTCCTCCGGAAACGGCGGAACACCTTTTATCATCTCCACGCGCTGCCGGAGCCACCGTAACATTTTGTGCTAGGTTCGAATCTCTTCTTCCGCCACATCACGTACTGATTTGTTAGGTCAGGTGCAGTTGACTGTTGAATTTGGTTGATTATTACGCTCACTTGAGTTCTTCATTCGTCTTTACGTACTGCTATTCACCACCACGTGCATCTTCCGCTTATCTCTGCAATCTCATTGATTGTTCTACCCCATCTATTTCTCTCTCTCTCTCTCTCCATTTATTGTTCTCCACCTTACCTCCATTAATTTCTTCCCCTACCTTCAAAATATCTCTCTCTCTCTCTCCAGCTATTAGATTCATTTAGTCTCTTTCATTCTGGCGTTCCTGAGCGTCGGTGAAGTCATTGCTTGTAGATTCTCAAGTACCTCACGTACATTTAGATGGCGATTTTAGCTTATCATCACTGATATCTGGATGCGGTGAGTCCTTTAGATTCGTTAGTCTCTAGCTTTCAATCTGGTGTTTCTACTATTTGTTGATGAAATTGCGCTATTTCGTAATTTTGTGTTAGTTTTCACCTAAAATTGGTACTCGATTACAATTTTGTCATATTCTTTATTTACCTGATTGAGTATATTCTGATGAGCATCATGAATAACTCGATGGATTTAGCTTATCTTCATTGAAATCTGATACCTATAAGTCCAATTTCCTTTCAATTTCTACCTCGTTGTTGGATATTTTCATTTTGTAACTTTATATAATATATCTAATTTCGCAACAATTAGGCAACAAACAATTGAAGTACGGTAGAAGATAAATAAATTAAAGTAATAATTCACCAATAGAATGGAATTCATTTACGTTTCTTGTCTGACCTTGTTGTTTGATTTTACTGGAATGTTTCTTTGTTTTAGTTTGACTAAAACGTTTGCTGACATACAAAGTTAGCTGTACTCAATTTAATTAGATTTACATTCAATATTCACCTCATAAAGTCATTATGGCAGTTATTTATTTATAAATATCATCATCTCTTGACCTGCATAGTACTATATCATTCATTTTCATCATGTTCTTCATCAGATGAGCAGAAAGTTCATGTAGCTTTTGCTGTTTTTGACTAAATCCAAAATGAAGAAGATGGGAAAGAACTTGAACAAGAATAAGAATATGTTACTATTCTTTGCAATTTTCTTCTTTAGAACAATTGTATCAATAGTTACAGCAGAGCCCGTTGAAGATAAGCAGATTTTGATTAATTTCATTCAAAGCATTCCACATAATCGAGCTATCAATTGGGATATGGGCTCTTCAGCTTGTGCTAACTGGACTGGGATAACATGTAGTCCTGATGGTTCAAGAATTACAGCTCTCCGTTTACCAGCTTTTAGTCTTCATGGTCCTATTCCCCCCAACACTCTTAGCCAGTTATCGGATCTTCAAATCTTGAGTCTGAGATCTAACGGGTTAACAGGCCCGTTTCCATCTGATTTCTCAAACCTTCGAAACTTAACAGCTCTCTACCTTCAATCAAATGGATTCTATGGCCCGTTGCCTTTAAGTTTCGCTAACTGGAACAATCTTTCAATACTTGATCTGTCAAATAATGGTTTCAATGGAAGTATTCCTATTTCCATTTCAAATTTGAGTCACCTTACGGCTTTAAACCTCGCCAACAACTCGTTTTCTGGTGAAATCCCAAATCTTAATATCCCAAGTTTGCAAGCTCTTGATTTGTCAAACAACAATCTCACTGGACCTGTACCTCAACCTCTTGAAAGATTTCCCAGCTCAGCTTTTGCTGGAAACGATCTTTCTCCGTTTAGTTCAATGCCACCAGTTCTTTCTCCCACCAGCCAACCATCGAAGAAGAAAAGTACAAAACTCGGCGAACCTGCAATTCTTGGAATTGCAATCGGAGGTTGTGCTTTAGTGTTTGTACTACTTGCATTGATAATGATACTCCGGTACTCGAAAGACGAAAAGGAGGTTTCAGAGAGACCACAGAAAGAAGAAAAGGTAACAAAACTGAGATCCGGAAGTCAAAATGTCAACGGGAATGGAAGCCTTGTGTTCTTTGAAGGCAGCAGCCTTGCATTTGATTTAGAGGATCTGTTTAGAGCTTCGGCTGAGGTTCTCGGTAAGGGAACATTTGGTACCACTTATAAAGCAGCATTGGAGGATACAAGCATTGTTGTTGTCAAGAGACTGAAGGAAGTTGCTGCAGCAAAAAAAGATTTTGAGCTCCAAATGGAACTCGTGGGAAACATTCGACACGAGAATGTTGTTACTCTAAGGGCGTATTACTACTCGAAAGACGAAAAGTTGATGGTGTATGACTATTTTGATCAAGGGAGTGTTTCTTCAGTGTTACATGGTACGTTTATGTTGATTCTAGGAGGCAAAATGATGGGGGCTGAATTAAGGGGTGTCAATTATGTTGAGTTGTTTGGTTGAACCATCAACCCAAACACGAACTATATTTTTATTTTGGTCAAAAGCATCAGCCTAATCCATACACACTTAAAATCATGTTCCCTAAACATAACTTGTTTAACCAATTTATCCAAGGGTAGGCAATTTGCTTCCCCTTCTTACTTGTCATACCACCTCCCCTAGAAAAACAATATTAAACCTGGCCATATTTACCCTGTTACAAAAATCAATATTTTAAATATGCTTCTCTAAAACTTATTAAAATACAAATTTTATAAAAAAGTTATTGAAAACTATTTTCTTTAAAAACGGAAAATGTCTTTTAACCATATAAATAATTATTTTTTTTAAATTTACGTAAAAATAATGATGCTTTTTAAAATAATAAATAAAACTGTTGCTATTAAAATTATGAATTAAAAAAAACACTTTCTCTAAAAACTTAAAAATTACTTTTAAAAACACTTTCTCTAACTAGTATTTTATATTTCTATAACTACATTTAAAAAACTAATAACAAAACATTTTTTATAAAAAACTATAAATCTTTTTTAATTTTTTAATTAAAAGTTTAGGTTATTAGTTTTTCTTTTTAATTTTGAATTAAAATTTTATTATGATGAATATATAAATCAAAATTAAAAGGTTTTAAATTAAGGTGTGGATATTTTTCATACGAAAATTTATTTTTTCTGAAATAAATAAAAAGGTTTCAATTGTATTTCATTTAAGAAGTTAGAAGAGGGGTGCACCAAGTGAAAAAGTTGAAAATGGGGTACGGATAATAGCACCCTTTATCTAATAACGTAAAACGTGTTAAACAGGTTGACAAGTAGTAATCAAGTTGTAAACATGTTACTACACTTGGTGGGTTGTTGTAAATGGGTTAACGGGTCTTAACTTTTGCATGTTTATTTAAACGGATTATCCTAATCAACCAAAAAAAACGAACCATTTATCTAAATATGTCTACACGAACACACCTCATTTATCTAAACATGCCTATAAGAACATGACCTGTTTATTAAACGGGTTAGACATGACAACCCAAGGCATGACTATTCTCATGTCGTGTAAGAAATTGCGGCTCTAGTTGAATAATGGGTCGTACATAATCTATTTTATATTTTACAGCAAAAAGAGATGAAAACAGGACACCATTAGATTGGAACAGTCGGTTGCAAATAGCCATTGGAGCCGCAAGAGGGATTGCTTATATCCATGCACAATCCGGAGGAAAACTTGTTCATGGAAACATCAAAGCCTCCAACATCTTTCTAAACACGCAGCGGTACGGTTGCATAAGTGATGTCGGCCTGGCGGCAGTGATGACTCCGTTAACACCACCGGTAATGCGGATTGGCGGCTACCGGGCACCAGAAGTAGGAGACACTCGGAAAGTGTACCAAGCATCAGATGTCTACTCTTTTGGAGTTGTGCTACTTGAACTTCTGACAGGGAAGTCACCTTCTCATGCGACGGGTGGTGAGGAGGTGGTGCATTTGGTGAGGTGGGTTCACTCGGTGGTCCGGGAGGAATGGACGGCGGAGGTGTTTGACGTGGAGCTGTTGAGATATCCTAACATAGAAGAGGAGATGGTTGAGATGTTGCAAATAGGGATGCAATGTGTGGCAAGGTCGCCGGAGCAGAGGCCGAAGATGGCGGAGGTGGTGAAATTGGTTGAGGATATTCGAAGGACGACAAATACGGGTGCATCGGAGGTGTCCACCCCCACGACGGAGGTGACGGCGTCTCCGGTGGTAGCCCAACAAATAGGGTCGTCTGTAGTTGCCATGTAATTTATTTCTTTAAAGAAGTGATTGTGGAAATAATTGTATTATTAAAAAAGATGTGAGATGGGGATTGGTTATTTTTTAATTACAATTATTATTATTTTATTATTACTATTATTATGGTTTATTTTGTTTAATCTCATTCTTTAAGAATTTCTAACTTTGAGGGTTCGCTAAGCCTTGAGTATATGTGAGATATGCCATGGAATATGGTGTGTTATTTTAGGGGTTTATATATTTTAAAAGTTTTTACATTTATTATAAAATATAAAGACTTTATCAATAAATTTGCTATTAAAATAGTAGGAAATCTGTACGATTTGTCTATTAACTATTAAGAATATCATTTTAACATTAGACTTTTCTTATGTTTATTGTTATATTATTCAATGACCCAGGTAAATACCCGAGATTGTAACATAAAAAGTATGGAATGAAATATAATATAAAACTAAATTCGAAATAAAAAAATATATTGCAGTTCGTGGTTCATAATGTTAATTCATGTAAAAGAGGTAATCACTAAGAATACCCGAAATTTTAAATATAAAAAATTATATGTATGTAAAAGAGGTAATAAAATGTATAGTTAAAAACGAGAAAAATTTATAGAAATGTAACCAAGTTTCAAATTTGTTCCAATTAAATACCTCATACTTTCTTTCTTTTCCAATTAAATATCTCAATTTCATTTGATGTTCTAATCTTAGATCATTTTACTTATTCAATAAGTTGTCAGCTGATTTGGCATTACTTTTTTTATTTATTTAATTAATAATGATGTAAAATTATATCTAATTATTTAGATTTAGAGTTAATTGCCATTTTCGTCCCATGAGGTTTATAGGTTTTAGCCATTTCAATACAAAAAAAAGTATTTTTTCTCCTCAGCCTCCCTCACGTTTGTATTTTTTTGCCATTTTCATCCATATCATTAACTGTTGTTAAAAACTAACTGAAAAACTAAAGGTATTTTTGTAAAACCATATTAACTATTTATTTCTCTTTTGAACAACTTTTATTTAAAAACCCAAAAAAAACATCACAAACGTTTAGTGGATCAAAAAACCAAAAAACATCACAAACATCACATGGACCCTTTATGTGGATTGAAGTGCTGAATTACTTTAAGAAGAAGAAACGTGGCAAGCTTGTGGACAGTTTGTGGCAGGAATTCAATCCCACCGGCGATTTTTAGTTCCCGGAGAGTCCACGGAAGCCGATGGAGTTCTTATCCAGGTCATGGAGTGACGCTAATCCCGAAACCCTGCATTCACCGCCATCTCCGTTGTATTTCAAGTCCGGAACCGCCACCGCTGCTGTTACCACTAGAAAGGCCAACACAAATTCCGGTGCTACGCCGGAGACTAACGGCGTTGACGCGACAGCAGTGTTAGAGTTTTAGTTATTTTATAAGTTTGGGTAGGTTTTGAATAATGTTGTAAACTATAGGGGGTCTTAATGTAACTTTGTGGTTTATTACCGTTAGTAGTTTGTTAGGTTGTTAATCAGGAGATTAGCTCCTGTATAATCATATCTGTAATCCCAATCTCCATCGATGAATTCAATAACATTTCAGTTTTCATTTTTCTATCTCGAATTTTTGTTTCAATTGGTATTAGAGCAACCAGGAGGGTTGCTCCGCCGTGAGAGACGATCGGAGTTTCGTGATTCTCGCCGGAAGGAGAATTAGTGCCTAATTTCAAGGCGATCATTGGTCCAAATTGATCGGAAAGTATGGCCGACGGTGAAGGTAACCTTGGAGGCGGTGCTAGGCAGGTGATTCGAGATAATTTCATGACGATTCCATTACAGTGCCTGACCTTAACGCCGCTGAACTACACGATCTGGTCCGTCAAATTGAAAGCAATATTCAAACTACACGGCCTATGGGAAACTGTAGTTCCTGCGGAAGGGGCAGAAGTGGATGTTAAAAAAGATAGTGCGGTAATTGCCTATCTTTACCAGGCTCTCCCTGAGGATATGGTGCTGCAGGTCGCTCGGTTTGATCATGCAAGTGAAATTTGGGCGGCCATCAAATCAAGATTCATTGGGGTTGATAGGTTGAAGAAGGCACGACTGCAGACCATTAAAAGTGAATATGAAGCCCTACGGATGAAGGAGACAGAATCAATTGATGAATTTGTAGCAAGGCTTGGTGCAATTTCTTCAAAGGTCTCAGAATTGGGTGAACAAGTGGAAGAAGCAGTTCTTGTAAGAAAGCTGCTAGATAGTGTACCAGATAGGTTCATACAAATTGTTGCATCTATTGAACAATTTGTTGACCTAGACACTATGAAGTTCCAAGATCTGATTGGAAGGCTCAAAGCCTTTGAAGAGAGAACTGGAATGTTGAAAAAGAAAGTTGCTGGCCAAGATCAAGAACTGTTACTTACCTACTCTGAGTGGCAAGCCAGGAATAGACATTCTAAGGATCAGGGTAAGAGAGACAAAGGTAAATCTCTTAAAAACTTTAGTAGCAATGCTTCTACCTCTAGTTTTAATGATAAGGATGATAGAAATCACAAGAATGCTAAGTCTAATCTGGCAAGTAGACCTAAGAAAGATAAGTCTAAGATTAGGTGTTTTAAGTGTGATTCTCTAGGCCATTATGCTAGTGAATGTTCTAAAGTAAAGGCAAAGAATCAGGAGAGTAATTTGACTCAATCAGATGGATTAGAGGATGAGCCAACACTTCTAATGATTAGTAGCCAGAGTGAACATAGGGAAGTAGTGTTTCTAAATGAGAGCAATCTTATACCTGACAAGTTTGCTACCAGTAACAGTGGTCAAGAGGTTTGGTATCTTGATAATGGAGCCTCTAATCACATGACAGGTAAGGAGTCTCAGTTTTCTTACCTTGATAAGAATGTTGTAGGAAATGTGAAATTTGGTGATGGCACTAGTGTAGGAATAAAAGGCAGAGGGTCCATTATTCTAGAGGGTAAACACAATGAGCAAAGGTTAGTTCAAAATGTGTATTACATACCTAGTTTAAGAAGTAACATACTTAGTCTAGGCCAAGCAACAGAGAATGGCTACACTGTTAAGATGAAGGAAGATAATATGTGGGTGACTGATAGAAGTGGTAGTTTAATCTTGAAGGTGAAAAGAGCACCAAATAAGTTATATAAAGTGAATCTTAGGACTGGCTCCCCAAAGTGTTTCTTGGCTGGAATTTCCAGTGATGAGTGGTTATGGCATGGCAGACTTGGGCATGTCAATTTCCAGTCCCTAGAAAACATGTGCAAGAAAGAGATAGTCTTAGGATTACCTTTTATTGGTCAAGTGAATCAGGTGTGTGATTCTTGTATGGCAGGAAAACAAATTAGAGATAAGTTTCCTAAGGAATCCCATTTTCAGTCTATGCAACTCTTAGAACTTGTGTCAATAGATCTATGTGGTCCTATAGAACCTGCAACTTCAGCAGGAAACATGTATTACATGCTGATTCTGGATGATTTTTCTAAGTATATGTGGGGATACTTGCTGCAGAGTAAGGATTAGGCTTTTGAGACTTTCAGAAAGTTCAAATGTGAGATAGAAGGCAAATTAGGCTTAAAGATAAAGGCATTAAGATCTGATAGAGGGGTGAGTTCACCTCATTGGAATTTAATGATTTTTGTAAGTCTAGTGGCATAGAAAGGCTTTTAACTGCTCCCTATTCTCCACAACAAAATGGAGCTGTGGAAAGGAGAAATAGGTCTATTATGAACATGGTTAGGAGCATGCTGAAGGCAATGTCCATGCCTAACCGGTTTTGGGCAGAGGCAGTGAGGCATTCTATCTACATTTTGAATAGGATTTCAACTAAGTCTCTTTCTGATAAAACTCCTTATGAAGTCTTGAAAGATAGAAAGCCTAACATAAGTCACTTGAGGATTTTTGGATGTATAGGACATGTGAAAGTAGTGAAACCACGGGGTAAGAAGCTTGAGGATAGAAGTAATCCCATGATTTACTTAGGAGTGCAAGAGGGTTCTAAAGCTAGTAGGATGTTTGATGTTCAGAATGACAAAATTGTTATTAGCAGAGATATTAGATATGAAGAACACAGGAAATGGGATTGGGGAAAAGGTAAAGCTGAGCATACAGAAATGAGGTTTAGTGTAGAAAACACTGAGATTGTGAGTGAGACTCTAGGAGAACCTCTAGGCCATGATAATGATGATGAGGCTAGTGAAAATAAGGCATATGATGATGAATATCATCATGATCATCATGATCATCATGAGCTTCATGATCAGGTTGGTCATCAACCTGGTTCAGAATATGATTTAGTACAGGGGTAGAGTAGTCACAGTAATGAATCTGGTGAAAGTAGACATGTAAGGAAATCTGATAGAAGAACAAAGGTTCCAGGGCACTTGAAAGATTTTGTGTTAGATAAGAGGCTCAAACAAATGGAAAATAGGCTTGAGGAACAGGATCAAGTTGAGTTACTCTTAGTGCAGGAAGATGAGCCAATTTTGTTTAGGGATGCTATAGTTAGTCCTGAGTGGAAACATGCAATGAAGGAAGAAATTAATGCTATAGAGAGGAATCATACATGGCATTTAACTGATTTACCAGAGGGACAAAAACCAATAGGACTTAAGTGGCTCTTTAAGATTAAAAAGGATGCTGAGGGAAGAGTGACTAAGTATAAAGCAAGATTAGTTGCTAAAGGATATGTTCAACAATTTGGAATTGATTATCAGGAGGTATTTGCACCTGTAGCTAGGATTGAGACCATAAGGATGTTATTAGCTTATGCTGCAAAAGTGAATTGGAAGGTATACCACTTAGATGTTAAGGCTGCATTCCTTCATGGGGATTTGAGGGAAACTGCGTATGTGTGCCAACCTGAGGGTTATGTGAAAAAGGGTCAAGAGAAGAAAGTCTACAAACTTGAGAAGGCTTTGTATGGTCTGAAACAGGCTCCTAGAGCCTGGAACCAGAAATTAGACCAAGTCTTAAAAGATCTAGGATTTCTTAAACATGAGCAGGCTGTTTATACTAGGAGAAGAGGTAAGACGGTTTTGATATTAGGAGTGTATGTAGATGACCTGTTGATCACAGGAAATGAAGTAACAGAAGTTGAAAACTTCAAGAGGCAGATGAAAGATAAGTTTCAGATGACAAATTTGGGTCTATTGTGCTATTATTTAGGTATAGAGGTTGATCAAAAGTCAGATGGCATTGTAGTTAAACAAGAAGCTTATGCTAAGAAATTAGTGAAGCTGGCTGGTTTAGAGAATTGTAATGAGACAAAAATACCTATGGAGTTTGGCTTAAGGCTTAGAAAAGAAGAGGGTGGAGAGGATGTGGAAGCTACAAACTATAGGAGGTTAGTTGGCTCATTGAGATACTTAACTCAAACTAGGCCTGACTTGTCATACTCAGTGGGTTATGTGAGTAGGTTCATGGAAAAGCCTAAGGTTGCACATCTCAAAGCCGTGAAACAGATTATAAGGTATGTCAAAGGCACAACAGGATATGGGATTAAATATGGAAGATCAAATGGGCAGGGGCTTGTTGGATATACTGACAGCAATCACTTAGCAGATAATGAAGATGGAAAAAGTACTTCAGGGAACATTTTCTTCTTCAATGGTTCTGCTGTTAGCTGGTATTCACAAAAGCAGAAAATAGTAACTCTTAGTAGTTGTGAAGCAGAGTTTGTGGCAGCAAATGCAGCTGCTTGCCAGGCATTATGGCTGTGTGGTCTGTTGAAGGAAGTAACTAAAGAAGATGCAGGACCAGTTCAGCTGAAAGTTGACAATAAATCGGCTATATCTCTCATGAAGAATCCAGTGTTTCATGGGAGGTCAAAACATATAAATCTTAGATACCATTTTATTAGAGAATGCATTGAACAAAATCAAATTCTTGTTGATTTTGTACCAAGTAATGAGCAAAAGGCAGACTTGCTTACAAAGTCTTTAGCTAGAGTGAAGTTTGAGGAAATGAGGAGCTTAATTGGTGTAGCAGAATTCAAGAAATAAAGTTGCAGAATGCAGAGTTTAGTTTTGGATTTCTTCAAAATGGGAGCTTCACACACTAGTACATGTAAATCTATGAGATCACTACTGTGCAGTGCTAATGTGAAGTTGTTGTTGAGAAGAAGTTTTAAACTGAGTTTAACTTGAATAATGCTGCATGATGAGATTGGTCTTAGGGGGGTGAATGTTAGAGTTTTAGTTATTTTATAAGTTTGGGTAGGTTTTGAATAATGTTGTAAACTACAGGGGGTCTTAATGTAACTTTGTGGTTTATTACCGTTAGTAGTTTGTTAGGTTGTTAATCAGGATATTAGCTCCTATATAATCATATCTGTAATCCCAATCTCCATCGATGAATTCAATAACATTTCAGTTTTCATTTTTCTATCTCGAATTTTTGTTTCAAGCAGAGGAGTCAGTTACGTCAACGGAAACGTGTTCAGGATCCACGTTTTCGTTCGCTTCATCCGCCACTTTACAGCTCGTGCTTGAACGAATCATGTCTCAATCAGTGAGTTTTTTAGTGGTTTCCTGTAGCGATTCAGTTTGAAATCATCCATTAAATACTTCAAATCGTTTCCTTTGGTGATATATAAATTGATGTTCAAAAAAAAAAAAAAATCAAATCGTAAAACTATTAGTTGATTCTCTGCATTACACAGCGTTTCACTATGGAAAATCGGTGAGTTTTTAGTGTTTTCTGTAGCGATTCAGTTTGAAACTATCGATTGAATACTTAAAATCATAAAACTATTCATTGAATCTGTGCATTATACAGTGTTTCACTGTGGAAAATATACGCGATTGAAGTACTTGCACTTTTAATCATTTATCGTTTTGTTCTTCTTCGTAGTTCAGATCAATTTCGTGTGATGTGATTAAATGCTTCTAATCACTTGGATCTTCGTTGTTTCTGTGCATTATACAGCAATTCACCATGGGAAACATATTCGATTGAACCATTTTTAATCGTTTTGTTCTTCGTAGTTCAGATCTGAGCAGCCAGAGAGTTAACCAGAATTAAAAAAAAAAATTAAAAAAAATAGATAATATGGTTTTACGAAAACACCCGTGTTTTCCAGTTAGTTTTTAGAGTTATATACGATTTGCATTCCTGTGGTTTGGTGATTTTAACTCTTTGAGTCCATTTTCCAAATTAGTAACAAATATCGCCTCATGGTTGCTTTTATTAACAAATCGAACCTGATGTTTTCATTTCGTTGCTAATTGAGTCTCTGGGTCTAACGGGGTTAAATTTTTTTCTGTTAAGTGGAAATGAGCATTTTAGTCATTATACATATGAGGGACTATTTATATAAATATCCAAAATTAGGGGCTACTTACGTAAAATAAAGGACCATTTCTGTAAAATAGAAAAACAAATATAAAAATAAAGAAAAGCATAAAACCCTTCATCACTCTCATTCTTCCACCCACCACCATTCCTCCTCCTCTCCCTCCCCACCGTCGTCAGCTCCGACCCACGCGCCACCTTCGCCGGAAACCTCACCTGCGCCTACGCCAGAGCCACCACTATAACCTTCATCGCCACCGATTGCATCGTCTGCTACGCCGTCAGCCGCACCACCGTCCCCCGGCTGCCTCCCCTGCACCTCCGGCCGGATTTTCCTCGAAGTGATAACAATGCCTGAATTGAATCCACCAGCACCAACTGTATCTATTCTTCAAATCTTCAGTGCGTGTGTTTACTAATCTAGATTACAAATCCAATTTCCCCATTTAAAAAAACCCATAAAAACTTTTTCAAGAAATCATCAAATATATACCCAGGAAGGTTATATACCTAGAAAGGTTCATCATAAAACTATGAATCTTCTTGAAAAATATCACAATTAAATCACCATTTAAACCCAATCTGATAAACTCCACTGAAATAACGTTCCTTCAATCGTTGAAAACTCAATCCTCTGAACGCTATTTCTATGAACTCCACTGAATCAATCACCATTTAAACCCCAATCTTCAATTTCTCACTTTTTCTAATTATATACAAACTTTAGTCAACACAGGGTTTTCAGGAACGATCGGATCGGAGAACATTCACAAGCCACCTCTCGAAGCGAGTTCTCCGATGACGGCGCTGGAGGATATTCAATGGTGGAGACTCTCCGGCTAAAATGTGGCCGTACCTACGGAAAACAAGCATCATCGACACTAATCACAACAATAACAACGACGATTGTCTCATCTTCCCCAAACACTCAACGGAAGCTAACGACGATAACCGTTCGATAATCTGAATTCGATGTTGATTAAAGTTTGGTGATGGTGATGAATTAATGATGGTGGTGGAAATGAAACATCGGCGGTGGTGATTTGAACTAGGGGTGTAGAATTAGGTCGTGGTGAATTAATAAATTTCCTCATCTTCATTAAACTTAGAGTAAATTACTATTTACATCCCTGAGGTTTGGCTAGTTTTGCCACCTGCATCCGATTTTCAAATTATTAACATATCATTCCCTAACGTTTACATTTTGTTTCCATCTAAGGTCCTTGGGACTAACGGGGTTAGATTTTTCTGTTAAATGAAAGGGTATTTTAGTAATTTTAGAGATGAGGGACTAGTTCAGTAAATTAATAAGATTTACTAATAATCAGGGGCTGTTTTGTAATTTATTAAAAAAAAGTTAAAAACCTAAAAAAACTAAAAAACTGTCGTTCTCCAATTGATTGCGTTCGTTCTTCTCATCGCCGCCCGCACATACCTTCTTCTCCGGCGCCCCCACCACCACCATTCAACCGCAACCACCACCGTTCAGCTGCCGCCGCCACCACCAAAATCATAACAGAATCATTAAGCATCAATATGTTTGTAGAGAAAGGGATGAACGATCGGGGGCAGAAAACGATGGAGGAAAGGATGATGATGACGAGTATGATGGAGATGAAGACGAACTGAGTAACTCAACTCCGGCAGCGAGTTAGTGCGAGGAACCCTCTTTGTTGAAGATGGATAAGATTATTAATTGGACTTAGTGCGAGGAACCCTCTTTGTTAAGTAACGTTTATGGATTTCTCAACATTCCGTCGCCGGATAATTACAGTGCAGGTTTTCGTGAGGAGGCTGGGAGTAGTTTCGTGTTGAAGAGAAAAAACGAGTGTTCCGGCTCCCCATTTGTGAACTGCTTCGGCCTCCGCCGGAGAAATGCCAAATCGGAGAACCACCATTCGAACTGCATCTACTACATAGGCCACTTCCTCAATCTTACTCCGGTTTCATTTTTAATGATTCGCAAATCACAGATCGGACCGTGCCGTGTTCGAACTCGTTTCTTCAAATTGTTAAGACACCACATGGATTTGGATCTAGTTGTGTTCGGATTTTTGTTTCGCACATGATTGTGGATTCAATTTTATGATTCATTCGATCTGTTATGGAGTTTTCATGATTTGAAAGTCTGTTCGAGAAAGAAAGAAAAAAAACTGGGTTTGTTTGAAAACGATGCCCTTTCTCTCTCCTTCTTTCATTTGGTGATAATAACTGGTTATTCATTTTACAAAAATAACCCTCTACTTTAAGTTTTATAGAAATACTCCCTTGTGTATAAATTGACTAAAATACCCTTTCATTTAACAGAAAAATCTAACCCTGTTAGTCTCAAGGACTCAGATGGCAACAAAATGTAAACCTTAGGGAAGGATATGTTAATAATTTGAAAATCGGATGCAGGTGGCAAAACTGGTCAAACCTCAGGGATGCAAATAGTAATTTACTCTTAAACTTAACTGGGGTCTGGGTGGTGAATTAATAAATATAAGATATTTAAAATTAAATTTAATAAATGTTTAAGTTAATTACAAAAATAACCCTTATACATTAAGTCTTATAGAAATAGTCCTATTTAAAAAACCTATAAATTTACATAAATAGTCCTTGGTCTGTAAAATGACTTAAATACCCTTTCATTTAACAGAGTAACTTAACACCGTTAGTCCCAGGGACTCAAATGACAACAAAAAGCAAACCTCAGGTGATATTTGTTAATAATCTGAAAAATGGACTCAAAGAGTTAAAATCACCAAACCACAGGGATGCAAATCGTATTTAACTCTAGTTTTTAACAACAGTTAGTGATATGGACGAAAATGACAGAAAATACAAACGTGAGGGATGCTGAGGAGAAAAAAACTTTTTTTGTACTGAAATGGTTAAAACCTATAAACCTCAGGGACGAAAACGACAATGACAATTAACTCTTTATATTTATAAACTATAGCTTTTTAAAATCAAAATCAGCTATCAAAAATTTATTTCGATATAATATTCAAAATATATATTTTTAGAACTTTTTATTTGAATCGCCGCTGTTCACAGAAGCGTTGAAGGAAGCCAGAGATTGAAAGTTCTTTCTTCTTCTGAATTGCTCTACCAATGAATTTTTATTAATTTAAAGAGCTTACGTAACTATGCAATTGAAAAGAAATTATAATATTCATTAAAAATTTCTGAATTTTATAAAAAAACGAGAAAAAGACCCGCGCGTTGCTGCAGATTGACAACAAATAAAAAAAGAAAATTAAGTTGTCTCACAAAGTTAAACTGACTATTACATTACAAAAAGCAACTCATATTAATGCCCCTTGAAAGTCCATATAAGAATGTTAATCAAGCATACGCAACCCATGTGTTTTGTGCAACTAAAAGTAAAAACAAAACAAAAATGGATAAGCGTACCTGATGATTGTACAATTTCGGTGAACTGTTGTCGTGTAACGGCCGCATCAGAATCTAAAATCACAAACATAATTAATACAATGGACAATAAAGAGAAATAAAAAAAGCCAAAATACAACCCAAATCATTTCCCCATCGATCTCTCTTTTGAAACCTTCTCCTTGCCGGTATTACGACGCTTCTTTCTAACCTCTTTTCACTCTCCGGTTTTCTCTTCGGCGGACTGACCTGGTTCTACATCAGTTGCAGAAGTCATGATTTTGACTTTCTTTGGGTCATAAAGTTATAAGCATCAAATCTCAGAAATTAAACTTTGACAACCAATACTCTTACCGTGGTGAACCACCGCTTAAGTTAGAGATAAAAAAAGACCAGCCAACATTGTTAGCCACCGACTCTCTCACTCCATCCTCTTTCTCTATTGCTAGTAAAACGGACATGTGAAGATGGCCCGAAAACAAAACGACTCCAACAAAATCCTAGTTGCAAAACCACCAAGGCAATCAAAGACATTGCATTACATATTTCAAATAATCCATTTTGTACCATACAACTGACCTGGGTTCCATAAATCTACACATTTTTTTTGAGACCTTGAATTGCTGTTTGTATTTTTTGAGACCTTCAATTGCATTTTTGTGGTATTCATGTATGCTACTGACCTGGGATAACATTACCTGCATATTGAGAGGTACATATGTCATCAATTTTCAATCATAAAAACATCTAAAATCACATACAATTAACTAAGCTTCACATCACTAATCTGCATATTTGTAAGTATATATGCCATACCGAGGTTCCATAATTTAACACATTATTGTATTTTGTAAGTTTTATAACACATAAGAATCCTACATTAATATTATAGTTTAACAATATATGGACCTCATTTCGTACCCTGATCCAAGTAATATTGATGAATCCCTAAAGTCAAAGTGGGAAGTACCTAATTCCACTTTATCAGAAAGGTTTTTAAAATTAAAATCCAGTATTAAAACCTAATTCCTATTTATTACCTCAAGAAGACACTGTAAAACCAATGCTTTATCATCTTTTTTTTTTTGCTTTCTATATGGTTAAAGATATGATTAGTTATGTGCTGGTCATAATGTGATATATCTGGCCCTTGGACAATATGTCAACTGTTAAATAGATGGAAGCATAAGTTACCTTGATTTCTACAACTGTACAACTGTAATTTGTTGATGTCTAATCAAAGATGAGTGTGTTGAGGCAATACCTGGTGATGAGTTCTGTTTAGTCATTATATATATATATATATTCTTTTATTAATTGTAAAAGACATACTTACACATATTACGGGTGGTCGATGGTGTCACGGCAAGGCCCTCGAAGGTTCACCATTGATCTCTTGTTTCTCCTCTTAGATTCAGGTCTGCACAACATAAACGAACAGTGAAACAAACAAAATCTTTAGGTACCTATTCTCACATAAATGTGTTAAAATTGCCATTCATTAATTTTTACTAAACTGTTTCAGCCTGTTTTGAAGTATAGGATGTAAAGAGAGACATAAGACAGTGCAAAGAAAGCAAGACTTAGAAAACTATCATTACCGTCCGTTATCAGATAAACCTCCATATTCATAAAAAACACTGTATCAATTTCCTATTATCTCACAAAGCGTTTTTCAATATGAAAATCAGATTTGTAAGAAACATTGGCTCAGAAAAGAATCATCATAGCCTCAAAAGATATTGAAGTGACAGTTAACTACTCTATACAAAATAGCACAATGCATATCACACACAACCAAGTCATTTGTTTTTTAACAGTGCCTTTTTCTCTCTCATGAACATGGCTAATTCATGGTAGGAACAACCAAAAGCCAAACTTAATTCCAACCAAAGGAGGAATAACCAAGGGCCGAGTCTGACCCACAAATCGTAAACAGAAAATCCGCATAACAAACCAACGAATCCTTGAAACCATAGGTAACATCAAACACCATAGTAGACATTCAGGTGTACGACGATCCAATATTTCAGCAAAAAATTCAGAAAAACCATCATTGCATGAAATAGAAGAAAGAAAATAAAAATTTCATAAAACTGTTCATCTTCACCGCCAAGACTCCGATGAAGCAGCCGGCCAAGATCAATCCTACGGTTGCGCGAAAGCGACACGCCATAGCAAAAAAACATAAGATCAGAAAACGAAAAACACATAACTTGAGGTTTCCCTTAAACTGTTCATCGAAACCAAATGAAATGGAAACAATGACATTTACATTAGGACTTCTAGGGAATACACAACATAAATCATATAGCCTCATTATAAGTAATAAGAGGATGGCATAAAATGGTTCAATTTGTAAATGAGAGCATCCTAATTGAATCCAAGTAATCCACAACAGTAAAGAAACCAATCACCTGAAAGCTTTGCACTCGAGACTTGAATCTCCCCAAATCACCATCTTGAATCATTTCAATCTACGTTTTTTTAAGTTATTTTTTATAGAACTTGAAAACTTTTATGACTTTTTATAAAAGTTGTTATTATATAAAAATGTTTCCGTTTTTGTTAAAAGTTAGATGTAGAAGTTGAATACTTTTATAATATTTTTCAGAACTTTAATCTTACCAATTCTTCACAATTAGCTCTAATAATGGTGTTTAAACATAATCTTAGCAAGATCATACCTTGATTACACTTTTAATCCCTCCAAACTCTTCTGATCAGTTCTCTAACCCACGAACGATGATGATTTTGTGTTGCATGTGCTAATCCATAGCCATTAGTCACATTAATCACCATCATTAACTTAAAATGGGTTTATTGAACCAAATAAAGCAACTTCTTACCTTGATTATACTCCTAACTCATCAAGAACACCTCTTATATTATTTTCTTCACCAACTCCACTAATCTGCAAAACAAAAAAAGAATTAAATGTTACAAAAAGTTTACAAATGAAGTATATTGTGAGTAAGAAAATAACATGTAAAGTCTCAGATAAATCATCATAGGGTGTAAATACCAGAGAAAACCACAACAGGATAACCAAATCGAAATATCCCCTGCAAGTCATGAGGCTTTCTAGGCACAGATAAGAAAGACTTAATCATCACGGCCAATTGCGTGCAAAGGCAATGAACCAGATGCTTGTAAATTCAATTTCTAATATGAAAACGAAAGCAAAGAAGTAACACTAACCTTTACAACCTATTTGAGAAGCAAGCACCAATGGTGAGAAAACATTACCTTAACGATTCATCCATACCCTTTCAGATACTATAAACGTTTATTAAAGCCAAGCAAAAGACTGGCACCTGCAAAATAATAAGAAGAAATGGACAAAGCCATCAATAAACAACTCTAACAAAAATTTATAACCAATCTTCAACATTCGATTGCATAAATTTACCTACTGTATGCATAAACATAAATGAAGCATAAATTTACCTACCGTATGCATAAATCAAGCATAAATTTAGCTACTGTATGAACATAAATACAAACATAAATCAAGCATAAATTTACCTACTGTATGCATAAATACAAACATGAACATATGCATAAATCAAGCAAAGCCCCCAAAAACAAACATAAATTTACCTAATCTCGAAGAAAACGAATCACCCTCAAAGCAAGCATAAAACATGAACCGAAGATACAACCGGAAGCAATTGAGGCCGTAAAAGAAGAAATCGAACTGAGCATTACCTGAATTTGGAACCAATCATCTGTAAGTTTATTTATTTAGTTAAATTAGTTACGCAGTTAGTTAGTTGTTTAGCTGAGGTGGTTAGATTAGTTTGTTAGTCAATAAGAGTCAACTCTTGTATTCCCGATTGTATATATTGAGATTGGTGTAATAAGAAGGTTGAACTTTTCCAATTATGAAATCTGTATTTTCCTTCTCTCAATTCAAGATGGTATCAGAGCTTTGATGCTCCGATCTTCGTTTCCGTTTCATCTCTAATCTTCCAATTCTGTTCCTCTTTTGTTTTCCGATCTTCCGATTGTCATTCTTTTCATCTTTTCTTCTGATTTCCTTCACAAATGTCAACTTCAGTCAATCATACAACCATTGATTCATCAGATCCGATGTATCTTCATCCATCTGATCATCCTAGCTTGCTGTTAGTCTCCAAAGTGTTCGACGACACTGGATTTGGAGCTTGGAAACGAGCGATGACTATTGCTCTGTACGGAAGAATAAATTCTCGTTTGTTGATGGAACTTGCACTAGTCCGACTGATGCAACTCTTCTTTCTCAATGGAAACGCTGCAATAACATGGTAATCTCCTGGATCCTTAATACTCTATCTAGAGACATCTCTGATAGTGTTTTATACACTGAAACTGCATCTAAGTTGTGGACTGAGTTGAATGATCAATTTGGTCAAGCTAGTGGTGCTAAGCTCTATCAATTACAAAAGAGTCTATGTGAAATTTCACAAGGTACTAGTAGTATAGCAACTTACTATACTAAAATCTAAGGTATCTGGGATGAATTAAATGCTGCAGTTAAAATTCCGAATTGTACTTGTGGTGTATCCACTGTGATTGCTATAATTCAACAAAATCAACAATTAATCCAGTTTCTTATGGGATTAAATCCAAGTTATGACAATGCTAGGGGAAGTATTTTGATGATGAAGCCCCTTCCTTCTATAAGTGAGGCATATGCGTTGCTGATTCAGGATGAGAAACAAAGAGAAATGCATTCACATGTTTCTTTTCCTTCTGAATCAGCAGCAATGAATGCAAACAAATTTGATAATAAGAAGGGTCTTTGTATGTTCTCATTGTCACAAAACTGGACATACAACCAGCAAGTGTTATAGGCTTGTTGGTTTTCCAAAGGATTTTAAATTCACAAAATCCAAAAGGTTTTCTACTAATGCTACAGTATTTGATCAAGATTCTTCTGAGCAGTCTAGTCCTATGGCTGGCACACAATTGTCCAATGAACAAATTACTGAGATGCTACAACTATTGCACAAAACATATTTGGATAAATCAACTTGTGAAGGAACCACATCTACTCCTCAAACCATCAGTCATGCCAATTTTGCAGGTATTATGGCATGTAATTCTGTAAGTTTCAAATCCAAATGGATAATTGATACAGGGGCCAGTGATCACATGTGCCATGATGACACATTATTGACTAATATTCAGACTCTTACTTGTCCTATTTCGATTGGTTTACCTAATGGTAATCTCATTCATGCTCACAAATCTGGCACTATGCATTTAACTCCCAATCTTTCTCTCAAACATGTCCTCCTTGTTCCTCAATTCACACATAATCTTCTTTCAGTTCCCAGACTATGTGGTGATACTAAAGGCATCGTGTATTTCACTGATAATCTGTGTCTTTTGCAGGTCCCTTTAGTGAAGAAGCCACTAGTTCTTGGTGAACTTCTTCATGGCCTGTATCTTCTCAAAGATTTCTTTTCACATTTTCCTTCAACTGTTTCTTTGTCTTCTTATGATTTGTCTTGTAATGCTGCTATAACAAGTACTGTTTGGCATCATAGACTAGGTCATTTACCTTTTAATAAGCTTAAATAGTTGCATTTCTTTTCTGCTGTAAAATTTGACAGTTCTTTCCCTTGTGATGTGTGCCCTAAGACACACCAACATAGACTTCCTTTTCCTCATAGTCAAAAGTCTACTTCTCATTTGTTTGAACTTGTCCATGTTGACACTTGGGGACCCTATTCTGTCCCTACTTATAATGGTTTTCAATATTTTCTTACCATTGTAGATGATTTCAGTAGGACAATTTGGACCCATTTGTTAACTACTAAAAGTAATGCATTTCCTGCCTTACAAGGTTTCATTGCCATGATTGAAACCCAATTCAATACAAAAATTAAATGCATCCGTTCTGATAATGCCTTTGAACTTAGTTCTGGCACTCATCAAAGTGCTTATCTCCTTAACAAAGGCATTTTACATCAAACTAGTTGTGTAGGAGTGCCACAACAGAATGGGGTCATTGAAAGAAAACACAAGCATTTACTTTAAACAGCACGTGCTTTACTGTTTCAATCTAAACTACCAACTAAATTTTGGGGGGATTGTCTTTTAACTGCCACACATTTGATAAACCTGTTTCCTACCAAACTTTTGGGTGGTAAAACTCCTTTTGAGGTATTATTCAATAAAACTCCTTCTTATGCCCATTTAAGGAGATTTGGTTGTCTATGTTATGCATCTGCTCCTAAACCAGGAAGACTCAAATTTCATCCTAGAGCCATCCCATGTATTTTCCTTGGTTATCCTCTTGGTAAGAAAGGTTACAAACTTTATAACCTTTCTACTCATTCTATCTTTATTTCAAGAGATGTGACTTTTCATGAATCAATCTTTCCATCTGTCTCTTCTGATCCTTCTTTACTTTTTCCTTCTTTTTCTAGTCCTTTTCCTTTTGATGATTCTATTCCTTCTCCTTCTGCTTCTGTTCCTACCATTCCTTCTTCACCTCCCATCCATTCTCACATGCCTGCTCCTTCTTCACCTATCCGTCGTTCCACTAGACATACTCATCCTCCTTCTTACTTGAATGAATATGTGTGTAATGTCACTTATGATTCCTTCACTGCTTGTTCTCACACACTTACCAACTTTTGTCATTCTTCTCATTCTGTTTCTTTTGACAATTTGCCTTCTACTGCTTAGTCTTTTATGGCTGCTATTCATGGGCTCTCTGAACCTACTTCTTATTCTGAGGCTGCTAAGTCTCCTGCTTGGCAGGAAGCTATGTCTAAGGAATTTGAAGCTCTAAATTCTAATCACACTTGGGACATTGTTCCAACCCCTTCACACAAGAAACCTATTAAGTGTAAATGGGTTTATAAGCTCAAATATCATGCTGATGGGTCTTTGGAAAGGTGTAAGGCCCGTTTAGTGGTTAGAGGTGATACTCAAACTGCTGGTCTTGATTACACTGAGACGTTTTCTCCTGTGGTCAAAATGACCACCATCCATTCTCTTGTTGCAGTTGCTACTAAAATGAATTGGACTTTATTTCAGCTGGATGTCAACAATGCTTTTCTGCATGGTGACCTTGATGAAGACATTTATATGTCTCCTCCAAAAGGCATGACTGTTCTTCCTAACCATTGTTTGAAATTGAAAAAGTCTTTGTATGGTTTAAAACAGGCTTCCCGCCAATGGTATGGTAAACTTTTAGATTCCCTTAAAACAAAAGGTTATCATCGATCTCCTAATGATCATTCTTTGTTTTTCAAGTCCATGGGTTCATCAGTGGTCTTTGTGGCAGTCTATATAGATGATATTTTGCTCACTAGTAACAATATTGATGAAATCCAAAGTCTCAAACAGTACCTTGATGATACATACAATATTAAGGATTTGGGCACTCTTAATTACTTTCTTGGTCTGGAAATTCTCTATTCCTCTACTGGTGTTGTTATGACTCAACGAAAATTTGCTTTGGATCTTCTCAAAGAATATCCCCCTACAGCCGTCACTTCTGTTCTTTCCCCTTTGCCGGCTAATTTGCAGTTGCTTACTCATCAGGGAGCTCCTTGCCAAGATCCTTTGTCTTACAGGCGGTTAGTGGGCAAATTGAATTATCTCACAAATACTCGTCCTGATTTGGCATTTGCTGTTCAATTTTTAAGCCAATTTATGCAAGATCCTCGTGAACCTCATTGGAATGCTGCTTTGCACACACTCAGTTATGTCCAGGCCACTGTTTCTCAAGGTTTGTTTTTTTAACAACAGTTCAGATCTGTCTTTACAAGCCTATTGTGACTCTGATTGGGGTTCTTGTCCCAATACTCGCCTTTCAGTGAGTGGGTTTTATATCACTTTAGGTGGCAGTCCTATTTCATGGAAATCTAAGAAACAATCCACTGTTTCTCTGAGTTCAGCCGAAGCTGAATATCGGTCTCTTCGTCGAGTCACTGCCGAGTTAGCTTGGCTCACTCGTTTATTAGCTGACTTTCAAGTTCCAGCTGTTACTCCTATCAGTGTCAAATGTGATAGTCAAGCTGCAATTCATATTGCCAAGAACCCGGTTTTCCATGAACGTACTAAGCACATTGAACTCGATTGTCACTTTGTCCGTGAAAAATTACAGGATGGTCTGATTACTTTGGTTCATACTCCATCTACCGACCAGCTTGCTGATCTTCTAACTAAATCTTTGTCTGCTCCTCAACATTGACTTCTTCTCTCCAAGTTGGGTGTCTTACACTCACCAACTTGAGAGGGGGGGGGAGGTGTAAGTTTATTTAGTTGGTTAAATTAGTTACGCAGTTAGTTAGTTGTTTAGCTGAGGTGGTTAGATTAGTTTGTTAGTCAATAAGAGTCAACTCTTGTATTCCCGACTGTATATATTGAGATTGGTGTAATAAGAAGGTTGAACTTTTCCCAATTATGAAATCTGTATTTTCCTTCTCTCAATTCAAGATCATCTGAGATTTTCACCAATTTAAAACCCTAACCCTGTGTAATACAGTGAAATCAAACACAAAGTTTGAGTTATATGCCAATTAAAACAAACACAGACGTATATAAACGGAAGTGGCGACAAAGAGGGGGGACTTACGGTGACCGGCGACAGAATGCGGCGTAGAAGATCGCCGGTGTGTGGTTCGCAGAGGGTGAGGAGAGCGGAGGAAGCGATGGTGAAGGTGGAGAAATCAGGCGATCGTAGAGGTGGTGACGGAGATGAGGAGAAGTGGCCGGCGGCAGAAGGAGGCGGAGAAGATCGTCGCCGGAGGAAGCGATGGTGGAGGTGGAGGTTGAGATGGAGAAAGCAGGCGATCATAATTTAGGTATTTGTGTGAGGTGTGAGGCAGGGAATCTTACACGTATAAAATACGTGTGAGAAAAATCACCTAAACACCTGTATTATACAACACGTGGAAGAGACCTGATAAGTGGCAAACAAAAAAGAAGCAAAACATAAAGAAAATAGAGAGCCGGGGGTTAGAACCCGCGACCTCCCAGTCAGAACCACAACAATTACCGCCGAACCAGAAACCAATATCGAGAAACCAATAGAAAAGTTGGTATAAAACATCACTAAACAATCAAAAATTAAAAAACTAAAACAAAAGCCCATCCACGTGGTCTCCATAGGAAGCTGCCACGTGGAGGGAATAGTCCCTCTTTACTGTACAGCTAAGCCTTCAGAATTGATTTATAAGGTAATCATTCATATCAAAACTAAAAAAAATCCAACATCATTCCAACAGAGATTATTTAATTAAATAAAAAGATAAGAAAAGTATTAAATAGATAAAAAAATATTTAGCATTAGAGCACCCGGTATACTGTGCGCGATAGGCACACCACGGCGCCATCACTGCGCTGACACCACCCTTCCCCCTGCGCGATCCACCGACACGGTGGATCAGCGCCAAATATTTCACACGCGTTGTGGGAAGAATTTTAAGAGGGGTAACAGCTAGAAATTAAATTTTTGATGGTGGGTGTTTAACTACTAAAAAGATGTGTAATTTAAAGGATATCAAACATCCTCCCACTTAGACTTTGCTCGTCCCTGAGCAAACCTCTAACTACAACATTAGCTTCCCTAACAAAGCTTTTAAAATGAAGTGATGGTTGATTATTACAACTCTAAACGAATAAAAACACAAAGGCATAACTAGTCACATGTGTTTGCATTCTCATAACAAACCAAACAAAATAGGTTTTAGTAATGAAAAATATGGACAACAAACACTGGACTTCTTTCCTTAGGATTATTCCTTAACAATCAACCAGCCTAACTCACAATATACACTCCACTCAAGCTTTATATATGGATAACTAGTAAATAATGTACTAGACTTTATAGTGCTCTCAATTTGCATCATTGTGGACTTTCCTTACTATAGGCTTGACAAATGAATGTAATTCAACTAACATTCTATACTAACTTACAAATCAAGAGGACTCTAGGGCTAAGGTTGAAGTTGGTTTAGGGAATGGAATTGGATTTACAAGGGTATAAACTTGGGTGCACAAGATCTGGTGGTTACAAAATCAAACTAACTAATCAACTAAGCGAAAGAAAATCTTTTAACACATAGATTTTCTTATTTATTCTAACTTATGAAGAAGAATCTTTAAACTCATAGATTCTCTTCTAATAATACACACATTTTTTATGCAAAAGGAATTCATCGGTATATCATATCTCTCCTTTTGTTTTGCCGGGATTATTCTACTAACATACTAACCAGACAGTTTGCCGAAAACAAAGGTGTTAAGGAAAATAGGCTAAGGTTTATGGTTTTAATAGGGTGATCAAACGAAATGGAAATAAGGCTCAACAGGGGTAAACTAAGGATAATTTGGGTAATTGGGCATAGAAATATAGATGAGAATAAATTGAAGGTTTAAGCAGAAAAAGGTTTATCCTAGGGTTTGTCTCTATCATATTTTCTTGTTTCGTAAGATGTAGTCTCGTAACATATACAAATGTCAAGTTTTAGAAGTAGATCGCATGTGGCACAGTCTACTGTTATACATGAATAAAACTCAAGCTCCTAGTGAGTAGAAAGCTTGTTTAAGGCTCAAAAAATCTCACCATGGAAACGGAATGGAAACAGGGCTTAAGTTTGGTTGATTGTCTAGGCTTCTTCCCTTGTACACGCACACTGAAATTGTTATCTAAGTTTTATGAGGTCTAATCTAGCCTAAAAAGCAACTTAGGACTTGGTTGTGCATAAGGGTCTAAAATACATGCCTAGGGTTGTATAGTAATGAATGGAAGATGGAAAAGCTTTTCTTTGGTCTAGCATACAATGTTAAGAAGTCTACTTAGGATCCACAATATCAATTGATAGCTTAAGTTTTAGCAGTGTAAAAAGTTTAGCGTGCAAAAAAATTGAAAATTATTGACAATTTTAAACATATTCACAATGAAACATGAAAACTACAGCCAAGTCTCCCATTCCCCAACTTAAAATCGTACATTGTCCTCAATGTAATTAGGAACACTGCAAAACATAAGATAAAAAGAAAGGGAAAAGACGAGTCTGACTGCTAAAGGATTGTGTATTATGGCTTTCTTCATTAACCCCATTGAATACTTCTCGTTCATTTGCATACCAGAGCTTTAGTCTTCGATTGATGCTACTTACAAGACTTAAAAAGAAAACATTACACACAACAAGAAAATAAAGTATTACCCAAAAATAAAATAAATAGTCCATTTATTCAATCAATCATAATTTTATTAGCATGTCATATTCATTCAAACAAACTAAAATAAACAATCCAACGATCAAAAGTCGCATATGAAATCTAGATAATATAAATAGATAATGATATGATCAAAAACTTCAATTATCACAACGATGGTGGGTCTTCTTCTGGTTCACTTTCAGATTCAGTGTCGTCTGGGTGACGAAGATTCTCCATGGCTTTATGGAATGGCACATTGTGATAGACGTGAGGAGGTGGAGTGACATCTGCATTTGGCATGGAGACCATCAAATCATCGATTCGATGTTTTAGATTCCTCAGATGTAAACGAACAACATCCAGTCTATCCTGGAATTCCAAAATAGTGTTGGTTAGTTTCCTATAGTAACCGAACACATCCTTCTCCATTTTGTCAAGATGCTTGTACAGATTGACGAATGCTGGTGATACTTGAAACATCTTGTCTTATTGCTCAAAGGTTGCACCTTTCGTGACCTTCCTCTCCTTCTTTTCGAAGGACCAGCTTCATGGTCATAACTCCTCATGTTGGTGAATTCAATCATATGACGTTTACCGGACATCTATCAGAAAACAGTAGAAAAATAAAACACAAAAGATTGACTTTTTCAGGGGACAACGACTCCTTATAGGCTAACGATTCATATTACCATGCTTTCTATAAAGTACATCGTAACGGCCCGTTACGTGGTAACGGGTCGTCTCGGCTAGCTTTCGCAAAAAAAATTCAAATTTCAAAACATGACCAGAACATTAGTGTTGTCTAAAGATTGGCTATTAAGCAAGAATTGGGGATGGGAACTTGTTGCATCCTCACACTTAATCCTTTACAACGATCAAGATTAAATTTTTAAAAATTAAGAGCGATGACCGGATCTATATAATGGACAGGAGAGCATAACAGGGGTAAAGAAACTACTATGCTCTCAAGAACAAAAGGTAAAACTTGAAAAAGAATTATTCGATTGTACCTTTCTTTCTATTGAAGTTGAAACGATGAAGAACGATGATTTCTAGACCTTGAATCGACCAAAATTGCCCCAGGAATCGATCGTCAATGCGACTTAGGGTTTTGAAAAAGCCGTATGGAAGAATTCTATATATAAGTTTTGATGTGCGTATGTCGTGGCGGTGAAGAAAAAATATATAATTGCACAATCAGGTTTTAAATTTATAAACCAAATAATTACCTAAGACCAACTACACCCAATATAGGCAAGTGTACCTATTGCACCTGTAATATAGCAATGGTAAGAATCATGATTGATCCAAGGATACGAATCTCCTACTCAATCTAATCTATCTCTGGCCTAACTACCATAACCTAATCTAGCTAGTCTAACTGTCACTTAAAGTAGCTCATTAACTATACTATAATAGAACTATTCAAATGATGATTGAAGTATAGAATAACAACCTAAATATCTAAGGGTAGTTATCAAGATAACTTATAAATAAATGGAAGGCATCATCTAGGGGAAGAATCATCTTAACCTATTCAACTGCATGGAATGACTGCTTATGCTAACTGTCTTATGGACACATAATCGCTAGAGACTGTATCTACAATTAAACCCACAACCACAACGAAGTATCCACTAATTCAATGACCTAGGTTTAAGCCACGAATACATGATCTAAGACCTAGGACCATAGACTAATCATATTCTGAATGACCATGATGGACTAACCATTACAGCCATATCACATGACATCATAGAAGCAATGCATCTAGACAACTATCTAATCTTATGATCCTAGACAAGGAAGACAAGATATCTGACTAAGCACAAGGACAACCTTCAATCAAACATAATATCACAAGACCACTATCATCGACTCCTATTTAGGCTCGTCAGAGTTCCTAAACACATATTGAGATGGTTACAAAACAACTAAGAAATAGCAATTGATTGGATGAACAAGTGACGTATATCCTATGCACCAAACCAACGACTACCAGGAATCAAATCAAGCATTCAAATGATAACACAATTCATTCATGCAATACGAATCTAAAAGGTTATACTAAAACTATTGTGTGATAAGCAAAACATCAAACCATAATATCGTATTAGTCAAGAATCATCTAAACCTAGATGATGAATACGACTAGCCTAAGATATTGAAAAGTAATGGAAACCAGATATGTTCATGAGTGGAAAAACAATGATTAAACATAAAGAATCACAAACCGAACAATTGAAGCGTAGTAGTGTCGACTGGACTTCGAATCTTTACTCCAAATCTTCCTCGTATGCTTCGATCTTCTTCTTTCGATGTTTCTAGTCGTTTCTGGGGCGGAATGACCGATCCCAGCCGTCTCTAGTCGACCCTAGGCATCCCATTGTATTTATAGGCCCGAAATTAGGGTTTTTCATCGATTAGGGTCGTAACGGACCGTTAAGGGTGTAACGGATCGTTACAGGGCATGTTTGAGTTTTCTGGCAGCTTTGACTTTTTCAGCAACTATCTTCAGATCTTCATAACTTCTTCGTTATAACTCAGGAATTAATCCCCATTTTAGCCAGTATTCCTAGAATTACGAAATGAAGCATATGAAGTGCTTAGATATCACATTTTACCGAATCATATATGAAATCATAAATAAAAGCATACGTAAAACATACAAAGTGTCGGGAATTATTGACAATAAAGATGTATACTTTGGGATACATTAAATATCCCCACACTTAGACATTGCTCGTCCCTGAGCAATCCCTATTATTTTTATCATTTCAATAATTTCCGAACATATATTTTTCTCATGCACTACTACAACGACAATTCAACAACATAGATATTACTGCATTGAACATACCAAGTCTATAAGGTTTTACCACAATACTAAGATTGATAACCCAACAAGTTCGAAGTTATTTAAAATCACAGGTAGTATTGACCAAGTTTTCAAGCCTTAGCATTATATCACACAAAATCACTCCACAAACACATTTAGGTGTATACTTTTAAATAGATTATCCAAATCAATGAAGAAGTATAATGTAGCAGAAGTGAAGAGCAGTTTTGAATTCTAAACTACATGTGTTTTGCATGTCAGAATACTCTGCCATATCAAGTGTGAAAATAGCTGTAGGATCAAAATCCGTCCAAACATGATATCTACGATCAATCATGAGTGTGGAATCCAAGTGATTGATTGATTCAAGAATGAAGATGGAGAAATCAATTAAACACAATATCAAACAAAATACTTAAACCTGGAATTCAGAAAATACGATGCACACGGATCCTTGGATTCGCCTGGTACACGATTTCTAGAGAGAAATCATAATCTCTCTTTGCTCTCCCTAGCCTCACAAATTCTCTGCCTCTCTGGAATGGCCAACACCCAACTATGAAGCCTATGTGTGTTTATATACACACACAAATAAGCATACATGGGCCTATTTCGACCCAAGCCCAAACATAACCTAACACCTAATTATACAAATAAATCATTGCAAGCCCACTAAGTCTAGCCCAACTATATTTAATATTTCAAGCCTTAAAATCCTCGCCTCTACAATCTTCCCTAGGCTTGTGATATTAAATGTCTTCAAATTTTTAGTCTTCGGCTTTGTAATATTTTCCTAGGCTTGAACATGTGTTCGTGAAGATTCTTTCTCTGACAATCTTCAGTGGGCAGCACAAGAGACTTCAGGAGACTCTTTCTCTTTATCAGCATCAGCTTGGACTTCTAAGGATAAACAAGTAATGAGAGGAGGATTCCCATACACTTGCTTCTTCTTTAATGATCTTGGGTCCTTGCTGAATCATTGGTAACTGTCTTGACTTGACTTTGCCTTTAAAGGGATAAAATTTTGCAAACCTCTCTATTTTTACTCTTGGTTGTTGCACTTGAAATGACTGCATTTAGCTTCCCCTCAACTTGTGAACATTGTCTCCTTGAACTTTGGAAGCGTCACTTGAACCAACAAACTTCCCCTAAGCATCAGATTCTTCCATAGGGTAAGTCCTTTTCCGACTGGTTCTTCAAACTGAGCAGCAGTCTTTAATCAATAGAGTCTGTGTCTCTTCCTTTCCAGTTAACCTGTCATGCACAATATGGAACAAACAAACACTAACCAGTATATGATAACTAGTTTCAAGGTTAGCAGGAGAACAACAATATTTAACACAAACCCAAACATTGATTACGAGTTTCCTTTAAATACTTCCCTTGAAATCGAGGACTCTTTACACTCCCCTTAGGATAATACATATCTCCCCCTGAGATAATGCTTATTATCTCCCTTACCCCCCCCCCCCCCAAAAAAATGGGTCACTTTTGGGAGGGGGCATAATTTCTTGTACAAAACCCACAAAAACATATTAAAACCTTGAAATTTACCTGGCCATGGTTGTAAAACAAACATTAAAACCTTAAGAATACTCAAAAGAAAAATAAATTTAAAACAAAAATGGACAAGTTACTAAAGAGAAGGATTTATTTGGGATCAAACCGTCTTTGACTGAACTGAGGAACCCTTTTCAGCATATGTTACTCGAAAATATCTAGGTGATTACCAGTATTTTGATCCTCTATAAATCCATGTTCCTCTTTTCCAGGCTGCTTGTCACTTAATTATCTTTTAGGTATATTAATTATGAACATGAGACAGTCACACACAAATCCTAGGTAATTAAGTCGTGTAGTCTATCAAGCTTGATCATTCCTTACCATATATTTTAACATTCCCATATCCAGAGTTTTTAATCCTTTCTCGAGACATGGTTGACAAGAGAAAGAACTGATCATAAAAGAAAGGTGTAATATACAGTGAATTTTATGATTCTAACTCAGAGGCGTTTTTCAGTCAGGTTGACCTTTCATCAAACATATAAGCCTAGTCACAAAGTCAGGGCTAAAGGGTTTTGGACGCTAGAGGGTCTCTTTTTTTTGCACATTAGCATCTTTTGGGGTGTAAGTTATATACAGTAATATGCAAACACGTTAGTACAGAGGAATGTAATTTGCAAAACAGAGGAAAGTCTAACTAACACGCTAGTACAGTCTACACCCGTTCTTTACTCACGCAAAACAAGGGCGAGACTGACTAACGGCTTTGACATCCCCAGGTCTTTGGACACACAAAACAAAGGGGACGCCGACTTTTTTAGATTTTTTATTCAACACTTTGGAGTCCGACGTGTGTATCGGGAACAATTTCACAGTCAAATAGAATATGCAACTAACCTAAGTGTGTGTTTCCCGTCAAATGTCATACTTTATCTTTATGTGTTGTGACACATACCTTTCTTTTTGGAACTGAGCCTACCGAGCACATCACCTTGGAGCATGTCTTTCACATCAGCCTTACGCGTGTCAGTCACCCGAAGACATAATTATTTCATTTCCCAATCCTTTTCAAAACAAACAAACAAAATTAAATATTAAAAAGCACACATGGAAATGAGGGGGTCAAGTTTTCGATATTTTCTATTCTTCCCCTTGCTTTTTGATTTTTATAATGACAATTTTTTTAACAATAATGAAACGACACACTGACACACAAAGAACAATTAAACAAAGCCGGCCAAGCTAACCTACAAAGTTATCCTGTGAATTTTTTTTCGAGCACAAATGGGTTTTGTTTCATGCACTACCATACTTCACAATAAATTAGTCAAGAAATAACCAAGTCAAACAGTGTTACCTTTTTTATTTTGTTTAGATTTACCTCTTAACAGGAGAACATGCGTACTATCGAGAATGTTGCATGACATGAAGTGGAGAGATGCCTCCTATCCTGTGCCTGGAACAATCACTATCACAAACAAAATGTTAATGAAAGTCCTCCTTGACTATTCCTGCACGAGGTGAGAGATCAGTTAGCCATTGGTACCCAGGCCATTGTGGTTTTGAGTAAAACCTGAAGAGTCAATAAACGAAACTTCTTTTGAAAACATCCACTTCGTGAGATCAGAAATTGGGGAAGTTGCTGCCTTGACTCTTGGTTTCCAAATTTCAGGTCAGTTAAGAGTTGTTTTAGTCACCTTTGGAGTAGTGGCTTTAGACATTTCAACCTGTTTCTTTTTAAAATCATGTTTCAAAACTGTTTTAGTTGCCTTTGGATGACAACTTTAGGTTTTTCAACCTTTTCCTGTTTTGGTTTGCTCACTCTTTTATGAAAATTATCATAATTTGGAAAAACCTGCTTTTGATTTGAGAGCTTTCTTTGCTCTTTGGCAGCCCCCCAATTGCCATCAGAAGGTTTAACCCTAGGATTTACATTCTTCATTTCCTTAGGTGGTTGCACCTTCATAGGCTTAGAATGATGGTAATCCTGAGATGAAAGCTTCTGGTTACCAGGATAATCAAGTCCATAGGGGTGATAAAGACAGTTTCTTGCAATGTGACTGGTTTGGTCAAAAACAGCCTAAGCAGTTAGTTGATCAAACTTCGTAAGTGAGGTAGTGTGTTTGATGAATTTGGCAATGAAAATGTAAGTTTAGATGTTGACACGATGATGTAACGAGGGAAAAATCCAGGAATCCCTGAGTATCCTTAAGGATCCTAGCAAAAAACCTCGGGAGCCGACGTAAAGTGTCTGCTGCCTGAAACTTTTATATAATCGGAAATTGTTCAAGTACAAATGAAACGAGCTCGAGTTCTAAGTGTTACAGAGGGTTTCGAGAGCAAGAAGTAGTGTTGTGTGTGTGATCCTAGAGCTCAATATATAAAAGATTACATTGCAACTACTCTCCTAAAAACTAGCAACTAACTCCACGTCCTCCCACTAGCCGTTGAGGTCCATTTAGTCCACGTTTTCTGTTAGTTGACCGAGTCTTTAGGACATGTGATTCATACTGAAGGTAATCTGCAAAAAATAAACAAAGGGAAGGTAATCGTTAGTTAAAAATAAATTTCAGGATCCTTACAGTGAAGTGCTTGCGAGCCTATGCGAGCTGCTCAATATATCCTGATATCCGATACCAACAGTGACCAGGAACTCCACAATTGAAACAAGTCTGCTTCTTTGGGTAGCAGTCAAATGTGTATCCATTTCCACCTTTGATTTTCTTTTGTTGCTGAGGTCTCAGCACCGTTGGTTTGTTAGGTGCTGGATTGACATTGTAAACATCAGCCTGGAAAGTTAAGTCTTTGATCTACAGATGTTTCTATGGATAATATGACTGATATGGTCTATGCAAACAATTTTGGGCCAAGTTTCCAGGATTTCCACAAGTGTGACAAGACTGTTTCTTTGGAAAAGCGGGAGGCTGAGAATATTGTCGCCCAGTGGATTGCCATTTTGGTTTTGCAGCATTTTTGTGAATCCAATATGTTTTGCCATCAGGACGAGTGGACAAAACAAACTCCGCTTTATTGGCTGGTGTTGATGTTAGAGCATATTCCTATGCTACAATGTGTCTCGTGTATTGTATCTGTGTGAGAGCATTAGTGTGTGAGTCTTAGAGACATCGTACCATGGTCCGTACCAGTTGGTACGGAGCCAACGTACCAATGGTACGTTGGATGGTACGCTGGGCAGTTTGAGCTCCCTATAGATAGGTTGACTTGTTTAGAGAGCTTAAGCAGTTCGATCATTCTACACTTTGTGTGTATGTGTTCTAGAGAGAGAAACCAAATCTTTGTAATTGTTTTCCTTTGTGTGAATCAATAAAACAAAGCTTATTTACAGTCTCGTGCACTAGATTGATCGGTTCATCCAGTAGTAAGATTATTCAGTGTCTTACAAGTGGTATCAGAGCAAATCCAGGTTGCTCTGCTGGTTTGAATTGATCAAAATTGGGTTTTTCTAGTGAGAGAAAGTGGGTTTCTTTGGTTTTTCATCAACTTTCTTCAATTCGGAGTTTGGAGTGTTTCTGATGTCAAACTTGTTTGCAAAACATTCCTAGTGTGTTTTCATTGCCTACTGTTGCAAATTACATTCCAAACGTCCAAATTCTCAAAAATAGTCGAAACAATGTTGGTACGCCGGTTGAATGTCCTGGTACGCTGGATGAAATGCTTGTACGCTGACTGGTACGCTGCTGGTATGTTCGTTGGTACGTAAGGTAATCTTCATCGGTAGTCCGAAGCAGTTACGCCGTACCAAGGTGGTATGTTACTGTTCATTGGTACGCTGAGTTCACTGGTACGCCCATTGGTTTGGTATGCTGAGATTGTGGTACGCTGAGTGGTTGGTACGGTAAAATTTTTTGTTACGGTGGTCAACGATTTGGTACGCTGAAAGGGTTTTTGGTACACTGGTTGAAAAAGTGATGTCCACTAAAACTTACGTAACTTGAGTTCCGTTAAGAGTTACGGGAGCTAATACCAGCCAAAATGACCGTCTCGAAGACATCTATACTTTTACTGTCTAACAGCCAGTACCCTCCGGTTTGACCCCCATAATCTGTCTTTAAGACCTCCATTTTCGAGTTTTAAGTTTTGATATCCAATTTCACAATTTTCAAAATGTATGCAATTGATGCATTTATTGCGAGTCATAGTCAGAATGTGCCGAAGTTGATAAATCTTGGAGATTATCATGGTTGGCTAACAAATTTTATAGCATATATTGTTAATTTGGATAAAAAGTTGTGGTTACCGGTTTCAAATGAATATCAGTATCCAACTTTTGGTGGTAATTGTAAGATGAGATGGAATTTTTCACTTGAAGAAAGGGAATCATATGATCAAAATGAAAAGGTGCACTTTTTCTATTAGCTTTGCCTATAACTTTTAAAAGTCAAGTCAGAAATTATCAAACAGCAAAGCAGCTTTGGAATTTTGTAAAGAGACATTGTGAGGAAATAGAGGAGAAAGAAGCGAAGTTATCTGAAGAAAATAGCATTTTGAGAAAAGAATTGGAGGAATGGAAAAATAAAATTTATGATGGTTACAAATCAAAAAATCAACAGAGTGCATCTTCCTCTTGTACAACGTGTACTTACGAAGCAAAAAAATCAACAGAGTGCCTCTTCGTATAATGTGTACTGATTTTGTTAAAATTAAGGAAGATTGGTTGAAAGAAAAAGAAGTGTTAATTGAAGAATGCAATAAAGCTAACGCTAATTAAAAGGAAGTTGTTGAAGTTTTTAATGCTTTATTTTGCGAATTGTTATCCTCTTTAACAGAAATATGAAAAAGTTAATAAAATTGTTGTTTTTAGTTGTTCTGTTTCATCTTCTTCTTCACTTTGGTTACTGCTTTGAGGTCTTGTCCTCTTCATTGGAGTTTTAGCAGATATTGTGATTGGCTTTCTCTCATCTGTTTCTTTTACTTTTTGTTTCCATTCTCTCTCTATCTTTATCATCTGATCTTCTTGGAGGGAGTGTTTGATCTCCAGGTTTGCAGAGGTCAGTTATTTTTTGTCAGTTTGCTTCTGACTGATCTTACTTCTTCCTATGCCTTCTTTTCCTGGTTTTTGCCCATATCTTTAAGAGTCTTTTTCTTATTTAATAATTCTACAGAGAGATCTTTAATGATTTTTTTCATCATTACTTATCTCTAAAGCTTGCAAATTTTGAAGACTTTTGCTGATATCTTCAGAGATTTTATTGGCCTCCTTGCTCAGTTCTTCTTTCCACCTTCACGAGCTCTTCTGAGTTTGAGTGTTTGAGTTTTTCTAGCTCATGAAGGTCAGTTCTCTGATTGATTGAGAGAACTCTAAGAGTTCAGATTTGAGTAGGATACTGGGTAAACTTGGAGTTCGATCAACAGATGATCTTTCTCCTTCTAACATACTAGTGGACAACACATGTCTAGCAGTTATACTAACATTTTCTCTGTTGAGAGTTTTGTTAGTGCCTAGAATACCAGAAATATCTGATGTTCCTAGGTCTTCCACATTCATTGTCTTTATCCTGAATGATTCAGACTCATGTGTTGTTTGATAATTCTTTTTAGAATTCTCATGTGTTGAATCCTCAGGGAACCAATCCCTGTGGGTTCTTTCCAAGTTTCCTTGACTCATTGAGTCTCCACTTGTTGGTGCTTGATGATGACTCTTAGAGTGATCAAATAGGCTGGGCTTGGTGGCTATATTGGGAATGTGGATCTGTGGGGTGAGTTTGGTGGACTGAAGTTGATGTTTTTATAGGCTGAGGTGGTGGAATGTGATGTGGGAGAGTCAGGTGAACCCTTGTTTAGATTGACTGATTCAGAGAAGTGAGATGTTTGTGGGCTTTGTTTTGGGGTTGGTTGTTCTAGTTCAGATGGGTTTTGTTCTTGAAGCTCTATTCCTTCTTTGTATTTCATCAAGACTGGGGAGCTATCTGGTATATTCAAAAGAAAAGAAATAGGTACAGAGGAAATAGAGTGTGTTGTACCTGATTCAAACTTTTTCAGAATTTTTAGAGTGGTTGACCTATGCTTAGTTCCCTTCATAGCCAACGATCCTTCCTGACATTTTTTGAAGATGAGTAGAGAAAGAAACCTTGTAAATGGAATGTGGATGGTTTCTTTCTTCTCCTTTTGTTTATCTTCAATTCTTTCACTAGATTCCTCCACAGTATAGCTCCATAATCTATTCTTTTGTTCAGGATTATAGCGACCACTATGGAGTATACTGATTCACTAGCTTGATCAGATAAGCCGACTTTAGCAGTTAGGCTGTAAATGAGTGTGTGCATCATTAGTTTCCACTTTCTCTCTAGTTGATTAATGTTTATACCTGAGATTGTGGTAAAGCTTGTTCCTTTCTTCAAGGAATTGATAGTTTTGAGGATCTCTGTTTTAGTTGGGGGTTGAGCAAGATTTTCTGGTGCTGTGAGGTCAGTAACTTGTCTGAAATCTTCTTCAGAAAACTGTAGGTTGATGTGGATTGATCTTCTTTTTCAATGAGCGCTTTAATCCATACCTTGTTAGTTGCAGTTTCAGTTTCCACTTTTATTGTTGACCAGACATTCATAAGAGCCTCTTTGCTAACTTCTTCATGTTCTGTGAGAGATGTCATGAGAGGCAAGTACCTCAATGCCTCTATGATGATCTGAACATCGCTTGAGTAAGCAGGTGGATTTAGATTTTCTCGCATATTGTTTTGCTCTATGTTGAATGTCTTGAATAGGGAGATTTGGGAGGATGAAGCCATTTTTTATTGTTTGAAGGAAAGCTTTGCTTGGTGAGGATTGTGATTTTGTGAACGGTGTTTGATTTTGGGAATGAGTGAGGATTTTATAGCATGAGAGAGATTCTAGGGTTTTAACGGCTCTTTTTCAACGATTGGATTAACTGGGTGGTGAAACGGATGTCCGTTGGATCATTGATTTTCCTCGTAACTGAAAAAAATTACCGTTCCTATTTATTTGGAGCATTTGACGTCTTCATTGTCAGTTGGGATTTCTTGTTAAAGATTTGTTCTGACCCCGAACTTGATAAGATCAAATGTGTTTTTCTTTTATTAGCTCCGATTTTTTAGAACCTTTCAGTGGTTCTTTGTCATTCCTTTTCTTCTCATTTCCCTCTTTTCCCTTTTTCTTTTGTTATGTATGTGTGTATGTGTGTGAGTGATGGTATGTAAGAGTTTTTTCATTTTTTATTTTATTCAGGCATTCAATCTTTTGTACACAACTACTTCAGAATTTCCAGAGTTGTTCTGTATGACCAATTTTTGTGTGAATGATCAAGAGCATGTATTTGATGGTCATTTTTATTGCATATTGACATTTCTGCTTTTTTCCAGAACTACTTCGGAAATTCTGGAGTACCTCTGTATGATTAGATCCTTAATGATGAAGTACAGATTTTTATGCAATTTTGACCTCTTCTTGCAATGTCCCCAAAAGATTATATTTCAACAACTTTTTACAAAACAGACACCTAGTACAGATCTTTATTTAAACATTAAATTTAGGTGAAAGCATGAAGTTTTACAAGTACAGGGTAAGACGATTCTGCTGGGTATAGGAGGATGTGCTCTGGCTTCAAGTTGGAGTGGAATGTTATTATGAGAGATGGGTCTCAGGTTCTCATCATCTTCCTCTATAATGTCATTTGGAAGCACAGTAATATGAAGACCAAGAAATATTTGGGAGGGTAGGAGTTGGTTGTGATATTCATGAGGAATTCCTTCCCATTGTTTGGCTTGGCAGATTATACTCGTCACAAAGCGAGGATACTATAAGAACTCTCTCTTCTACAGGCAGATATCAGTTCTTTTTCATGTTTTATAGAAGATAGTGAGAGAAGTTCATGTTAAGGCCGTGAATCAGAGCATGCATGACCATTTGAGTGTCATGGTCAGCAAGATGATGATTATTGACCTTGGATGAGAAGTAGATTTGAATTTGAGTGAAGAAGAACTGCCAGACGGGAGGAAGATGGATTATGTTGGCCTGTTCTTCGAGAAATTCTCCATTATACCCAATGTCAATGAAGGTTTCAATGACTTGGGCCCTGTTGTAGTGGGTGGCCCCATTTTTGTCATTCAAACAAAGGGCAGAGCGAATGGAGTCCTTAGTGACTTTAAAGGTAAGTCTAACCACCTTCATTTCATTGATCAGATGAGACAATCTAGATACAAGAGTAGAAATGTCTTCTTTATCATAGTGTTTAAAATTTTCAAATTCTTTATTCAGCACGTTCCTTCGATTCTTCTTGTATTGATCGTTTCCTTCACATCGTGCAGATAATCCATACCATAATTTCTTTGATTTCGTGGACGTACTAAACTGATGCAATAACTCAGTAGGTAAAGCCATTGTAAGATATCCAAACTCTTTTTGTTCAAGCTCATAGAGTTTTCTCTCAGCATTGTCAAAAGTATGAACTTCTTTGAAATCACCCAAATCAGTTGGATGTACGTAAAGCTTTTTAATTGGAGTCCACAAATCAATATCATTCGTGCTGATATATGCTGAAAAGTCGTTGCTTCCAATTTTGATAATCTTCCAATTTCAACAGCTTGGAAACTTTCTGGCATGTTCGAATTTCGTTATCAAATTTAAGCATAGCTTGCATTGTGCTTTGCATAGCCGCAAATGCGTGAAAATTAGACATTTTGTAACAAGCTTTTCGGTATTGAAAACTTCGGATGCAAAAACAGAGGTCTTAAAGACGGATTTTGGGGGTCAAACCCGAGGGTACTGGCTGTATTACTCTCGTAACTCTTAACGGTTTT
>JBCNJP010000012.1:54269725-54310142 GCA_039602395.1 Deinandra increscens subsp. villosa
GTAGGGTTGGTAAGTTCTCGTTGATGGGCTCCCGAGTTGCAAGTTTGCATGTTACGGGATTCCATGCCGACACATCAACAAAGGTGCATATTAACGAGCTTATGAACCAACATGTATATGATCACCTGTCATAAATAAAATCCTATTAAAATATATGTCCTGTGGTTCATAGTCATGAAGAAATCTATATCAAATTTACGATTGTGGTTAATATTGACTTCTTCATGGTTCGTTAAGTACTTTCATTTATCCACGAATTCTAGGGTAACTCCTAAATTCGTGATTGCCTTCATTGGCGATATTCGAATTTACTTTAAATCCGTTTTCGATTCTGGATCATACGACTCGTGTCACTCAAGCAATAAACTCGGGGAAATATTTATGTTGTTCATTTTATTGATTTCAACTCATCAGGCATTTCGCGATTTCGATTTCTGTCATCTAAATTTCCGGATTTAACTATAATGCTCAATCCGTGAATTTCTCTTTCTGTTATTTAAATTCATGGATACGATTGTCGGTGATACAATAGTCGATTTGTGAATCACACTTTTGTCATTTGGACTCATGGAGACGATCATTGGTGATGCAATAGTCTATCCATGAAACTCATTTGTCACTTAAATACATGATTCGGCCTTGGTGATTCAACGGTCGATTCATGGATCTCACTCTTGACATTTAAATTCATGAACTCGATTTTGGTGATCCAAATTGTTGGTTAATGAATTTAACTCTTGTGGTTTAAACTCATGAACACGATGTTATTTAATAATCGAATTTTTATGTTTCACCTTTGGTTATCTAATTCGTGGACTCGAATTTTTTTGTTGACTCGATATATCGATTCATGAATCCATCGTTTATTGTTAAATGCATGTAGTCAAATTCTCTCCTCATGAATTCGATTTTTGTTAAAACAAAAATCGCATCATGAATATGACTTTGTTCGTTTCATTATTGCACTTTAGTTCAATTTACAGATTCGACATTCAACACACCATATATGGTTTAGACACATGCTATCCAGTGATTGATTTATACAATCTAGGGATTTAAATTGTGTCGTTCAACACCTAATATATGAATTTGGATGGTGCTGACCGATTTGCGATTTTGAGTTGGGATACTTGATATTCAACTTGCGTTCTGTCTATATTCCCTACATGTAATGGGGATTCGTGATGTCTGGACCATGTACTTCAACCCATGATATTCACGAGGTTCGAATTGTCACACCCCCAAATCAACCACTAACGGAGTTTAGACCGTTAAGGGGTGCGAGCAAACCAGGACCACAACCATTCGTTACAAATACTAAACGAATCAGAGTAAAGTCCAAACATTCATCACAAAACAGCTTAAGAGTTTGCAGCGGAAAGACAAACTTGAGTATCTTAGCACTAACCACGTGCTTTAATTACAAAACATAAATTGTTATTCAATTCCCAAATTTTAAGTCCAAAATGAAATAAGTAACTTCGGGTGCCATGCCAACCTCCGGTGGATACTCCTCAGTGATCTGCAAAAGTGAAAACCACACAAGTGTCAACCTAACGGTTGGTGAGTTCACAGTGGGCATGTCATGCAGCGGCCCGGTCTCATAAGCGTATGTATCAACATATAAATAAGTAATAGTTTTTGCAAAACAATTGCCAAGTGTTGAATTATCGAATATGCACTAGTTAAGTAAAGATTAAAGCGGTCAACCGATATCGCGGGTAGCTAATCCGGTTTCCATGCACTAAGGAAGTTCGTACCAAAGCTGACGTAACAGAGTTCGGCATTTTCCGATGATTTGTGCCTCCAGTTGTGTTCCTCATGGGACCCACAACTAAAATAGCTGATATTGAACTCCGTTCGGCCTCCAACCGGTTGGCTACACATTTGTGTACCGCGGAGCAGGGTTTGTCAAACCCTCAGTAGATCTACCCAACATCCCCTCGCTTCGCAAATTAATGGTACTAAATTGTTGAGGACTTTTAAGTTTTAAGGCATCCTTAGAAATCATGTGATATCATTTGGTTTAGACTTTAACCTACACTAGTCATATTAAAACCGTTTATTCTGGATTTCATTTGAAATCCTGAAAAGAGTTTAAGTATCAAAATGGTTGTTCCGGATTTCATTTGAAATCCCAAATGAGTTTAAGTATTAAATAGTTGGTTGCGGATTTCATTTGAAACCCCAAGGATGGACAGCTGCAAGTGTTTCCCATAAAACACTCCAACTTCCATAACAGATATCCCATTTGGCAATACCTCAAAATGTCAGCGTTGTTTTCCGTTAAGTAATTTCGTTGTGACCAAAACGGGCTCACAATTAAAGGGTTAGTGAAACTCACCTTAGGTTGCACAGCTTACACTTCAAATAATCCAATTATGATTGCTAACGAAGACCTAATAATCACATTAAGGTCTTAGGTGTTAGGTTGTGTCTAAACTTTAACTACGTCACTATGGCCCATAACATAGCACGTTGGAACTACGACTCGACATACCGACACACGATACCGATGGTTGATCATAAACGAGGGTTCACATTACTCAGAAATCAAAGCATGTTGCATAATCATGTAAGTCATGGCATAACATTCAAATAAGTTGCACAAGTTTGGGTTTTGGTCTGGCCACAGTTTCGCTGCACAGTTTCGCTAGCTAGATTCACTCGAAACTGATGACACAGTTTCGCTAGCATAGATTCGCCCGAAACTGGTTTGAACTTTCGTTCATATAAAGCATAGTTTCGCTAGATAGTTTCGCTCGAAACTGATGGCACAGTTTCGCTATCTAGTTTCGCTCAAAACTGATTTGAACTTTCGTTCAGGAGTCTATGGTTGTTTCGCTCGGTAGTTTCGTTCGAGCAATACACTTAGTTCGCAGGCGACACTATAGTTTCGCTGTATAGTGTCGCTGGATGAAGATTCAAACAGTTTGCGAAACTACAGTTTCGCCTAACGAATCTGTCAGTTTCGCTGGTCGCAGAAAACTCGTAAATCAGCCCAAAAATCAATCTAACAGCTTCCATACTTCATATAATTCAGTATCTAGCATGCATAAACATTTACCAACATTAAACAAGCAAATTTAACACCTTAAACATGGATTTTCACCATCAAATCTCCAAGAACACTTTTAAGCATAAAATGACCTAACTAGCATGAATCTTCATTATGGCATGATTTTACACGTAAAGTTTCAGTCTTTATGCTAGATCTAACATTCCTAAGCATCATATCAGAAGATCAAACGATTCCATGAAGATCTAAGCATGCTTTTTAAGAAAACACATAGAAATGCAAGAAAAATGGTTTTGGGGACTCACGGTTTGATCTAGGATCCGAATGGGTGAGTTCACCAGCTGAGATGATGGTGGCTGGTGGTGATTCTTGGCTGACCAGAAATGATCCAACGAGAGAGAGAGAATGGAGAGTGTGTGTGTGTGTTTTATGTGATGGAGTCATGCAAATGGAAGGTTTAGGGTTTTATTTTTATTTAAATACTAAGGCTTGGTGGGCTTATCATTGGGATTTGGGCCCCAATGATCAGCAAGTGATTAGCCCATAATTAACATGTATGCATACATTCTAATTACTTGAGTAATCACATAATTACAAAATTAAGCAATTTGTCGCATAATTCAACAAGTAAACCAATAGTCATACTTTTGATAATAATCATGCATTTAAATCACGTTGCACATAATTCCACATCGTGGTAATAAATAAATAAATAAATAAACACATATGGACGGGTTCGGTGATCAACCAAAGGTCGTGGACGTATTCGGCCTAGTTAAGCATTAGTTACCTAGTTAATACTTATAACGTAACTAACGGAGATTGTCTAACGGAAGTTAACCTTGGAATTCTCGGATGTCACACAAATCATGTCTTCGACTCATAATACCCGATGCATGGCATTTGACACATTTCATTTTGCTTGATTCTTTTAATGTTGTTCAATATTGACTTTTTATTTGTGGGCTATTCATTTATCATGGAACTTTTCTCACTATCTCATGCTTTAGTTTGTGATTTCACTTTCTCATTCCCTAATCATTCATCAATTTCTTAGATTTGATCATTTATCACTTGTGTGCTCACAATCACATATTTCAATCACTCACTGTTCTTGTAAAGCCCGAGGCCTATTCATATTATGACTGTCAATTGTGTGTGATGCTAGCTCCAACATACGATTGATTTTGGTCATAAATGCAAGTCGTGCGGCTTTCACAAGGATGCTTTGGATTTTAGACTTCGCACCTAGTAACATGTGAACTAGATGTGGGTCGCTACCCATCTGGCCCACCATAATCTGGTGCGTCGCCTGGATAAAAGTCTGTGGTCTCATGTTATCATGTGGAACGATTTCTTTGATTTTGATGCCAAGTTTGGGTTCGTTGTTTTCTCTAAATCGTACATGTTACACTCACCCCTCACACTCTATATCTTAGTAGTCTCGCTCTTAAAGTAGGGGAGATTACGGTTATTATTTCATGGTTAATATGTTTGGATCGTACAAAATTTCAATAATGGTTCAAACCATGGTTTCAATTCCCGAGTTTTTTTGGTGTCATTCGATCTACATCAGGCTACCACAATTCTTGTTTCATTCACCAAGTTTTGTTTGTGTGTTGTATGGTACTGACAATTCTTCGTAGGCGACTAGTACACTTCTGGATATCAAAGATGTGATGGGTTAGCTGCGGTACACCCTATATATAAATATCAATGGTCAGGTGGGCTGGAAGTTGGACCTAGGACGGCCCTGGTCGTTAGTTGTGTCAAAACCTATGTCAAACTCTCTTGTACCAATACTAGCTCGACCTTTGTGGCTTGTCGAAGTGGATATAACGTTATAGAGTCGGTAACCGAAAGCGTATTCTTAATTTTGGTGAAACCTTTAGGTCATCATGATATCCTTCTCGTGGTGGTTTGACATAGCTTTAGTTCTCGTAAAGTTTATTTTAATAAGATCTTCTAGTCTCGTAAGTCTCTACTGATTTCGGAACGAAATTCCCTAAAGTAGGGGAGACTGTAACATCCGCCTCTGACCCGTTATCAAAACCCGACCCGTTTCAAGCTTACCATCCAGATTGGAAGTCCATCAAAACTTTTCAAACATGGGATTAAACATTTGATTTTTAAATAAACAATACGCGTAAAACACAAATAAAATAATTTTCGGTTTTCGCGCAACTTTGGTATTAACCAGATGACCCGTGAATCTCGAAAACCATATTTTCATGTTACTTGATGTTTTTATATGATTATTATGGGTGATCGCAAAATTTGAGGACATTTCGAGTTAAAACGAGAAAATTATTGATACGCGATATTTATGCGTTTTTGGTTCGCGAATCGAGAGACTCGAAAAAGTTCAAAATCATATTTTTTTAATTTCAACATGTTCTTATGGGTCTAGTATAGTTGTGTTTTAAATTTGGACTAAATCCAATGTGTAACGAGCAAGTTGGAGCAAAAAGAAAAAAAATAAAGAAAGAAAGAAAGAAGAAGAAGAAAAAAAAATAAAAAAAAAATAAAAAAAAAGAAAAAAAAAGGTTGCTGGATGCTGGAATCGAACCAGCAACATCTACATTACAAAACAGCACCTTAACCATTGCGTCAAGCGCGCTTTTAATGATTTACCTTGATTGCTTATTTACTTATGCATTAAACAGTAGCTCAAATTTCATTTACAGCCTCCTAAAAATCGACCTAACTCGTTTTCCTTCACCATTTTAGGCCTAGAAACTCCACTTTTGATCCGTTTTTCGATCCGTTTTCTCCTATGATTCACCCTAAACGTATTCTTCAAGTATTTCCATAAAAATACACAATCAATCATGATTTTAATTGATCCTCAATTGAATGTAAAGATTTGACTTTGTCTCCAAGACTTACCATTTCAAAATTAAAACCCTAGAGGACCTCCACTCTATAAATACCTGTTCTTATGGCGTTAATAAACCATGTCCAAGCTTCTGCAACCACCAATTTCGTGCCAAGCCTTTTCGTTTGAGTTTTCAAAAGTCAACGTTCTCCAGTTTGACCTCCGACTTGACCAGCTTCCTTTGACTTTCACAAGTAAGTTTCTTTATCAAACTTTCTTGTTTTTGGGTACTTTACAATAACTCATTGCTGTATTTGACCAAAAGTCCTCTATGTCAAAAGTCAAACTTTAAACGCACACTTTAATTGGGAAAAACTACCAAAAATCACAATTACCATTTACCAAGGGTTATAATCTGTTTTAAATAATCTTATAAGTATATTATGATGTTTACAAACCGTCAAAACTGAAATTTTATAAAAAAGATAGAAGATACGCATTTTGACCCGTTAAAGTAGGCGTTTTATCGCATATCTTTCTATTCTAACGCTTTCGTAATAAATGGAACATACCAACACACTTATAGGATGCTAATAAACATATAATAGGGTTTTCATAAGTTAATATGACTGACACACAATATTGCAACTTTTGGGCTATTTATGTAATTATTAAAGGCTTGGGGTAAAAAGTGTAACTTTGTCAAGGATGTGGAATTTTCTGTTTTGACCTAAAGTTTTAAGTAATTATATAATTAACCTTATATTCTAGGAATTTATATTCTCAGGACATAATTAGCCCTTAAGTTTGTTAAATTACATATTAATCATAAACTTGGTATAATTATCAAAATTGGTATTTGTGTTCACAAAAGGGTATTTTAGTACTATTAACCATTAAATAAAATATCTTTGACATAAGTAATTAGTAAATTCCCTAATTAATCATTCAAATCCTTGTTTGATCGTATTAGTCTTTCTATTGTTCGGTTCTTCAAATCGCTAGGTCTTCGTCAGGGTTAGTTCTTCTCGTGCGCTGCTCGTTCCTTGTCACCTGCTTGCTTACCACATGAGTATTCATAGCCCCATTTTTGTTTTATGTTTTGGGGTGTAACATGTACACTTATCGAACTTTCATACTATATATTTTTCATTTAACTTAAATGCGACTCTTGTTCGTTATTGTGTGTTTTGCTTGTATGTGAATTGTATGTCATATAGCATGGTGTTCTTTCATTATATTTCATGATCATTCGCGTAACATTAACTGTAAAAAGCCTGGGTTCCAATAATAGATCTATTGGGGTGACGTCCCACTTGACTTGACCGGTTTTGGCGTCGAGTGATTGGTAACCTAAGTATCAGGATTGGTTTATGCACTTAACTTGTACTTGCTCTATTTCATTACATGTTCTTTCATACTTGTGCATTTCCACGTAACGTTAGATCGCATGTTTTACTTACATTCTATGCCAAACCTATGTTTACTCACCAACTCTATTAGTTGACCTTATTATATTGTACATGTTGCAGGACAAACTGATGCTTTATTATGGACGCCTAGGACATGCTTTTGGACCTAGATTAAGTTTAAAATAAGTTTTGTTGGAATAGTATTTGTTTCGTTGTATGAAATTACTTATGACTAATAAATGGCATGTTTAAATACGGTAACTATTTTTAGTTGTCTTGAGCATCTGGACAATCATCATGCCCCAACGTGTTCCGCCGTTGGTTGGGGTGTGACATATATTCTAACCACGAAGCCAAATGGTAAAACATGTTGGATACACAAAAAATGTTCAAAACCTACTTGGATATCCACCGGGCTTAACCAACCACAGGCTCCCGCGTATCCTAAGAAACGATCTTGCCATGTGTGCGGTAACCCTGGACACTTGGCAAAGAACTGCTTACATCGCCCATATCAGCCTTATTATCCACAAAAGCCTGTCCCAAACGCCCAAATGCATGTTGGACCATTCATTGTATCCGCCAACAGAGAAAACTAAAAACATTCCTCTGCCGATGAGACATCTGGAAGGATGTTTAAATGATTTCCAGACGTAGGCATACAGTGATTATACCGGGGAACCCAAAATAATTGGTAAGTCGAAAACCATGAGTGTCATGGAAGTTCATGATCTGTTACGGTTTTACAAAGCATCAGATTGAGAGTTCCAAAGAGACTGAAGAATATGCTAAGAGCTACACTCGAGCCATGGCAGAAATTATGGAGAAAGAGCTGTGGTATGATCCAGCTACTGTGCATTTGTCCAAAAAGTTCAGAATGTGAAAGCAGTCTAATGCTAAAGCCTAGGGAAAGATTGTATAGACCATAATTTTTTAGGCTTTTGCATTAGAGATACTTGTGGGCTAGTTTTAATTGTAATTGGGCTTATTAGTTAGTGGGTTAATATGGGATGTTTGGGTCCAAGTCGTACATAGGCCATGTGGGCCGAATTTTGTTCCTTGTTTATCAAGTCTAGGGCTTTCCTCTCTAAGGATAGCTAGTATAATTGTTTAGGGTTGCTGATTTTGGTGTTTTTGGTGTTTTCTAAGAGGTGTAATCGAAAATCTCCTATAGAGAATTTCGAATTCTTCTAGTGTGTTGCAATCAAGATTCTCGTGTGTTCTTCTATTACGGTTTGTGTTTATCATAGTTTTCATTACTCATCTACTATATTATTCGTTTTTCTTGAATCATCTCTAACTATCGGATTCCGCACGTTGGCTAGTAGACATTGATATCGCGTGTGGGGTTTATTCGATCCTTACAAAATTCCATAATCACCGATGCATAACATCTAAAAAGCATTGTTTACATTCAATCCACAAATACCAACTACTAAAAGAAACAAAGCACAATACGTTATATCATAAATAAACAGAATCATGAGTCACCAAATTACTTGTCAAGCACATTACTTGTCAAGAACATTACTTTTCAAGCACAGTTGTATCTTCATCTTCAGCTTCATAGTCAGTTTCTTCATCAAAGTCTGAACCATTAACTTGAGAAGCTCCAGGTGTGCTAGGTGGAGGCAAGATATTATTATCAATCAATGCTTGTTTCATTGTTGCACACAAAGCTTTCAGCGATTGAACTTCATCCGCCAGATCGTCATACGAAAGGCGCTTTGATTTCTGAGTAGAACCCTTTGCAACAGGATCACGTCCCCAACCATTCAGACGAACAGAGGATCGTCCAAGTACATTCTCGAGGATCAACTTGTCACTCATCAATCCCTGATCAGGATTCTCTTTTCTCATCTTCATCATCTCATTCTGTAAGCGAAATATATTAGACAATTAGTACAATCCATGTTGTATTATAACCTAGTATATGATTAATCATAAAAAATATAGGCTGATTTTGTCCTAAATTACAAGATACACACAACAGTTTGCAAAGCGTAATGTTTATTTGCACATAAGTTCTATCTTTCATAGAGTTGGCAATGTGGTGGGTTGGTCGAGCTGTGTAACGGGTCAAAAGATGTAACTGTTGCACAAGTCAGTTTGGGTTAACCTAAAGTACTTCTATTATTAAGTGCATCCAACAACAAATGCAAAAAAGTCTCATTTGCCCTTCATAAACATTGCAATGTATTGATGACACTAGCTCTGGTACACAAGATTATTTCTTTAGACACAAAAGCATCCAAGATTGCATGAGGAACAAGATTGCATGAGGAACAGTAAACTATATTAATGTTCCTAAACTAAACTATATATGCTCACCACTAATTTCGTCAAGTTTGTAAAATCATAAGAAAATTAAAGTACACTTACTTAAAGCACAGCCGCATCGTCAGATATCCAACTCTTCTCTGCATCCCAGTGGGTAAGCCTCCACGTCTCAATTTCACCAGACGACAAATCCAAATCTTGTCCACTCTCTAGGTGATAACGTACAGTGCTCTTCGAACCATTTCTAGTATCTATCTTACGCTTTCCACGTGCCTCAACCCTCTTTTTTGCAATTTCCTTCAAAAAAGTACAACCATAGTGCAACATAAAATATTTGACCGTAATACAATTAACATATAAAAAACTTTGTTAAAACTTTACTAAGAATTTTGGATCAGACCACATATCACGGAGATATTCCCAATCTACTTCTTTGGCAACACCGGAAGGGCATGAGGCCTTCGCCTTTGCAAGATTTGTTTGACTTTTCGATCCTTCCATCTGTTTGAAGTGCTTATGCAACTTAGCTCGATAACCTCTCCATGCTCTTGCCATGTAGCTATCGATAACATGGCAAACTTCCGTATCCTCCACATCAATGTCAAATAGTGTCTTTAAACAACACATGTAACAAATATATCAACTGGTTAGTAAATGTAGATGTTAAAATCATACCGAACTACAATAAGAAACTTACAGTTAGCTTGTGGCGTAAAGGCACCATAACTTCATTCGGTACAGACCTCCACTCTTTATAAGCAAAGCTACAATTGTTGCGCAAAATGTAGCCACACTCGAACATGAACTTGGACTCATTATCAGAAACTACTTTCCTCATTTAAAAATTGAACGTCACTGGCAATCTCGTCTTACATGCTTTCATGATGCTTCGAGCTCCCTTGCTACACGTTCCACCACGTTTTTTGATAGGGTTAGTTATTCCATTTTCTAGCTCTGTGTCTGCAGAAGCTGTCATGGCTACAAACAGGTAACGGAACATATCAAGATTAACAACATTACATGCAGCAAGTATTAGCAAGTATATTCTAACAAATTTACTAACCATGTTGTGGAGATTGTTCCTGTTCTTGAGATGGCTCTGTATTAACAACCACATATGTTAGAGATGAGTGTATTTGAAATTACTTGAGCGTGTGGATCGTCTACTTAATCGTTATGAAATCAATGTATTATGAGTTGAAACACAAAGAGTAAATACAAATGACTTGTATTAACCACTGAGAGAACCACATAGTACATAGAGAAAATATGTCTGAGATCATTACTAAATACAACACAAGACTTGCTATTTATAGAGTTGAAACTCGACTGGCCGAACCTCAGGTTCGGACACCAGTTCGGACCTGTCCGAACTCTTGGTTCGCTGGGAGTTCGGACCACAGCTCACAAGCACATCTTCGTCTTGTATTCGAATCTACACATGACGATCAGGACCATGTATCAACAAACTCCCCCTCGGCATGTGCAGTATTATATGCTCCATTAAAACTTGTATCTTTTATCTTCAATCAAACTCTTCCTCGATCTTGACGATGAGCTCAATCTTGAATACATGATATTGCATGGTGTGTAATGTCTTTATCAACAATCTTCAGAAGACTTGAAGTTGTGATGTTCTCTTCCCACTTAGAAACCTGTCAACATAAATAATCTTGGCGCAAAACGTCTCTTTGAGACTCCAAGATATTTTGATTTTTGAAAAAGATTTCCTATTCCGTGTTGGTCAATCGAAAACAAATCGGAAACAAAATCTTTTTGGCTTTTAGAAGCTTTATATCAAAACACACCTAAAATCTTTTTGGTATTTTCTGATAAGAAAAGTAAATGCAATACAGAATCAGACACTATTTTTGTCTTTTGCGAGAAAGATCGCGACTTCGGATCATATTGGACATAACATGTTGAACTACACTTCAATTTCGATTATTGTAGCATAAAAAACAATCTGATTGCAGATATAATTTGTCCAACTTTAAAACTCTAGCACAATCATACTCATAACATTTGGATATGTTAAGGTAATAATTAGATTTGCATTGACCAGTGTACCCCACATTATCAGACATACCCAGATACGCTTTGCTTATCACATTTTGTGATTTCATTTGTGATTTTAATCACATAATGATTGTATTCATGATATAGCAACTGTGTTTCATGCAAAAAGAAATCATAACGTTAAATCGTCTACCTTAAGGTCGATCTTTCAATACGCAGATAAGGCATCGGATTTAACAAAATAAGAAAATAAAACAAGTTGAAGTTGTATAACCCAACAACAATCAGGTTGGTGCTCCCGCGCATGCAGAGAAAGTCCGATGAGTTATACGAAACACCAAAGAAAATAAAGCAGAACGTCAAACGAACACCAATCAGGTCGGTCTTGTGGACACGCAGAGAAAGTCCGATCGTTTGACAAAATAAAGAAAATCAAACTAGTTTAAATCTTTGCAAAATGAACACATGTATACACAGTGACTTCACATTTTATTTTTCACATATCTTTTTCTTGATATATCTTGAGATACGCATCAAGATGTTGTCCACTAGGTCAAGCATTAGATTTAGTGTATATCACATTTGTATACTTTCTGATTTGCCGAGCCTACCTTACACATCGATCAAATGGTCTTATGGCTTTTTCATCTATTTTATCCATGAGCCGGACACTGTCAGCCAATATACCATCATTTCCCAATCATATCGGATACAATTTCTCATTTTTCAATGTTTTTGGCTTTTTGCATTTTTCACTGTTTTTGTTTTTTTCAAATTTCTCCCCCTAAAAAATACAACTCTATTTATAGATTTTCATTTTTACGATTTGAAAAATATGACACTATTTTTGGATTTTTGCAAAAACAAACTCCCCCTCAGAATGAGACGGAGTGAAAAACAAGAAAAATTGATCAACCAACACGAATACCAGCATATTAGCCTTTTTGAAAACAAAATTTGATTTTAAAATTCAGTTTAAGTTAGCACAGATATTTCACAATCAGCAATTTTCCAATCACTGAAAGGTCTTCTTGAAATACCTGCTGACACCAAATAAAACATTAGTCACTTTGGAAACGACCCAATTCAACAGCGTCGGGTCGCCCGGTGTCTTCCACAAAGTTAGTGTTGGCCTTGGAAACAACCTTTGGTTTCCAAATTTGTAAAATTTTTAATTTCTGATCAGAACCAGAATCAGATTCAACCGACGGACTCGGTTTAGACCAAGACGTTTTACTGGTTGATTTGATCTTTGGGGACCATGGCTCATCAAAAGTTTGACCTTTGCTATCCATAAATTTGGCAGTTTTGTGGATATATGCTGAAAGTGACTGATCGTGGATCGGTTTGGTCGAATTGATCGAATACAATCGTAAACAAGTGAGAAATCAACACACAAACGTAAATAACACTCAATCTCGTATTAACAAAGAATCAGAGTTACACAGAGACACAGAGGACATCTCACATACAAAATTCGCTCTCTCTCAAAACTTACTGAATTACAAAGACACAAAGACTTATATATAAGCTATGAAGTCCGAACTCCACTGCCTGTCCGAACCTCAGGTTCGGACAAGGCTTGGCCAAGGTTCGGCCGGAGTTCGGCCACCAGACCAAAATACCAAAACTTCGTGTCTTCGTCAGATCCAGCTCATTGCCATTTCGTGTATCAAAAAACTCCCCCTTGGCAATAGCTGGACCGTTCTTCATCAGCCTTGAGTATCTGTAGCAGACCCATCACCTTTCCAAACCAAGTCGTGGTTATTTCCAGCAAAAATGTTGAACGCAAAACAAACCCTTATTACCCTTTGGAACTTCAGCGCTTGATCCATGTAATCAGGGTGATACGGAATTGGATTGTGATACAACTCGTCAATATCAGCCTTTGACAAGTTAATCAGCCACATCGGATCGTAGATCTTCACAACCCGATTATCTTCCTTCAATACAATAACCGCTTCACCAATCTTCTCATTATAATACCACCACCTCAGATCTTTGATGAAATTTTGTTGCATCGTCATCAGAGGTATCTTCTTCATTACCTCAGGCTTCTTCGGAAACACCAAAATTATCAGCTTCTTACCCGTTCGTTCATGAACTCTTGTTGTAGATCGACGTCGCTTTGGTCTTTGAGGATCCAAAAACTGAAATCCTTCACGACATTCTTTCTCGAGAATCTTCTTAAAGTGCATACCCAACGCATCATCGCCATAACAACAAAAAGGTTTCCTTGTCAATTCACGAACATCCCAAACAGGCAGACTTCTGAAATCCTTGGCACACTTGAAATACTGGATCCCATTTTCACGTTTAATTCCATAGCACCTCAAGCTCGAAGCATACATCTAACTAATAATTTCTCCCGATACCCGACCCTTGAACTTGAAAGATGATCTTTGCTTGATAGGTTTCGGAGGCGGAATATAATTTGCATGAAAAGCCTTCATAAATTCTTTAAAATCCTGATTCTGTTTCTGAATCTTTGCCTCCTTCACCACTGGGTCTTCTGGTTTCTCAGATTCTTTCTTTTTCAATACTTATTCAGCCTCAGCATCTTTCTCTTTCGAAAATACTTCAAACTCATCACCAGTTTGATTGTTATTGAAGTTGGAGTACAGATCTGGATATTCCTCCTCTGTAATATCCTCCACTTTAATTTCTTCTTCAAATATACCTTCCACGTCTTCATCAGACTCTGGCTCAGGTTCTTCATATTTCTCAGGTTCTTTTTCAGATGCCTTTCTTAGCTCTTCGTCATTTAAATCGAACACCCGCTGTAACTCTTCAACCGTCAAATTTCCAACAAATTCTCCTTCTTCAAGTGTTTGTAACATCTCAGCAAATTCATTCAAACTTTTTGCCGCCTGATTAGAAGAAATCGAAGAAATCGGTACCGCTTCTCTCGAGTCTTTCTCCCCCTGGGAAGATGATGCACCAGCACCTGAAGCCGAAGTTCCAGATGGGCCTGGTCCGCCACCAACATTCCCTTCAGGGTCATCTTGGTCGGGATCATCATTTAGAAAACACATTGGGTCCTCATTACACCCCGAACCGTCTCCTATCTCCCCCTGAGCTTTAAATTTTTCCATCAAAAATTTAATCTGCTCACCCATCTCAAGAAGCATTTTCGATTGAGTCTGACTAACCCTTTGTAATCTCAAAATTTCCTGATCTTTGGTTCTATCACGACTCTGAAGAGTTACAACTTGTCGAGTCAAATCTTCTTTATCTAACGTCAGCACAGTAATGGTCTTTTCCTGTGCTTCAGACTTAGCTTTCAAAGCGTCAATCTGAGATTGATGATCTGATAATGCACTCTGCAAGATACTAGCCTGTGAAAAAGAAACCGAACCTTCTTCAAAATTAAAAGTCACATCTGGTGTAGAGTGTGTAGACGCAGTTGCAGTAGCAGAAGTGAAAACCGGTGTTGTAGATCCTATTGGCTGATTAACAAACTGCACACCAGCACTTGCTGATGGTGCTGTGCCAGCAGTTGTCGAATGACTTGCATTCATCAAGTTCTGCAAGAAATCAGCTTGAATGTCAGACACTGAAGTCTGAACCGTTGTTGTAGTTTCAGTAGATGCAGAAACACTGGAACGAGGCTGCAAAACAAATTGCTGAACACCTACGCCCTTTCTCTTCTTCGTTTTGCCCCCAACTACTGATTTCTTTCTTCCTCTAGATGGAGTAACAGATGAACCAGTCACTGGTTGTTTGCCTTTACCAGAAACCACCTCGACTTCAGGATTATAATCTTCTTCAGATTCGGATGAGGTCACTACATCATATACTCGATATTTGTATCTATCGACACTCTTGTTCTGGCTGATTCTGTATGAAATGTGCTCATCGCTTCCCTTTCTCAACTTCACATACTTGGAATTAATCAGGACACGAACAAACGGATCGTTTGGTTCCGATAAGTCCTCAGAGTCAACTCCAGTATCCAGAAAATCATCATTAGATTCGGATTCATCAATCAGGGTATTAACAGCTGGTGTCTCAGTCATAGTAGCATGAGCTGAGACCACCGGTTCAGATACTGGCGGTTGAATAACTACTGGTTCTGGTTGTGGATCTTGATTAACTTGTTCCTGAACGATTGGAATCTGCCTCTTAGGCCTTTTTACCCTTCCCTGCTGAGGTATCTGATTCTGCTCTTCGATCCAACTATAATCCAGTTCTTCTGAGTCGCTTCCGTCATCATGACGAGGTGCACCTGTGACTGGTGCCACATAATTGACATTGGCTAGATGGCCAATCAATCTCTTCAGTTTAGGCTGAAACTCTGGTGCCTTCTTTTGATAAGACGCCAAAGCCCCAACACTTGCCTCGGTCATATACTTTAATTCCATTCGATGTGCTGCATTCTTTGTCAAATCTGGATATAAGTCATTCAGCACCATCTGGAGGAATCTGGGGTAGATAGCTGCCTTCTTCTGACGTTGTGTTAGATTATCTCTCATATAATGGAAAATCATCCCAGACACGTTGTAAGGTCGATTCATCACCAGTGCATTCATCAAAGATAGAATTATCTGTTGGACTTCATCATGTCCCGAAATTCGATGTCCCAAACAGACTAACAGCACATGGGCAAGATACTTGTACGTCACACTCAACGACGACTTGTATACCCACTCCTTACTTGGATCGTCTGTATACCAAATCCGCTTTAAGAATGCCACGTTATCTTCATGAGGAAATTCAATTCTTGCATTTGGTGAATCAGACTCTAACTGTAAAACCCTACGAATATCTACTTCTGTGACTTGAACTGGTCGGCCTTGAACAGTAGCAACAATTCTAATCGGTGGATCAGAAATTGTATGTGCCGTACTCCAGAATTCCAAAATAATATCTCTGTATACATCACACTGCTCGTTAATAGCGTAATGTATTCTTGAACGTCTCAAAAACTCAAATATTCCAGGTCCTCCAAATTTATCTAATTTTCCTCTTGCAACTCCGATGTGTGCACAAATGTTATGCTTGTCGCCAATCTTTAAATCGTTCGCCATATCTGAAAACACATAAAAGAAAACATTCATTAAATTCAATGTGATTAACAGATATCATCATCGATTTTGTCAAATCATTGTCGTTTGTATAAACGAACAACATTTGAACAAAAATCTAAGACCCGCCGAACTTTGTCCGAGCCTCCTCCGAACTCCACGTTCGGAGTCTCCGAACCCCAGGTTCGAAGCTTGAAGAACTCCGACAGGTTTGAATCTCAAACTTGATGAAAACGACCAAATTAGACACTGTCAAGCAACACTTATAGTCGGAATATGACAAGCAACCCATAGGAACCAATTTTAATTGATAAAAACATGGTTTTCATAGCGTATTTTCAGATCTAGAACTGGTTTATTTCCGAACGAGTTTTTCCAGTTAAAACCTCACAAAACATGGGTAAATACCTAATCTAAGACAACTAGTACATTCGGAATATCAAGATCTACCTGAAATCAGTCGTTAATTCGCCAAAAACGCGTTAAAACGAAAATTCAAAATTTGGGCAGAGGTTCGGTGCACGTTCGGAGAAAAACAGTAACAATGCTCTCCGAACGTCAAGTTTGGCGCATTTATAGCAAACCACGTTCGGACCTCCGAACTCCAAGTTCGGCCGAACAGTAACACCGAACTCCCCAATCGGCCAACTCCAAACTTTGTCCGATGGCGAGGTTCGGACCTCCGAACTTCCATCTTCGGACCTCCGAACTCCACGTTCGGCCCTCCGAACTTCAGGTTTGGAGATTTGAAATTTTTCACAATTAATCCCTGATTTCGATGAATTTTTCAAATTGAACATCAAAAGTTTAAAATTTATCAATTTTTCTCAAACTTCGTCCAATTTTACTAATGAAATTTCTTGAATCAAGTCCATTTGGTTGTTTCCGGCATAATTTGACAGCTTTCACTAATCGGTTGATCGAAAATAACGCAGAATAAAATCTTTTTGATTTTTGTAAAATTTTCAAACACACCTAAAATCTTTTTGGTATTTTTCAAAATTATGCTAAAACAAACCTAAAATCGTTTTGTGATTTTTCAGACATTCACATAACAAACAAAACAAAATTGAAACAAAAAAATTACTCAGAATTGATATAACTTAAATATTTTTGTGAGAAAGATCCATACGCGAGATCATATCGGCCAATATGTATCAGACACACTTCAATTTCATTTTTAATCAGCATGTAAGTCAAGTTGGCAGCAGATACAAATTTTCAATTTATTTCAGCTTGGGTAGATCAGTTTTTATAGCTTTCTGATATGTTAAGATATATTTAGCAAGCATTGATAATGTGAAAACCCACACAATCAGAAATATCGGTAATCTGGCTTATTCTTATTATTTTTGTACTTTTCACAGAAATTGATTCTCACAGAGATTTATCGTTCATGGTGTATCATGCAAAAATAACGCAGAACCCTAAACAAACAACAATCAGGTCGGCTGGTAGGCACGCAGAGAAAGTCCGATTGTTTAGGAAAATAAGAAATGTAAAATAACGCGGAAGTTGTATAATCCAACAACAATCAGGTCGGTACTCATGGTTTAACCTTATCACAGTCGGTGGCCAAAGTAGGATTTCGAGCCTTAGCATTTGTAGATTTCAAAATTTTCGAAGAAAAATCTTTTGCAACAGTTTTAGATTTAGCTGAGGACTCAAATCCGACTCCACCGTACTTAACCTTCTTACCTTCCATAGATTTGCTTCGAGCAATCTGCTTTTGTTCGTATGCACTCAGTTTTAAAAGCTCAGATTTAATTGTTGGAAAATCATGTTTGGAAATTAAATTATTATGATCTGGCTTACAACCTTTAGACTGAGTGTGCACTGAATTTTCAACATCAGTTTCAGACACTAAGTCATCAACTTTGTCAAAATCAGAAACGTCATAGAAAAGTTCATCAACTGTTGAATCCAAGATGGATTTTTCAGTTAACACTTTGTCAAATTTGTTTTGTTCAGCTTGATTAGAAACATTTACTTTCTCCTCAGATGAAGGACCAAGTGTGATATTCACCGGAGGTGGAACTTGACTCAGCTTGCCTGAAACATCTTCTTTTTCAGTTTTATAAAGAAAATTTGTAAAAGAAGATGACATTTGAACAGAATCCAATTTTTGTTTTAACTCAAAAACCTCGATTTTCAAATCAGCGACAAGTTTCAGACTAGCAGCCAAATCCTTCTGTACAGACACGAGCAATTCAGACTGATTCGAAAAATCAAATTTTTGCAAACGCAATTGCTCATGTACTGACAGTAATTCATGGGTTGTCCCCTCCCATCTTTCCTTGTAAATGTTTTTATAAGCTTTTTCTACTGCCAGAAGATCATTTAACTTTGTCTTCTCATCTAAGAGTACAGACTTAGCAGTAGCAAAGTCATCACACGATTTACACATCGAAGGATATGAGACTACCTTTGAAGAATCGGCCATTAGAGCAACTGTTTCAGTAAGATTGCTCCTTTTCAATGAACCGATCTCCTGTTTCAGACTTGAATTTTCATCAGTAATTTTCTGCATATCCTTCTGCAATGCAAGCATCTTATCAGCAATTTCAACTGCATTTTGTTGTGCTTTCTCATATCTTTCTTTCAGTGGAAGGCTCTTTTGATAAAGATTTTCAAAATCATCTGCTGCATCAACTGCTTCGGCTTTCGCTGCGTCACATTCTCGAATCAATGCCTCTTTCTCCTCAGTCAGAGTTTAATTTGCTTTTCCAACAAGAGAATTGCATCGGACTCGATCTTTTCAGACACATCAGCCATAAATGCAAATTTTTCTTCAATCACAGACTTCGGTTCTTGCCTTTTGTTGGAACATTTCCTTCAATTGGCATATCATGTCGTATGCCCCATGATTCTCTAAATCCTTTTGTAGCTCGGGGATCATACTTGCTAGCATGAGGCATGAAACTTGGACGGAGTCCTCGGTGTACTTCACCCAATCGGCATAAGCCTCAACGTCTTCGACATCGGGTTCGTCGGGGATAGGATCGTCCAACACATAAGACTTCTTTTCTTGTTTGAGAACAATTCTCAAGTTGCGGTACCAATCCACAAAGTTGTCTTGGTTGAGACGATTCTTGTCTAAGATGGATCTTAGCGATAGGTTATGGACGTTTGTGGCGGGGATGATTTCGTTATTATTATTGGCCATCTACAAAATTTAACAAAGTTCTATTAAGTATCTTTGATATCAATATTAACCTTTTAATTTAATTAATACCCTTTTATGTCTCATAGACAATTAATAAATTAAAACCTAGAATCCAACGTTACATTTAAGTTGTGGTTAGGTGACCTTTATCCCATGACTTAAATTAACAAGGTAGTCAACATTTGACAATTGCAACTCTTTGCAACTTCTAGTAGTATGGGATCGATTAAACATCTTATGTTTAGTTGGCATGTTTAATCCCATCAATGCCTTTGGTTCCCCATGCTTCGGTGACCCTATTCACATGGTCCCCAAATCAAGTTGTCCTACTTATACACACGTGTAAATTTACACATGTAAGTGGTTAGGTGACCTTTATCCCACATACATGGTAAACCTACCTCAAATATACAAGTTCCCTCAAATACGGTTAGGTGACCTTTATCCCATAAAGAGTTTACAAGCAAATTGAGTGTTGTACAAAAGGATGGCGTTTAAACTTGTTTTCAAAAGGGTCGTTTTTAGTTTTCATAATTCTAGTGTAGAAAACTCTATGTACCATACAATTCACATGCATTCAAATGTATGGTACCCTAGTGTTGTTTGAAATCCATATTTCATGGTTCTTTTTAATAAAACCCATTTTATTGATAAATCATCATCAACTTAATAAAACCCATTTTATTAGTCTTTGTTAATGATATTTTAAGAACCGGTTTTAGCTTGTTAATGTTTATTAGTTTGTTTTAGCATGCATATCCAAATATCATCCAAACATGAAAATAAACAACCACACAAGCATAATAAAATAGGTGCATAGCCATAGCCAACTATTGACAACACCTGCTAGCCGTAACAGGAGTGTGTCATGGACAACACCTTTTAGCAGTAACAGGGGTGTTTCTGGGACAACACCTGTTACCTGTAGCAGGGGTGCAGAAGCACTCCTGCTATTTAAAAGGAGTGTCTCGGTCTCTCCTAAGGGACAAAACACAAGTGATGTGTTGTGAACTCCCACTTGACCCCGCATCCAAATGCTTCAAGTGACCTCCTTTGGTTGTGTTTTGCTTGACTCCTTTTGGGCATCCAAGATCCTCCATCTTGTGCATTCTTCCCTTTTACAAAATATGGATCCTAATACATTTTTCTAGTAAAACAAAATGCACCTAATCTATTACATTACATACCAAATGAAATAAATAGATTACATGCCCAAAATGAGGAACTTGAAATTATTACAACTTTTGAATAATTACAACAAGCACAAACATTCACCACAAACAATCACAAGGTCTTTTGGCTAGGCTTTATGCACCAAACATATATCTAAAAATACATCCATATGTACAAATGGTTCCCTTTTAACCCATTTCCCTTTTCGGTCCAACACAAAACCGAAAACGTGGGTTTGTTGTCCAAACAACAAAAACAACAAAATGATAAAATGCTTTAATCTTTCAAGATAACCACATGCATGTTAGTGAAGCATCTTGAAAGACAAAGGGAAACCATGAACAAAACTTTCGGTTTGTGGTATGAGGAACCAAAACCAAGAGTTTTGTGGAGCTAACCAACTAGCTCTTTGAAGCATGCATCCATATAAGCGGCTCTAGATGCCATTGTTGGGTTTTAAGAACTTTATCAAAGCCATTTTAACTCCTTAAAATGTAAAACGCAGCGGAAATTCAAAACTATAGTTTGATTAGTTGATGTTAAAACCGATTTTAACACTTGATTATAAAACCCAAAACCAAGGATCCAAATATGTATGCATGCTATCAAAACTAAAACCAACCATAGGGGGTTTTAGATATACCTTCTTCCAAGCTCAAGATTGTGAAGAAGATGATGTAGATGAACCGGCTTGCTATCTTACTTGAAAGCCTCAAGTGATGATACCCACGAGCTCAAGCAACAACCACCCTTGTTGCTAGGATTTCTTGAAGACTAACTCTTCCTTCTTCTCTTGTTGAATCCGAATCCAACAATATCTTGGAACCTATTTCCAGATTTTTCTTTAGCAAGAAGGTGTTCTTGCTTTGAAGGAGAGAGAGAAAGAACTTGAGTATGAGAGAAGTAAAATGGTAATCAATGACTAGTGTAGTAAACAAGGTGCATGCCTTGTTTAAATAAAAAGCACAACCACCCTCATAAAGAGGGGTGGGTGAACGTGCAAGAGGGGAGAGAGAGGAGGGAAAAAGCCTTTCAAACTCTTTTAAACTCCCTCCAATGCATCTAGTCTATTTCCTTGTCCATATTCATTTGGCCATGCTTCACTTGACCCATGTAACATGTTACATGTACAAATATGGTGTAACATATAAATATGTTTTATGTATCAATTTATTTAACCAATTAAATAATATTGTTACCACACTTCTCTAATTTAAATCATCCATATGATTTAACACAAGTTCGATTAATTAGAAACCGATTTCTAATTGTCTTTTATAAGTGACATTCATTCAATTGATCATATCTTAAATGAATGTCATATGGGTGTTTGTCTAACTCGTTATTGGGTATGACCCGACTTGGATCATAAAGTACTAGCCACATCAATCTAGTATGTGTCTTGGGCAGACCGAGTCCAACAATGACCAATCCTTGAATTTGAGACTTCATCTTCATCATTAATTCCATCAAAAGTTCCATCAGTAACTTCACCATGCACTTCTTCTTCATTTTCAGTAGATTCAGTCATAGTTTCTTCATCCTGCACATGAGTAACAATTAAAGTAGATGAATCAGCGAACTGATTACCACAATTATAGGTTTTGTCAACTTGAGAAACAAGAGCTTTTGTGGATTCAGTTTTAGAATTAGAAGTACTCCCTGAACTCGAAGGAGTCTTGGATCCAGAAACATTTGATTTTGGAGTGAATTTCTGATATTCTTGCTTTTTCGGCTACTGACATTCGCGAGCAAAATGACCAAAATTGGAACAATTGTAGCATCTAACTTTAGACTTATCAAATCCAATTCTGCCACCAGAATTCAAATCTTTTCTTCCGGTCTTCTTCAAAAATCTTTTCACTCTTCTCGCCAGCATAGCAAACTGCCAGTTTATGTCCATCAACTACAAATCATCAGGATCCACCTGATCATAGTCTTCTTCAGTCAATTCAGCATTACTGACATTTCCAGTTATCAATCCATAATATGATGACACTAATGCAGAAACAAGAGCCATATAATCTTCAGTGGTAGATACTGACATGGCCATCTTTCCCGTGTTCACCAGATTACTTGCTGGAATTGACGTGCCACTTATTCCAGAACTATAATTGTAATCAACACTTTGTGAACCAGTTCCAGTTCCTGAACTTGACACATATCCAGGTAAGTTTCCAGCCACAAATGCTATAGCAGGTGCAGTACTTGTTATCTTTGCTGATTTTCCAGAAATAGTTGCTGCATTTGACCCATAATAAACATCTGGATTCTGAACTGCTGCCGGAGTAGTGTTAACATTCTTCATTTCTAAATCACGAGCTTGCAGTTTACCCAAAAGTTTCACAAATGTTAAATCGGCATTGTCTTTATCATTCATGATCATCAAAACATAAGATTCCCATTTCGATGGCATACCTTCCAACAATTTTTCCTTCAGCTCTTCGTCATCTTTCTTAATTTGGATATATCCATTTCAGACAATAAATGACAATATCTTGAAATTAGCTCAGGAACGCCCTCGCCATCAAAATGTTTGAAGTTGTCAAATTCCTTGTTTAGCACCTTCTTCTTACTTTTCTTATATTGTTCGTTGCCCTCACACCTCTCTTTCAGAGTGGTCCATAACTCATGAGAGTGTTTGCAACTTTTGAATTGGTGTAATAATTCCTTTGGCAAAGCTTGAGTGATTAAACCATATGCTTTCTGTTCACGAACAAAATCAGCTTTCTGTGTAAGATCCAGATTTCGTTGCATAATAGGAACATTGTTAAGGCCGACAGGATACACATATGGTGCATCCATAGCAATCCATAAATCTGGATCCGTTGTTCCGATATAGGCCTCAAACTGTTCCTTCCAGTTGGCATAGTCTTCAAATTTAAGCAACTTTGGAACTTTCTGTGTTGTTCCAATTTCATTGTCGTAATTGAGTAACGTTTGCATCTGCGTTTGAATAGCAGCAAACGCGTTATAATCCGACATATTTGAAAATTTTGAATTCTGATCTCGCCGAACTTGGTCCGAACTCAATACTAGCTCCGAACTTCTCACACGCTCCGAACTAGCTCCGAACTTTCATCGAACTGGAATCAAAAAGTCCGAACTCTCAACGAACATATCACCGAACTCAGAAAATCCGATCTATCTCCGATCCTAGTCCGAACTCCCTCCGAGTCAAAATTCTCACCGAACTCTCTCTGAAAGAACTCCGAACTCTCACCGAATCAGGAAAACTGACCGAACCTCACTCCGAACTCTTGCTTCGGAGCGGTTCACCGAACTTGGAGTTCGGCCGAACGTAAAATTCGAAATTTTTTTGGATCTCACCGAAAACACTAAACACTCAAAGGACTAAAAACACTCAGAAACAATGAATTTTGACGCAAAACATGGTGTTTTTCACGTAAAATTCCAGAGAGAAACACAAAAAACGAACTTTGAGCAAACGAATTGCAATAATTCGAACCAAACAACACCAGATTGCTCTGATACCACTTGAAAGTGACTGATCGTGGATCGGTTTGGTCGAATTGATCGAATACAATCGTAAACAAGTGAGAAATCAACACACAAATGTAAATAACACTCAATCTCGTATTAACAGAGAATCAGAGTTACACAGAGACACAGAGGAAATCTCACATACAAAATTCGCTCTCTCTCAAAACTTACTGAATTACAAAGACACAAACACTTATATATAAGCTACGAAGTCCGAACTCCACTGCCTGTTCGAACCTCAGGTTCGGACAAGGCTCGGCCAACGTTCGGCCGGAGTTCGGCCACCAGACCAAAATACCAAAACTTCGTGTCTTCATCAGATCCAGCTCATTGCCATTTCGTGTATCAACAAATGCAGTCGTCGGACAATCAGCAGCTAGATGTCCCGGTTGACGACATACATAACAAAGTCGGTCTCTAAAAATGTTTGAAAATTGTTTTGATTTTTGAAAACCAGATGAACGATCAGAATTAAAGTTATTAAAGAAACCATCAGAAGAATCATACCTAGGAGATGGACTCCTTGAAGATGATGATCTTCCAGAATAATAAGAAATTCCTTCTGAGATAGTGGTTTCTTTGCAACCTTTGCTTTAGGAACCTTGTCTGCATTCACCGGTTTCTTTGTTTGAATCAGATCTTCCTTCACTTGGTAACCCAAACCTTTGTGTTTGAATCCTTGAGTCTTTGAAGAATTGGAAGAAGAACCTGAAGCTTCTTTTGACTTAGCTTCACTAGTGAATTTAGCTTTGATATCTTTCAGCTTGTTCTTCTCAATCAAAACTTTTTCTTCTTCAGTTGCGGATGAAGAACTTGAAGCAACCTTATCAAACACATTTTCATTTTCCAACACAACAGATATAGAAACAAATTTTGGAGCTTCACCCAAAGAGTTTTCTTTCTTCTTAGACTTAGACTTGTTCTTCTTGGGTGGAGTGGCAAATTTTGAATAATCATACACTTCAGCTTTAAAATCAAGCAGAGCATAAGTAACTTCAATTAAACTCACTGGTTGAGGTACCAAGTGAACATCATCTGCCTTAGAATTCTCCGAACTCTTATCCTGCTTGTATAAAAAATTTAGCAATGTCGGTGACAAATTGCAATTCTTCACTTGCCTCTTCAACTCCAAAATCTCCAATTTCAAATCATTAATCTTCTGTTGACCCTCAAACACCTCCTTTTGTGCCTTGATGAACTTTTCATTGAGATCATCATATTCATATGTTTGTAGCTTTCGAATCTCACGTTCTGCAAATAATTCTTCAAGCACATTTTCTCTCTTTTGCTTATAAATCTCAACATATTTAGTTAATACTTCATTCTTATCTCTGTAAAGAACATTCCCATCTTGAAGCATAGAAATCTTGTTTTGAAGTTTCTCAACAGTAACAGCAGTTTTAGCAATAAGGGCAGTAGCTTCCTCATATTTTTGCTGAACTGGATAACTTTTCTCAAATAAATTCTCAAAATCTTGATCTGCGTCTAAAGCTTCAGCTTTGGCCTTCTCACATTTCGCAGCCAATGGAGACTTTTCCTTCAAAACATCTTCATGAACATGAACTAATTCATAATATTTCTTTTGAAAATCTTCCAACTCTTTCTTTAGCACCACAATTTCTTCAGTTGATGTTTGACGTCGTTGTTCAAAACTTGCAATCTCTTTGAGCAATTTTTTACATTTAAGACATTCAAACTCTTCAACTTTTGAACTATCAGAAACTTTAGATAAATCATCTTGAACCAAAGATGCACTTGAATAGGAATCAAAATCAGTCAGAAGGCTTTCATCATCATCATGACGACCGGTCAATGCAATGCTAAAAGGAGCATGATTCTTTTTAGCTGTCGAATCTGCATTCTAGGAAAATTCATCTGGATGCCAAAACGTTTATGTCACATCATTAGCAAAAGTAACAGATTTCTTCTCAACCTTATCGGTGTATTTTGATGAATGAAAAACTAAATGTGAATGTTGACCAGTTTTCAATTTATTTTCTGCAAAACTTGGACATTCTCAAGCAAAGTGACCATACATGGAACACTTATAACATTTCACCTTCGACTTATCCAGACCAATCTTACCATCCTGATTCAATCTCTTCTTCCCAGTTCTGTTGAAAATTTTCTTCATTCTTCGAAACAACATTCCATACTGCCTGTTTAGATCCATCTCTTCCAAATGATCGTAATCAATTTGATCGTAATTTTCATTAGCCAATTCAGCATTACTCACAGCACCACTGATAACACCAAAATATGAAGATACCAACTCAAACATCAAAGCATTATAATCATCAATAGTTTGAGCAGACAATGCACTTTGAGTCGAAGAACTAGGAATTGAAACAGTACAACCAGCAGAAGAATAGCTTGGAGTTTCAGATTTACTTGCCAGATTCTTTGAATCAGATCATTGTTACCATAATACACTGCAGGATTTTAAACTTGCTCAGGAAGTGACTTATTCACCTTTAACTCCATATCCCTTGCTTGGATTTTTTGAATCAGATCATTAAATGACAATTTTGAAAAATCTTTATCATGATTGACCATCATCACATAATTTTCCCATTTCTCTGGTAAAGCTTCCAAAATCTTTTCTTTCTTTTCAGCTTCATCTTTCATAAGATTCACCGACTTCATTTCACTCATTAAATGAGCAAATCTTGCAATCAGATTGGGGATCGATTTATTTTGATAATGTTTGAAACTATCAAATTCCTTCTTCAGCACCTTTTATCGACTTTTCTTGTATTGGTCATTGCCTTCACATCTCTTTTCTAGAGCATCCCACAAACTCTTTGTTGTGTAGTTACTTGAAAATTGATGTAATATGTCTGTAGGCAATTCCATCGTTAAAGTACCATAGGCTTTCTTCTCGGCTTGATACGCTTTCTTTTGTTCACCTGAAAGCTTTCTTTGAAGAATTGGTTCTCCGTCTTCACCCTTAGGATACACATATGGTTCAGAATACGACAACCGCATATCAATATCATTTGCAGAAACATATGCTTCAAACCGTGTAACCCAACTATGATAATCTTCCAATTTGAGCAATTTAGGAACTTTCTGACTCGTTCCGATTTCGTTATCATAGTTTATCATCGATTGCATCGTAGCCTGAACTGAATTCTGAATAGCCGCGAACACTTAAAAATCACTAATCTTGTCCAAAAACTTGTATACCAAAACTTCAAACCCAAAAAAGAAGGTCTTAGAAGTGGATTTTGGGTACCAAAACGGAGGGTACTAGCCATTAGGTAGTAAAAGTATAGATCTTTCCGAGACGGTCGTTTTGGCTGGTATTAGCTCCCGTAACTCTTTACGGTTCTCAACTTACGTCAGTTTTCGTAAACCACTCAAAATCTTAAACACTGTTCACTGAACCTCCTACGAACTTCGACCGAACCTCCTCCGAACTTGAATATGGCCGATCCTCCTCCGAACCTAACCTTCGGAAGAAACGCCGAACTAGGACCGAAAGTGTGCCGAACGTTGACCGAACTTGGACCGAACTCTTACCGAACTAAAGAAACGCCGAACTTCGTCCAAACCTCGAGTTCGGAGCGCTTACTCCGAATTTGTCCGAACCTCAGATGAGACCAAGCTCACTCGACACCATTTTCTCTATTTTCAGTGTTTTTGACTGGAATTTTCGATAGGAATTCAAGCAAACTCTATAGAAACGAATTAGGAATGAATTTTTGACGTGAAGCACACTCGAGAAGATCAAACAAACTCAAAAATGAATGACATTTTCGCAAAAAACATGAATTTCAAGTCAAAACTACGAAAAACAGAGATTTCCGATCAGTAGAGCAAAGCAAATGCTCTAATACCACTTGAAATTGCTTGAGCGTGTAGATCGACTACTTAATCTTTATGAAATCAATGTAATATGAGTTGAAATACAAAGAGTAAATACAAATGACTTGTATTAACCACTAAGAGAACCACAGAGTACACAGAGAAAATATGTCTGAGATCATTACTGAATACAACACAAGACTTGCTATTTATAGAGCTGAAACTCGACTGGCCAACCCTCAGGTTCGGACACCAGCTCGGACCTGTCCGAACTCTAGGTTCGCTGGGAGTTCAGACCACATCTCACAAGCACATCTTCGTCTTGTATTCGATACTACACATGACGATCAGGACCATGTATCAACAGTATTCACTTAGTCTTTTATAAGATTAGAATAACTAGTTAGTATGAGTAAACGAAAAAACTAGTGAACTGGTACCTGATGTATCAGAGGTCAGATTAGGTTGATTCCTTGCAAGTGAAGAGGTCTTGTTTGCAGGAGTTACTTTCATCTTCTTCTGACGAGCTCCTATGTCACACGTACTGCCACGTTTTTTGCCTGTCACACCATTTCCACTAGAGGTAAGAGTAGGTTGATTCCTTGCAAGTGAAGAAGGCTTGTGTGCAGAATTCAATTTTCCCAATATTGTCTCTCGAGCTCCTTTGTGACACGTATTACCACTTTCTTTGTTTGTCACATCATTTCCAAGAGAATTCATATTAGGTTGCTTGTCTACAACCAAATACAAGAAGATATCTATTAACAACATTACATATATAAAGTATTAACAAGTAAATTTGAACATAATTACTAATAGGTAGTCGAGGTTGTTGTTCTTGCTCTGGGTCTTGAGATTGTCCTGCATAGATATCCAGGTTTGATGTGTCTATAAATAAAATTACAAAAGTAGTATAAATACTAAGTAAGGATACATATGCAGACATTAGTGAACCGGTACCTGATATTGGAGACATTGGATAAGTTCGAAGACTCGAGACTTGAAAGGCTGTATCTAGAGCAATATTAAACATACACAAAAATTAGCGTAGCTAATATTACATTCTTGTTTGAGTTTATATGACCGAACTTAAAATAAACCGCAAAGCAAACCGCTCACTGGTGTTTAAACTTTTTATTTGACCAAGTAAAAGTAAAAAAAAATCTACAAAATGAGCGGTTTGGACGGTTTTACCGTTTTAAATTGGACTACACACACCCCTTTGTACCTAGTAATAAAAAGAAATTAACTGTCACATACCAGTACGGCGTCCATCTTCTTTACGGTCTCCACCTTTTTTAACCATCCCGCCTCGTCTTGACATTTTGCTGTATTTAATAGTTATTTATAAAGTAAGCATCTATCAAGTCAATATATAATACTAGATTTAAAAGTGAATACCATATCAAATTTATACCAAAAGAAACAATGTTTTTCATAAATTCTCGACCATAACAAAGACAGTTGAAGATAAAAAGAGGGCTCGTCAAAATGAGTACCTTGATTGATGAATCTGGCTTGATGGTAGTGTTGTACTGAAAGCTCCTGAGAAAGAAGTGAGATAAAAAATATAAATAGAGATGTTAAACAGAGTATATCATGGGGGAGAGGGATAAAAATTAGCGGGAAGAAGCATTGGTTTTAACGCCTATATTTTGGAGCTACCTTTTAGGTGAAAACCAATCAACGTGATTGGAGCTAAATTTTAGGAGAAATCCGATCATGGTGATCAGTTTCCAAAAATAATATACCATCATATTATTATATGTATAAAAAAAATTAATTACAAAACAACTAGATATTTGAACTATATACAACTAATGTATTAAACAGCTTTTGGGTCCAGATGATTTACCAGCCTAATAACATAGTTGTTGTAATTAGGATATACTAATAAAATCATTAAACGATATATATATATATATATATATATATATATATATATATGATATTTGTGCTAGTTAAAGAACATTTGACTTGAATAAAAGACTGTACATGTTGCCTTTTCTAACTCAGGGCGTTGTAGTTGTTCTTGAAGTAACACATCGTCCCCGTTCTCAAAATCATCATTGCCTACATACTCATCATCTTGGCCAACATCATCTTGAACTGACACATCAGCCTCGTTTTTAAAATCATCATTGCCCTCATCCCCATGTCCTTCATACTCATCATCTTGGCCAACATCATCTTGTCATTATAACGACATTTAAAAGTAACAATTAATAAAAATATAAGAACAAGGAATTAGTCGAATCATTGAGCCTAAGTACCTACCTTGAGATCTCATAGCAGCATAATCATTATCATCAGCATCACTCACATCATCCATTACTATGTCTCCTCTATAACTTACTACAAGCATATAAAATATAGTTTTATTAGTGCCTTTGTTATTACTAGTCAATACACCATAAAATGTTGATACACGATATGGCAATGAGCTAGATCAGACAAAGCGTCAAAGACACAAAGACTTCAACTTAAGTTCTGGTGGCCGAACTCCGGCCGAACCTTGGCCGAACCTCAAGTTCGGACAAGCTATGGAGTTCGGACGGCCGAAGGCTTATATATAGATTATGTGTGTGTCTTTGTAACCAGTTTTTTTGAGAGTTGAGCGAACTTCTGTGTGAGAGTGTGTGTTTGTACTCTTAGTCTCTTGTAATTCAGTTGTTAATGAGAGATTGAGCTATTTACACTGTTTGTTTACATTCTCGTATACACGATTCTTATCGAACTAGACCGATCCCACGCTCAAGTGTTTTCAAGTGGTATCAGAGCTTTCTGGTATCGTTTGGTTCGATTTGGTGCAATTGTGTGTTTCAAAGTTCGTTTTCAAGGTCATCTCTGAAAAATTACGTGAAAAACGTCATGTTTTACGTCACGATTCCTTGCTTTTGTTCGTTTTCATTCATCTGATTGTTCTGAGCTCGTTTGAGTGTGTTTTCTGGTGAGATCTAAAAATTTCCGAAAAATTCTCGTTCGGCCAAAGCTGCAGTTTGGTGTAACCGCTCCGAGTTTTGAGTTCGGAGTGAAGTTTGGTCAAATTCTTAGTTCGTTGAGAGTTCGGTGATCTTTCGGAGAGAGTTCGGTAATTCAGTCTCGGTGAGAGTTCGGACTAAGATCAGAGGGAGATCGGTGAGAGTTCGGAGGTGTTTGTCTCTGTTTCAGAATATCAGAGTTCGGTGACAGGTTCGGACCGTTTATTTGAGTTCGGGGAAGGTTCGGAGCAAGTTCGGAGCAAGTTCGGACAAATCAGAAATTTGAACTTTTTCAAAATGTCGGATTATCAAGCGTTTGTTGCCATTCAATCGCAGATGCAAACCTTATTGAATTACGACAATGAAATCGGGACAACTCAGAAAGTTACCAAACTTCTTAAGTTTGAGGATTATGCTAATTGGAAGAAAAGGTTCGAAGCTTATATCGGCACAACGGATCCAGACCTATGGATTGCTATGGATACACCATACGTGTATCCAGTTGGAGTAAACAATGTTCCTATTATGCAAAGGAATCTAGATCTTGAACAAAAAGCTGATTTTGTTAGAGAGAAGAAAGAATATGGTTTGATAACTCAAGCTTTACCTAAGGAGTTGCTACACCAATTTAAAAGTTGCAAACATTCTCATGAATTATGGACGACACTGAAAGAAAGGTGTGAAGGCAACGAACAATACAAGAAAAGTAAAAAGAAAGTGCTAAACAAGGAGTTTGACAATTTCAAACATTTTGATGGTGAGGGCGTTCCAGAATTAATTTCAAGATATTGTCACTTGTTGTCTGAAATGGATACTGTCCAAATCAAGAAAGATGATGAAGAGCTTAAGGAAAAATTGCTAGAAGGTCTGCCATCAAAATGGGAATCTTATGTGCTAATGATCATGAATGATAAGGATTATTCAGCTTTGACATTTGTGAAACTATTGGGAAAATTGCAAGCTAGAGACTTGGAAATGAAAAAATGTGAATACTACTCTAGCAGAAGTTCAGAATCCTGATGTTTACTACGGATCAAATGCAGCAACAATTTCAGGTAAGTCGGCTAAAGTAACAAGTTCTGCACCAGCAACGGCGTTCGTAGCTGGAAGTCTACCTGGACATGTTTCAAATTCAGGAACTGGAATGGGCTCGCATAATTATGAATACAATTACAATTCTAGAGGGAGTAGTGTATCAATTCCAGCAAGTAATTTTATGAACACGAGCAAAATGGCTATGTCGGTGTCAACAACTGAAGATTATATGGCCCTTGTTTCTGCTTTAGTGTCATCTTATTATGGACTTATAACTGGAAATGTTAGCAATGCCGAATTGACGGAGGAAGATTATGATCAGGTGGATCCTGATGATTTAGAGCTGATGGATATAAATTGGCAATTTGCCATGCTAGCTAGAAGGGTGAAGAGATTCTTGAAAAAGACTGGTAGAAAAGACCTGAATTCTGGCGGCAGAATTGGTTTTGACAAGTCGAAGGTGAGGTGTTATAACTGTTCTAATTTTGGACATTTCGCTCGAGAATGCTCTCAACCGAAGAAACAAGAATACCAAAAATTTCTCCCATATCTAATGCTTCTGGATCCAACAACACTTCGAATTCAGGGAGTTCTTCTAACTCTAAACCTAATTCTGAACCTACTAAAGCCCTTGTATCTCAAGTAGATAAAACTTATAATTGGGGTAACCAATTCGTTGATTCATCTGCATTAATTGTGACTCATGTGCAGGATGAAGATACCTTGACAGAATCCACTCAAGATGAAGATGAGATTCATGGTGAAGCGATTGGTGAAGGAAATGTTGGAGTTAATGATGAAGCAGGAGTCTCGGATTCAAGGAATGATCAACAATCTATTTCAGAAGAAAATTTTGCTTTCATGGCCGGTTTGTCTGAGAAGGTCGAGTCAGATGTTGTTCTCTTGTTAGAAAAACAAGTTCAACTTCTAACTGAGCAGAAGGAAGTGCTGATTCGTGAATGTGAAGCCGCAAAAGCTGAAGCGATTGACACAGCAAATGATTTCGAAAACGTATATCAAAAGAGTCTTCCACTGAAGGAGCGATATGAGAAAGCTCAGCAAAATGTTGTAGAGATTGCTGACAAGATGATTGCACTTCAGAAAGAAATGCAGAAACTATCTGAGGAGAACAAAAGTTTGAAACAGGAGGTCGGTACATTGAAAAGAAGCAACCTCACAGAATCAGTTGCTCTTATGGCCGATACTTCTAAGGGATCTTCGCGACAACTGATGAATAACATTTGGGTTGTTGATAGCAGAGCATCTCGGCACATGACTGGTGATATCTCTTTGTTGCATGATGTGAAGTACTTCGATGGAGGTAAAGTAACATTTGCTGGAAACAAGGGAGGTCAAGTCACAGGAATTGGTAAACTTTCAAATGGTGCTATCACATTCGAGAAGGTTAAATATGTTCAAGAATTGGAGTATAATCTTCTGAGCGTCTCCCAGATCTACGACAAACAATTCACAACTGCTTTCACGGGGAGTGAATGCGTGATACTGAAACCTGAGTTCAAGATTCCAGATGAATATGTGGTAATGCGAGCACCGCGATTCTCGAATTTGTATATGCTCGACATGAATTCAGCCAAAGCAACTGTCGCGGGTCAATGTTTCTTATTGAAAGCTTCAGAGAGAGATTCCATTCTATGGCATCGTCGCATGGGACACATCCATTACCGAAAAATGAACGAACTTGTGCGGAGGGGTCTTGTCGAAGGGGTTCCGAAGCAGCAGTTTGTTTTCAACGATGTGTGTGTGAGTTGCAAGAAGGGAAAACAGAAAAGAAAATCCCATCCACTGAAGAAATACCATTCAATTGAAGTCCCATTAGAATTACTTCATATGGATCTCTTCAGTCCTGTGAATCGACAAAGTATTTCTAGGAATTGGTATTGTCTTGTGGTCACTGATGAATATTCAAGATACTCTTGGGTTGACTTTCTGGTCTCTAAGGATGAAACTTCAAGAATCCTTATCAATTTGATTACTACCCTTGAGTCTTTGTATAAATTGAAGGTTCGAAGATTCGTAGTGACAATGGCACGGAGTTCAAGAATTTAGCCGTGAGGATGTTTTGTATGGAAAAAGGCATTGTACATGAGTTCAGCACACCATACACACCTCAGCAAAACGGCGTGGTAGAAAGAAAGTATCGTACAATCATTGAAACAGCGTGAACGATGTTGGCTGATGCTTAATTGCCTGTTCCTTTCTGGACGGAAGCTGTCAACACCGCATGTTACATGCTTAATCGAGTGCTTACTGTTAAACGTCTTGGGAAGACATGTTATGAATTACTCAAGAATCGTAAGCCGAATCTCGATTATTTAGAGCCTTTTGGGTGTCCTTGTACCGTCTTAGCGTCTGCAGGTAAATTTGACGACAAAGTCTTTGAGGATTATTTGTTGGATACTCGAATCAAAAGAAACAAGTATTTAATAAGCAGACTAGTATGGTGGCAGAATATTTGCATGTGGATTTTCAATCCTATACTTTACCACCCAAAGGTGTTGGACCGGACTGGATGTTCGATTATAAAGATCTTTTTGAAAATCTTGAATCGACGCCAGAGATGTCTGATGAGCAACTTACTCGAGTTTTTATTGAATTACAAGACGATACTCCGGTTCTAAATATTCAAACTCTGCCGACTCCAGTAGTGCCTGTTGCTGATGAGTACATGACCGAGACTTCAAATGATTTGACAATTGCAGCGGAGATTATGTCTTCTGATGATGATAGTGAATTTCATGAAGCCGTGACACATCAGGTGGAAATTCCTGCTCAACAACTCGATCCACAAGTTGATGCTACTTCTAATGAAGTTGATGCTAATACAACTGACAATGTGGTCAATCCATAAGTTGATGTTATTTCAACTGATGCTGGTGACAATACAACTGAAACTATGGTGGTTGAGGAAGCTCATGTTTCTGGTATGGCTGAAACGGTGGTTGTTCCAATTCATCAGACACTCCGGATAAACACCATTCATCTGCCATAAAACATTATTGTTGATTTAAATGAAAGAATGCGTACGAGACATCAAATCGAGAGCAGTGCGTTACTATCAGTTCTGGAATCTGGTGTTCAGGAAGAAGCGTTCCATTCATGCTTTATATCTCAGATCGAGCCGAAAGATGTTGATGAAGCTTTATTAGACGGTTCGTGGGTTAAGGCAATGCAGGAAGAGTTACTGCAATTTAAAAAATTAGGAGTGTGACACTTGGACGATTTACCAGCAGGAAGAAATGAACCGTGTGGTACACAGTGGGTCTATGAATGCAAACGAGATGATCGTGGAGTGATAGTCCGAAACAAAGCACGTTTGGTTGTGCAAGGGTTTTCTCAGGAAGAAGGAATCGACTTTAACAAGGTGTATGCACCAGTTGCCAGAATTGAAGCAATCCGAATCTTTTTGGCATTTGCTGCACATCGTGGATTCAAGGTCTTCCGGAATGATGTTAAGAGTGCGTTCCTTTACGGCAAGGTCAAGGAAGAAGTGTACGTCAAACAACCTCCAGGATTTTTCGATCCTGATTATCCGGAGAAGGTTTATAAGTTGGACAAGGCTTTATATGGTCTCCATCAGGCTCCTCGAGCTTGGTACGAGACGTTGTCCACTTATTTACTCGACAACGGATTCAAGCGTGGGTTGGTTGATCCTACTTTATTCTGTCGTAAAACGGGGAAGGATCTGCTACTGTTACAAATTTATGTGGATGATATTATTTTTGGCTGCTCAAACGAACAATTATCAAAGTATTTCGAGAAATTGATGCAAACCAGGTTCGAGATAAGTTCAATGGGGGAAATGTCGTTCTTCTTGGGCTTACAAGTTCAGCAATCTGACAAGGGTATTTTCATTCATCAGACAAAATATGTGAATGATGTCCTGAATCGATTCAAGGTGGAAGATGTTCGCATTCCTGGAACTCCTATTCAGCTGTCACATGGCCTGTGTCCTGACGAAGACGGTGAAAAAGTAGACGTCACTCGTTATAGGGCAATGATAGGTTCACTGATGTATCTTACAGCTAGTCGACCTGATATAATGTTTACTGTATGTTTGTGTGCCAGGTACCAAGTCAACCACGGCTGGATGTCAGTTTCTCGACGACCGGTTGGTATCTTGGCAGTGTAAGAAGCAAACTTCTGTTGCTACGTCAACGACTAAAGCTGAATATATAGCGGCTACTAGTTGCTGCTCTCAGGTTTTATGGATACAACAGCAGATGCGGGATTACGGTTTGAAGTTTCTTACTACTCCAATTTATTTAGATAACTCGGTTGCCATTTGCATAACTAAAAACCCCGTTCACCACTCTAAAACGAAACATATTGATATTCGTTATCACTTCATCCGTGACTGTTTTGAGAAACACTTGATCGATCTGCAAAGGATCCATACTGATTTTCAAAAAGCGGATCTTTTTACGAAAGCCTTTGACAAAACCCGTTTTCGTTATCTTTTGCAGATCAACGACATACAAAAGTTACCGGTTGAGTAACTTTCGGTTGATCATTTTTGCTTATTGTTTTTCTTTTGTTGTTTGTTTTTGTTTTCTTATTACAAAAATCCAAAAGTAGAGTTTTGTATTTTAGGGGGAGAAAATCAGAAAATATAAATAAAAAAATAAAATAAAATAAAATAAATGGAAAAATGCAAAAAGCATAAAAAAATGGAAAAATTAAAAATTGAGAAATTGATCCGACCAAGCGAGAAATGATAGTACATCGGCGTGTGTTATCAACCATGGATAAAGTTAAATAAAAAGCGGTAGGTACTTGTTTGGTTAGTTAAATGCGTAAGGGTAAATCTGATATATGCTAGTATGATATAAACATAAAAATCTGCTTGATTAACTGTAAGGCACATCATGATGAGTGTTGTGTGATCTTGGCATTAAATAAAATGAAAAAGCAAAAATAGAATAAGAGATGTTCTGGTGTATGCATGCTTTCATTTTGCAGAGATTTAAACTTGTTTGATTTTCTTTATTTTGTCAAATGATCGGCCTTACTCTGCGTGTCCACAAGACCGACCTGATTGGTGTTTGTTTGACGTTCTGCTTTATTTTCTTTGGTGTTTCGTATAACTCTCGGACTTTCTCTGCGTGTGCGAGAGCACCGACCTGTTGTTTGTTTAGGGTTCTGCTTTATTTTTGCATGAAACACCATGGACGATAAATCTCAGTGCAAATCAAATTATGTGGAAAATACAAAATTAATAAGAATAAGCCAGATTACCGGTATTTCTGATTGTGTGGGCTATCATATTATCAGTGCTTGCTAAATATACCTTAACATATCAGAAAGCTATAAAAATTGATCTGCCCAAACTGAAATAAACTGAAAAGTTGTATTTGCTACCAACTTGACTTGCATGCTGATTAAAAATGAAATTGAAGTGTGTCTGATGCATATTGGCTGATATGATCTCACGTCTGGATCTTTCTCACAAAAAAATTTAAGTTATATCAGTACTTAGTAATTTCATTTCATTTCTGTTTGGTTTGTTATTTGAATATCGGGAAATCACAAAAAGATTTTAGGTGTGTTTTAGCATAATTTTGTAAAAATCCAAAAAGATTTTCGGTGTGTTTAAAAGTTTACAAAAGTCAAAAAGATTTTGATTCTACTTTATTTTCGATCAACCGTTAGTGACAAATGCAAAATTATGCCGGGAACAACCAAAACAGACTTGATTTCAGAAATCCCATCATTAAATTGAACGAAGTTTGAGGAAAATTGATAATTTTTAAACTTTCGAGGTTCAATTTGAAGATTCATCAATTTCAGGGGTTAATTTTGAAAATTTTTTAAATCTCCAAACCTGGAGTTCGGACGACCGAACTTGGAGTTCAGAGGTCCGAAGCTCACCATCGGACAAGGTCTGGAGAAGGCCGAATGTGGAGTTCGGTGTAACTGTTCGTCCGAACGTGGAGTTCGGCGGACGTTCGGAGGTCCGAACGTCTTGGGCTATAAATACACCTAACCTGGAGTTCGGTGGTCATAAGTTACTGTTATCTCCGAACTTACACCGAACGGCTGCCAAAATTTTCAACTTTCATTTTAGCATTTTATTGACGGATTTGAGACTGATTCTAGGTAGATAACATGATTCCGAGTACACTGGTTGTTTTAGATTCAACTTTCATCTGTTATTTGTGGGTTTATTGTTCGAAAATTCGTCCGGTCTGTAAAAAGTTTCTAGATCTGAAAATACACCATCTAATACTTGTTTTTAAAAGATAAAAGTGGCTCCTGTATGCTTATAATCAAAAAGCGACCATGGGTGTTCATTTGTATTGTCTGATTTGGTCGTTTTCACTGGTTTTCAAATTCAAACTCGTCGGAGTTCTTCAAGCTCCGAACTTGGGGTTCGGAGGGGGCTCGAACAGAGTTCGGAGGGTCTATGAAATTTTTGATCAAATGTTGTTCGTTTACACAAACGACAATGATTTGACGAAATCGGTGATTATATCTGTTAATAACATTGAATTTAATGAAAGTTTCATTTTATGTGTTCTCAGATATGGCCAACGACTTGAAAATTGGTGACAAACATTACATCTGTGCGCATATCGGTGTTGCACGAGGCAAGCTCGACAAATTTGGAGGATCCGAGATATTTGAATTTCTGAGGCGGTCAAGAATCCATTATGCTATCATTCAGCAATGTGATGTGTATCGAGACATTATTCTGGAGTTTTGAAATACTGCACGAACAATTACTGATGCTCCTATCAGAATCGTTGCAACTATTCAAGGCTGACCAGTAGAAGTGACTGAAGCAGATATTCGCCGAGTTCCGAAGTTAGAATTTGATACAACAACGGCACCAATTGAGTTTTCTCATGAAGACAACGTGGCGTTTCTGAAGCGGATTTGGTATACTGATGATCCGAGTAAAGAATGGGTTTATAAATCGTCGCTGAGCGTTCCGTACAAGTATCTGGTGCACGTGTTGTTGGTCTGCTTGGGGCATAGAATTTCTGGTCATGATGAAGTCCAACAGATTATCCTGTCTCTGATGAATGCGTTGGTGATGAACAGACCGTATAATGTTTCTGGGATGATCTTTCACTACATGAGAGATAATCTGACTCAAAGGCAGAAGAAAGCAGCAATTTATCCCAGATTCCATCAGATGATTCTCAATAACCGATATCCTGATCTGGTGAAGAATGAAGCACAGAAAATGGAGCTGAAACATATGACGGAGGCAAGTGTTTGTGCTCTGGCATCTTATCAAAAGAAGGCACCAGAGTTTCAGCCGAAATTGAAACGTTTGATTGGTCATCTCGCCAATGTTAACTACGTGGCACCAGCACGGGGGGCAACTCGTCATGAAGATGGTAGTGGCTCAGAGGAACTAGATTATAGCTGGATAGTAGAACAGAATCAGATTCCACAACAAGGCAGGGTGAAAAGGCCTAAAAGGCAAGTTCCGGTGGTCCAGGAACCAGTGAATCAAGAACCAGAACCAGTTGTATCTCAACCGCCAACTACTGAACCGATGGTCTCAGCATAGGAAGTTCCTGTATCTGTCTGTGTGATTGAGACACCCGCGTGAATACCCTTGAAGATGAGTCTGATGATGATGAAGATTTTCTGAATGTTGGGGCTGATTCCGAAGACTTGTCTGACACAAACAACCCGTTTGTGCGAGTCTTGATCAATATAAAGTACGTGAAGCTAAGGAAAGGTAGCGATGAACATTCCGCTTACCGAATCAGCAAGAACAAGAGCATCGATCGATACAAGGATGACTTCTTGCAAGATTTGATGAATGCCAACAGATCGAGAACTGTTAGCACAACACCTTCAGCAAGTGCTGGTGCGCAGTTGTAAATCAGCCAATGGGTTCTACGACCACAACTCCTGCTTTTTCGATTGCAACTGCTACTGCTTCAACACATTCAACACCTGATGTGAACTTCAACTTTGAACAGGGCTCAGTTTCTTTTTCTCAAGCCAGTATTCTTCAGAGCGCTTTATCCGATCAACAGTCTCAGATTGATGCCTTAAAGGCTAAGTCTGAAGAACAAGAGAGGAGAATCACATACTCTTTTAACATGCAAGATACGTTGTGGTGCCATTAAATTATTAAGTATAATATACACGTAAATAAAATCTTCTAAAGATTTAATTATATAAATTG